>OY992877.1:145520245-146120245 GCA_963921405.1 Cepaea hortensis | reverse complement strand
AACGGTCGAATGCTTCACTATCAACCCTCAAGGGAAGGCAGGGACAGTCCATGGCATTTTCCGCCATCCAGGGTGGATTCCATAGTTGCAGAGCCGACACATAGTGCCCTGGTGCTGTGCGTCCTGCTTATGGCTGCTTTAATTCCTCACTTCAATGTATTGGGCATTTCGTTCACCACGGGCCTTTCCTGCACAAACCAGACCGGTCTGCAGATGGTATCCACTCAGCGAGTTTTTGATTCGGACATGTGCTTGTCGCTGTGACCGTCAGAGCTGTTCCGGCCACAATGGACATTCGGAAAACCAGCTAGTCAGAGTTTTTCCGGACACGATAGGCATTCGGAAAACTAGGTAGTCAGAGCTGTTGTTAGCACGAAAGACATTTCACTTGGACTTAATTGCGTAGTGCCAATTTTTATTTTGCCACCCGTAGGCCAGCACTTCCAACTTTGGCGGACATTTTTAACGAGGTTAGCCTTCCTCGGGTTTCGAGGCACGTTAGACTCTTACTGTTGTGGTGTCGCCCACATCTCAGCTGGTCACGGCAGAACGGTCAAAGACATCACGTTCAACCCTCAAGGGACGGCAGGGGTAGACCATGGACATTCCCCACTATCCTAGGGGGCTTCCATAATTGCAGAGCCGGCACATATTGCTCTGAGACTGGGCTCACTCGAGGAATCGCCATATCCTGCTCATGGCTGTTTTAATTCCTCACTTCCATATATTGGGCATTTCGTTAGCCACTCGCCACTCCCCGCACAAACCAGGAACGGTCAGTCTGCGGACGACATCCACTAGGTAGTTTTAGCTTCGGACTTCCACGTAATGGATTCGCTAGCCAAGCGTTCCATTTCATGTTAATGAGACGTTTTCCACCTTTGACTGCACTCACTCTATGAGTATAGATATAGACATTTTCCGTAACCCTTTCGTGCGACTTGGACGCTTTTCTACCTTTGGTACTCGCTCACGAGGTAGGCTACATGTGCTGCAGGCTCAGTACCTTACCTCCAGGCATCAGTGAGCGAGAGACGGCCAGGCCCTCTCATCTGGGGATCCCTCATATCCCCCAGCTGAGAGCCTTCGAACAAGTATCTGAACTAAGCATGTAGCGTGCTCAGCATCTCACCTCCGTTTTGCAGTATGTGGGTATCTGCCCGGCTCTCACATCTAGGGGTTAGTGGCTTAGAAGCGTTCTGCCATATCCCTCAGGTGGTAGCCTTGGGGTATATGTCTGCCTCTAATCATTCACTTTACTGGATAAAACTGCGATCGAGCGCCAGCTATCCTGAGGGAAACTTCGGAGGGAACCAGCTACTAGATGGTTCAATTAGTCTTTTGCCCCTGTACCCAAGTTTGACGATCGATTTGCACATCAGAATCACTATGAACCTCCACCAGTTTCCTCTGGCTTCGTTCTACTCAGGCATAGTTCACCATCTTTCGGGTCCCAGCGTGCACGCTCTTGCTCCACCCCACTGCCGACGCAGATGGGATGGGCCGGTGGTACGCCACCTTCCGCAGGTCGCTCTTGGGAGGGAGGATCCCACCTGGGTCGCCCGAAGACGACCCTCGCTTTCATGCACCTTTGGGTTTCGTACCGCCCAATGACTCGCACGCATGTTAGACTCCTTGGTCCGTGGTATATTATTCATCACAGAGTCCAGACCAGCAGAAATGTTTCACTCCATCATGAACCAAGCCCAAAAGAAGATCTCTTTGTTTATTGATAATCAACACATTCTTAGACATCCTAATCCAATGTTGGGTAGATGGCACCATCCAAAGAGCAGTCTATCGAATTAGAACATGGACGGATCAAAACCTGAATTTCAGTAACTTTGTACTTATCCATTATAAGTGTGACCTGATAAGGACTGTTTAATCGAGCTAGAAAGATTTGCTCTGATGACACTAAAAGGAGAACACCCTTAACTAGACTGCTATCTAACGGATATCCTGCCGACTCAGGTGTCACTGCCATCCAAACCTACCCTCACAGAATCAGCGGCCCCAAACTTCAAGCATTTCTTCAGCTAACCCACTGAGGGGGCGACATAATGAAACAAATAATTACCTGACTTAAAACAGCTGTAAACCAAACATTCTTTGCTGCTGAATAAATTATTTGATATAAAACCATCCCAATACCTACTTCATCTGTGAATGAACCATTGTCTCTGTACACCAAATCTAACTGCATTTATAAATTTCAGTGTGAGTGCCAAGCAACTTACATAGGTAAACAAAAATCGAGTAGCCGAACATATACCAATGGGTAGAAAAGAGATATTCTTCAGGAATCCCTGTGCAATTGACAGGCCATGAAATGCCCTCCTCAGTGATTTCTCAACACTTCATAAACTACACTCACAATGTTAACAAAGAAAAGGCATTTTGTATACTGTATTTGACGAACAAATTCGGCAAGCAGTAGAGAAGACCTGATCATTCGGGGCCACATCGATTGACGGATGTCAACCCGTCTCACACACCAGTGATTCGGGTTTGATCCCGGGTCCAGTCAAGGATATGCACTACTGATGAGCTCAAACAAGAGCAAAACTCAAGTCTAGTGCTTCCAAACTGACGTGGATAGGCCTTAGGTTCATACCGGAATACAATCAGCATTGCCAGTAGTGGGTTGTCCTCAATGTTTAAATCTCATATCCCGGAAAAAAAAACAAATAAATCAATTTGATTATTGCTCGCTGGACTCGCTAGACTAGGCGGCCTGGTGTGCCTTGCCAGTCGAGAAGACCTGATCATTCGGGGCCACATCGATTGACGGATGTCAGTCATGGCAATCGGGTAAATTTTGAGCTATAGCCTACGATGGGTGACATGATATTCTAGTGTGATAATTTGGTCGCGTCTAGCATGTGCTGCATGGTCTAGTGGTTACACACCCGTCTCACACACCAGTGATCCGGTTTTGATCCCGGGTCCAGTCAAGGATATGCACTACTGATGAGCTCAAGCGAGAGCGAAACTCGAGTCTAGTGCTTCCAAATTGAAGTGGACAGGCCTTAGGTTCGCACCAGAATACGATCAGCGTTGCCAGTAGTGGGTTGTGCTCAATGTTTAAAACAATACCTACACATTTCTGTTTACTGTTATTTACAATACTGCTCAGCTTATTTGTGATAAGCTGCAAAGCAAACTTTGAGGCACAAGTGTGGCCTATTAGTGCAGCCGGAGCAAACATAACTTGACCTGCGTCATTTAGCTGGAGTGCTGCACAAAACAGATTCTGGTGACACCAAAATATTCTATCAAATGCTTGGCTCCTGTCACTCTTTCAACATAATTTCCTGCAACAGTCTTTTTGATATTCTTTGGCAGGCAAAGTGTGGCACTTTCAGGACTAATCTGAGCTGCTTCGTGATGTGCACTTTCCAGTAAACTTTGCTCGAAATTCTTCAATGATAGTTTCTTCCCTCCATTCTGTGTTTGGCAAATGGTGTGCAGGATGTGTGCATTGACCTGTACAATTTCAAAGATCCTGTAGTAGATCTTCTTCCACCAATTATTGGTTTTCCTATCAAGTATGCTGTAATAGCCAACCATTTGGTCCATGCTGCTATCGCAGCCTTTCATCGCCATGTTATAATCATGGATCATCTTTGGTTTGCTGACCAGTTTCCTCATTCCTGTCTCAACAGTTCCAACTACAGACTTGGTGGAGACAACAGTACATGGCTTTTTAGCTTTTTTATCTCTCCATGCCATGCACAATATTCTATGTCCTTCAAGAAACCCTTTCATCTCTTGATGCTGAAGTCGCAAACATTTCAACTCTGGAGGAAAGCCCACTTGGTTGACATTCAGTGTGCCTGTATAATTGAAATTGTTGGAATGCAGAAAATCAATAAGAGCTTTAGAAGTGTAGAATCTGTCAGCAAAGATGTGATGACCCGGTTTGAGAGCATTCAGTAGCGTCGCAAACACTTTCACTGCAGAAGCAGATGTGGGATCTAAATCTGGATCGTATTTTTTTAATTCACCACATAGCCAGTCACAGAATCACACAGGCCAAATGCTTTGATGTGATACTTATGAGGCTTGTTTACATTGTATTGTTTGTGCTGAAGTCTGCCCTGCCACCCAATAACCATTTCACCAATGGACACATTTTCAAATGGGTAAAACGCTGCCTGGAATTTCTTCAGAATCATCTCAACAAGAGGTTCAATTTTCATTGCACCTTGCACCCCCTGCGTCTGGTTCACATACATGAAGCATGGTGTGATAAATAGATTCAAACCAATTCCTGGAAAACATAGTGGTATACTAAGGAGTATAGAAATGTGCAGTTGTATTCCAGTAGTCCTTGATACATGGTCTTTGATCGAGTCCCATTGAAATAATGACAGACGTCAACTTCAGCCATTCATACTTCGTGACGGAGGTCCAGGATAGCAGACGAGAATGTTTTCTTTCAGGAGTGTTCTGCATCAACACCTTTTCGGCATATTCATTTATGTTTTGGACTAAACAGTCCACTATGTCATCATTAAAAAATACTTTGAGAAAATCCATAGGCTTTTGAAGCTGATAAAGTTCAGGGTTCAAGTGATATCTTGGAGGATTAAACTCAAGTTCAGGTTATGTTTCCCCTTCTGACACATGCCATGTTGCTGCTGCTGATGATGGAAGAGATGCTTCAGGCTCTACAGAAGCTTGTAAAATTGAAGACTTTTTACTTCAGATGTATTCTTATTTTCTACTGTTTGCTTTCTTTTGTACTTGGTAGTACTTCTGCCATCCTGATATTCATCGTCAGATACCTCAGTTGATGAACTTCCACTGTCATTGTTTTCCCAATCACCACGTGCTGAAACACTGGACTCACTATCAGAATCTTCCACACAGTCACTCAAATCAGAATCACTATTGCCTAAAACTGTTTTAAACAATAATCTTGCTTGATCTGATGTAAATCTACGTGGTCGAGAACCAGTGGGCGTCGTCATTTCTAAAATCAGAAAATGAACCAGTTTAACCAGAAATTTTTTCTCAAATTTGAGATTACACGCTTCTTTTCCCATATTTTGGAAAGGCAAAATCTTCTTCCTGTGTAAATTTTCATTTATCGGGCACCAAAATTGCGGAAGAAACGGTATATGAAACAAACAAACGCACTGTCAACATTCAGCCGATTAATTGGCCCATGCCAGTTTAGGGTAGTTCAATTCAGGCGATGAAGTGGCCCACGGCAGTGAATCAGTTAAGTATTTCAGCCAAAGCATTATTCATTTATTCAATTCATATAATATATAACTCTGCAGTATGCACCTGATGAAATACAGCTAAATATGCCAGGCAATAAATTGTGCAACATATTGTTTATGACTACTGTGTAAATGTATAAACAATCTAATTTGTTTCAATGAAAAGGATAAGAAGGAGTAAGTCAAAATATTTGGTAGTTTCAAACCAGACACAAGAGTGATGGGACTTTGTAACAAAGAATTGAAAAATTCTGAATGATCGCCAGAAATATAAATATTTATAGCAAACTTTCATTACATGTGCAAACAAAACATTCTGTTTTGTTTGATGCCAGTGAATCAAATGTTAGGATTACAGACCTAGAGAATGCAGATCCGTATTATCTGCATAACTGAAACTGACCAAGAATAGCAATGAAGAGGAAGAATGTATTAAACGCATCAAGTGTTAACCAGGATGCAGATGTGTAGGTAGGTGTAAGTATTACAACCACTGTTAGAACACTGATGGAAACAGACTGTTAAGGATCCAAACAGCCTGTGTACAATATGAAAAATATAGATGGAAAAGGCTAAAGTAAATCTACTGACAATAAGTGATTGCAACCACAAGAATAAAGAAGACTTTTGGCGGGTCAAGTCTGACTAAAATACATTGTGATGTTAAGTAACGTCATTTAGAGACACCCCCCCCCCCCCCCCCCTCCCCCAAATTCATAGTAAAAACTTCTCGGGTTCTTCTTTAGGCATCCCATGAAAGAAGGGACAAAGATTACATAATTTCTTTAATTTGGCACGCATGCACGCACACACAAAATCAAACTTTAGGCACAGATGTATGTCCAATAAACCCTAATAAAGATTACATATCTGATTTAAGTAAATAACTGCATTTTATGCCTGCAAAGTTAATATCTGATTTCTACAATAGCGTATTAACCTGGGCCATCTCAGATAAAGTAGCAATATATAAATAAACATTACAATGAATGATGTTAAGCTCAAAGTTAGAATAAGAACAAATGAAGAAAAAACAAATCAATATATGCACATTTCATATTTTGTTTAGTCTTGTAAACTGTTTCAACAAGTATGGATGCAACTGCAGACAGAGAGTATGAGGGTGTATATTCTGCCATTATCTTATTTTTCTCTTTCTTCTTCATTGTTGTTCTATTTTCCACCCCTCTGACTCAGAAGTCAGCATGTCTAACTTTGGCATCAATCAATCAAGTGCTGTCTCCACAATGAAGGTTGGACGCAATGGATCTCCAACACTTTGTTTCTTGCCCCTGCTGTTATCTTCAATTGTATCACTTGCTTGCCTCTCCCCCTGCTGTCTTTTAATGCATCTAAAATAATTAACATGTGTGTCTCTTTTTTTTCCCTACCAACTCTCTTTTCATCCCCACCCTCACTAGAACGTCTGTATTTGACTTTTTGTTTCCATAATATATGACTTGTTGTTCTGCACATCCCCAGAGCTTCATTTCAACTTTCCAACAGCTTGTTCATTGTCCAGGTTTTTGCACCATACAGTAGTAGTTTAGTATATATAAATCTATGCCAACATAGAACCACTAGGCATGAAACAGTGACCAACATAGAGGCACTAGTTGTAAATTGCGACCAATATACAGGCACTAGACGTGAAATATCTACCAATATAGAGCCGATTACCATCTAATCTGTATCAACCCCAGAAATGCACCCTTGAGTCTGGTCTCCTCCTAATAAAACTATCAACAGCCTTCTCTTCAAGTGCTAGGCATTCTCAAACAAGGAAGTGTCTACAGCCATCTACAAGTTACTAAATCACTCCATGAGTATGGAACAGCTACAGAGGTCTCACATTTAATAATGGCATTGAGCTGCCAATACCGGCTTCATGGCCGAGGGGTTAGCAGCTTTCTCCGCTAACCCCGAATACTCTCGTCAGGTGACGCGACGAGAATTAGCAGTGGTTTGAATCGCAAAAGTGACTTATGAGAGTATGGAGCCGGTCGCTCAGAAAGTCGTGGCGTGCTGATGAGCGTAATCTAGCCTAGGAATCAACATACACCTGAAAGATGCTGGTGTTGACCGCAATATTCTGAAACAGGATGGAAACGCGGGGGGAAAAAAAAAAAAAAAAAATTGAGCTGCCAATAGAAGACAGCTAAGCAACTTTGCGGTAAACAACTAACCACCAGCCTTAACCATGACCAACAAGTTTGTTACTGTCAAACAAAGCAGTTCTTTTGCTTTACATTATCATCTTTCATTTCATACTTTTCTAGAATTACAATGTCAAGGAAGTCCTCTTTCTTGAATGTTTTATCTTTATGAGTGCTAGAAATGCTGATTATATTTGAAGAGTGCTATTTAGAACAAATGGATTGCGACTGTAGAGACAACCATCAAATGCATCTAACAGCATCAGCAAGAAATCCAGCAGACTCTAATAATGGCTTTGCTATATTCAAGTCATGGAATATAGCAGTAAGATAAACCTGTACTGAACAAATGCTAAGTACACAATCAAGAGGACTGACAGTGATAATACAACTAAGTGTAAAGGAAATGAACAAGGAAAAAATAAATCTGGAGAGATTGTTGCAGACTGCCTGCAATGAAGTCTTCAGGAAAAGAAAGCAAACAGTAAAAGAGCTTTAAAAATTCTTTAGTTTACATTTCATAGTTCATCAATGACCAACAAAATGGTCGTACGGGCTCACGGCTACAAGTACAGATTTGATAAAACAAGGCAACACACCTGGCTTTGGAAAATAAGATTAGGCTCCCTCCATATCTATATAGACAATAACTGCTCAGCAAATAAGCGGATGTAAAATGTGCCCTACTTGCAATCTTGATGGTCTGTTTATAAGACAGAATTTGAAGACAAAACAGATCCCAGAATAAGATAGTAGTGCTAACAATACAAACAAGGGAAGGACAAATACAGCATGCAGTAGGAACAAGAGAAAGATCTGTGTCCATACATAAGAATTTCACTGTCCTTGTGACATCGGCACATCACATATGTTCAGTACTATGAATTCTGTATAATTATACAAACAGGAAAAACCATAACTGAATCTAAGAAAATCCCTACACTTGCCATTTCGTTAAATACTTGTAATGACAGTAAAATACCTGCTTTCAACATTAACTACCTTTTTTCTGTTTGAAATTTGTTCTACATAATGAAAAGATTTGGTACCTAAGCTATATTTTCCTTCCTAGAACATGCCAGCAGTGGAATATTAAATTATTTATTTTATTGCTATATCAAGAGTTTTTTTCCCATCTCAGTGAGCATAGAAAGTTAGGACTCTCAAATAATTATTGTAAATAAATACAGAGGTGACCAGAAAGCACACACCCGCTGTCATAAGGTACATTTCTATACTAGAGTACAATGTAAAGATCTGTACTGCTACTCTACAACTAGTGCAGTTTCTACACAGCCAGGCTCCACTAACTACTGCACTGTTTGTCATGTTTCAAACCTGTACTAGCACAGCACATCATATCTCAATGTACCCTTTAGGCCTGTGAAACCTGCTCTGGCTAGAAGAACAGAAATTGTCTTGACTCCATATATTTACCAAAATGAAACTATTTCATATCACCATGACACTTCTTGGCTTTCAAAGGAAAGTCAATTTGTGCATTGATTTTACATTTTTATTGGTGTCATGGCAGAATAAGCATTTGGGTTTTTGAAAATTTTTCAATGAAATGTATTTGACATCAGATATTTTTAAGCACTAGGACAATCTAATGAACAGTCATTCTGAATGTTGGAAGTTTCACTGCATGTATCCTCCAAGGGTCCCTTGTTTAAAAAAATTATTACTTTATTCACCAAGTTCAATATTTCTATATGCTTCCCCTGCGAATACTGACTCTATTTATAGTTTTGCTCGTGTTCGAGGCCTTGAAATGGCCACACTGACTATATATGCACTAAAATAAGCCTATAAACAACCGATTCAGAACAGTATTAGGCTAAGCCTTTAAGGTGTCATAAAATGCATTACAGACCTTCTGGCCTTTTGGCAACATACTTTAAATTTAATTTTCTAAATGAACAATTGAAAATAATACTTACGGGTATCACCAAACATGGCTTGAACATCCTCATCTTCATCATCGATTTCAATAACTTCTAACTGACCAGCATCACTGACACCCTCGCCTGCATCTTCATATGCAGACTGAGAATATGACCCTTCTTCAGCAGCATGGTCATATTCTACTGCAGCATCGCAGCCAGCCTCATTATCACCTGACATTCCAGCTTCAGATTCATCAAGATTAGCTGTCCTCATATTAGCCACACTGGCATCATCTGTTAAACCCTGCTCTTCTCTACAGTCTGTTTCAGAGTTTTCGTCAAAGGGAGGCAGTGAAGCATCCAATTCCTGTTGCCTACTTCTATCATCAGAAGGCAGCATATCACTTGATGATGATGGATCAAGGAAAGTACCTTTAAAGTCTGTCTTTTCATTGGCAGTTGTATTATTACTATCCGCAGTCTCACCAGTGTCTGACTGATCAACATCCGGATCACATTTAATGTTAATTTTGTTCACCCCATCATGAGATGAATCGTGTGTCTGATCGTCTGCTGACTGATCAAATACTGAATGTTCTGTGTCAGCAGCATTCTGATTGTCTGATTCAAGTGCTTCTTTTTTAATATTTATTTGTAGTTGTAGAGTGCTGTTTGGGTTGCTCGTTGTTGCAGGTCCCTGTGGCTGTTTAAAACTTGTATCTGAATAATTATGACTTGAAGAAGGAAATGATTGTGGATGAGATTGGGAGTTTTGATCAGAAAAGGGCTGCATTCCCATATGAGGATTTTGAATTCGATGTCTCTTTGGGGAGTTTCTCCAATCATCTGTCCATGTACGCTTCTGTGATCCCCCAGGAACCTGAGAGTGAGAAGAAACTTGAGAAGCTGTTCTATGGTACTGGGAACTATGATGTGCTCCACTAGAATATGAAGAAATGGCTGAAAGATGTGGAATTGGTGAACAAGCTCCATCACGAATTTGTTTTTGTGATTCTTTCTTGGCTAAAAAGCTATTGCTCACAAATGTCATTGAGTTTGTTGTGCTCTTAAGTACTTTTTCATTGAGAACATAGTCAACTTTGCTTCCACTATCAATATTAACATTTATGTAACCAACAATCTCGATTCCACTATCAAATTCCATGCACCCATGGCATAAAGCCTGAAGGGATTTACTGAGACTTGAGATAAATCTGTTCGCAACAGCAACATCCAACTGGAGCTCTGGCATGGTGACAGCAATATCTGAAATAAGTTAGAAGGCTATAAAATTACAGAGAAACAAACTAAGTACATTTTCAATGCTATTGCTTAACATCATTATGCAGAGTATCAGAATAATGTACTTTCCTGTAATTTATGAGTCTGCAGCATTTCTAGGTAATGAGTAAGATACAGGAATCATAGTAAGTGTGCTCTAGATATGATTATATTATCTTGTTAAATCTATAAGCCTGTCATTATCACATATTGTTAATCATATTTTTTTTTTTTAGCATATCCTTTACAGGACTTAGCTGTCAACACCAGCATCTTTCAGCTGATTGTTGATCTCTTGGCAAGATTACGCTCAGTAGTTTGCCATTGCTTTCTGAGCGGCCGGCTCACATACCCCGTAAGTTACCGATGCGATTCGAACCGTCATCACGTTACCGACGAGAGTATACGAGATTACGGAGAAAAGTCATAACCTCTAAGCCACGAAGCCGGCGTTAATCATATTACATTGTGTAAAATCATATTGTTGAAACAATTCACACTGTTCAATTACAAACATATCCATTGAAGAGAAAAATTGTTTTAAAGACTGTCTTCAAAATATAAAAATTAAACAAGAAGTCAACATGCTAGACTTTAAAATGATCTTGTTGACACGTTCAAAACATTTTACCAAGGAATACTTTGAAAGTAATGAAGAAATGTAGCATTTATTATATTCAGCCTAAACATAGTAATTAGTAAATAGTGGAAAAATACAATTACAAGTCACTTTGCCAGAATCTATTTTTCCTCTCAAATTTAGACTGTGACAGTTGTACAGTACAGCAGAGTGGAACAGAGCAGCGACAGCTTTTTGATAACTTAAGAAACAAAAGGCCAAGTGAAAAAAATAACTTTCCTTCACAAATACCCATATTTCACAAGCGACTGTATATAAGACAGTTCCTATTAATATCGAGGAGCGGCTGGCAGAGTGGCTAGAACACCAGATTTTCCTTCAGGGGACCCAGGTTCGAATCCTTGGTTTGGTGTGGGATTTTTTTTCTTCTGTCGGGGGCAAAAAGAAATTCCTAACCTGCACAGTTCACAGCGACTGCACTAGCCAGGTGGCCTTAATTCCTCAGGCTCAAAGACATATACACCGCAAGGTACTATATTGGCAGTAAATGATAGTTCACTATTAAAATAATCTTTTACTTTTTCTTTCAACATATTACATATTATATCCAGCCTGTGAGTAGGTTCACTTCCTAAAAACTGCCAGAGTGGTGGCATTATGACCTGTCCTATTCTGTGTGATTTCCAACTACTCTGCAATTGTTGTTGTTACAGTGCAGTTTTTACACACTGGACATTCTGTTTTCCATCCAGATCTGAGAAGGATGTGTATCCAATCATCTTGCTACTCAAGACAAAAGATCAGCAATGTTTTACAAATAGGTCAGCTGGTCTTTTAAACATTTACAGCAAAACAATAATCAAGACATTTCGAAGGAGTTAATTCTGGAGACCAAAAACAAATACTCCATGATATGAGCTGATGAAAGTCTTAACAATAACACCAGAGAAAAAGTCTAAAATCAGCCTGCATCTAGACGAGGTGATGGAGAAGATACAATTATCATTTAACATTACCAAAACTGAATGGAATCCAATGCATGTGACATGTGATGTTGCATTTGTTGGTTTCCAAGAAAGCATGACAAATTACATTATTATGTCATTATGCTTTACAAATAACAAAGATTGTTTTACAAACAAATTATTCAATCCCTTTCCATATCATATCTAGTTCTAGGCTACAACACAACACACACAATCAAATTATTTAATTATAATAATTATATGAAAATGATCATGATTCATGATGTCGCCTATACAAACAAATCAAACATCCTTCTTTCTACTGTGCTACACACTACAGGAATGAGCAAAAATCACGAAAATATAAATATAACAAGTACAAAAATCCAATTACTGAAACACTGTGTGCGACCTGGACTTTTCTTCTGTATAGATGTGAATGCTGGACAAGGAGTAATTAAATGGTGAACAAAACACTAAGGCAGCAGATGTAGTTTTTCAAAAAAATAAAATCTTTCTTAGCTAGGACAATCAAGATTGAAGATGAAAGATGACACATTTTTTTTTTAATTTATAAGAAGCTAACGAAAACATAATGCATTTGTTAGTTATCACTTACCAATAATGTACAGTATATAAAGCAAATAATATAAAAGAAAATTATGACGGTTGAATATGTTTTACTAAGCGTAAATCAAATATTTGAATTCTGCCATCCCAAAATACGGTATGAAGCATGGCCGCCGCAATGATGCTAAGGGCAAGCTACTCAGTTGCACAGACTACTTGCGCCACCGTGTAGGAAACATTTGTTCACACAAAGGAATCTCTACTTAGTAATTTATAGTGTTAAAAAAAAAAAAACTGTCATCTACTGCCTATAGTACCTTGCGGGAGGTACGTGTCAGGCATTGATAGTACCTTTGGTAAGGATGACTCTATTATTAGCCTCTTCAGGACCCATCCCCCACTGGTCCAAGCCTGACCAGCTCACGCCTGTGGCTCCTATATAGTATGTTCCGATTTGAATTCCTTCATTCACGATCAATTATTTTGAAAACTGTCTGTTGCATCGTTATGAAATTTTTCCAGCCGTCTTATATTTACCCCCATCCAAGGAATATGTCTTTAATAGGTCCAAAAACAACTTACATCATCAAAAGCGGCGACATTCCTTTGATGTTTTGCTGAACAACTAGTGATTTCTCGCTAACAAAGTTAAGTTTACAGTAATTGGAGACCTGCCAATTCAGATGACACACAAAGGCGTATCCGGATTCGTATGGGAGTGGGTGCAATGAAAGAAGTAGCTTAAATTCGACAGGGTCGGCTGCATTGCACCGGGTTTTTATCCCATATGGCTCAGTTTCTTTCCGCAGCGTGGAAAGCCTCGCACAAAGCACGAACTCCGTAGCTCCAGCGACGACCCTCGGGAGTCTCCGAAAAAATGCACTCGTGAAATTAAGGACGCGGGCCGGAATCGAACATACAACCTTCGGAGCCCGAGTCAGACGGCTTGACCACTTCACCACGGAGAATCCCGAGAGGGGTGCAATGTGTAATATTAGTAAAGACAGAGAATTTACAGAGGCACGGGGTAAATAATTTGTAAATTAACAGGAAAGTAGAAGGACTATATTTCTTACCTTACTTTTCATTTCCTTCTTGTTTCTTCAGCTGTTGCTGATGCTGTAATGTTTAGGGCCTGCAATTCGCCTGAATAGTTGGAGCAAAATATCCCAGTAAATGTGTACGTAGATTAAGGTCTGCGATTTGCTCATACCTTAATCTGTGTCGGACGATTCCAGTAGGTTGATGATTGCTCTCGGTTGCATAAAATTCAAGCCATCCTTTCTCCAATAGTCCTCTTCCTCTTTCAACACATGGTCCTCACATTTTTTCCAGTAACTTTTATCAATATTTAATAGCGCGGACAGACAGACAGACAGAAAGGTAGGTAGGTAGATAGGTAGACAGAAAGGTAGGTAGGTGGGTAGGTCGGTCGGGCAGGCAGGAGGTAGGTAGGTAGGTAGGTAGGTAGGTAGGTAGATAGACAGACAGACAGACAGATAGATAGATAGATAGATAGATAGATAGATAGATAGATAGATAGATAGATAGATAGATAGATAGATCCCCGACAGAAGCCGGGCTTTGTCAGCTAGTTTATTTATATAATTACGTTTCATGAAAGAAACCCCATTTGAAGACACCTCTGAACAATCCCATTTAACTTCGCGCTGTTTGTTTCAAAACGAACATCACGTGAAAATTAAAAAAAAATGCGGGGACGTGTCTTGGTGAAGCTGTTCATTGTTCATTGGCACCTTTCCGTCTTGACAGACGATAGTTTGGTACATTGTGCTTCAAAAAGGCTTAATAACTACGATCCATGGCGGTGGCGAGTGTGGCTGGTAAGGCCAATTCTTGCTGCAAATGTTTGCCCACAGTAGGTGCATGTTAAAACATGGTCATTTCCACAATTTTGCACCATCTTACGTCTCTCACGCGCTGTGTGTGCTTTATCTGCAATCATTTTCTCCTTTGTCTTTATTCCATTTCTGATAGTTGCCCTCCATGCAACACGTTCAGCGGCGACGTGTTCCCAATGTACATTATCAATGCCTGTATCAATCATGTCCCGCTTACACACATCTTTGTATAGTAGTAGAGGACGACCCTGAGATCTCTTACCCATCTGTAATTCACCAAAAAAGATGTCCTTTGGTATTCTACCACCATCCATCCTCCTAACGTGTCCTATCCATCTAAGTCTACGAAGACTGAGCATGGAATACACCGTCACACAACCTGATCTTTCCAATACTTCAGTATTTGTGATTTTGTCTTGCCACTTAGTATTCTCCGCAGACACCGCATATGAAAGCTGTTTAAACGTTTCTCTTGGCGTGAGTAAGTTGTCCAGGTTTCACTGCCATAAAGAAGAGTACTAAGGACACAGGCTTGGTAGACGAGGACTTTTGTTTTGGCAGTAAACTACCTGTTCTCCCAGACTCTTTTTGCTAACATGTTCATTGTTGTTGCTGCCTTGCCAATCCTGATGTTGATTTCCTGATCGAGGGATAATTTGCTATTTACCTCTGATCCTAGATATGTAAAATGGTCTACTATCTCCAGTTCGGCGTCGTCAATAAAGATTGATGGTACACCATGTGCACCTTGTGACATAATCTGTGTCTTCTTTTTGTTAATTGTTAAACCAAATTCAGAACAAGCATTGGAGAATGCAGATAGTAGCTGTTTTAATTCTTCCTCAGAGTGGGTCGTAATCGCAGCATCATCCGCAAAAAGCAACTCTCTGATTAGTACCCTGCTAATTTTGGTCTTGGCCTTCAATCTCTGAGCATTATAGAGGCCACCATCTGAGCGTGAGTGAATGTATATACCGTCATCCTGATCACGAAAGGCATATTTCTGTAGAAGTGAAAAGTATATTCCACAGAGGGTGGGGGTTAGTACACAACCTTGCTTAACTCCACTCTTGATTTCAAACTCTTCTGAAGTTGAGCCATCAAACTTGGTTATACCTTTCATGCCTGTGTGGAACGATTCCACAATGGACAGAAGAGTTGGTGGGCAGCCAATCTTCTTTAGTGCTTTGAACAGACCCTCACGACTGACCAAATCGAATGCCTTTGTGAGGTCGATGAAGGCAATAAACAGTGGCTGATTTTGTTCCCGGCATTTTTCTTGCATCTGTCGCAATGAGAATATCATATCAATGGTAGACCGGTTCTGACGGAAGCCGCACTGTGATTCGGGGTAGACTTGATCTCCCAGGACTTGAAGTCTGCGCAGGACAATTCTGGCAAATACTTTCCCAACAATACACAGAAGTGAGATACCCCTATAGTTGTTACAGTCGCTCCGATCTCCCTTGTTCTTGTACAGCGTTATGATGTTTGAATCTTTGAAATCCTGTGGGACTTGTCCTTCTCGCTAGCAGAGCTCTATTAGCTGGTGGATCTATAGAGCGAGTGTGTCTTGCCCACTCCTGATTACCTCTATTGGAATCCCATCCTTACCTGGAGCCTTGCCAGATGCAAGCTCATTTGTAGCACACTTAACTTCTGTTACAGCGGGAAGTGTGTCCAGGTGGTCAAGAGTTGGTAGGGCCTCTATGGCGTTGAGAGCATCATCCGCTAGCTTGGACTCACTTGAGTAAAGCTCTAAATAGTGCTCGACCCATCTATCCATCTGCTGTTTCTTATAAGTGATGATTTCTCCAGTCAAGGTTTTCAGCGGTGCGCTTCTTTTGATCATTGGACCACAGGCTTTCTTTATCCCTTCATACATGCTTCTGATGTTTCCCTTATCACTTGCGATTTGAATGGACTCACATAACTTGATCCAATAGTCATTCGCACACTGCCTGGCAGCCTTTTGTACATCCTTCCTCGCTTGCTTCAGCTCACTCAGAGTGTTACGCGTTGGTCTTTCCTTGTATCTTAAGAGAGCTATCTTCTTTTTATCAATCAAGGGCTGCAGTATCTAGCTGTTTGCCGCAAACCAGTCCTGCCTCTTATGATCCACAGTGCTGTAAACCCCTACCGCTGTTTTATAAATAGTTTCCTTAAGTTTACTCCATTTATCATTTACTATACAATTTTCTGATGTATCATTGAAAGCGTCTTCAAGTTGCTGTTGAAATTCAAAGCACTTTCCAGGATCGTGAGTGTTAATAATATTAATCCTGGGTCTAGACTTGTGTTTAGCTGTGTAGATTCTCCTTGGTCTCAGTCTAACCCTTGCAACAACCAAAGAATGATCTGTATCACAGTCAGCACTGTGGTAACTTCGAATGATGTATGGTTCAGATGTTGTCTCCGTGTGATAATGAAGTCCAGCTGATGCCAATAGCCGGATCTTGGATGTTTCCATGTGACCTTATGCATCTCTTTTATTTTAAAAAAGCAGTTTGTAATACATAGGTCATTTCTAGTGCAATGCTCCAGCAGCCTTTGCCCATTATCATTCATGCGACCGATGTTGTATTTTCCAAGGCACACTGGCCATGAACTCGAGTCCTTGCCTACACGAGCATTGAAATCACCGAGCATATAAATGTAGTCGGATTTTGGAACTGCCTTGATCGCAGAGTCTAGCTGCTCATAGAATGTATCCTTCACATCATCAGAGGAAGCCAGTGTCGGTGCATATGCGGTGAGAATGGTGGCAAATCCACAAGAGGTTGTCAAGCGCAGTGATAATAATCTTTCATTACCTCCAGCTGGGATATCAATCATTCCCAGTAGCGAATTCTTCACTGCAAAGCCCACACCATGTTGCCTTTTTTCTGCCTGCCCTCTTCCCTTCCAAAAAAAGGTGTAATTGTTTTTCCTGAGTGACCCTTCCTCAGCGAGGCGAGTCTCCTGCAGGCCAGCAATATCAATGTTAAGACGATTGAGTTCAGCATCAATCACAACCGTTTTTCTCACATCGTCAATATTTGTCAAGTCAGTGGAAAATCTTGGACACATGGTTCTCACGTTCCAGGTTACAAGCCGTAGCTTGAGGTTTCTATAATTCTTTTTATTAGTACCTTGTGCATTGGTTTTACAGCCTGCTATTCAGATTTTGTCCTAGCCCCAAGCACCCATTGAAGCAGGCAGGCTGTGGCGGATCAGCACCCAATTGGCCGGGGGCTGCCCAGCTTGAGGCGGGCGGTAGCTGATCAGTGACACCTGTAGGTGTCTCCCACCGTCAGAGGCAACGCGTGGCGCCCTATGTCTACGCCAACTGACAAGGACTTATAACCCGTAACAGTTGCCTCTCGCTTTGATTCCGAGACCGGTTGAGACCAGGGATGGAGTTATTGCCTCTCCATAGCACAAAGCCTGGGCTAAAATAAAGAAACCATGTGTTGACCATGCAGCATGATCCCTCTCTCGGCCTGCCTAGTTCACTCCAGAGGAAAGTTAACACCTATACATCTGGAACAAGACAAGCTGCAGAAGCTGCCGGACCAGCAAAGCAATGCTCTAACTGTCCGCCTGTCGGAGCTTCGATCCTAGATCAGCTGCCAGCCAAGGCCTAGGGCCTGGTCTGCCCTGCCATGACTTATTTTGTCTTTGGGTTGCATTTCCTCGCACCAGGATAAGGCTAGTATCCTCCCAATTGCGCTCTTCCGCCCGAAGCCGTTGGCACAATGTGGGGTATCGGGTTTGGTAAGCGCCGCCCAACATTCGGCGCTGACAGAAAGCAGGTAGTACCGTCTACTGTCATACGGTAGGTCAGTCATATCTGACTGCTGGTGAAGCTGTAATACTGTTAAAATGATGGACGTAATCTCTAAGTCGTAATTTATATACCGCATATAAACAAACTTTGAAATCTGCTGTAAAATCTCCAGAACAAAACTTTTTTTTGTTGGGTGGACATAATGATAAGGTTATATACTAAATCTCATCATTTTCCCTCAGTTGGTTACTGAGATATTGAATTTATATTGAGGCAACAAAACAAAAACAAACAAAAAAAAAACACACACACTATAGTCAATGTTGCCATTTTGACGCTTTTTGCACCAAATTTAGTGCTTTTTAAAGTCATGTAGTGCCAAAATGTTGCATTTAGCGCGGCCGCGCGAATTTGGTGCTTCACAATATTTTTTTTGGTGCTTTTTTGGAGTGGGTAAAAGTTACTTTAAAAATCATTTTGGGAACACTAGAAAGCCGAATTTGAACTGCAGCGAGGGAGTAAAACAGTCTTAGTACATTACCCCGCAATATTCAAGTAATTTAACTCCCTTTAATATGATTTAGTTGAAGTGAGTGACTGCAACGCGCAGGCAATATGCTATGCGTTAAAAAATTGTTTAAACAAGAATGGACTTGAGTTGCAAAGACTAGTTGCACTCGGCACTGACAATGCATCTGTCATGACAGGTGTAAACAATGGAGTATATACACAATTAAAATCCGAAGTTCCTCATCTGGTACTAGTTAGGTGTCATTCCTTTCAGCTGGCAATGTCACAGGCTGCAGCTGTTTGTCTGCCCGGGAACATAGAGTTCATAATTAGAGAAACATATAACTGGTTTTCTCACTCAAGTCTTCGTCAAGCAAAGTTCAGGGAGCTTTTTTCTTCAATAAATGATGGACAACATCCGCTGAAGGTTGTTCAATTAAGCCAGACATGATGGATGTCCATTCAATCTGCCATTGTCAGAATACTGCAGCAGTGGGTCGAGCTCAGAACTCATTTTGATATAGCAAGACTCAACGAGCGCTGTTATACAGCAGAACTTCTACATTCTATGTTTAGCGGAGAAGTTCAAAGTGTGAATAAGAAATTCGAAGCAGATATACAGGATCCAACAAAACTACTCAGTGATCTTGTCCAACTCACTGATTCTATCAGTTCAAAGATTGTTATTCCTGGGGGGGGGGGGGGGATAACAAAAACTTATGCTATTCAAGATTATTTAGATCCTAATCCCAATCTAGGTTATGAGCTTGAGAAAGAAATAGCAGGCTACACGTTTCCTGATTACAAAGAAATTCGTGGAAGGTGCATACAGTTTTTAATAAAGCTATTGACACAGCTGCGTTTACGTTTGCCGGATAACATTCGAGTGTTGCAGTCCATGTCATGTCTTAGTGGAAGTGAATGTCTACAGCCAAAGACGCCCTGTATATTGGATCTTGCTAAAATGTTTGTAGAAGGTGCAGTTACTCTCACCCGCATCGAATTCCAGTGGAGAAAACTGCATCATATGCAGTGGACACAGACCTCTGACACACTTGGACTGTGGGCAGAAATAGCCTCATACAGGGATGTCACTAGTGAAAATCCTTTCCAAGATCTTAAAGATTTAGCTTTAACTGTGCTCGCATTACCTAATTATAATGCGGGCGTGGAGCGTATTTTCAGTCAGATGGGAGTTACAAAATCAAAATTGCGGAACAGACTGAACATCAGGAGTTTGACAGCTGTATTGACTATTAGATATAGAATGAAAAGATGTGGCTGTCATGATTATAAACTACCTAAGGATATTCTACGAAAAATTGGATCACAAAAGGCATATGTACGTTTCTTTCAATCAACATCATCATCATCACAGGAGCAAACACAGCAGGAAACAGCTACAGAAACTGAAGAGGAGTTGTCTGACTGGGATTTGGCAGATCTGGAATAAACTTAATTCTAATATTCAGTGATAATAAATTATAAAGTGCTACTTTATAATATTTTGAATGAATACCGCCAGTGCTTGTTTTAGTGCATTCCCAAAAATATTATTGCATTTTAGTGCTTTTTTGGATCGAGAGCAGTTCTGATTAGGATTTGACGGATCTGGAATAAACTTCATTGTAATATGAAATTATAATAATAAATATAATGTGCTACCTTGTTACATTTGTAATAAAAACAGTTGGTGCTTTTTTTTTTTTTTTTTTTTGTGCTTTCCAAAAAATTGTTGGTGCTTTTTTGGGTCGATTTTTGGTGCTTTTTCATCAAAAGGAGATGACAACACTGTCTGGCAGTTGTAGCTGAGATTCCACCAGGAGCGGTTGCTAGTCAGGATGTGGTACTAAGTGTCACGAGATCGCCATGAGTTAACCAGATAATGATAATACCGACGTTTGCTTGGCGTATATTTTCTAGGCCACAACAGTCGTACTAACAGAGTAAACACAGCTGCACGGGTTACATCGGGGCAGCACATATACACATTTGGTGGTGAGTGAGAAGGAATGGATACACCGCGTTGGCAGTTCATAAACAGTTAAAATCACATAGCCTTGCCCGCTCAGGATATGGAATAGTTCCGGCTGTCATCTATAGTTCCGGACATCAGACGGAATGGAGGGTTTGACTGTAACCACATGACAGAAAGTTGAGGCTTGTTATTGAAAACAGTGGAACACCTGCCGGACATGAACAACGTCACGTGCACAATGTAGGTTGTTTGGAAAACCATGATTGGCAGCTTGGTATCGAAACTCTTTGTTGGAACTCGACAGTAACTCTCTAGATTGTTTTGGATGTCTAAACCAGTGATGAAAAATCTAACATTGAGGGAGCCAGGAGGGGGATGGATCCCTGACAGGGGATGATCTGCCAATGTGCCACCTGTGTGGGGGCATAAAGGATAACGTCACGTGGCCAACTTTAGGAGTTGCCATAAAAACCCGAGTTGGGACCAACTAGGAAAACTTGAAAATGTGGATCTAGGCAGACATGCTTGTCACTGCAGCAGTTAGAACATCTAACGTGTGAAGGAGATATTTGATTTAGTTTACACGAGCCTATATGGCTACCATTAGATGTAATTTAGTGTAAACTGCAGTGCCGTAAGGTATAACCTATTATAATATTCGTTCTAATTAATATAGGCTGTAGCCTTGTTAAAACTAAAGTGTGATGATTAGCACTGTTAGTGGAAAACTAGCTAGAGTAGGGAAGTGATACTTGGCTCTGTTAGTTGAAAATAGATTAGTGAAGTGTGGATAAGCTTTACTAGTTGAGAATCGAGTAATGAGGGATAATTGGGATATTCCCGTAGTGTCATTGGTGGGCGAGGTTCCGCATTCTGTTTGTTGATTTCTTTTTTCTTGTCTTGGCCTGATGATAACCTATGTGTTCAATCATCTGTCCATGACAGAGTAGGTTCATTGTATTTTCTGAAGCGAGGCAGATGGTCCACGATCATCTAATAGAGATCAGTGACGGGGAGGCTATCACCGGTTATATGATTTATGTTACAGGTTTCCTCTGGTTGGAATGAAGAACACGAAACCCAGAGAAAAGCCGATCCCGGATAAAGTTTGGCGCAGGAAGATTGGCCAACAACTTTACAACAGAGATTATGCTAGAGGAAGATGATCAACCTTGCTCAGTGGAGCTGAATGGTATCCTACCGGATAAATACCGAATGAGTTTAGGTCATACCAGTTTTAACACACCAGTAGTGATGGATATTCAGTTCACTTATGACTAGAACAAAAATAAAGGTCTCTATTGGAGTATAGACAATAACTGTTTAATAGTGAGAACTAGTGAACATTTATCAAGAGACAAAAAGTCTTGTTCATAGGACAGTGTTCCATGTTTGTTTCACCGCGCCGGAATTATGAAGCCGGAGTTTCTATAAACTGTTAGGAACAGTTATGTTAGGAACAATAGCAGTTTTTGTTTTTTTCACGGATTATATATTTATATGGGATTCAGATCTCATGGTCATCAGAGTCCCTGGAGGAGGACATGTCTGGAGAGAAGGATACGACTTCGGTGAGGTTTTTCGTACTGACTCGAATGATGTCGTGTGATCCTTGCCATGATGTGTACACTATGATCCTGAACTTTGAAGGTTGACATACACATTATGTTATAATACACGACACACATTTTCTTCGCATACACGTCTCATATACGTTACATTTTTCTTTTAATAAATTAATCTTTATTAATTTTTAGAAGCAAGAGTTGTTGAGTATGTTGCGTTGGGGAATTATGAGAGGGGGCATAGTACGACAGTGAGAGAGTGATAGGAAAAGGTGTCCATAGGCTGATGGAGTGTGTTGGACGGAAGCTGGTGGATTCTCCAGGATATGAATAAGGGGAAAAATATTATAATGTGGGGGTCGACTCTCTTCACTCCAGGGACGACACTTTAAAGGAGGACACGACATTATTGGGGGCTCGTCCGGGATCTTTGGACAGCGGGATCTCTCGTAAACGGAATCTTTGGACAGCGGGATCTCTCGTAAACGGGATCTTTGGACAGCGGGATCTCTCGTAAACGGAATACTTGGACAGCGAGATCTCCTGCAAGCAGGAACCTTTGACAGTGGGATCTTCTGACAATGGGGTCTTTTGACACGGGATCCTTAGTTATAAAAGGGAGATATCATTTTGGAGAATCCAGCTAGAGTGAATGTGGATAGGGGTTAGGACAAATATCTTACCTGTTCACACTTCACACGTCTGCATAGGTCTGTGGTCCTGATTCTACTCTTGTCACTGAGTGAATGTGCTGTGTGTGGTAATATCTAGATTTATAGTACTTGTTCATATATCTGTATAGTAATTTGCAGTTATATTGTACTCGACCTGCTAGCTTACCTCTCTGTATAATGGCCACCCCTAAACTAACCACGTTAGAATTAAAGGCAAAGGGGGAAGAAATGGGATTGGCGGGTTCTGCTCTAACGGATTACATACAGGAAGTGGAGAGAGAGTATCGTCAAGCAGAACGGGAAGATCGAAAGGCCGAGCTGGAATTGAGAAGGATGGAGTTGGAACAAGCAGCTAAGAAATTGGAAGCTGAGCAAGCAGCTAAGAAATTGGAAGCTGAGCAAGCAGCTAAGAAATTTGAAGCTGAGCAAGCAGCTAGGAAATTGGAAGCTGAGCAAGCAGCTAGGAAATTAGAAGCTGAACGGGAAGCACAGAAAAGGGAGCACGAGTACCGGATGAGGGAACTCGAGTTGAAGAGTCAATCTAATGGAGACACTGAGGGAGCAGTTGGAGGTTCCTCCATCCCAGGCGCAACACCAGTAGGTGGGCATGGGTACCAGGCCATGAAGTTTCCTTTGGCGGTCTACGAGGAGGACAAAGAGAAGATTGACCAATACCTTCAATGCTTCGAGGCTATGTCAGTTGCTATGGGTCTGGAGCGTAACAAATGGAATCTTAAGCTATCCCAGGGTTTACGCGGGACCGGATACGAGGTTTATTCTCGCCTGCCACCAGGACATGAGAACAATTATGACGAGTTAAAGACGGCTCTGCTGAAACGATTCGAGGTTACGTCACATACCTACCGGAAAAAATTTCGAGCAGCGAAACGAGAACCGGGGGAGTTGTTTGCCGCCTACAGTTTGCGTCTAAAATCGTATCTCCATAAGTGGATGGATTTGGCTGGGTTCGCACATGACTATGAGAGTCTGGAAGAGCTCATGGTGGTCGACCAGCTGAAGAAGCAAATGTCTAAACCTCTCAGGACGTTCCTGGGAGAACAAGGAGCGGAAAGTATTGACCTCGTGACTAAATTAGCAGAACGGTTCGTCGAAGTACATGGGGAGGCAGGGGAAAACCTTTCCACCAACTCCAAAAGTCAAGAGAAACATGATAAAAAGAAAGCCAAAAACTCAGGAACAAAAAAGTGGGAACCTTATGTGCAAAAATCAGAGGATAGTTCAGAGAAGAAGAAGGAGGGAAGCAAGAGCACTTCAAGCTCTACACCTAAACGACCGTGGTCGGAGAAGTGGTGTTCAATTTGTAAGTCACCCTCTCACAATACGAGGGACTGCAAATCGAAGGCTAAGAACCCTCACTTCGCAGCATGTCAAGTGACTTCCAAGGAGGTTGTCATGGAAAATGCCAAGGTCAACAAGGAAGCTCGCCACCAGGAGAGCTCACTCAAGTTTGGCAATAGAAAATCTAGGACAGGGAAATGGTGCAACCAATGCCAGTCGAATACGCACAATGCTATTGACTGCAGAGGAGAGTCAAGAGACACTCAATTCGTCGTGTGCCCCGGGAAACCTAAGGTGGAGCCCACCGAACAGGTCGAGGCCGAGGAAGAGACTCCAGACCAGGAAAAACCACCTGTAGTGGAATTGTTAGAGGTTAACGGTCGTCAAGTGGAGTGTTTATACGACACAGGACTGGACGGGGAGGCCGTGATTTCTGCGGATCTGGTACATCCAGAACAATTCACAGGTGAGACCTTGGATATACAGCCTGCACAGAAGAGTGCTGTAACCATGAAGTTGCCCATTGCTAATGTGGAGATTCGGTCAAGGTACGTCACCGGCACCATCAAGGCCGCTGTATTGACCGATCCCATTTTTCCAGTCATCATAGGTTGCCGGTATGTCTTTCTGGGAATGCCCAGGGAGCCAATTCATATGGGAGCAATGCAGACTCGCTCTCAGACAAAAACGGAAGAGGCAGATGCAATTGTGACTAACCCAATGCCGGGGGAGCTACGAACTGCCCAGAGTGAGGATGATACTTTACGTCCTTGCTACAGAAAGCTGCAGAAAAGTGCTGATCCACCAGGACGGGGGCAGTACTACATGAAGAATAGGATACTCTACAGGAGAGCAGGAAGGGGAGACAACCTATACGGTCAGTTGGTCGTCCCGAAAGCTCACCGGTCCCAGATTCTTCATATGGGGCATACCATCTCCTTTAGTGGACACATGGGTATTGCCGCCACCATGCAGCGGATTTCCTGCCACTACTATTGGCCGGGAATGACAGATGATGTGCGTCGGTATGTGAAGTCATGCCCTGAGTGCCAGAGGGTGGCACCGAAACACTGGACAGCACCGGTGGTGTTGGGTGAGATGCCCATCATGAACTCTCCTTTCGAGAGGGTAGCCATCGATATCGTGGGTCCACTTCCCAGGACTAGGAAGAGGAACATGTATATACTCACAATGGTGGATTGCTGTACAATGTGGGGTGAGGCTATACCGTTGACCACGATTGACTCGAAAAGAGTGGCGGATGCACTGATGGAGGCCTTTACCAGATTAGGCTTTCCGGATCAAATTCTGACGGACAATGGATCTCAGTTTTGTGGAAAACTCATGGAGGAGGTATTTAGGGTGTTTCACTCTAACCACATACATACCAGCCCTTACCACCCTCAAGCCAATGGACAAGTAGAGCGTTTCAACGGCACGTTGATGACAATGCTCAGGAAACTAGCGCAGGAAAAACCTGATAGGTGGGATGAATATATCCCAGCAGCACTCTTTGCCTATCGGGAAGTTCCTCATGGCTCAACAGGACTACCACCCGCTACGTTGCTGTTTGGTCGTCCAATCAAAGGACCGTTGGAAGCCATGTTGAGGAGTTGGACTGAAGAGGGGACGTCAGAAGAAGTGATCTCATCCTACAAATACGTGGAGGAACTGAAAGAAAAACTCCACAAGGGATGGACTCTGGCAAATCAAAACTTGAAAAAGGCCAGGAAAAGACATGCGGCTTACTACAACCGTAGGTCTAAAGAAAGATCTCTAGAGGTGGGAGATAAAGTCTTGTTGCTACTCCCAACGGGAAACAACAAACTGGAGATAGGTTGGCAAGGACCATTTCCCGTGGAAAGGGTGATATCCAGAACCAACTATCAGATCCGGATCCGGGGAAAGTCGAAGATTTTCCATATCAATCTCTTGCGGAAATACGAAGAGAGACCCGGAGACAAGGCGGCTCACCTCATGGCAATGGCAGTTGCAGTGGAGACGGAAGTGGGAACCAGCGAGGGCAGGGAATATCCCTTGGTACACCAGGAAACCTATAGGGATGTGCAAGTGAACCCTGATCTGACCTCCCAGGAGAGGGAAAGGATAACCCAGGTTCTCAAGTCTCATAAGGAGATACTGACTGATAAACCAGGACGAACGAGGTTGGTTGAGTTCGAGATGACTTTGACCACACAGGAGCCGGTTCGCCAAAAGGTTTACCCAGTGCCATTCTCTAAAGAAAAGGCCCTGGAGGAGGAAATACAAAAACTGCTGGAGGATGACGTGATTGCACCATCCACATCCCCATACAATGCGGGGGTAGTTTTGTTACGCAAACCAAGTGGAGAACACCGGTTGTGTATAGACTACCGACTTCTGAACAGTCACACACAATTTCAGGCGGAACCTTTGCCGAATCCAACTCAGTTATTCGCTAGGCTCCATAAGGCTCGGTACTTTTCAAAGGTGGATCTGAGTCGGGGGTACTATCAGATACCAGTCAAACCGGAGATTCGACCACTGTTGGCTTTCAGTACACCCAGTGGACACTACGAATTCAAGGTCATGCCCTTTGGACTCAGCAATGCACCTAGTGTGTTTACACGCATGATGAGGACTTTACTAGATCCGTTACAGGATCCGTCCATCATCTCATTCATGGATGATATTCTGATTTCCAGTGACAGCTTGGATGACCACTTACAATCTTTGGAGAGAGTGTTTAATAGGCTCAAGGAAGCAGGGCTTACCGCTCGTCCAACCAAGTGCATGATTGGTTACCAGACTCTGGAATTTCTAGGCCACACCATCACTCCAGGACACATAGTCCCGGAAGAAAAGAACCTGGAGAAAATCAGAAATGCACCAAGGCCAAAAACGAAGAAGGATGTGCGATCTTTTCTCTCGTTGTGTGGGTTCTACCACAAATTTATCTCACATTTCACTGAACTGGGAGCTCCGTTGACGGAAACCTTGAAAAAGGGATTCCCGGACCAAATCATTTGGACACCAGAATGGGAGAAGGCTTATAGTCAGTTAAAGGAGGCCTTGGTCATCAAACCTGTATTACAGCTCCCTGACCTTTCCAAACAATTTGTGTTGAGAACAGATGCGAGTGGGATTGGGATTGGGGAAGCTCTGTTACAGGAAGGAAAAGACGATGCTTCGGTTTTGAAACCTGTAGCATACGCAAGTAAGAAACTTCTACAGGCGGAGAGGAATTATTCAACTGTCGAGAGAGAGAGAGTGCTTGTCTCTCGTATGGGCAGTGCAAAAATTTCAGCCATATTTGTATGGAGTTAAGTTTCGAGTCCAGTCGGATCATCAGCCCCTGATGTTCCTAGCTACTTCTCAGAAGCTCAACGCCCGGTTGATGCGGTGGTCGTTGTTACTTCAACCTTATAATTTCACAGTAGAGTACATTCCTGGGAAGGAAAATGTTGGAGCGGACTTCTTGTCAAGACACCCAGCTCCGGAAGAAGAAGAATGAATCATCTGGATTAAACTCATGGTGGAGAAGAATGAGATGGACTACTCTCTTAAGAGGGGGCCTATGTCACGAGATCGCCATGAGTTAACCAGATAATGATAATACCGACGTTTGCTTGGCGTATATTTTCTAGGCCACAACAGTCGTACTAACAGAGTAAACACAGCTGCACGGGTTACATCGGGGCAGCACATATACACATTTGGTGGTGAGTGAGAAGGAATGGATACACCGCGTTGGCAGTTCATAAACAGTTAAAATCACATAGCCTTGCCCGCTCAGGATATGGAATAGTTCCGGCTGTCATCTATAGTTCCGGACATCAGACGGAATGGAGGGTTTGACTGTCACCACATGACAGAAAGTTGAGGCTTGTTATTGAAAACAGTGGAACACCTGCCGGACATGAACAACGTCACGTGCACAATGTAGGTTGTTTGGAAAACCATGATTGGCAGCTTGGTATCGAAACTCTTTGTTGGAACTCGACAGTAACTCTCTAGATTGTTTTGGATGTCTAAACCAGTGATGAAAAATCTAACATTGAGGGAGCCAGGAGGGGGATGGATCCCTGACAGGGGATGATCTGCCAATGTGCCACCTGTGTGGGGGCATAAAGGATAACGTCACGTGGCCAACTTTAGGAGTTGCCATAAAAACCCGAGTTGGGACCAACTAGGAAAACTTGAAAATGTGGATCTAGGCAGACATGCTTGTCACTGCAGCAGTTAGAACATCTAACGTGTGAAGGAGATATTTGATTTAGTTTACACGAGCCTGTATGGCTACCATTAGATGTAATTTAGTGTAAACTGCAGTGCCGTAAGGTATAACCTATTATAATATTCGTTCTAATTAATATAGGCTGTAGCCTTGTTAAAACTAAAGTGTGATGATTAGCACTGTTAGTGGAAAACTAGCTAGAGTAGGGAAGTGATACTTGGCTCTGTTAGTTGAAAATAGATTAGTGAAGTGTGGATAAGCTTTACTAGTTGAGAATCGAGTAATGAGGGATAATTGGGATATTCCCGTAGTGTCCCTGGTGGGCGGGGTTCCGCATTCTGTTTGTTGATTTTTTTTTATTGTCTTGGCCTGATGATAACCTATGTGTTCAATCATCTGTCCATGACAGAGTAGGTTCATTGTATTTTCTGAAGCGAGGCAGATGGTCCACGATCATCTAATAGAGATGACGGGGAGGCTATCACCGGTTATATGATTTATGTTACAGGTTTCCTCTGGTTGGAATGAAGAACACGAAACCCAGAGAAAAGCCGATCCCGGATAAAATTTGGCGCAGGAAGATTGGCCAACAACTTTACAACAGAGATTATCCTAGAGGAAGATGATCAACCTTGCTCAGTGGAGCTGAATGGTATCCTACCGGATAAATACCGAATGAGTTTAGGTCATACCAGTTTTAACACACCAGTAGTGATGGATATTCAGTTCACTTATGACTAGAACAAAAATAAAGGTCTCTATTGGAGTATAGACAATAACTGTTTAATAGTGAGAACTAGTGAACATTTATCAAGAGACAAAAAGTCTTGTTCATAGGACAGTGTTCCATGTTTGTTTCACCGCGCCGGAATTATGAAGCCGGATTTTCTATAAACTGTTAGGAACAGTTGTGTTAGGAACAATAGCAGTTTTTTTTTTCCACGGATTATATATTTACATGGGATTCAGATCTCATGGTCATCAGAGTCCCTGGAGGAGGACATGTCTGGAGAGAAGGATACGACTTCGGTGAGGTTTTTCGTACTGACTCGAATGATGTCGTGTGATCCTTGCCATGATGTGTACACTATGATCCTGAACTTTGAAGGCTGACATACACATTTATGTTATAATACACGACACACATTTTCTTCGCATACACGTCTCATATACGTTACATTTTTCTTTTAATAAATTAATCTTTATTAATTTTTAGAAGCAAGAGTTGTTGAGTATGTTGCGTTGGGGAATTATGAGAGGGGGCATAGTACGACAGTGAGAGAGTGATAGGAAAAGGTGTCCATAGGCTGATGGAGTGTGTTGGACGGAAGCTGGTGGATTCTCCAGGATATGAATAAGGGGAAAAATATTATAATGTGGGGGTCGACTCTCTTCACTCCAGGGACGACACTTTAAAGGAGGACACGACACTAAGTTAAGCCCTGATAATATCTTATAATATCGTTCTCTGGACAACAGGTACCACTATAAAACATGTTTAAATGTTGTGACTATGCCTGGTGAGAAGAAAGAGACGAATGCCAGAGTATTTATATGCGAGATGTGAGTGTGAAGATTATAACTTCATTGCGGAGTTGTTCTGACTGCTTCCTATTAGGCCAACATGTCTGCCACACTGAACATTCCGCCATGACTATCACTCGCCTGCTGTGAATATTTGCGTATGCTTGATGACTGTAAATCACTCTCAATGCATATTCGCAACCCTTGTGCATTCTGGATTCTCCTATGAATGCCTATCATTGCCAACTCTTGATCAAACGGTAGTAATTATAATATATTAAAACGTCTCTACAAATCCCTAATATTGACTCGTTATGTACCATACTTCGGATGGGATAAAACGGGGTTAAATTGACCTGTGTAAGTCATAATTTATGTGACCCTGGTTTAAATCCTGGCCTGGTGATTGTTCAAGTACCTGGCCAGACCGGCGCTAGAATTAAACAAAGCGTTAGTCCACACTGGTCAGTCTAGAACAAAGGACACACACGTTAAGCATCCCCCGCTGGGGAGGGCAAATAGCTCGAAATATATCAATCTCCGCAGTCTAGCTCTGGAAAGGCAGGTGGTGGTTTTTGGAAGTATCACCAAACAGGATCCTGGGTAAACAGCCTGTTGGAAGGGATACAGGACAGTCATATATATATATACCGTCTGGACCTAAACATCAAATGTTGTCTGCTGCACTTATTAGCTACCTTAGACAGCAAAAGACATGGATGAGGATGAACGACACAACGCGATTGATATTCTGACTTATGTGAGGATACACCAGGTCGGCGTTCCGGATTATCTTTGGAAGGTACCGCTTGACGCACCATCCATCAGCGAGGTCAACGGAACTATGGGACTGTCCAGAGCTAATAAAACTAACAGCAGTGAGAACCCTCCGTCTGTTGGATTCCTAAGTTCAAAGAATACTCAAAAGTATTCTCCTTAAACTAGTCATACATCAGCAAACTCAACACCAGATCTCAGACCTGAACATCAATGGGAAGACACCGAAAGACCATGAAATAACCAACTGAATACCAACTGAAAGACCATCTTCAACACAAGGTCCCAGACCAGAATACCAACTCAAAGACACTGAAAGAAATTGGTGAAGTCAAGGTGTATACATACACCGCAGAAAGAATCATTCGACAGTCTGCGACTCACAGTTTGGGTGCTGGGTTTATTATTCGGCAATTCCTTGTCTTCAGCAGACCAATCCTGGATATAATTCCAGATGCTACCAACTAGTGTTGCTCAACATTGCATGTTCATGCGAATGAAATGAGGATTTATCTTCGTATGACTCTATGCTGGTTCCAAATCGGCCTGATTGCCTATCATCAAGTGTGGAATGGTCTATAGACTGGACACAAGTCGAGATTCTGATACAATAAGCAGAGCAGCTGGATGGTCGTCAATGTTTTTCATCTATGTGATGATGTAGGGAATTACCCTTTTGCCAAGTCTTAAGATGGAGCTCCTGGAAAAATTAGACTAACAGAGACCTCGATTTCAATAAGATACCGCCCATTAGCACAAGAGTTTATGTGAATTCAATCCTGGCTTATGTGTAAATTCTATATTGGATTATAATCTTCTCTGGAGGAAATATTCAGTAGACATTGTAAGAGCAGAACACAGTTGAGTGAGTGTGATTCCGGTTCCCGGATAATAAGGACATTAACTGCAAAGAATTGAAGAAGAATAATGAACAGCACAACAGGACAGTAAAAGACAACATCATTCTAAATAATTAGTTTAGTATTATGTATAGAAGGTGTATTCTTGGTTGAGTATTCTGACACCATCTCATTAATTTATCATCCATTGCCTGTTCTGGAAATTCAGTGTGGCCATTACACTTAACATGTATACTCAGATCTTGATTTAATTCCTGATGAACTGTATGTTCCAATGTTGATATTTACGTAAAGTACTTGTTGATGTTTGTTCAACAGTGGTTGTCCTATAGGTTGTAAACAATCAATGTTCTATAGTACTTTTCACGAGACGCCTCGTTGTCATCCCAGAATACTCTCTGGTACACATATATGATGGACCACTCAGAGAAATCAACAAAAGAACGAACTGTTTTCTCTATATTCCAGGCTATCTAGCTTGACATAAGCTTGCAAAGCCGGCAGTAAATGTATTATTCATCAGTCTACTGGCTATGTGGGAAATGGAATGTGACCCAGACGGGCTATCACACCACACAGACACACTGGCGCCTTCTCACCCAGGTAGACCCTGGCTAAATCAACAATGAACTGGGCCAGTGGTCGAATAAAGGCCAATACCTGTAGAGAGGTGGATAAAGTTAGAGATAATGAAATGAAACCACCCAGGCGTGAACAACATATTGACCCAGGTGGATACAATAGCCCTAGGGCTGTAAACATGCCAAGGACAGCTGACCACACAGAGTGGCCTAGGGGCAATTAACCCCATGGAATTTGTGCATTGAAATTGCACAGACTGGCCGGTTCAGTAGAGTGTGAAACAGACCTTGTAAAACCGGTCCAACACTTGAATAGAATTAATTATCTGTAGGACAGACACGTGTACCTCAACCCCGACAGAAAGGTGCCAAGGAGATAATAGTGTCTTCTGGCCTAGAGAGACGACAGTGGAAGATAAACTCTATGGACCGATGTGTGAACTGAAAAAGACAGTTCAATTCATACAAGAGACAGCTTTTCAGTTATAGACATATTTCAAGCGAACGAAAGAAGAAGAAGAAGCTTAAAAAAGGCTCCCTAGACCTGTTTCATGTTACATACGAAAATCAGTCGAAACAGGTAGGCAACAATTTCAATGTCTGTAGTCATATGTCTACTAGACTTCACTAGGAAAGTTATTTCTTAATAACTAGTCAAGTCTTTTAGATGTAGGTACTGATTTTCAGTCTATATCTGACCTAGGTTATTTCAAGAAATATCATTGTCTAAGGTTACTGGAGTGTGCGCTATTGTTTCTCAGTTTAGTGTACAAAATCATAGTGCTTTATGTGTTCTTCTTCTGAGAAGTAGGAACCTTATGTTATGCAGATCTTGGCTATGTTCTAGAGACTTTTTATTGTCTTGTGTCTTAGTAGATGCTTGTCACTTCTGTGTAAACTAGCCTAGTTGCCTATTGGTGTGTGTATTTGTTGTGCAGAAGATAGCCAAATGACTATATTTAGTTTAATTCTTACCACAGCCGTGGCTAAGTAGGGATTGCTCTGAGTATCATTATATGTCCATTTTGAAGTAATCTAATGTATGTGTATTGGATGTTTGATATATTTGAATTGTCATATGCATAATTTTTGTTATACTTTAGACATGCACTCAGCTGACTTTTATTAGGTCTGTAACGTATATGGAAACTATGTTTCCCAGTTTGTTGTAGATAATGATAATACTTCCTTTTTGCATTCATACTACGCATGTAGGAATAACCTTATATGCCAGTTTGAATTCGCATACCTTAGATTTAGTTGATGTTGATTTGTTATATGATAACTCATTAAGAAGAAGTTGGTGTTATGCTATTGTGTGCGCATTGGCACATTAGCCATCGATTGCGTGAGAAGCAGAGGTGGTACACACATTACCTACAATTCGTATAGGGTATATGGTGCTTAACCCTTTCCGTGTATGGTGGACGAGCGTTCACGGTAATTCACGGAAGCATTGAACAGATATGGTCACGACTTGTAAGCCCGGATGATCAGGTACTATTATAATACAATTACCGACCCGGTGAGCTGCTAAACTAACTTTGGACGGAGCGGCTGTACGACCCAGAATGTCGGTATTAGCGACATGGGCGTAGGACTGCAGAAATGTAATAATTACAGACGTGTGAGACAATTGAAAAGCCCTCCCAGACTAAGACAGTAGGGAGAAGGAGGATAGTGAATGCAGTAGAGCTGGAAGATAAACTTGGCCAGACTGGTCATAGTATATGGGCGTGTTAGGATGTATGTATTACTTAGGATTGTACTGATGTAGAACTAAATATAACACATCCTTGACTATTTCTTCCAAGCTCTCAATAAGGGCGCCTGAGTATAGATCTCAAGAACGAGTGACAACCAGGTAGTGCCAGGACTGGCAGATGTCAGAAAACCGGCAAGCTGTTTTCTACTGGAGAGTGGGTGGTTACTGAGCTAAGCAGAAACCTACTTCTGGCGTATCTCAACTGGGAGCCCGGACACTGATCCAGATAGGATCTAGAGTCCCCGGGAAGGTTAACCCGATCAACAAATGCCCGCAGAAGTCGGATGTGTCGGCCTAACGGCGCAAGAACGCAGCTCTGCTGTAAACAGGCACAACGCAATCACATCCGGAAAAAAAACTCCGGATGAACGCAGAAGAAGAAGAAGAAGAAGAAGAAGAAGAAGAAGAAGAAGAAGAAGAAGAAGAAGAAGAAGAAGAAGAAGAAGAAGAAGAAGAAGAAGAAGAAGGATCTAGAGTTATGTATTTTATACTAATAATTTCACTTTCATGATTACTGTAATGCATAAACTTATATGATTTCATCATCATCATCTTGAAAAACACCAGATATCTAATAATGATAGCCAAAAAATGTTGTAGTTTATTTTAACTCATAGTTTAGTCGTTATACTTTTTAAATTCCAATTGTGCATATGTGTTGTGTATGGGTACATTGGTGGGAGTTCACTTAGACCAAGGAAGGGAATAGTCAGGGGAGAAAAATCTGCACTGGGATAGTTGTCAATTACTCTTAAATCTAGACTTAAAAATCGACCTCAGCTAACCTTCTCCTTCCCACTCCTTGGCGAATATTCAGCACAGTTCATTTCATTTTGTTACGAGCCACATGGAGCTGTACATTGGGTATTCATGGGCTTAATCTGTAGTTCAGCCATATAGATTTTATCCCTAGTCAATTTCTGACTATTTGGGGTTGCTCACCAGTGAATAACACTTTCATATAGGCGGTGGCACTCCCACTTCCAACAATTGTGGTCCCAGTCCGGTATCAACAATTGCAACTTCCGACAGTAATATATTAAAATTAGCAAGTGATATTAGTGGGAATGGAGAAGTACGCATAGACACAGTTTTAAAAAAAAGTGAAGTATTTTCCTTCTTGTGTTTGTGGTAGAATTCCATGATCACCCCAGGTGATGAAATAAGTGAGTATCAAAAATAATTCCTATAGGGATCCCCTAGGCAACAAAGGCAAACATTTTCTCGTATATTAAATCCCACATCCCACAGTAATGCTCTTGTGAGTCTACGTCTGTGATCAGAATGTGTGATGTAACATGTAAAATTTCCTTGTAAAGGCTGAAAATGTCTGAGTGAGTTAGATGGTGATTTTATAAGTACCCTCTCACATTAGTAGAAGGATAGACGCTTCATTATATTCAAATGTATGCAGGACGTGTATTGCACGCCAGAATTATAAAGTTTCTGTGATGCTTGGTGGCTAGTTTACGTTCATGAGAATTGCTAACAAGCACTGTTAAAGATTTGTCTTGAACGCAGTTTATCTCTGGAATATGCACTTGTTCCTTTGCAACATTGGTTTAGGTTCATATGAACTACGTTCCGAAAAGGACAATATGTGTTCGAACCTGTGTCTCGGTTGGCTGAACATATATGTGAAGGCTCATGCTATTTTTCATGGGAAGAACATGTTTTTCATATGTGTTTGTTTCACAAGTGAAATATTGCTTACGTAATTTTTGCTTATTACCTGCTGTAGTAAATATTGATATTACCCAGTAGGAAGGTGCAAATGATTGATGGTGATTGGATGTACTTGTGAACTGAGTCTAGTCTGAGAAGGGGTATGTCTGGCATTGCAGTGTGAGTGTGGATGAGATGGGACATCCATGTACCAACAGTACCACCTATAAGGATTGATGATTGGTCTGCAGTTATAAATGATACCTATCTTCCATCCATCTCATATCTGTCTTATGGTGCTTGGTTCAGCATGTTTGTCACAAGATACTGGTTCAGGGATACGTATCTCATGGTATCTGTCTCATGCTGCCTGCTCATAATGTTTGCCTTACAATGTCTGTCTCTCATGGTGCCCAGGGCTACTGTGGTTTAAATCTTATGAGTACCTGGACTTATATAATCAAGTATTTTAATTTACGTGTTGATTGTGTAATGATGCCCCTGACTCAGCATTTGGTCTTGTGTTTAACACTTTTAAGGATGAACCATGAAAATGCATCACCCACAGTCCACCAAAGGGGAATGCATGCCATCACCAGCAAAGAGGGGTCTGGTCTGAACAACACCCTCTCTTTTTCTCCCCATTTCCCTTTGTGTATGTTGATGTTAGGAGATACCTAAGTATAACATTGTTTTAAAGCAAATGTTGTACGCTTTTATATATCAACAGAGAACAGGATGGTGGAGAGGCTTCTTTTATCGGGACAGACAAATGGGAGTCCCTACTCCAGGATTTCTGCTCCTTTTTTAAAATGTGGAAACTTTAACGCAACTGTAACCACAATGTCTTCAGGGACATACCAGCCTAAATCCATATAATCATTTGCCTAGGTTGGTGGCGCTGAAAGAGCCTATATTTAAACTCAAACACAGGATGGACTCCTCTATTATCAATATTCCAGGGATTGCCTTCAAAATTAGAAGTGGATATCCTTATTCATATGGAGTAACCTCCTGGACTCAGCCTGCCTCAGGCAGGTTATGAATAGGTGACAGCTGTGTGTACCTGAGACTTTCCATTATTTTCGTCAGGTCAAGATCATCAGGACTAATTGGGAAATATTTACCCCAGTTCAATAGCTGTGGTATATCAAGGAGAAAGCGATCCTAGCTTAGTGTTCAATTCCATTTTAACTGGATATTCTCTGAAAAGTAGGAACTGGTGTCTTAACCTTTGATCCCACTTTGAAACTTTGGTGAATAAAGACCTGCAAGGTGAGATGCTGCAATATGTTGGATTATGTACCTAACCACTGGGTGGACGTCAGAACGTGATGGTCAACATGTATCGAGAATGTACCTCTTATTATCAGAATGATTATATCCTCAACTTATTTGAGTACCCCAGTCGTCAGCTTCACGGGCAGTCTGGTCATCACTGGGATTCATCACAATTTTATCTCTTCAGATTATGTTCACAGGAGGGAGTGAATTACATGGGATGGATAATCAGAAACCTGCTACCTGGGACTTTTCCTAACACATCCTATTGGTGACAATAGGATAATAAGGAACCAGAACAGTAGTTGTTTACTTATGACTTGTCCAAACAGGCACTCTTAAAAGTTTTCCTCGGTGACAAATGAAGAAGATAACATTTGATTAGATTGATTCGGTTGTGTAGGAGTGTAGAGTTTAATGATGGGTAGGATGGAGGAGAGTTAATTTTTTTTTTTTTTTTTTTTTTTTTTTTTTTAAAATTAGTGGTCTGTTGGTGGGTCTTTGAAGAGTTGTACCTTGTGGTTTTTCATTATTTCATTTACATTGCATGATACTTTGTATTCAAAGTGCGAATGCAATCAAGGTGGAGCCTGGGTCCTCACTCGACCCCCGCAGTTCATTAATAAAAACCTGATTGTGTTGAGAACAGTTTTGAAGTACATGTCCCTGTAACGTCTTGGTCAGCTGTTGTGAAGTACATTACTTTGTAAATGTCCTGTCCAGCTGTTGTGTCTGCCTGCATGGCGAGGAACCACCAGTCAGGACACCAACAAGCCAGACATGGGACAACAGATACTCACGCAAACCTCAGGTCCTGTATGACATCACACTGATGTTGGACAGCAGGATGTCTTCATCCGGCATACAGGACTTCGCGCTGGATTTCACAGCCAGCGAACACAAGCAAGCATCAGTCCTCCCAAACAGGCTGCACAGAACTGCGTGCTTTGTTTTCATTTGTTTTCAGAACTGTGTGACTTACTTATTGACTCGCCCGCTTAACGTTTTCTACCCAGCTATGCACCGCTTTACGGGAAATCGCCAGGGGCTAAGCTAAGTCCACTGAAAATCCACCTGGCAAAAGACATTTCGCGAGTGACGCCGAAGTTGAATGTGAAGTGAAAACGTGGTTTAGAAAACAGAGCACGCAGTTCTATGCAGCCGGTTTGGGAGGACTGATAAAACGATGGGATCATCAAACGCATCAATATTGGTGGAAATTATGTTGCGAAATACTCGAGGCGCTCCTCTCTGGGAAATTGCCAGTACTAAGGACACTACTTTCTGAACTTAGCAGTCAGCATAAAGTCACCATACAGTGGATACCATCCCACTGTGGAGTACCCGAAAACGACAGAGCTGATCAATTGGCTAAGGAAGGAGCCAAAGAGGAACAGCCTGATGTGCCCGTTACATACCACCAAAAGAAAAGAATGATCAAATCAGTCAGAAAGCCACCAAAACCTGCTCAAGATGACTACCACATTATGGACAGACCAGAACAAGTCATTATTCTGCGCCTCAGAACAGGACACAATAGATTACGCAACCACATGTATACAAAATTCAAGATTGGTGAAACAGCCATGTGCACATGTGGATTGGCGTCGCAGACAGCAGAGCACATACTCCAAGACTGCCCAAAATATAACATATCTAGGCAAACCTTCTGGCCTAGAGAGACGACAGTGGAAGATAAACTCTATGGACCACTGTGTGAACTGAAAAAAACAGTTCAATTCATGCAAGAGACGACATTGCAGATATAGACATATTTCAAGCGAACGAAAGAAGAAGAAGAATGTTGCGAAATAAATGGGGCAATGTATGTATGTATACAAATAAACTGTTTTCAAGTTGTTATCATATTTAGTTATTTTTCTACACCCATTTGTGACTTACTTATTAACTTACCCTCGTGTGTGTGTGTGTGTATGTGTATATATATATATATATATATATATATATATATATATATATATATATATATATATATATATATATATATATACTAGCATACCCGGCCCGGCTTCGCCCAAGCCCTGGTGGGGAGCATCTCATTTAATTCATATAAGTAGTCATATAAGTTCTCGTTCCCGTTCCCGACTATCTATCTGTCTGTCTGTCTGTCTGTCTGTTTGTCTGTCTGTCTGCCTGTCTGTCTGTCTATCTGTCTGTCTGTCTGTCTGACCCGGTCCGGCTTCCCCCAGCCCCTGATGGGGAGCATCTCATTTAATTCATATAAGTAGTCATATAAGTTCCCGTTCCCGACTATCTGTCTGTCTGTCTGTCCCTCTCTGTCTGTCTGTCTGTCTGTCTGTCTGTCTGTCTGTCTGTCTGTCTGTCTGTCTGTCTGTCTGTCTGCCTATCTGTCTAATCATTTATTGGTTGCAGTTAGAACAACCTTAGATAAACGAAGACCAACTTACAAAAAGCATTAGAAAGAGCACTTGAAAGATCTTTACATCTTCCCCCAACAATTAACTTGGGTAAATAGAGCGGCGGCAGCAGCAGCTGCAGAAGAAGAAAAAGGAGGAGTAGGAGGAGGGAGGAGGAAGAGAGAGGTGGAGGAGGGAGAAGGAAGAGGGAGGTGGAGGAGGGAGGAGGAGGCGGAGGGAGGAAGAGATAGGCGGAGAGAGGAGAAGGAGGGAAGAGGAGGAGTAGGGAGGAATAGGAGGGAGGAGGAGGGATTAGGAGAAGGAGGGAGGAGGAGGGAGGAGGAAGGAGAGAGGAGGGAGGAAGAGGAGGGAGAAGGAGGAGGGAGGAGGAGTGGAGGAGGGGGAGGAAGAGGGGGAGGAGGAGAGGGAGGAGGAGGGAGGAGAGAGAGGAGGATGTGGAGGGAGGAGGAAGAGGGAGAAGGAGGAGGGAGAAGGAGGGGAGGAGGAGGAGGGAGGAGGAGGAGGGAGGAGGAGGAAGAGAGAGGATGAGGAGGGAGGAGGAGGGATGTGGAGGGAGGAGGTAGAGGGAGGAGGGAGGAGGGAAGTGGAGAGAGGAGGAGGATGAGAAGGCAGGATGAGGAGGGATTAGGAGGAAGAGGAGGGGGAGAAGGGAGGAGGAGGAGGGAGGAAAAGGAGGAGGGAGGAGGAGGAAGGAAGAGGAGGAGGGAGGAGGGCGAGGAGGTAGGAGGAGGAGGAGGAAGAGGGAGGAGGAGGGAGGAGGAGGAGGAGAAGAAGAAAAAGAAATGTACACTCTGTGTCCGTGATCATGTACAACGTCCAGTGGCAGATAAATTACCTTCAAAGACACTGAAGATATTCATTACCACAAGACATTCTGAAGTAGCACAATGAAGACAACTGTAACACACACAGTAAGAGTAATCAAATAATTCATAGCAGCAATTGTGTTTTCATATATAAATGAACTGGGTTTAACTTCGGTAATGCTGTGGAAATGTAAATTATGAGGTGCAGGTAAGCTTTGTAAATCTACAACTTGAGCCAGTGGAATCACAGTGCAAGAGAGGTCCAGGGTATACAAATGGGGATTGGTGGCTTAAGTTGGAACATCTTAAATGTATATGCCACAGTGGACTGTTTTGTCAGAAAGGAACAATGGGACTGGCTTAAGGAAATAGAGGACTTACCAGGTGATAGGCTACTCATATGTGGAGAGGAGAGGGGAAGAGGAAGAGGGTAGGAGGAGGGTAGGAGGAGGGAGGATGAGGAGGAGGGAGGAGGAGGAGAGAGGAGGAGGAGGGAGGAGGCGGAGGAAGGAGGAGGAAGAGGGAGGAGGAGGGAGGAGGAAGAGGGAGAAGGAGGAGGAAGGAGAAGGAGGAGAGAGGAGGAGGCGGAGGGAGAAGGAGGTTGGAGGAGGGAGGAGGAGGAGGGAGGAACAGATAGGCGGAGAGAGGAGGAGGAGGAGTAGGGAGGAATAGGAGTGAGGAGGAGGGATTAGGAGGAGTGGTGAAAGAGGAGAAGGAGGAGGAGGGAGGAGGAGGAAGAGGGAGAAGGAGGCGGAAGGAGGAGGGAGAGAGAGGAGGAGGAGGGAGAGGAAGGGGAATAGGAGAGAGGAGGAAAAGGGAGAAGGAGGAGGAGGGAGAAGGAGGGAGGAAGAGAACGCAGGAGGAGGAGGAGGGAGAGGGAGGAGGAGGGAGGAGGCGGAGGGAGAAGGATGAAGGAGGAGGAAGAGGCAGAAAGAGGGGGAGGAGGAGGGAGGATGAGGAGGGAAGAGGAGGGATGTGGAGGGAGGAGGATGAGGGAGGAGGAGGAGAGAGGAGGAGGAGAGAGGATGAGGAGGGAGGAGGAGAGCAAGGAGGAGGAGGAGAGCAAGGAGGAGGGGGAGGAGGGAGGAGAAGGAAGAGTAGGGAGGAAGAAGGAGGAGGGAGGAGAAGAATGCAGGAGGAAGAGGGAGGTGGAGAGGGAGATGGAGGAGGAGAAGGGAGGAGGAGGTAGAGGGAGGAGGAGGGAGGAGGAGGGATGTGGAGGGAGGAGGTAGAGGGAGGAGGAGGAGAGAGGATGAGGAAGGAGGAGGAGGAAGGAGGAGTAAGGGGAGGAGGAGGAGGGAGAAAAAGGGAGGAGGAGGGAGGAGGAGGGATGAGGGGGGACGTAGGAGGAGGAGGGAGTGGGAGGAGAGAGGAGAAGGGAGGAGGAAGGAAGAGGAGTGATTAGGAGGAGGGAGGAGGAGGAGAAAGAGGGAGGAGGAGGAAGGAGAGGGGGAGGGGAAGAGGAAGAGGGTAGGAGGAGGAGGCGGGAGAGGAGGAGGAGGAGGATTATAACGCATATGCCTGTAGATAACTGCAGCGAAAAGGTGGGTCTGTCTGTCTATCTGACCCGGCGTGGCTTCGCCCAGCTCCTGGCGGGTAGCGTCTCATTAAATTCATACAACAAAATAAAGTAACTTAAAAGAATGTCCTTCCACACACCATCCATTATTTCTAATGAAAACTGTAGATAACTTCGTAAGCATAAAAAGATGAGTTACAATGTTATGCAATATGCATTATTGTTATGAAAACTTTGAAAATGCCTTAAAGATTGTAGCATTATTTATTATAACTCATATGCCGGTACATAACTATAGACAAATAGTTTATAAATCTTTGAAAACGATGCAACAATATGACTATAAGGTATACAGAAAAGTTATTGAAAGTTATGCCCCTTGAAATAACTTTTACAGATTTAAGTCCCCTCGCTGTATAGAAATTACAATGAAAAATGAAAAATTAAATAATATTAAGTAAGCAGCCGATTTCACACTTAAAAAATATCACAGTTGGCTGCGCTGGAATGAAAGGAAGACGTGTAGAAAATTTCATCTCAATCGGATGGGCCGTTCGCGAACGCATAAAGGACTCACACACACACATTGCCTTTTATATATAAGATATATATATATATATATATATATATATATATATATATATATATATATATATATATATATATATATATATATATATATATATATACTAGCTGACCCGGCCCGGCTTCGCCCACTCCTTGGTGGGGAGCATCTCATTTAATTCATATAAATAGTTATATAAGTTCCCGTTCCCGTACCGACTATCTGTCTGTCTGTCTGTCTGTCTGTCTGACCCGGCCCGGCATCGCCCAGCTCCTGGTGTGGAGCATCTCATTTAATTCATAAAAGTAGTCATATAAGCTCACGTTCCCGTTCCCGACTATCTGTCTGTCTGTCTGTCTATCTGTCTGTCTGTCTGTCTGATCCGGCCCGGCTTCGCCCAGCCCCTGATGGGGAGCATCTCATTTAATTCATATAAGTAGTCATATAAGTTCCCGTTCCCGACTGTCTGTCTGTCTGTCTGTCTGTCTGTCTGTCTGTCTGTCTGTCTGTCTGTCTGTCTGTCTAATCATTTATTGGTTGCAGTTAGAACAACCTTAGATAAACGAAGACCAACTTACAAAAAGCATTAGAAAGAGCACTTGAAAGATCTTTACATCTTCCCAACAATTAACTTGGGTAAATGGACAGCGGCAGCAGCAGCAGAAGAAGAAGAAAAAGGAGGAGTAGGAGTTGGGAGGAGGAAGAGGGAGGTGGAGGAGGAGGAGGAGGGAGGAGGAGGGAGGAGTAGGAGGGAGGAAGAGATAGGCGGAGAGAGGAGGAGGAGGGAAGAGGAGGGAGAAGGAAGGAGGAGGAGTAGTAGGGAGGAGAGGGATTAGGAGGAGGAGGGAGGAGGAGGAAGGAGGAGGATGAGGGAGGAGGAGGAGGCAGGAGGAGGCAGGAGGAGGTGGGAGGAGGAGGAAAGGAGGAGGGGGAGGAGGAAGAGGGAGGAGGAGGGAGGAGGAAGAGGGAGGAGGAAGGAGGAGGAGGGAGGAGAAGAACGCAGGAGGAGGAGGGGAGGGGAGGGAGGAGGAAGGGAGGAGGAGAGGGAGGAGGAGGGAGATGGAGGAGGAGGAGGGAGGAGGCGGAGGGAGAAGGAGGAGGGAGGAGGAGGGAGGAGGAAGAGGGATAAGGAGGAGGGAGAAGGAGGAGGGAAGAGAAGGAGGAGGGAGGAGGAGGAAGCTGGGAGGAGGAAGAGGGAGGTGGAGGAGGGAGGAGGAGGGAGGAGGAGGGAGGAGTAGGAGGGAGGAAGAGATAGGCGGAGAGAGGAGGAGGAGGGAAGAGGAGGGAGAAGGAAGGAGGAGGAGTAGTAGGGAGGAGGAGGGATTAGGAGGAGGAGGGAGGAGGAGGGAGGAGGAGGGAGGAGGAGGAAGGAGGAGGATGAGGGAGGAGGAGGAGGCAGGAGGAGGCAGGAGGAGGTGGGAGGAGGAGGAAAGGAGGAGGGGGAGGAGGAAGAGGGAGGAGGAGGGAGGAGGAAGAGGGAGGAGGAAGGAGAGGAGGGAGGAGAAGAACGCAGGAGGAGGAGGGGAGGGGAGGAGGAGGAGGGAGGAGGAGAGGGAGGAGGAGGGAGATGGAGGAGGAGGAGGGAGGAGGCGGAGGGAGAAGGAGGAGGGAGGAGGAGGGAGGAGGAAGAGGGATAAGGAGGAGGGAGAAGGAGGAGGGAAGAGAAGGAGGAGGGAGGAGGAGGGAGGAGGAGGAAGAGGGAGGAGGAGGGGGTGTGGAGGGAGGAGGAGGAGGGAGGAGGAGGAAGGAGGAGGAGGGAGGATGAGGAGGGAGGAGGAGAAGGGAGGAGGAGGGATGAGGAGGAGGGAGGAAGAGGGAGGAAGAGGGAGGAGGAGGAAGGAGGAGGAGGGAATAGGAGGAGAGAGGAGGAGAAGGGAGGAGGAAGGAAGAGGAGTGATTAGGAGGAGGGAGGAGGGTGAGGAGGCAGGAGGAGGAGGAAGGAGGAGGAAGGAGGAGGAAGAGGGAGGAGGAGGGAGGAGAAAGAGGGAAGTGGAGGATGGAGGAGGGAGAGGGAGGAGGGGGAGGGGAAGAGGGTAGGAGGTGGAGGAGGGGAGAGGTGGAGGAGGAGGAATATAACGCATATGCATGTAGATTTAATAATGGCTGAAGTTGTTCCATGTCTTCTTAGAGTTGGCGACAGTGTAAAGAAATATAAAATCTTCAAACTTGACAAAGATAAGGTAACTATTATTTATTTATTCTTTAAGCATAAAAAGATGAGTTACAATGTTATGCATTATGCATTATTTTAAAGAAAACTTTGAAAATGCCTTAAAGATTGTATCATTATTTATTATAACTCATATGCCGGTACATAACTATGGACAAAGAGTTTATAAATCTTTGAAAACGATGCCACAATATGACTATAAGTTATACAGAAAAGTTATGCCCCTTGAAATAACTTTTACAGAGTTAAGTCCCCTGAGATATATGAAATTATAATGGAAAATGAAATAATATTGGGTAAGCAGCCGATTTCACACTAAAAAAATATGACAGTGGGCTGCGCTGGAATGAAAGGAAGACGTGTAGAAAATTTCATCTCAATCGGATGGGCCGTTCGCGAGCGCATAAAGGACATACGGACATACAGACAGACGGAGATCGCCTTTTATATATAAGACTAGCTGACACGGCCCGGCTTCGCCCAGACTCTGGTGGGGAGCATCTCATTTAATTCATATAAGTAGTCATATAAGCTCCCGTTCCCGACTGTCTGTCTGTCTGTCTGTCTATCTATCTGTCTGTCTGTCTGTCTGTCTGACCCGGCCCAGCCCATGGTGGAGAGCATCTCATTTAAATCATATAAGTAGTCATATAAGATCCCGTTCCCGACTATCTGTATGTCTGTCTGTCTTGGGTAAATGGAGGAGGGAGGAGGAAGAGGGAGGTGGAGGAGGGAAGAGGAGGGAGGAGGAGGGAGGAGGAGACAGGAGGAATAGGAGGGAGGAGGAGGGATTAGGAAGAGGAGGGAGGAGTAGGGTGGAGGAGGAGGGGGAGGAGGAGGGAGGAGGAGGAGAGAGTAGGTGGAGGGAGGAGGCGGAGGGAGCAGGAAGAGGGAGGAGGAGGAGGGAGGAGAAGGAGGAGGGAGGAGTAGAGAGTGGGAGGAGGGAGGAGGCGGAGGGAGGAAGAGGGAGGAGGAAGAGGGAGAAGGAGGAGGGAGGAGAAGGAGGGAAGAGGATGAGAGGGAGGAGGAGGAAGAGGGAGGAGGAGGAATGTGAAGGGAGGAGGAGGGAGGAGGTAGAGGGAGGAGGAGGAGGAGGGAGGAGGATAGAGGAGGAGGAGGGATGAGGAGGAAGAGGGAGGAGGAGGAATGTGAAGGGAGGAGGAGGGAGGAGGTAGAGAGAGGAGGAGGAGGGAGGAGGAGAATGGAGGAGGAGGGATAAGGAGGAGAGGTAGGAGGAGGGGGAGGAGGGGGAGGAGGAGGGAGGAAGAAGGAGGAGGGAGGAAGACGGATGAGGGGGAGGAGGGAGGGGTAGGAGGGGGAGGAGGAGAAGGGAGGAGGAGGGAGCAGGAGGAAGGAGGAGGGAGGAGGAGGAGGAAGAGGGAGGAGGAGGGAGGAGGAAGAGAGAGGAGGGAGGAGGAAGAGAGAGGAGGGAGGAGGAGGGAGGAAGAGATAGGCGAAGAGAGGAGGAGGAGGGAGGAGGAGGAGTAGGGATGAATAGGAGGGAGGAGAAGGGAGGAGGAGGGATTAAGAGAAAGAGGGGGGAAAGGGGAGAAGGAGGAGGGAGGAGGGAGGAGGAGGAGGGAGAGGGATGAGGAGGGAGGAGGAGGGAGGAGGGAGGATGAGGAGGAGGGAGGAGGAGGAGGGAGGATGGTGAAGGAGGAGGAGGAGGAGGGAGGAGGGTGAAGGAGGAGGAGGAGGGGGAGGAGGGAGGGGGAGGAGGAGGGAGAAGGAGGAGGAGGGAGGAGGGAGGAGGAGAACGTAGGTGGGGGAGGATGAGAAGGGAGGAGGGAGAGGGAGGAGGAGGGAGGAGGAGGAGAGAGGAGGAGGGAGGAGGTGGAGGGAGAAGGAGGAGGGAGGAAGAGGTAGAAGGAGGAGGGAGAAGGAGGGAGGAGGAGACAGGAGGAATAGGAGGGAGGAGGAGGGATTAGGAAGAGGAGGGAGGAGTAGGGTGGAGGAGGAGGGGGAGGAGGAGGGAGGAGGAAGAGGGAGAAGGAGGGAGGAGGAGAGAGGAGGAGGAGGAGGAGGAGGAGGAGAAGGGAGTAGGAGGAGGGAGAGGGAGGAGGAGGAGAGAGTAGGCGGAGGGAGGAGGCGGAGGGAGCAGGAAGAGGGAGGAAGAGGGAGGAGGAAGAGGGAGAAGGAGGAGGGAGGAGGAAGGAGGAGTAGAGAGTGGGAGGAGGGAGGAGGCGGAGAGAGGAAGAGGGAGGAGGAAGAGGGAGAAGGGAGGAGGAGGGAGGAGGTAGTAGGATGATTGATTGCCATCCCACCAGGTTAATATGTTATCGCGGACCTCAGAGAGAAGTGTCTATGTAGAAGACCATTTCCTGGACGTACGTATTTTGGGAGGGGGAGGAGGGAGGAGGGAGGAGGAGGAAGAAGAAAAAAAAACTACGACAGTTGGCATCTCTGGAATGAAAGGAAGGCGTGTAGAAAATTTCATCTCAATCGGATGGGCCGTTCGCGAGCGTATAAAGGACATACATACATACATACATACATACATACATACATACATACATACATACAGAGATACGCACATCCTAATTTATATATAAGATACTAGCAGACCCGGCCCGGCTTCGCCCAGTCCCTGGTGGGGAGCATCTCATTTAATTCATATAAGTAGTCATATAAGTTCTCGTTCCCGTTACCGACTATCTGTCTGTCTGTCTGTCTGTCTGTCTGTCTGACCCGGCCCGGCATCGCCCAGCTCCTGGTGTGGAGCATCTAATTTAATTCATATAAGTAGTCATATAAGTTCCCGTTCCCGACTGTCTATCTGTCTGTCTATCTATCTGCCTGACCCTGCCCGGCTTCGCCCAGCCCCTGATGGGGAGCATCTCATTTAATTCATATAAGTAGTCATATAAGTTCCCGTTCCCGTCTGTCTGTCTGTCTGTCTGTCTGTCTGTCTGTCTGTCTGTCTGTCTGTCTGTCTGTCTGTCCCTCCCTCTCTGTCTCTCTGTTTGTCTGTCTGCCTGTCTGTCTAATCATTTATTGGTTGCAGTTAGAACAACCTAGATAAACGAAGACCAACTTATAAAAAGCATTAGAAAGAGCACTTGAAAGGTCTTTACATCTTCCCCAACAATTAACTTGGGTAAATGGAGCGGCGGCAGCAGCAGCAGCAGAAGAAGAAAAAGGAGGAGTAGGAGCTGGGAGGAGGAAGAGGGAGGAGGAGGAGGGAGGAGGAGGTAGGAAGAGATAGGCGGAGAGAGGAGGAGGAAGAAGAAAAAAAAATACGACAGCTGGCAGCGCTGGAATGAAAGGAAGGCGTGTAGAAAATTTCATCTCAATCGGATGGGAAGTTCGCGAACGTATAAAGGACATACATACATACATACATACATACATACATAAAGACGGAGATTGCCTTTTATATATAAGACTAGCTGACCCGGCCCGGCTTTGCCCAGTCCTTGGTGGGGAGCATCTCATTTAATTCATATAAGTAGTCATATAAGTTCCCGTTCCCGTTACCGACTATCTGTCTGTCTGTCTGTCTGTCTGGCTGTCTGTCTGTCTGTCTGTCTGTCTGATCCGGCCCGGCATCGCCCAGCTTCTGGTGTGGAGCATCTCATTTAATTCATATAAGTAGTCATATAAGCTCCCGTTCCCGACTATCTATCTGTCTGTCTGTCTGTCTATGTGTCTGTCTGTCTGATCCGGCCCGGCTTCGCCCAGCCCCTGATGGGGAGCATCTAATTTAATTCATATAAGTAGTCATATAAGTTCCCGTTCCCGACTGTCTGCCTGTCTGTCTGTCTGTCTGTCCCTCCCTCCCTCCTGTCTGTCTGTCTGTCTGTCTGTCTGTCTGTCTGTCTGTCTGTCTGTCTGTCTAATCATTTATTGGTTGCAGTTAGAACAACCTTAGATAAACGAAGACCAACTTACAAAAAGCATTAGAAAGAGCACTTGAAAGATCTTTACATCTTCCCCAACAATTAACTTGGGTAAATGGAGCGGCGGCAGCAGCATCAGCAGAAGAAGAAAAAGGAGGAGTAGACAACTGCAGCGAAAAGGTGGGTCTGTCTATCTATCTGACCCGGCGTGGCTTCGCCCAGCTCCTGGCGGGTAGCGTCTCATTAAATTCATACAACAAAAAAAGTAACTTAAAAGAATGTCCTTCCACACACCATCCATTATTTTTAATGAAAACTCTTTCTAATCACCTGCATGACTACAGTAACTTCTTAAGCAAAAAAAGATGAGTTACAATGTTATGCATTGTGCATTATTTTTATGAAAACTTTGAAAATGCCTTACAGATTGTATCATTATTTATTATAACTCATATGCCGGTACATAACTATGGACAAAGAGTTTATAAATCATTGAAAACGATGCTACAATATGACTATAAGTTATACAGAAAAGTTATGCCCCTTGAAATAACTTTTACAGAGTTAGGTCCCCTGAGATATATGAAATTATAATGAAAAATGAAAAATGAAATAATACTGAGTAAGCAGGCGATTTCACACTAACAAAATATCACAGTTGGCAGCTCTGGAATGAAAGGAAGGCGTGTAGAAAATTTCATCTCAATCAGATGGGCCGTTCGCGAACGTATAAAGGACATACATACATACATACATACATACATACATACATACATACATACATACATACATACAGATGGACGGAGATTGCCTTTTATATATATATATATATATATATATATATATATATATATATATATATATATATATATATATATATATATATATATTCTTCTTCTTCTTCTTCTTTCGTTCGCTTGAAATATGTCTATAACTGCAATGCCGTCTCTTGTATGAATTGAACTGTCTTTTTCAGTTCACACAGCGGTCCATAGAGTTTGTCTCTCTAGGCCAGAAGGTTTGCCTAGATATGTTATATTTTGGGCAGTCTTGGAGTATGTGCTCTGCTGTCTGCGACGCCAATCCACATGTGCACATGGCTGAGTCAACAATCTTGAATTTTGTATACATGAGTAGTTATGTTGGGAACTCATCCACACATTCCGCATCCAAGATGGCGACATATAGGTTTTATGAAGGAAATATTTGCCGAGTGGGTTTTTTTGAGCGGGAGAAAAAAAATATTATTTTTCTCGGGTAAGTTTCTGTAAAAGTAATTATGGCTGGTCCGGGTCTATTTTTTGGTGGGAATGTAGTCTGTGAAAGTAATTAAGGTAGTGGAATGTATGAAGGGAGTACGGATGAAGGGGCTGAAGGGGTGGTTGAAGGGATGTAAGTTATATATTTTGGTTACAAAACATAGGGTATATGAATGTGGTGTTATACAACTATGAGTGGCGAGATAGTGAAAGCGGTATAAACTGCCAAGGGCGGGGTGTGAGGGTGTGTATGGTCTCTGCCAGTGAAAATAAGACAGTGGTGTTTAGGCGGGGATGATGGGTAAGAGGTGGGGTGTAATTAAAACGAGGGTTCCAACCACATGTATATTTACAAATGTTGGTACCAAGTGTGATAGTAGTGTCTTAGTGAAAGTAAAGGGTGGGATGTAGCTTATTCACTACCATCATTACAAAAGAAATCTTATAAAGTAATGGATATGGTGTATGATAAGGGGTGGGTATTAGTGGTCGATATAGGGGTGGTCATAAACTTAATAAGATAAGAGGTGTAGAGGGTCACTATCAACGGAACAAAAGTAAAGAGGGTTGATTATCATTAGTTGGTAAGAGGTGTAGAGGGTCACTATCATCTGAACAAAAGTAAAGATGGTCGTAGGAGTCTGGGGCTCGAACCAGTGTTAGACTATTAGTGAGGATCAAGAAGTGGTCGCGTTTTGTGAGTCTGGGACTCGATCAGGTGTTAGACCAACAACTATTGGTGATAATCAAAGGGTGGTCACACTGGTCAACCACTGGTCAAGTAATGGTCAAGTGGGTCAAGTGAGGAAATTTTAGGGAAAAGTGATTGTAATGATATGGTGATGATTAACGGGTGATAAATTAATGGTCAAGCCGTGGTCAAGCAGTGGTCAAGTGGTGGTCACATGAGGAAATTTTAGGGAAAAGTAGTTGTAATGATATGGTGATGCTTAAAGGGTGGTAAATTAGTGGTCAAGTAGTGGTCAAGCAGTGGTCAAGCAGTGGTTAAGTTAGGAAAATTTTAGGGAAATTTGAGGGAAAAGTGATTGTAATGATATGGTGATGATTCAACGGTGGTAAATTAGTGGTCAAGCAGTGGTCAAGTGGTCGAGTGACCACTTAAATTGTAGAGGACGATGTGCCTAAGATAATGGTAATGGTTAAAGTGATCAATGACGTGGTCAAGCAGTGGTCAAGCAGTGGTCAAGTGGTCGAGTGACCACTTAAATTGTAGGGGAAAGTACGTATACTGCAATGGTGGTGGGTAAAGTGAGGAGGAATCAGTAGTAGTGATAATAGCAATTACCAATACTACCAATATTACCGACAAGAATATTAGCTGGTGCGTTATTAGAGATACAAGTATATTTTTTGTGGGGTGTGTAAAAATCATACAAAGAGGGTCATACAACCACAAAGACAGCCAAGTACACACTTGATACACACAAATACACACCTACTACAAACTCAAAGACACACACCCATACCATTACTACTATCATCACAAGTACACACAGACACACCCATACACACTTGATACACTTGTACATACAGACCTACAAGCACAAAGACACACCCATACCATTACTACTGGTACCACAACCAGTACAGATACACTCACCCATAAACAAATCGTGGCCCTACAAGAATATCACAAACCACATACCCCTTTTGGTAAAGAACGCAGATGTCCGAGACAGCGCCTACGTCATCAACGCCATATGCAAAAGTCATTAAGTGGTAGCATGAGTCATCGGTGTGTAGGGAAGCAGGCGGGCGTGAGAATAGCTTGTCTAACTGCCACGTCAGCTATGTCGTGTGCAGAACCAGGGTATAAAATAGACGGCGTCTCTTGTGAGCTCAGTACCAGTTCACGTGCTGACTTGGGTATCTACAGAGTTATTTTTTAAATCAGGCTGGTGTGAGCATTCTTCGTGTAGTAAGCAGATATTTTCACGTGCTGACTTGGGTAGCTACAGCAGTGAAACTTGGTGTGAGCCTTATTCGTGTCGTCGGCATCTGATAAAACAGTGAAACATATATTGTATACATCAGAACTTTTTGGGTCTGTAAAAAACTGAAAGTGTGACTTAAGACCAGTTTATCAATATGACCACCAGATCTACTTTCACGTGTTCAGTGTGCGACAAAACCTATTGTGATAAATATAACCTAAATCGCCATACTCGGACCATTCACACTGAGAACAACCAGAAATACCCCTGTCAGTTATGTGGTAAGGTGTATAATACGAATGATGGCCTACAAAAACACAAACGAATACGCCATCACCGGCCTATGGATACATCAGAACCAGAGACAACACCACCAACAACCTCGACGACACCACCAACTGAAACCAATATAACTAACAGTCAGATACAACCAGACGAGAATATTCTTGAACAACGGGTAGAAGACGAAGTGACCATCTTACCACCCGGGGAACCTGAGACACTACACATCCTTCCATCGGATATTAAACAAACATATAGAGAAAATTGGGAAGCTACCAGGACACATCACAAGATTAACAAGTATTTATCGACATACACCTTCTTTATTAGCCCGGAGATACAAAAGCCTATCAACTGGACAGCTACGTTGTATAAGATTTTCAATGCTCAAATTAGTCGCTTTAAGATAAATTTTAGCTTTCATCTAGTGTTACGACATAGAGGAACACAAGATCTTAGATTCTATCATGCCTCATTTAACAATTCTTCTGTTTTAGAATTTCCAGCGCTAATCAATAACAGACACGACTTTGACGCCTTCCTTACATCAGTACACGAACATGACATTCATTCCTACGCCATGCAACAACGTACAGACACCAAATATACACTAGAGACAGTAGCTGGCATATGTTTTTACCTCTTTCATATGCCCGAGTTCCCGATAGTTTGATGTCTAGGTCAGCCCCCAACTACATTGTTTTATATTTTTGTAACTAACCACGTATGTCATTGATGTTTTCTTATATCACTAAACTATTTTGATGAATAACACATTCTTTGATATATTGAAACCAAGATTTTTGTTGATTTTCTTTAGTGGCTTTCTTCTTACTTCTTGTTCCGAGAGACATCAACACTGACAGACAATGAAATAAAGACACATACTGAGATGTATTATGTATTTATTCAACTGATGCTTGCAACCAAGTATAGAAATTACACCATCCACCTCGCAGTATCCAATGATGTAGTTTATCAGTCATATACGTACCGACAGATGTAGCGAAGCTTTCCTCCAGGTCCTGGACATTCACGTCTGTATTGTAAGAATTATTAACCAGATGCTTACCCAGACGCATACCAAGTGTAAAAACCATCATTATTCTCCCATAGTTGATGACGTTATCGGCAAAGACTTCGTCAGCAATTGAAACAAAGACCGGGAAAACCTGTTCGGGGTTGATACAGACTTCTAGTCTTGTGAATAACACATCGTGTTGGTTGGCTATCTGACGTACTAAGCGACACAACCTCGAGTTATTGGTCTTTGTGGGCTTGTAGGAACTAATAATAGTCAACGCCATACTCACCATCTCGGTGAGAACTTGTGTCAAGTCGACTATTGGGTCCATCATTATTATACCAATAGCTACCAGAGACCCACTGGCGTGCAGTTGGTGGTCAAATGGTCTAATATTATCATCCGACGCGTTTATAAACACCAATGCGAGTAGGTAGCTGATTATTAATACTCATGGATCCTAGGTGGAAACATCCTTTTACGGCCTTGATTGCGGGCCCAACGGGGAGTGGTAAACCGTCTTTGTCCAACGGTTCTTGACCCATCTACCAAGCATGATAGACCCCCTTCCAGAGGAAATTATATGGTGCTATGGGGAATGGCAACCCATCTACGAAACTATGAAGGGTGTTCAATTTAATGAAGGTCTGCCGGATGTGGAAAAATGGACAAGGGATAGACGTCGGTTAGTAGTCTTAGATGATCTAATGTCTGAGACAGATGACAGAGTGACTAAATTATTTACGAAAGGCAGTCATCATCGCAACCTCAGTGTTATGTATATAGTACAGAACCTATTTGGTAAGAATAAAGAACAAAGAACTATCAGTCTGAATTCGCACTACCTAGTGGTGTTTAAGAATCCCCGAGACGGGTCTCAGATTACCAATCTCGCCAAACAGATGTATCTAGGCCGTGTGTCATATGTCCAAGAGAGTTTTAAAGACGCGACATCGGCTCAGCACGGGTATTTGTTATTTGACCTGCGACAGGAAACACCGGATCAGCTCCGCTTATGAAGTCATATATTTCCAGACCAGCATCAAGTCGTCTACGTCCCCAAATAACATGTCTAACCGACTTAAACGTAACGAGGGTATGTTACGCTTCTTGGGTCAGACCAACCCAGCCACTGTGAAGGCAGTAATGAAATCAGCTTCCCCGAATCTCGTCCAATCAATTTGCGAGTGCTGTCACAACGTTTTAAAAGGTAATGTTCCCCTGACACCATCTCAGAAGAAGCATCTGCAACGACACAAAGACAGTCTGAGAGCACTCACTCATAAGATATTATCACTCAAGAAAAGGAAAGAGATTCTACAACAAGGTGGTTTCATAGGCGCCTTACTAGGCCTCATACTAAATGTGTTGAAAAGCGTGGTGGGTTTGTAATGGCCAAGAAGATGATCTTGATCGATCCCCGGTTGCTAGAAAAACCCTATGTACCACCCGACACACTAAATGATAGTCTACAGGATTTGGATCGTCAGATGCAACAAGTCCTGGAAACAGAAGATCTACCACCGCGTGACAAGGCCAGAGCGTATCAGCAAACACTACAGAGGTATCTGAATCGAATCGAACAGTACAGACACAAGCCTCTGGGACTAGTAGATATCAAGGAACAAAAACCTGAAGTCACCAGTGTACCGTCACCAGTGTACCGACACCAGTAGCCGAGACACCTCTTCAACCAACACCTCTTCAACCAACACCTATTCAACCGGCTCAAGTAGTCGAACCCAAAACAGTCGAGACCACACCACATTACAAACTCAGGCGAAGCAAGAAGAAGACTAGGATACCTACCCCCAAGTGGCAAAAATGGCCGCCCAATTAAGAAAGTATTACTATGACCCTAAGAAACCGGGAGCCTATGGTGGAGCAGCCACCTTAAAAAGAAATACTAACCTGAAGAAAATAGATAAATGGTTACGTCATCAGGATACCTACACGTTACATAAACCGATCCGTCGCCGGTTTCAGAGACGCCAGACCATAACCGGTGGTATAAATCAACAATTTCAAGCCGACTTGATAGATATGAGACTATTACAACGATACAACGATGGGATGTCGTACCTAGTGACTTGTATCGATGTGTTTAGTAAATATGTTGGGCTATCCCGATCCAGAAGAAAACGGGGAAAGCGCTGGTGGTGGCTATGAGTAAAAATCTTTGGTGATAGCCAACCGATAAATTTTCAGAGCGATAAAGGTTCGGAATTCGTTAATCGGACCTTCTTAAAATTTCTGAAAGATCGAGGTGTGCACTTCTTTACCACCGAGAATGAAGATGTGAAGGCAGCGATAGTGGAAAGATTCAATCAAACCCTGAAAGAAAAAATGTGGCGTTATTTCACCAAGACCAATACACTGCGCTACGTCAACGTGATAGATAAATTGATCCAGAACTACAATGGTTCGTATCACAGAAGTATTCGCATGGCCCCTGTGCAAGTCAACTATAGTAATCAAGAAGGGGTGTGGGATAACTTGTATAAGCCGACATACGTATCGAAAAAAGTGTATTTTACACCTGGGGATCGAGTCAGACTGGCTGAACCCAAACAACCTTTTAAAAAGGGTATATGCCCTCGTGGACAGAAGAATTGTTTACCGTCAGTCGCATAAACCAGACCAGTCCAGTGACCTATGTGGTAAAAGATGATTCAGGAGAGGAACTACAGGGCTCGTTCTACAGAGAAGAAATACAACTAGTTGGAGACAAGCAAGTGTATCGTATTGAAACAATCTTACAAGACCCAGGAGAGGCGGTGGCAAAGAGTATTTAGTGAAGTGGTTTGGTTATCCCATTCATTCAATAGTTGGATAGCTGACACGCAACTAGCTAGTTATGGAGACTAGTGGTGTGAGTGAAGACAGGGTGGATACTATGGGGGTGCGCCCACAACCGACAGAGAGGGAAAGAACATCGATCTGGTCATTCTGTGGACAACGTGTACCGAGGCCAGAGATTGTATTTTTGTGTCAAATGGTGGTTATATATGCCGTAATTGCCGTGTCTTTGTTCAATCTGACTCAAGGTAGCGCAGACGCACCAGACGGCAAGTTGTGGGTAGCTCTAATGAGTAGTTGTTTGGGTTATATGCTACCTAATCCTAAATTAGAAAAACGATGAGTTTCTACGTTACATTACCGAGTAATGCTGGACCAAAGGTATTTCCCAACAACCAACCCGGTCACTTTTTTGTCAAGTTGCCGCAGACCATTGATGTAATGACCCAATACGCAGTGGGCCTGGTCGAGATTCACTTCCCCAATTCGTATTTTAATGGGTTGCCTGGGGAAATTTGGTTCCAATACTTTCCACCTAAAGGTAGTGGTATGGAACCTATAACCCTTGTATGTTCACCGGGTCCGTTCACCAGCCCTGAAACTTTCATCGAGGAATTGAATAAATTGTGTGTAGAAACCCAACTAGACGAGAAAGTAAACATCAAATTCATGCTAGGTACACCTTGGAAAAAAGTCGGGCTGAAAATATTTGAAAAAGGCGCCCAGGCAAAAATTAGTGACAGATTGAAGAATATATTGGGTTTTCCAAGCTCGACTCTATCAGACGATAATGTCTTATTATACGGTAATACAGAATTAGAGATGGATAACGAAGTTAAAAATATCTACGTCTATTCCGATCTCGTAGCCGCGAGACCAGTTGGAGACGTCATGGTTCCTTTACTAAGGACTGTTCCTATATTGGACCGACTGTCACCTTCAGTGTTTCGTCTTTATGATAAGCCACATTATGTACCATTAAGTCGCTTCTCCTTCGACACGGTGGAAATACTTTTAACTGACGATACGGGTAAAACACTCTCATTCAATGATGGGACTTCAGTACTAACTTTACATTTTCGAATCAGGAAGCACTCAGACCTCGAATAGACTAAGATGAGTTTCTACGTGGCGCTGACGAGTAATGCGTCATTACAAATATACCCCCAAAATAACCCCGGACATTTCTTTGTCAAACTGCCACAAACTATTGAGCTCACCTCCCAGTACGAAGTTGGTTTGGTTGATATTCAGTTTCCCAACACCTATTTTAATATTTTGAAAGATGAGGTGTGGATAAAGTACTTTCCACCTCCAGACCTAGACGAACCACCGATGACGATTACGCTGACGCCTGGTCTGTACAAATCAACAGAAAAATTCATTGGTGAATTGAATAGATTGCTTTTCGAAGCTGAGAGATTTATCAATGAACGGCAATGGCTGCGTCTCGATGATGCCTTGCAAGAACATAACCGAATGATGTTCTCTTATAACGATATTTCGAATAAGGCTCGTTTCCAATTATATGAACAAGGGGCTGAAGTTAGACTTAGTGACAAGTTGACAGAAATATTACAATTTCCCTCGACACATGTCACCGAGACTGAACCCAGTCTGTCTGGTGTGGGTGAAGTGGATTTAGACCAGGGCACAAAAAATGTCTTCGTCTATTCCGATATTGTCACCTCGCGGGTGGTTGGTGATGTGATGGTACCATTACTGAGGACACTACCTGTTCTAGACAGATCTACCACCTCGGTATTTAGGATGTATGACAAGCCACATTACGTACCCCTCAGTCGATTTTCATTTGACACGATTGAACTTCTTATAACCGACGAGCAGGGGAAACCTATCCCATTTACAGGTGGAACTTCAGTAGTGACGTTACATTTTCGAACAACCAAACGGTTTGATCTGGGCTAACCATGGTTAGGCACGTGCCAATCCAACGCAACCCCAAACTATACGAGGACTATTTCTGCAATCAAGCTGGAAGTGGTCTCCCTGTTTTTGTAGGTGGTCGAAGTCAGCGAGGTCATGGAATTGGTAGTTTTTTTAGTGGTCTTGGTCGCACAATTCTTCCTTGGTTGAAGACTGGTGGCAAAACCCTATTAAGAGAAGGACTGGGGACGGGTCTGCAAGTGGCTCAAGATGCCTTAGCTGGTAGAAATGTTGGTGAGTCCTTCAAAGAACACGCCAAAGATGCTGGTCAACGACTACTCCAAGGCCCAGCTCAACACATCAGCCAATCAGGTAGTGGTGTTAGGAAACGAAAACGAGCCGCCCCGCCAGGTCAGCCCAGTAAAAGAATAAAACCAACAGTCAGAAAGTCGTTGACTCATAAGACACATCACCACCAAGCGGGACATTCGGATATTTTCTCATAATGGCGTTAATTCATCCCAAGTCGTGTGAGTGTCTGCATTCTGGTCTGGATCTGTTTAGTGTGCCTCCCACCCAGACAGCCGTGGAAGAGGGACAGTTTGTGGAGATTCATCCATTGGCCACGTTAGCTTATGGGGCACCCATCGAATTCACCATTTCTGGTGTCGGTGAAGATTACATTGATTTGTTTAATACTTTTCTGCACGTGAGAGCCAAAGTTACACTGCCCAATGGCGACGACCTACCAAACACAGCCGAAGTCAGTCCTATAAATTATTATTTGCATAGTTTGTTTTCTCAAGTAGATGTGTCCCTGGACGACACTCTTATTTCACCGAGTGAAAATTCGTATCCGTACCGGGCCTACTTGGAAGCTCTTCTGAATTATGGTGAAGAGGCCAAAAAGAGTCATCTGACGTCAGCTCTATACTATCAAGATACTCCTTTGCACATGGCAGACACAAAGGGTGATCACAATACAGGTCTAGCCAAAAGAAGATCTTTAGCCAGCTATAGTGTGCCTCTGGATATGATGGGGCGCCTACATTCCGACATTTTCAATCAGGACAGGTACATGTTGAATGGTGTCGATATTAAAATCAAACTAACCCCATCAAAATCCGTCTTTAATTTGATTGCCACGGATGTAAATGGTGGGTATAAAAGTGTCATTACTTACGCCGCCCTCTTGGTGAGGAAAGCTAAGTTAAATCCAGCTATCTCTCTGGCTCATGAAAAAGCCTTATTTCCAATGCCAAGTATCCTTTTAAAAGGGTCGTGGTAAAGACCTTTTCTATCCCTAAAGGTATGTTTTCCCACACACAAGATAACCTTTTCCTCAGCCAGACACCGACCCGGGTGGTGATCGGATTAGTGAATGCTTCCTGCTTCAATGGCGAGCGGAATACGAACCCCTTCATATTCAATCATTATCAGTTAAACTATTTGAGTCTGATGGTAGATGGGCGTAGTGTTACAGGCAAACCCTTAACCATGAATTATACCACAGGTCAGTACATGCGAGCTTTCCATAGTACCAATTTGGCCCTTGGTCTGACCAGTAAGGATGTCGGGAATGGTATAAATTATGAAAGTTATAGTCAACGGAATTGTCTCTATGGTTTTGATCTTACTCCCAGTATATTAGATGGAGAACAGTTTGAAATGGCGAAATCTGGCCCATTGTCAGTAGAACTAAAGTTTGACGTTATAACGACTGCACCTCTACAAGTCGTCGTATACGCCGAACTCGACTCGGTCCTAGAAGTTTCCAAGACGAGACAAGTGCTAACAGATTACATAGCATAATGGATACCCAACAACTAAGACAATTACTCATGTCTGATCTGTTTGTTCGACGCCTTCCACTAGTCAACGTATGCGCTAGAGATCATTTGCCTAGACACATTGATAGAACACAGCCAGCTGCTTTGATCGTCAATACTGACACCAGTGCTTACTCTGGTTCACATTGGATCGCCCTATATTTTAATGGTCTAGGTCAGTTTGAATATTTCGATTCGTTTGGCTTGCCACCATTACACGCCGACATTATCCGTTTTATACAACGAAACTCGGATAGATCACCCGTGTACAATACCCGTATGCTACAAGACATTGCTACAAGACATTAATAACAGTACTTGTGGTCTGTATGCGTTGTATTTCTTATTGATGAAATGTCGCGGTTCGAGCATGTCACGTATCCTGCAACCCTTTGGACACAGACAACACGTGAACGATCGTCTCGTGTTTCGATTGGTTACTCCGTGGTTAAAAAAGACAAGTCCAGAACTGTTTAAAACTAGATAAATTCGTCGTTATAAACTGAGACGACCACTCGTCTTTTTGTGTCTACAACGATCAAGATTTCTACACCCAAGTGGTTATTCATGGCAAAACCTGTTGATATGACCAGACAACTAGACAACAGTTTGAAAGCGGTGACAGTTTCGCAAGACACAGGAACAACGACACTCCATCTATATCAATCTGCCGACAGTCAAGACATCTTTCTACAATAATCAAGGCCCCCTCTGCTCCCTTTGGAACATAAAACAAAACCCAGTTTTAAATGTTGTATACCAATAAAAGCCATTTGAAAATGTTATTATTTGTTCCTCTATTTTATTATGTTTTTTTTTCTCGATTGTATGGTTTTCTCTCTCTCTCTCTCTCTCTCTCTCTCTCTCTCTCTCTCTCTCTCTCTCTCTATATATATATATATATATATATATATATATATATATATATATATATATATATATATATGTGTGTGTGTGTGTGTGTGTGTTTGTTTGTTTGTTTCTGTATATGTATGTATTTGTTTCTGTATATGTACGTGTAGGTGTGTGTCTGTCTGTATGATTCTGTGTATGGGTGCACGCGTGTCTGCTTGTTTCTGTATATATATATATATATATATATATATATATATATATATATATATATATATATATATATATATATATATATATATATATATATATGTCAACAACTCATGTTTTAGGCATCATCGGATTACTTCTCCCACACCATACAAGAAGCTTGCAAGTCGTGTGCGAGGAATGAAAGGGTACATTTTATTGCCGTTGGCTCTTTACAATTGCAAAACAGTCGCTATCTAATCACACATAAAGTCACAATATTCTCTATCACTAGTTTTCCTAAACCCTATAGCTATTCTCTATCTACTAGGCTATACGAAAACACATATCTATTCTACACGATGTCAACACTACAGAGTCAGTCCCCAGTCTGACTTCCTTCACTCGCGTCGCTACACGCCACGCGGAAGGACCTTCATGCGTCCTTGGGCTCCCTGCGTGCTAGGTCAGTTAGCACGCTTCTATTAGCTGTCTTTGATTTGAGTGGCACTCGTAGCGATCACGCAGGCGTGATTCTGTCGTGACCAGTAGTGCTAACTATCTGGTCAACGCCTCCGTGTGAGGACTAGTTAATAGTCCCCCTTTTCTATCATCTATCCTGCCCTGATCTCGGGCACTATGTTCCCTCTACTCTATCTGAGGTTGACCCCACGTCCCGGTGGTGTTCTATCATGAGGCAGGATTCCTGCCTCCTGTGCCAGTCTTTGACACACACCCTCCCCTCCTGTGTTGCGTCATCAACTTTGACTCATTGGTTGTGACGCAAGAGGTTTATAAAAAAATTAGTTTGTCTAATTTTTGTCAAAGACTGTAGATAACCTGGCTTTGGGCTACTCAATAGACCTACTGACTAATGTCACAATGTAGCATCACTTTACTTGGCTACTGGCAATCGCCACAAACTTGTCTGGTTGGCGTGAGCCCTATTCTCAATTGCAATATTATATTAATTAGAGGTATGTCTGAACCGGACCGTTGTCTTATAAGACCTGCCCTCAAATAGTAAATTAACTCACTACCCATACAAAGTTGACTTTCTGAAGGTCAACACATGAATTGCTTCATGTCCCCCATATAATATTAAGCAACCATTACAGAAGCTGTGAGCGACAGGCTTTACCTATCTCGCTTCCGCGTGTAAAGTCATATTTCACTGTTAAGTTAGTGTTTCGTTGTCTATTATGTCCCCTGACCCGAAGTTATCTCCCTTTGATCTAATAAAAGTGTATGCAATTTATATGTTTGTTTTTCTGGTTGTGTGTGTGTTTGGATGTAATTAAACGTATAATCTACCCTCTAACATGTGTATCTAACTATCATGTGTATGTAAGTTAGTTTTTCAAGTGCCATAATTCATTTAACTGTGGTCACAAACATGTGTATAATACAAATCTGTGACTACGTATCTGTCTTATGAGACTCAAAATACTTTCACTAAGATCATAAACTAAACTACACAAAATACATTCATTACAACACATTTCCAACATTGAAACCATTATTTGACGGCAACAAAAATAAAAAGTCTTGTTGAGCGGCAGAAAAAATCCGCTGACTGTTCTCACTCTCTCCTGTATATTTTACATTTGTTCTAACTTTCACACTTCTGTCACACATCTTTCACCTTCCCTTATGTCACACTTCTTTTACCCTCACTATTGGCACACATCTGTTACCCTCATTTCTGTCACACATCTTTCATCCTCATTTCTGTTACACTTCTTTCATCCTCATTTCTGTCACACATCTTTCATCCTCATTTCTGTCACACTTCTTTCATCCTCATTTCTGTCACACATCTTTCACCCTCACCTTTGTCACACATCTTTTACCTTCATCTTTGTCACACATCTTTTACCTTCATTTCTGTCACATAACTTTCTCTCTCATTTTTGTCACGCATCTTTTACTCTCATAGTTATTTAAAAACCTTGGAGTGACACTGTACAAGTTTGGCTCAGTTTGACAGAGTTGAGCCTAATGACTGTGCATCAACCGTTGCACACGTCAAGTATTTACATCATATTTACATGTAAGAAAAAAGGGTTAATGGTTTGTACCCTGGTATTCTTAACCACTGTATTCTACAGCAATATTACTCTAAATACTGACATACTAATACTAGTTCTATAAATATACATTTAATGCGTTGCCTATTTTAATCTATCTGTCACATTAATCCTAAAATAAGCTTACATTACTCCTAATATTTATCTAATTTAAGGGATGTAATTTACTTATGTGACATGAAATTGATGTGAGATGAATTATGTCCCTTGGTGAAATGGGTAATGTGAAATGTAATAAGTTATGTCCCTTTCTAAAATGGGTGATGTGAAATATAACATATTCTAATTAATGTTTTTAAATCAAACAAACTATATGATTGATATTCTTATTCTATATGGTGTAAATGATGTATCTTTAAGTGTATAATATTTCTATTCTATTATGGTGTAATCTATTCATACTACTAAATGATAACGTTTGTTAAATGGATTGGTTAAGATGAAATGAAATCAAATGAAATGAAACAAAGTGAAATATAATAAACTGAATGATACTATTTATATCTAAACTTCTTATAATTAGTTGTCATGTTTAAATTACTATCCTAATCTACTTTTAAAGCTAAATAAATATGTAAATTAATAATCTATCTAAAGTAAAATGACAAAGTATTATATTATCTACATCTAACTATAAATTAAAATGACATAATTTATCTATATTTTATCACTATATTAAAACATTATGATACATATCACATTAAGTTTATATATACATGGTCTTTAAATACCTCAGGTTAATCGTTGCCATTAATGTTCAGAAACATGCTTTCATTGGCATATTATCTATACAATTGTTCTGGGTATTTGAAATCCATTACACAGTCATATTTATTCTATGGGTATTGCACCTGTAGAGTTCGTTTGTAGACCACTGTTCTCGTGTCTGTATGTATATAATCATCTGACACTGTTTTTGTCTGTTTAACACAACTACTTCACTGGAACATATTTGGAGCTTAGCAAGTAATAGGCTGTCCTAGTTCACAAAGTGATATATTTGTTCCCAGAGTAAAGTTCTTACTTTTGATGTCTAAGGACACATAGCAGGTCAATGTTTTTGGTACTTAGTTCAGCACATAATACTCATGTATTTCTAACATATTTCACATACAATATTTGACTGTACTAAATTGACATATATTACTTTACACTCTTATGTGGAAATTTCTGGTATTGCTACATCAGATGGTCGACTAAGGGTATCAGCCAAGATGTTATCTTTCCCCTTAATATGTTCTATACTAAAGGTGTAATTTTGCAGTATTAGCGACCACCTGTATATTCGGTCATTTCGATGTACACCACTCTGTATGACCGTTATTGGGGAGTTGTCAGTCTGGACAATGAAGTGCACACCGGCCAGGAATCGATGCAGCTTTCTCACCGCATAGATGACGCTTAGGGCTTCCAACTCGGATATGGAATATCTGGACTCGGTGGGTGTGATCTTACGGCTCACGTAGCAAATCGGATGGAAGATGCCCTCATAAAATTGGCCTAGTACTGCAGCGATGGAGATCCTGCTGGCATCTGTCCTAAGATAATAAACGAGCCTCGGATTAGGCAAGCGGAGGATTAGAACATTACTAAACAAAATTTTCAATTTTGACAATGCAGAAATTAATAATGCATCTTTAACATCCAATTTTACAGAAGCTTTTAAAACATTGGAAAATACACTTGTAATCTCCGCTAAATTTGGAATAAATTTACTATAGTAATTCACTAATCCCAAAAGGCTTCTGACCTGTTTCTTGGTGGTAGGCATGGTCAGATTCATAATTTTGGTAATAATTTTCTGGTCAGTCTTTAGTTGACCTTGGGAAATGACATGACCCAAAAAATCAATTTCTTTTAGGCCCAATTCGACTTTGCTCGGTTTGACAGTGAGCCCGAAGAGTCGCAACCTATTAAAGACATGTCTCAGTTTCAGTAGGTGTGTTGTCCAGTCATCAGTATGGACACATATATCATCTATATAGGTCACTGTATTCGTCACTCCATGAAGTAGATCTCTAGTTAAGCGTACGAAAGTGGCAGGAGCGTTTCGAAGTCCGAAAGGAAGAAAACGCCACTGGTAAAGTCCTAAAGGAGTTGAAAAAGCAGTAAGATGGATGGATTGAGACTGCATAGGGACTTGCCAATATCCCTTAGTGAGATCTAATTTAGAAAAGATTTTGGAGGTGGACATGTCAAGAATAAGATCTTCGCAGGAAGGAATTGGCTCTGCGTCGATCTGAACTCAGTTATTTTTCTTTAATATGCTGTGTTATTTAATATCTGAGCAATACAAATTGTATTATTTGTTTACAATCTGGAAAATCGTATTCTCCAAAAAATTAGAGCACAAAGTCTGTTCATACAATACACGCTGAAAAAGAGATGCACTATTAATCACAATGCATGCCAAAAAAGTAGGTTTTACTCATCTTAATGTTCCCTAGAACAAGGAACAACACGTCAGCAACACCGGTCCCGTTGTTTAGCACCCCGGAATACACACGAGTTTTCTACTCAGGTCACCCTGTTTGGCAAATCGGCACACACTCACCTTATTTATCAGCTGTTGTTCGCCCTGTTTTACAGAGCAGCAACAATTAACAACTCGTAAACGAAAAATAGATTTTTGACAAATTGGTACAATGACACTGACATGCCCACGAACAAACAGAACATCGATTAATTAATATTTAATGTCAATGTCCTGTCTTCGTTCTACAGTAATATGTCTTTCGTTACTAACCTAGTTTAATCTATGGAAGTAAGTATGGTGCAGGCCAAATCTAATTTGCATAGCCGAAAGTAGTGCTCTCGTGACGGTAAACAAATAGAAAAGTACGAAAAAAAATTCAATAACTGCTTTTAAATAAATATAAATATAATAATAATGTGTAAATAAATAAATATATTCATTCTCTAACTTAAATAAACAAATAATAGTTAATATATCGTAAAGATTCAGGCAGGCAGCAGCTTGCCAGTATGTAAACACTGAAATGCTGATTCCAAGTGGCGAGGCCCAACTGTTTGTCAATCGTGCCACGTCACAGGCGCAGCGCTATTTTTAGCTTGCAAAAATCAATACTGTCGCTGACCTTTGTATTGCTCCGCCATGAATAATTTTTGACAATTATTCAAAAACAAATAAATAATTACATAAATAAATGAAAGAAGAACATAATATGAATACTTACAACTTTGAAAAACATATTATTTAAATATATAACATTCTAATAAGCACAAATAAACATTATTTCATCACGATAGGCACAATTCTGCCGGCAACTCGATCTAGTCTGCACACGTCATCGTCACTGACACAAATTAAACATTTAATCTTTGTAATATCCTATCTGTAACCCTAGTCTAGAGCCGTGGGTAAGTGTTATAGCTTGAACTCAGGTTCAAGCAGCACTTCTGACACCACATTTAATCCTATTGCCTGTCAACAACTCATGTTTCAGGCATCATCGGATTACTTCTCCCACACCATACAAGAAGCTTGCAAGTCGTGTGCGAGGAATGAAAGGGTACATTTTATTGCCGTTGCAAAACAGTCGCTATCTAATCACACATAAAGTCACAATATTCTCTATCACTAGTTTTCCTAAACCCTATAGCTATTCTCTATCTACTAGGCTATACGAAAACACATATCTATTCTACACGATGTGAACACTACAGAGTCAGTCCCCAGTCTGACTTCCTTCACTCGCGTCGCTACACGCCACGCGGAAGGACCTTCATGCGTCCTTGGGCTCCCTGCGTGCTAGGTCAGTTAGCACGCTTCTATTAGCTGTCTTTGGTTTGAGTGGCACTCGTAGCGATCACGCAGGCGTGATTCTGTCGTGACCAGTAGTGCTAACTATCTGGTCAACGCCTCCGTGTGAGGACTAGTTAATAGTCCCCCTTTTCTATAATCTATCCTGCCCTGATCTCGGGCACTATGTTCCCTCTACTCTATCTGAGGTTGACCCCACGTCCCGGTGGTGTTCTATCATGATGCAGGATTCCTGCCTCCTGTGCCAGTCTTTGACAATATATATATATATATATATATATATATATATATATATATATATATATATATATATATATATATTTGTGTCTGTATGGTTCTGTTCATTGTCTACAAACAAGACTGCATATCTATTGACGTCATTCAATGATCTTTTCGTATATTTCTGGTGTACAGGGGAAACTTTTTTAGTACTGGCCGTACACGTCTGCCTGTTATTCTCATTATCAAAGGCTCGTAGGTCGCGGCGTTCCAGCTATCAGTTGGTAGAATCTCGATTTCTCACGAGCTGAAGAAGACTGATTAGTTTTCCAGCCTTATACTACCGCCGTCTACTCTGGCATCAGCGGGGTGTGTGTTAGTAATGCCAGTATACGAGTGGGTGTTATTCTCATTAAAGGTTGGTATGGGCCCTGCTTGGCTTGTTCTAATACACTTGGAATGCTTAGATACGATAAGCTGGTCTCATAGTACAGTTTTAACTCTTTTTCACGGTCTGGTATGTTAGTTTGTGTGACCCTCTTTGTATATGTGAGTGTGTGCGCGATTGTGTATCTGTCTATTTGATTCATTGTTTTTGTGTCCTTGTGTGCGCGGTTGTATTTGAGTATATGGTCCTGTTCATTGTCTACAAGCAAGAATGCCTATCTATTGCTGTCCTTCAATGATCTTTGCTGAATCTAGAAGTATAGGTGGCCCTGATTGTATGGTTGATGTCTTTGTGGTGTATACTTGTATGATTGTCGTTGTGTTTTGTATGTGTTTATGTATGTGTTATAGACAAGGAGGCTCGTGTAGACGATTACGCTGATATATTGCCTAGAGGAACAGTCCAAGCACCTGGAACCGTATTGACACGGGGTGATAGTCCTCTTCAGTGATCTGCGGGCCCGATCGACATCAACCACTCAGAACTACGACCCCCCCCCCTCACTATATTACTAAGCCCAGACTCTTAGGTTTTTCAGATTATATCCTCTTATTATATTTATAAACATCGCTATATCGACCACTAATACCCCTTACCACCATATCCATTACTACTTTATAAGCTTTTCGGTGAAGAAGCCACCCTTTCACTTACTAGCACACTTACCACCACACAGTTGATACCGACACGAACACCCCACTCTTCCTTAATTACATTCTCACATCAATCAACAAGAATTACTTCGACCGTATATGTGGTTGGATCCCTCGCTTTCATTACACCTCTACCCCACCAGCCCCACCTAGTCACTACTGTCTTATTTCACCATATACACTCTACTCGTTTATCTTTCACTCACCACATTCATATACGCCGTTCCTTTCTAACCAAAATATATAACTTTCCCCTTCACACCCTTCATCCGTGCTCACGCCCTCTCTTTCTATTTCCAGTAATTACTTTTACCAGAAACTTACCCGACAAGAAAAAAAAAATTTCTCCCGCTCAAAAAAAACCCACTCGGCAAATATTTCCTTCATAAACCCTATATGTCGCCATCTTGGATGCGGAATGTGTGGATGAGTTCCCAACATAACTACTTACATGTGGTTGCGTAATCTATTGTGCCCTGTTCTGAGGCGCAGAATAATGACTTGTTCTGTTCTGTCCATAACGTGGTAGTCATCTTGAGCAGGTTTTGGTGGCTTTCTGACTGATTTGATCATTCTTTTCTTTTGGTGGTATGTAACGGGCACATCAGGCTGTTCTTCTTTGGCTCCTTCCTTAGCCAATTGATCAGCTCTGTCGTTTCCGGGTACTCCACAGTGGGATGGTATCCACTGTATGGTGACCTTATGCTGACTGCTAAGTTCAGAAAGTAGTGCCTTAGTACTGGCAATTTCCCAGACAGGAGCGCCTCGAGTACTGATTTTACATCTGTCTATAGCACCACAGGTTGTGTACCATTGCTGGTATTTAGTAATTTCTTTGTTGCTATCTTGATTGCCTCAATTTCAGCATCGTAGTTATGGCAGTACTTTCCTGTCGGTACTCTAGCTGTGTCCCTAGTGTTATTTGGGTATTCTATGTAAACTCCCGCTCCTCCATTTCGAACAGCATTTTGTGCTGACCCATCTGTTTAGACTCGGATCCAGAGGTCCTGTGGGTATTCTTCATCAAGGAAGCTGAGAGTGGCTGTTCTGCGCTGCACACTGTTCTGTTCTTCCTTGTTAAATATATTCCTCTCACTTTTGTCTAGATTTGTAATGATAGTCTATGCTCATCTTTCCATGGAGTTCGCTCTGGAATAGTTGTTAGGGGGATACCAACTGTGGGCAGATCGGTAGTTTCTCTGCAGAGTCGTTTGGCCTGGTGGACAAAACTACTTCTTTTCAACCGCCCCATAGCTAGGTTTTCAAATCTGTTCTTCATAAGGTGGCTTGGCAAGCTGAGGAACTTTTCTGCTTTTATTAGCGTTTTCGTATCTCTGCGCTCACTCAGTGCTTGTGTCCTCCCCATCTTCTCCATTTCCACTATAGGGGTTGATCTCATCCCTCCTGTGGTGACTCTAAGTGCTTGGTTTTGCACTTTGTCAAGCTCTTGTAGTGTGGTTTTTTTTATGCCGAACACCACACAGTTGACCCGTATTCCAGGTGTGGTCGTATGCTCTGTTGATAAAATTTGCTAAGTATTTTCCCACTCGCTCCCCATGTGGTTCCACTTAGCTTTCTCAGGATGGCTATTTTCCTTTTGGCTTTTGCTACTGCTTTGTTGATGTGCTTTCTCCATGTCAGCCTGCCATCAAATATTACTCCAAGGTATGTTGGTTCTTTATCTTCTCTTATGGGTGTTCCATTTATCTTGTCCCTGCCTTTTGTTTTGGAGAGAGGGTAAATAGGGTGGTGCTGCACTTGTCAGTGTTTATGCTGACACACCATCTATTTGCCCATGCAACAAATGTATCTACAGCTCTTTGTAGCAATCTGGTGGCCACTGATGCATGTTCATTTGTGCTCCATAGAACCAGGTCATCGGCGTACATTGCCGCTTTAATTCCATGCGGTAGATTAGCAACAAGATCATTGATGAAGATTAGAAAAAGTGTGGGGGACAAGACTCCGCCCTGGGGAACACCGTGAAGCAGTAGTGCTTTCTTGCTCCTGAGTCCGTCTATCTGTACTCGGGCTCTTCTGTTGTGCAAGTGTGCTTTCACCCATTTGTACATTCTTCCATTGACTTTGCAGTTTCTCAGTTTATTCATCAGACCTTCTTTCCAGACTTTGTCAAAGGCTTTCTTCAAATCTATCCATGCCGCAAGCACCAGCTTCTTCTCTTGGAATGCATCCTCAATTTCTTGAGAGAGATAGGTTGTCTGATCTTCCGTAGAGTAGCACTGCCTAAAGCCAGCCTGCTGTGGCACAAGGATGTTTTTACTTTCAATGTACCACTGCAGTCTGTGATTGATGATACGCTCGAGTGTTTTGCAGAGACAGCTGGTGAAGCTAATTGGTCTGTAGCTAAAGGCAATGGAACTATCTTTCCCTGATTTTAGGAAGGGTATCATGATTGCTTCTCTCCAGGCTTGTGGAACACTGCCTAAGGTCCAGCTGTTATTGAAGATCTGCAACAGCCTTGCTTTGGCCTCTGTTCCTAGATTCCTGATCATTTCATTGGAGATACCATCAGCTCCTGGTGACTTTCTCATTTTTAGTTTTGATATGGCTAGCTCCAGTTCGCTGATTGTGATGGGTGCCTCCAGAACCTCGTGTACTCTTCCTTCTGTCCTGTATGTTGTTGTTTCTATCAAATCTCTTGTTGTTTCTCTGCACTAATTTTGATATTGTTATCTTGTGCGAATGAGTCCGCAAAATGGTCAGCTGCTTGCTTTCATGTTTCCATCTTTGTGTAGTGCAATTTTTGAGTTTCTCCCTGTGCCCTTATCGTTAAGTTGTTTTATTAGCTTCCACAATTTCCTTGTGTCTCTTTCAAAGTTCAGAGATTGTTTTTTCCTGCCAGCTTTTCCGTCTAACCTGCAGCTTCTTCTTCTTCTTCAGCGTTCCGAGCCATTGAGGTTCTTTGCTGCAAATACAATCCGTCTCCATTCGTCTCTCTGGTGGACCTTCTCTTGCCAGTCGTTGATTCCAAGTGCTTGTAGGTCTGTACATGTATTATCTCTCCACCGCCTTCTTGGTCTACCTCGGGGTCTACGGTCATTTATTTCCTGAGTGTAAGCGAGTTTTGTTTCCCTATTACCTTCCATTCTTTCTATATGCCCCAGCCATTGTAGTCTATTAGCCTTCATGATACCAGTGATTAGCGGGGACTTAAACAGATCATAAATGTCTTTGTTACTTCTTCTTTTCCACTCTCCACTTTGTGTATCCCTAATGGGTCCAAAGATGCGTCTTAAAATTTTGTTCTCAAAGGTTTGTAACAAGGCTTCGTCTCCTTTCGTTGTACTCCAGGTTTCAGAGCCATACAGCACAACTGGTCTGATCAGTGTTTTGTATATTGTGATTTTGGTGTTACGAGATAGCGCCTTTGATTTTAGTAGATGTTGTAGTGCATAGTATATCTTATTTCCAGAGTTGATTCTAGTTTGTATTTCTTCCCTTATGATGTTGGAGCAGTTGAAGATTGTACCCAGGTATTTGTATGTTTCCGTTCTTTTAACGGTCATATTATCTATTTGTATGTGGCCAGAGTTTCTAGCCATTCCGTCTCTTGAAATTACCATAAATTCTGTCTTATCTTGGTTGATAACCAGCCCCATCTGTTGGGCTTTTCCCTTTAAGTGAGTCAATATTTCCAATGTCTTTTGTTCACTTTGCCCTATAATATCTATATCATCTGCATAACCAAGCAGCTTGGATGTTCCTCCAATATCATATTCCTCCTTTACCTTCCTTACAACTTTCTCTAGAGCCAGATTGAAGAGTAGCGGCGATAGTGCATCACCCTGTTTCAAGCCAGATGTTATTTGGAAGGGGTCTGATTTCCTGCCTTTATATGTTACTATATTATAAGTATCTTCCATGCATAGTCTGGTCATGTTGATTAACTTCCTTGGTATTCCAAATTCCTGCATAGCATTCCATAGACTATTCCTATGGACACTATCATAAGCCTTTTTAAAATCCACAAAAATGTTATGGAGATCTCTTTTATATTCCCAATGTTTCTCGGCTATTTGTCGTAAGATAAATATCTGATCTATTGTTGATCTGTTTTGTCTAAAACCCGCCTGGTAGTCACCCAATATGTCTTCTGAATATGGTTTTAGTCTATTTAGTAATGCTGCGGATAGTATCTTATAGCTTGTGGACAGTAGTGATATTCCTCTATAATTTCCACATTGGAACTTGTCTCCTTTCTTAAAGATAGGTATCAATAATGACTCTTTCCAGTCATGGGGTAATTCTTCTGTCCTCCAGATTTTTTATTATTAGTTCGTATAGCTTTAGATGTAATGCATGGCCACCTGCCTTTATAAATTCAGCAGCAATTCCATCAGTCCCAGTTGCCTTATTGTTTTTAAGTCGTGTGATTACATATAGGATTTCTTCAAATGTAGGTTCTTCAATTTGTGGTTCGCATGTTAGAACCTCTTCCTGTGGGAAAATGTGACTTGGAGCTTCACAATTTAGTAATTCAATAAAATATTCTTTCCATGTGTTGCACATTTCCTCATTGGTATTTATCATATTCCCATTTTTGTCTTTTAAACCATATGTGTTTTGTTGGTGCCCTCGTTTCATTGACTTCAGTTCTTTAAAAAATTTTCTGGATTCATTTTTCTGGTGATTAGTTTCCATATCTTTGATTATATTACTCATATATTCTCGCTTCTGCTGTCTGACTATTTTTGTAGCCTCTTTACATTCATTTCTATAATGCTCTTCCTTTTGGATGTTATTGATGTCATTTAACCATACATGTCTGGCATTCTTCTTCCTAATGACTGCTTCTTCACATTTTTGATTGAACCATCTGTTCTTTCTATGCATGGTTAACACACCGAGACATTCTTCTGCGGTAGACTGAATTGTATTCTTGATGTTCAACCAAGTTTGGTCAACGCTTTCCTCCAAAGGGTTTTGCAGAGTTTCAAGTTTACATTTGATTTCATCTGTAAATTTCTCTTTGACTGTAATGTCTTGCAGTTTTTCTCTGTTATATGTTGGGTGTAATCTTTGTAATTTAGTATAGAAAGCTCTCTTAAGTTTTATTTTAAATTTTGCTCCAACGAGGAAGTGGTCACTGTGGCATTCAGCTCCTCTATAACTTCCGACTTGCTGTATGTTTGATGCATTTCTGTTGTTAATTAAAATGTGATCTTAACCTGCAGCTTGGCCCTTTGAAATTTGGCTTTTGCGTACTGGAATTTATTGTGGTGCTCTTGGCTGGGTGTGGCCTCTGCTTGCTTTCTACACATTTCCACATCATTATGCAACTTTTCCAGTTCACTACCCCAGTAGGGTTTATATTGTTTACGGGCTCCTCTTGGTATTGGTTCTCGCGCTGCCTGTAGTACGCATTTCCCAAACTCTTCAACTACTTTATTTATGTCTTTCTCAGTGTTCAGGTTTCTAACCAGTATGCTGGTGCGATTCTTGTACATTGCCCAGTCTGCTTTCTTGTAGTTCCACCTCGAGAGGGTGCTGCTTTCACTTACAAGCTAATTTTCTACAGTTAAAAAGACTGGCCGATGGTCACTGCCACCAAGTTGTTTCCCAACAATTCGTGTAATGTTCCACTCCAGGTCTGGTGAATGAAAAGCCAGGTCAGGTGTAGTTGTAGTGTGACATGATCTCGAGTAGAAAGTATGTGGGTCGGACGGCTTGTTAACCAAGATGGATCTATTCTCATCCTGCCAGTCTTCCAGTCTCTCTCCTCTCTGGTCCATGTGATCATAGCCCCAACTCTGCGAGTGCCTGTTGAAATCGCCACACACAATCATTTTTTCTGTTAATAGTAGTGTGTCCAGTGCCTGTGGTCAATCACTTGGACAGTAGTAATTGATCAGATATTGGTCTGTATTGCCTGTCTTGAGTTTAAGTGTCTGATACTCAGCCATGTAGACATCGATTTGGGAAGCAGTGATGTTATTTTTTTACAAGGGTAAGTATTCCACCTTTTCGCCTGTCCTTTCGGTCAGATCGGTAACACTATTTTCGCTGAGATGAGTTTCTTGCAAGCAACATATGCTTACTTTTTCTTGGTCCAGGATGTTTTCTAATTCTATTTTTTTTTTTTTTTGCTGACTCCCTCCGCATTCCAGTGCATTATTTTAAGTCTTTGTTTAGTATGGCCAGCCGTTCTATTCTCATGTCCCCTGGCTCCACAGGACATCTGAGAAGGACCTCCAGTAGTTGGGGTTGGACCCTTTCGAGACACTGCACCTACCCGGGGGTCCAAAGCAGGGCGAGCACCATAACATTTAGCAGTAGTCGACATATTCCATTTTACGTAATTGCGTGGCATCCTGATTTCTGTGGTGCGCCTCCTGGCTGGTTGCCTCCGTCTTCAGCACTTTTCCTTTGCTAGAGCAGACTGTGGTCTCACTCGAGTTTAGATGAGTACACACGCACACACGTGTCTGCACATGCATGTATGTGTATACACATCTAGAGCACACTGGTTATTTTTCGGCGCCAGAAACTCGCCGTCGCCCCTTCTCCTGTTATTAGAAACAGTTCCGCCACGTGAAGGCCAGGAGTTGGACTTTTGCTGCATAGGTTATGTATTCACGAGCCATTGGGGTATTTAAGCAATGTTGGGCGCTCACCCCAACACTGCGCCCCGGCTACATACAGCAACATTTAGAACCATATATATATATATATATATATATATATATATATATATATATATATATATATATATATATATATCTTATATATAAAAAAGGATCTCCGTCTGTCTGTCTGTATGTCCGTATGTCCGTATGTCCTTTATACGTTCGCGAACGGCCCATCCGATTGAGATGAAATTTTCTACACGCCTGCCTTTCATTCCAGAGCTGCCAACTGTCATAGTTTTTTTTTTTCTTCTTCCTCCTCCTCCCTCCTCCCCCTCCCAAAATACGTACGTAAATATATGATGATGATGATGAAAGAATCCCCGAACCAAAACGCTAGGGAAAGGGAAGAAAATGACGTGACTACACAGAATCCTCCTTCTCCTCCTCCTTCCTTCTTCTCCCTCTGCCTCCTCCCTCCTCCTCCTCTCCCCTCCTCCTCCTTCTCCTCCTCCCTCCTTCTCCCTTCTTCTCCTCCTCTCCCCTCCTCCTACCCTCTTCCTCTTCCACTCCTCCCTCTCCCTCCTCCTCCTCCCTCTTCCTCCTCCCACCCTCTTCCTCCCTCTCCCTCCTCCATCCTCCTCCTTCCTTCTTCCTCCTCTTCCTTCTCCCCTCTTCCTCCTCCTCTCTCCTCCTCCCTTTTCCTCCCTCCTCCTCCTCCCTCTACGATCCTCACCTCCTCCTCTCCACTCTTCCTCCTGACCCTCTTCCTCTCCCTCCCCTCCTCCTATCCTCCTCCTCCTTCACATTCCTCCTCCTCCCTCCTCCTCCCTCCTCCTCCTTCTTCCTCCCCCTCCTCCTGCCTCTCCTCCTCCTCCCTCTACCTCCGCCTCCCTTCACATTCCTCCTCCTCCCTTTTTCCTCCTCCTCCCTCCTCCTCCTCCCTCCCTCCTCTTCCCTCCTCCCTTTCCCTCCTCCCCCTCCTCATTCTCCCTCCTCCCCCTCCTCATTCTCCCTCCTCCCCCTCCTCATTCTCCCTCCTCCCTCTCCCTCCTCCTTCTCCATCTTCCTCCATCCTCCTCCCTCCACCTCCTCCTCTCTCCTCCATCCTCCGCCTCCCTCCTCCTCCCCTCCTCCTCCCTCCGTCTCCCTCCTTCTCCCCCTCCTCCTCCCTCCTCCCTCTTCCTCCCTCCTCCCACTTCCTCCCTCCTCTCTCCTCCTCCGTCCACCTCCTCCTCTCTCCTCCTCCTCTCTCATCCTCCTCCTCCCTCCTTCTCCCTCCTCCTCCTCCTTCTCCCTCTTCCTCCTTCTCCCTCCTCCCTCTTCCTCTTCCCTCCTCCTCGCTCTTCCTCCTCTTCCCTCCTCCTTTCTCCTTCTCCCTCCTCCTCCTCTCTCCTCCTCCTCCCCTCCTCCTCCCTCTTCCTCCTCCTCCTCCCTCTCCCCTCATTCCTCCCTCTTCCTCCTAATCCCTCCTCCTCCCTCCTACTCCTCCCTCCTACTCCTGTCTCCTCCTCCTTCCTCCTGCTCCCTCCTCCTCCTCCCTCCGTCGAATATGAATTAAATGATATGCTCCCCACCAGGGACTGGGTGAAGCCGGGCCGGGTCGTATTTTTTGGGAATGGGAACGGGAGCAGGGGCCGAATATGAATTAAATAAGACGCTCCATTTACCCAAGTTTATTGTTTGGGGAAGATGTAAAGATCTTTTAAGTGCTCTTTCTAATAATAGACAGACAGACAGACAGATAGATAGTCGGGAACGGGAACGGGAGCTTATATGACTACTTATATGAATTAAATGAGATGCTCCCCACCAGAGTCTGGGCGAAGCCGGGCCGGGTCAGCTAGTATATATATATATATACTAGCTGACCCTGCCCGGCTTCGCCCAGACCCTGGTGGGGAGCATCTCATTTAATTCATATAAGTAGTCATATAAGTTCTCGTTCCCGTTACCGACTGTCTGTCTGTCTGTCTGTCTGTCTGTCTGTCTGTCTGTCTGACCCGGCCCGGCATTTCCCAGCTCCTGATGTGGAGCATCTCATTTAATTCATATAAGTAGTCATATAAGTTCCCGTTCCCGACTGTCTATCTGTCTGTCTATCTGTCTGCCTGACCCTGTCCGGCTTCATTAAATTCATACAACAAAAAAAGTAACTTAAAAGAACGTTCTTCTACACACCATCCATTATTTTTAATGAAAACTCTTTCTAATCACCTGCATGACTACAGTAACTTCTTAAGCAAAAAAAGATGAGTTACAATGTTATGCATTGTGCATCATTTTTATGAAAACTTTGAAAATGCCTTACAGATTGTATCATTATTTATTATAACTCATATGCCGGTATATAACTATGGATAAAGAGTTTATAAATCTTTGAAAACGATGCCACAATATGACTATAAGTTATACAGAAAAGTTATGCCCCTTGAAATAACTTTTACAGAGTTAGGTCCCCTGAAATATATGAAATTATGATGAAAAATGAAAAATGAAATAATACTGAGTAAGCAGGCGATTTCACACTAACAAAATATCACAGTTGTCAGCTCTGGAATGAAAGGAAGGCGTGTAGAAAATTTCATCTCAATCGGATGGGCCGTTCGCGAACAAATAAAGGCCATACGGACAGAGATACATAAATACATACAGAGATACATACGCACAAGTCTTTTTTATATATAAGATAATCATAATGTTACTGAGATATTGAAGCTTTGAATTTAAATTAGTGGCTTTTATGCCATTCTGTTTCTGTAACACTTAATACTCTTTTTATTTTGCTTTTGTGTTGTTCTTTGTCATAGTACAGTTATAATAAAAGTTAGCAAATTATTAAAACAGTCATCATCAGCATCATCGTATGTCATGCAAATAAGCGTTGATGGTCATGGTTTGCCACCTCACATGATCACCAGTCTTGGATCAAGTCCGTGTTCTTGTCCTGATTATGCCATGTGGCCAAGCCATTCAAGTTTTTATTTTATTCTCTTCCTTGTGCTCTTTTCTCATAAAGTTTGCCAGATGTCACTAGGTTTTCAAGTTAATTTTTCCTCTTAACACACCAACAAATCTTGAATGTCTACATAAAATTTCTCTGATCAATTTTTCATCCTCTTCTTAAAGGGCTGTCTCACTTTTTTTTTTTGGGGGGGGGGGGGGGGGTCCATGGTAGTCTTTACCTTCCTCTAGTTTGCCTATGGTTTAACTCAGCGAGAGTTTGGCTAAATAGATAAACCTTGCAAAGCAACAGCGAGAAATTATGGCACCTCTTACCTGTTGATGTCCATATCACAAAGTTTTGATGCGTTTTATAGGATTAGCTTCATCCACACAATTAAATGTCTCTTCTCAATTATTATAACCTGGGTTGGTCCATGGCTGCTTAGTGGATATTCACAGTTAACCTCTACAACTAGAGGCCACTCCATCATCCACCACCTGATGGATGTACCTAGTAATAAGACATGCTCCTACTCCAGGAAGTAATACATTTGTGCTTTATATTGCCAATTTAAAGTATCAGTAATGTAGTAAAGCTTAAAGTAAAAGCCCCTATACAAACCTTGAGGTGTATTGGTATATGGTATTTATATAGACCAGTTGGTACTTGGTGGGCAATGTTGTCAATATCATGCCTGCCGCGTTTACTTCGTGGGTCATTTTCTGGTACCAATTTAAGGCTGAGTTGACCTGGGAGCCCAGATCATGTAGAAAAACAGCTTTGTGATAATGAGGTTTTAAATACGACCACAGGGCCGGCAGGCAAGTGTGTGATCACTGCTCCAGTGAAGCCTCCTATGGACAGTAGAATAAAAGGACAATAAAAAATGCGTTGATCGTATGATCAGCACATGGTGGTTGCTTGGTAAAGAATTCCGGTCGCGAACATGGAGGATAGGCATTGAAACGGTTAAGGCCTCTGGAGTGTTTATACTCGTGGCTACAGTTTGGATTCGCATTTTCCTCATGTTGGACTGGAAGTGTATGGTTCCGTCGCCCTGCTACTAAGTTGAGTGCGTGGCACGACACTGTGAGCTGTGAGTTTCGTGTGAAATGCTTTTACAACTGTCCGAGGTTGTTTGGAGCGTGAACTACATATATGGAGCAATAACGGCTGGCTGTGTCGCAGAATTGACCGGCTTTTCCTTATGCAGAAATGGGTGGCTGCTGGTCTTCTAGCGACTGCCGCTTCCATCTATAATGAACAAGATTTTCGTGGACGACTTTTGTGTTGGCATTCTGGCGACGGCATTATGTACAGTGAAATGTGTTTACATCTGTCCGAGGTTGTTTGTGGCGTGAACGAAAAAAAAAAATGTCGTAGTTGGCTAGAAAACATCTAGAAACGGAACAAACAACATCTAGAAATATCTAGACTGGGTAGGTGAACATCTACAAAAACATCCATATGGGAAAATGACTGCCGCTTACATGAAAGATGAACTGATGTATGTTTCGTGGAGGACTTTTGTGTTGACATTACGACTGCATTATACACAGAGAACACTTTTACTATGCATTATACACAGGGAACGCTTTTACTATCTGTCCGCGGTTGTTTGTGGCATGAACTGCATGTTCTGTAAAATTGGTGTAGCTGGCTTTGTCGCATTATGCCCAGTATACCTGTGCGGGCTGTTGGTTGTCGAGACTCCTGTCTTTTCCACTTTTCACATGGGGCAGCGAGGAGCATTTTATGTGATATTTACTGGCACAAGAACGGAGCATAATGGGGAAGACACGTTGCTGTGAAGCTGGAACCGCGACTAACTAACTTGGTAAAGAATGAGTTAAGAAGGATAGTTTAGTTTAGTCGACGGATCAACATCACGACATACGGGTGTAACCCATAAGTGTTCCGTTTTACTCCTAACTCAAACCTGAGTCCGGAGAAGCTCAGCTCAGTGCACGAACTCCGTAACACCGGCGAGGATCTTGAAATACTTTGGGTAGATTTTTAACTCGAAAATTTGCCCGGGCAGCGCCGTTAGGCTACTCTTTTTCGATTTCCAACTGCCAAGGGATTTGTTTTACGTGCGCAACAATACACACGGGCGTCCGATATCACTACCCAGAGACCAGGGGAAATTTTATTACTAGAAGTCCACGTGAAAAAAAAAAAAAAAACCCAAAGGATAGTTTATGGACAAGAATTATTGATTAAAAAAAGGTTATTCAGATTTGTTTCTTTCCATTTTTGATTGTAAGTTTTTTTTTTTTTTTTAAATGTGTGCAGTAGTAACAAATTACAAAACTGCAGTATTCATGATCTTAAAATAAAGCTGCTCTAGCTGTGCCATATCTTCCGTGCTCACCCGATCTAATTCCAATTGACTTCTTCCTTTCTCCCAAGCTCAAGTTCATCTTAAAAGTTCATAATTTCTTTTTCTGTTGCATCTATTCAATATTGTTTTTTTTTTTTTTTTTTTGCTGTTTAAAAGTATTAGCATGTTGCCTATTTACAGTAAACCTGCGATATTTGCATCTTTTGGAAGTCACATCCGAGTTCTTTCCTGCATATGTTAACTGGATTGCCTTCATGGGAGCTTTGTAGGATATTACACTGCCTCAGCATTGTGTCATCATCATAATGTATGTCTACAATGGTTGAGCCCCAATATGTCCACACTGAGCAGCTGCATGCATGTTTTTTGACTCTCAAGAGAAGGCAGGGACAACCCTCTCAGCAATGAGAGTCATGGCGACTGCCAATATCGAGCAAAGACTGCTAATACTTCTGTTCTTCTTCTTCTTCTTCGTTCATCCGGAGTTTTTTTTCGGACGTGATTGCATTGTGCCTGTCCACAGCAGAGCTGCGTTCTTGCGCCGTTAGGCCGACACATCCGACTTCTGCGGGCATTTGTTGACCGGGTTAACCTTCCCGGGGGTTTCTTAGGACGTTTGGCTCTCACTGTTGTGGTGTTATCCCCCATCACAGCTGGCCCATATAGAACAGCCAAAGACATCCTGGTCAGCCCTCAAGGGAAGGCAGGGGCAGACCATGGGCATTCCCCGCCATCCAAGGAGGCTTCCATACTTGCAGAGCCAACACACAGCGCTCTGGTACTGGGCTCATCCAAGGAATCGTCACGTCCTGCACATGGCTGCTTAGCCTCACTTCCGCATATTGGGCCTTCCATTCATCATAGGCTGTTCTTCCGGAAACCAGAAGTATGCAGTCTGCAGATGACATCCACACAGTGAGCTTTCGATTCGGACTTTCCACATAATGGATTTGCTATCCAAGCAATATTCCATTTCGTGCCACTAGGACACTTTTTCCACCTTTTATGAAGCCCACAGAGTGTGCTTTCGATTCGGACTTTCCACATAATGGATTTGCTATCCAAGCAATATTCCATTTCGTGCCACTGGGACACTTTTTCCACCTTTTAAGAAGCCCACACAGTGAGCTTTTGGTTCGGACTTTCCACGTAATGGATTTGCTATCCAAGCAATATTCCATTTCATGCCTCTGGGGCGCTTTTGTAACCGACATACCTGTGGTATGAAGTGCGGCAGTCTAAATACTTCTTCATGCACCTTTAAATGTCAACCTGAATGTAGTTAAAGTAAGCTGCAGTCAACTTGAGCTTGTTGGTATCTCCATAGAGCTTGTCCTCAAATGAAGCAGGTGTGGGCCAAAATATCTTTCTCTGTTCTGCATATATTGGGCACTCCTGCAGCAAATGTTTAGCTGTCATTTTACCAGTTCCACAATTGCATTCATCGGTATCTCCTATCTTTAGTTTATTGAACAAGTGGTATTTCAGCCTGTTATGTCCTGTGCGGAGTCTGAAGATTGCTACTTGTTCTCTTCGGTCGAGTTTGTAATATGCATCATCCTTCTGGTGACCTGGATGCTCTGATTCCCATTTGGTTCTATAAGTACTTTTTATCAACCTCTTTGCCTCATTATAGGTTATGTCTATGTCAGGCTGTGGTAGTCGTCCGCCCTCTTTTGCCAGTCTGTCAGCCTCTTCATTTCCAGGTATACTGCAATGTGATGGTATCCACTGTATTACAACTTTTTTGGATTTCTGGCATAGACCATGGAGTGCTGCTCTTAGGTCAGCTATTTCTGTGCTGTAATTGCTCTTCAGTATTGAGACAGCTGACTTTGCATCTGTAAAGATAGCTATTTGCGTCTCTTTTTTTTCCTCCATCAAGAGCATTTCTGCTGCAGTTTTCAGAGCCTCTACCTCCGCTTTGAAGTTACTTGAAAACTTTCCAGTTGCCACGGAATGTGTTTTTTTCACTCCATTTTTTAAATTTAGGAGAATTCCTCCTCCTCCATTCTCTACTGAATTTTTGGCTGATCCATCTGTATATGCATGGGTCCAATTGCTGCTTGGGTAATGTTCTTTTATGTAGTTTAGGGTTATTTCTCTTCTTTCGGTTTCATGCTGAGTGTTCTTTTTCTCAATACCAGGAATGTTTTCTATCATCTCAGGCAGTAGCTGCTGTCTCCAAGCTGGGAACTTGTCTGCATTGTAAATGGGTTTGACTGTTGATATGTTAAGTATGGGATCTGCCCTAATCTTTCGTTTTGCAGTTTCTACAAAGTTGCTACGCTTCAGTCTTCCCTTTCCAAAACCACTAAACCTTTTATACATAGGGTGGTCTGTCAATCTTCTAAATTTTTCAGCTTGTTGCTGGGCTCTGCTATCTCTTCTATCCTGCATTGGTTGTAAACAAGTGATCTTTTCTAGTTCATTAATAGGCGTTGTCTTCAGGCTTCCAGTTATGATTCGCATTCCTTGATTTTGGACTCTACTTATTTTGTTAAAGTTTGACTTAACTGCTGTTTCCCAAGCTGCAATGCCATATTCCAGTACTGGCCTCACCCGTCCAGTATATAACTTCTTGAGAACTTTCTCATCTGCTCCCCACGTTGTACCAGCAAGCTTTTTCATGATTGCCATTCTTTGCCTTGCTCTTGTTCGATTTTTCTCAACCTGTGTCTTCCATGTCAGGCGACGATCAAAGGTGACTCCTAGATAGTTTGGATTTTCTAAATGGCGCAATATTTTTCCATTCAATACCAGCTTAGGTTGCTGAGTTTTAGTTGAGAGGGAGAACACTGTGCATGTTGTTTTCTCCTCACTTATCTTCACTAGCCATGATTTTGACCAGTCCTCTAGCGCTAATAGGGCTTGCTGTATTCTGCTGTTAGCTGTAATAATATATTCTTCAGATGTCCATATGGCTAGGTCATCTGCAAAGGATGATGTGTGTACTCTGGCTGGAAAATTGTCTGTGATGTCATTTATATATCCTAGGAATAATGTTGGTGAAAGAACTCCTCCTTGGGGGACACCTTGCTCCAACAGCATCATTTTGCTGGTTTGTCCTTGTACTTTTGTCCTGGCAGTTCTGTTCTCAAGGTAGTGGCTGATCCAATTGTACATTTTCCCACAAACATGCATTTTTTGCAGTTTTACTTTCAGTCCTTCCTTCCATACTTTATCAAATGCTTTTTCTAAATCTATCCAGACCGCTAGTGTGTGCTTTTTCTCTTGGAAGGCATCCTCTATTTCCTGAGCTATATAGGTTATTTGATCTTCAGTGGATCTGTACTTTCTGAATCCTGCTTGGTGAGGTGTTAAGAGTTGGTTTTCTTCCAGATGCCATGTTAGCCTGCCATTGATAATGCGTTCCATTAATTTTCCTACACAGCTAAGAAGACTGATAGGTCGATAGCCATTTGGTTCTTCCAGGTCTTTTCCTTTCTTTGGGACTGGTATTAGTATAGCTTCCTTCCATGCCTGTGGGACTATTCCCCTCTTCCAGCTGTAATTTAGGACTGCTAGTAGTTTCTTTTTTGCCTTAGTGCCTAGTCCTATTAGCATTTCATTTGTGATTCCATCCTTTCCTGGTGATGTCTTCTTTTTTAGGGTATTCATTGCCTGTTCCATTTCTTCCATTGTTAGATTTGCCATCATATATTCTGCTGCTGTCTCTGTATATCTATGATGTATCTGTTTATCTTTGATTGCTTTCTTCTGTTCGGCTGTAATATCAATGTGGTTTGCACTGGCATAGTGTTCCATTAGTGCATTTGCAGCCTTTTTTCCTGTAAGCAAGGCATTTCCTTGTTTAATTGTTATTTATTTGTTTCTAGGTCCTTCATTGTTCATGGCTTTCACTAGTTTCCATAGTTTGTTTCCATCCCAGTCAAAATTCAGGTTTTCTGTTTTTTTCCTCCAACAATCTCTTGTTGTTTGATTTACTGTTCTTTTATATTTTGCTGAGATGGCTTTGAGAGAGATGTTCGCTTCAGTTGTTTGTTCTCTCTCTGCGGTCTTCCTAGCATCTTCAACTTTGTCCTCCAAAATTTGTAGTTCCTCAGTCCAGTATGGTTTGTAATTTTTCCTCGCTCCTCTTGGAATAGACTCAGTGGCCGCCTGTATTATTGCTCTGTTTAGACTTTCCGCCATTTGCTTCATGTTGCCATATCGTGTATTTATGTTTTCACAATATTTGTCTGTTAATATGGAAAATCTGTCCCAATCTGCTCGTTTGTAATTCCAGCGAGGCAAAGGCTTTTGCTCCTGTGGAACATACTCCATATTTATTACAAGCTTGATTGGTCTGTGGTCACTACCTGCTAATTGGTCAAGCACATGGCGATCGATTTTGTGGAGGATGTCTCCTGTGCAGAAAGCTAAGTCTGGAGTAGAAGTGGTAATCCATCTTCTGGAGTAGAAGCTCGGTGTGTCATCCGCTTTGTTGAGTAGATGGAGATTTGAGTCTATTTCCCAGTCCTCCACTTCATCTCCTCTTTTGTCAGTATCTGGGTATCCCCATCTTTCTGAGCGGCTATTAAAGTCTCCGACAACAATGCAATTTGTGTCAGTTATTTCCATGTTTGAGAGTGTAAGATCCTTATCTGCCGGGCTATACAGATTGTAATTCTTATTTTCATGTCCTTTATCATTACATCAACACCTATAATTTCCGTTTGGTTGTCAGAGATCACAGATACTTCGCTGCAAGGTATTGTATTTCGTGTAAGTATTACAACTCCTCCTTTGTGTCCTTCGCGGTCAAAACGTGTGGCCTAATATCCCTCGACTGAAAATGTGCGATTGGCGTTGAGGTGTGTCTCTTGAATGCATGCCACATCTATTCTATCTTTATGAAGACGCTGTGTTAGGGAGGCTTTCTTGTTATAAACTCCTTCGGCATTCCATTGTAGTATGTTGAGAGTCCGGGGTGTTTGGTCAATAGCTCTTAACCTACTCCTCTGTGCCTTGACTCCACAGCACAGGGGAAGGTGACCACCAGTAGTCATGGGTGGACCCCCTCGAGGCAGGGGGCCCGGCACTATCACCGCCTGATGGGACTTCACGGGATTAGCACCATAACGATTAATTTTCATCTGTGGCATCATGAAATGATAAAGTTACGTTGCACTGCTTTGTCAAGCCTGTGGCTCAGTACATCCGATTTCGACAAGCATATTTTGGGGTGCTTTCCCTAGCCTTTGACTGTCCCGTCTACCTACAAGGCAGCAGGTTTGTGCGTCACTTCGTCTGGTCCCTCTCCCTTGACCTGTCCGACATGGGTGACCCTACCAGTAGCTGTGCTACCGTCGGCATAGCTCTTGGGGTCATTGGAACGCGGAAGCCCCTCTACCTCGTCAAGGTGGACGCACGGCAGAGGGGATACTTCTGTTCCAAGGACTTGTGCTTTCACGCATCGAGTATGCCCTGGCCATCCTCACTGTCAGCCCTACACAGATTGGAAGACTTGAAAAGGTACAAAACGAAGCCATGCGCACCATTTTGGGCTGCACGAGAGACACCAGCTGTGTAGCAATGAGATACCTCCTTGACTTCCCGACAATGGAACACAGGATCAAGATCTGGAGAGCTCGTGCATACTTAAAAATAAGTGCAGATGAGCAGCACCCTCTGCATGACGCTATATTCAGAGAAAAGAGTGACAGGCTAAAGAGGGGCAAATCATGGATGGGTCGAGCGGAAGATGTCGTCAGACAGGTCTGCAGTCTTACCAGTATCAACCCCGGCAAGGAATGGGTGCCGGTGCCTCCAGCTTTTAAGTGCACTTTCTCCTGCATTATCATACTCGACAGACGGTGCAGAGAGCAGAACCCTGCCGCTGTCAATGCAGAGGTTAACGCGCTCATCTATGAACACTCAGATAGCCCCGAAGTGCTCATCTATACAGATGGATCTGTGGTAAAGCAGCAGAGAAGTGCGTGGGCATTTACAGCCCGTTCAGCGGGCCGAACCGTTCAAGAATCCAGTGGTGCCCACTCTATGACCACGAGCAGCATGACGATGGAGGTGATGGCAGTTACACAGGCTTTCACATGGCTGGAATCACAGCATTATACCAACGTGTGTGTACTAAGTAGGGGTGTACCGGATTTCGGCTCCGGCTCCGGCAAATCCGGAATCCGGCCATTTTTACAAATCCGGCTTCGGCTCCGGCTCCGGTTCAGTTTTGCCGGATTTAGGCCGGATTTGTGTTGCCTAGTCACGTGAATTTTCTGTACATGTTTCATGAGGCCACGTCGAATTTTAGGCAATAGCACAGTAGCACTTCCGGTTTACTATTTCTCGCTGATGTAAATAAGAATTTTAAGAAAAAAACACTCATTTTGAATTTTAATGGTGCATTACTTCATGAGTTTGTGGGACTTGAATATTTATTTTCGTAAATTTCTGTGGTCTTGCCCATAAAATAAAATGGCATCAAAATCTAAGTCATACAGCGCCGTTAGGGATTACTTCAAGGTTAAAGACGATGATTCAGCGAAGGTAATATGTAAGTTGTGTGACAAACAGTTATCGCGTGGACGATCAGATCGCCCCAAAGACTTCTCAACATCATCAATGCAGACCCATTTGCGATCGATGCACAAGAAAAGCTATGACGAAATGATGGAAAAGAAAGCATCACCGAAGGCCAGTGTATTGGCGACCACATCTATGATGAATCTAGGACCGTGTTTGCACAAAGCAAGCAGCAGTACCCAGCAGTCAATTGTGCAGGCATGGGACCGGGCCAAAATTTTGGACATCAACAGTCCCAATGCTAAACGCATTCATGCTGCCGTAGCCCGAATGATAGCCATAGATATGGAGCCTTTTCAAGTAGTGGAACGACCAGGTTTCAGAGAGTTGATGCATACAATGTAAAAAAGGTATGAATTGCCTTCAAGAAAGTACTTTGCTGAACATATCATTCCTGACATGTGTAAACGTCTGAAGGTAAAAATTGCAGCAATGATATCTGACACTGATTACATATCATTCACAACAGATACGTGGACAGCTGAACACACCACTCAGTCATTTATGGGCCTCACTGGCCATTGGTTAACAGACTCCTTCGTTCTCCGCAGTGTAGTCTTCCATTGTATTGCATGTGATGAACATCACACATCCAAAAACTTGCTTGCACATGTTGAAATGATGCTGGATGAGTGGTCAATTGCACGTGAGAAGTGCCATGTTGTTGTGAGAGACAATGCATTCAACATTGCCAAATGCTTTCGTGATGGCAGCTATTCAAGTGTTGGATGTTTTGCACACACACTGCAGCTGTGTGTGCGTGATGGTCTTTTGAGTCAAAAGTATGTTGCTGGCATCATCAGTACTGGAAGAAAATTGGTAGGACATTTCAAACACTCTTCTTCAGCAACCAGTCGTTTGCATGAACTTCAAAATGAATTAAACCTACCACAACATCAGCTTATCCAGGACGTGACAACACGATGGAACTCAACGTTCTATATGTTACGATGTCTGTTAGAACAACGGCGCAGCATCAGCCTGTACTGTGTTGAAAATTTTGAAATTGATTCGGTAACTGGGCTAACGGCACAACAGTGGGCAGTCACACGAAGAATGTGGTAGCTACTTTGGCACCATTTGAAGAAATCACACGTGAAATAAGTGCAGCTCAGGCATCAATATCAGTTGTGATCCCATTAGTGAAAACACTCATGGCTTTCCTCCAGAAAGAAGGTAGTGATGCTGGGATCAAAACTATGAAAGCAGCCCTGCTTGAAGCTGTTAGCAGCAGATTTGCGGACATTGAATCCAACAGTATTTACACCTGTGCCACACTACTGGATCCTCGATTCAAGCTGTGCTTCTTCTCCGAACGTGGTAGAAGTGATGCACGAGCCCATCTGCTGTTAGCAGCTAACTCCATTATTGATTCAGCAAACACAGTCAGTCCACAGGATCCATCAGCTACTATTAGTAGTAGTAGTACTAGTGTTTTGACTTCTGTGAGCACTGCCACACAGTACGAGTCCAGCCTATGGAGCTGTTTTGACACAATTGTCGAGAAAAATCCCACCGCAGATCGTTCTGCAAGTGCCGAAGGCAACAGCAGTAACACTGAGGTGACACGGTACCTGTCAGAGCCACTTCAAGCTCGACAGTCAGATCCAGTTTCATGGTCGCATGCCAATAAGCAAAGATTTCCAAGCATGGCTAGACTGGCGCAGGTATTTCTTGCACCACCACCTACAAGTGTGCCATCGGAAAGGCTGTTCAGTACTGCAGGAGACATTATCACTGACCACCGTAGTAGCCTTTTACCAGAAAATGCGGAGACGTTGATTTTCCTGAAATACAACTCGTCTCTTCTTGACTCTGAGAGTTCAACTTCACAGCCATAATGAAGACTGACTGAAATAGTGAAATTACTAAATGAATGTATTTCAATAAATTCAATCTGTTCAGTGTACTGTTGTTGTGAGTTGTAACTGAGCTGATAATTTGCCAACTGAAAACAATGTGAAAACTAAAAACTGAAACTGAAAACTAACAATTAAAATTACTAAATTAGCATTATGTGCTTATGTATTATGTTTCATCTTGAACTTATGGAACTTAATATTACTTAATTACTTATTCTACTGTGAATGTAATTATTTTACATTTAAATGATTTAATATGAGTATATGTCATCATTGTCATGTCTATAGTAATGAACTGCAGTAATGAACAGTCGAGTGACTCCACTCACCTAAGTCAAGTGATGTAGTATGTTATTTTATTTTTATTTTTTTATTTGTAAATCCGGCTCCGGCCGGATCTCACTTCATAAATCCGGCCAAATCCGGCTGCGGCCGGATTTCAAAAATTTGAATCCGGTACAGCCCTAGTACTAAGTGATTCAATGAGCATGATTCAGAAGGTCGAAGCTGGATCTGTACGTAGACAGTGGACTGAATCGCTGCGGAAGTCTGTTGTCCGTAAAGTCACCTTCATCTTCGTCCCGGGACATGCGGGAGTCGAGAGGAATGAACGAGCTGACAAACTGGCTGGCTCTGCACCCCCTGTAGATGGCCAGCCCATGGATCGTGCCGATGTTATTAACGTCCTTAAAGATATGGCGAGAACAGAGGACTTTGACGTCAGTGATTCCACATCGCTGTCCAGGATGAAAGACCTGGGAGTAAGAATCGGCACAGCCAGACGCGAGAGGTACATCGGGAAAACAAAGCGCCTCGTCAACCAACACAGAACTGGCACTATTAGCCACCGGACGCTGATGAATATGCTGGGGGGAGGATCTGAGCACCTATGGACATGTCCGGAGTGCAACGAAGATACCCCAACTGATAACCCTTGAAAATTCCCTGTCATCATGGAGGCTTCTAAAAATGCAGAGCCAGAACATGAAGATCATATTCAGCGGTTCACCCAAAGAATCAGTGTGTCTTGCACATTGCTTCTTAGCCTTGTGGTAGCAGTTGCCGAAGTCAATTAAATGTTAGTCAAAGTCCAACCTCCACTCAGTGGTGGTGTTAGTCGTCTTGTGAGGACCGCACTCCACAGCAGACCAGGAGAGCGGTCGAGGAGCCCTGTCCACAATCAAGCAGCCCACATAAAGAGCTGACTACCCAGAGTGCGGATCGATAAGCCATGAATGGAGTATGAAGAATGAAACATAGCAGCGAAGACGAACGCCAGTGCATAGCGAACTGCCAGCGCGAAGATGACAGAGGCAAACGGCCAAGGAAGAAGCTGGCTTCCCATGGTCACAGGTGCTAGGAGATGTGTGAGGGCATGAAGCACCGGGCTCTCCTCCCCGATGGATGGATGGCTTGGGAGCAGACACAGTTCAGTTATGGGACAAGCACGAAGGCAACACAAAGTATGAAGACAACGCAATGCCTCAAAATATGGTTCGAATGCACTGCAGGAGAAAGACACCCAGTCATGACCCAGACAGGCCCACCCCCAGAGAGTAAGGAAGGTAAAGGGCCAAAACATTATGGGAAGGAGACACTTTTGATGATCACAAGCCTCCTGTTGTTCTTGCTCCGCGGCAGAGTTTTTGTCACTGTGTGTTGGGTCCCCCATTCGTCATAGGTTGTGCCCTTAGAAACCTGTAGCATGAAGTCTATAGACTCATTGCGGTTTCCGTGGCCTTCTCTCAAAGAGTATTTTGATTCCTTAGTATGGTACAAACAGCTAACAGAGTATTATGTGCTCTTTATTTCCAAGGTCAAGTGTCTTGATTAGTAACTTCTGCATGGTTCATGCAGAGCATCAGCCCTGAAAAAATATGCAGAGTTTTGGTTTTACTTTCCTATAATGTGAACTTGCTTTGGTCACATATACCTTCTGAGTCACACGTGGAGTTGGTGCAATCTTTCCACCTCAGAAATTTGCAAGAACAGCAACTTTCTGTTTGATGACCAATGATACATAATTTGTAGCCATTTTAGTAACATTTTCTAAATTGATTTTTAATTATGCAACCTGCTTAGTTGGATACATTAAAAAATAAAATTCAACTGTACCTTATTCAAATCTGTAGGTCTATTCTAGGCCGAGCTATTAATGTTTGTGTATCAGTTTATCATTTAATATGAACAAAGAGGAAAATACGATTTTGACCCTATGACAAAATGTGACCTACACACACACCAGTTTTAACCCATACGCTCAAGGGAGATTAAAACTGCTGTTTCCTAAGGAAAATATAACTGCTGTTGATTTATATATATATATATATATATATATATATATATATATATATATATATATATATATATATATATATATAATTCCACGTCATGCTGTGATGACGTCAGACTGCGCGTACAGACAGCACGCGCGGAATGTCAGCGCGAGGCCGCCAGCATAGATAGTGACAATAGTAGTTCCGTTGAAAAGTTGCAAAATTATCAATGATTTAGTCCGTGTAGAGTGACCCTGGTAACACACAGGCGACCATGGGACTACCTTTGACTTGTATATATATATTTACTCTTTCCTGTCTTTAAATTTGCAGAGCCTGTGGATGCTATTCTGAAGCCAGGCTCATTGCAATGTGTGGATGTCAATCTGAATGAGCTGTATTTTGCTGGCAAGGTAGGAAAACAAGTCTTGACTGCAGTACAGTAGTTACCAGTTTTTTAAAGAGTGAGATTTGCATAATAAAATAAAATCAATGTAACTGGAAAATAAAACAAACAATAATCTGGTGAAATTATGTTAATTCTCTCAGTCTCAGAGGATTTCATAACAGATCTCAAGATGGACATTTACCACAATGGAAAATGTATTATATTCAAAGAAGCAACATGTGTTATAAAAGGACTTTTTTTTTACATGCCTTGTAAGTGCACTGTTCATATTGTGCTAGTCCTATAATTTTAGGTCGGTGTGATATTGACCACGTCATCCACTGCGTGCCGATTGGTCTATAAAAAAATATATAAACATTAACAGGGTGTATTCTTAATGACTGTGCAGTGTTTGAAAACATTTCCGGTCCAAGTTTTGTATTTACCTATTATGTTGCATGAACGTTGAAGAGGGTAAATACAAAACTTGGACCAGCAATAATTTCAAACACTACACAGCCATTAAAAATACACCTACTACATCCTGTTTCTGAGCTTGGACAGGGGAAGAAGAGCTCTGCAACACAGCCCTGTGAAGATGATACTTTAGTATTGAGTTGAGAGAAAAGTCTCTACACCAAACTCACTCCGATAGATGCAAGCCCTTTCTCAGGGCTCAAGTGATCTGAATGCCATTGCATCAGACATACAGAGTTAAAACTCAGTCTTCTAGAGAGTTCACCAATCAATCCTATGCCATATAAACTTGTTCTAAGAGCAACATTTTAAATTTTGTAACCTTTCAGGTCAGTAACATTTGACTAGCTTTACTAGTTTAATGCATATTTGTCTCATTCCATCACCCACACCACCTTCTTGTGAGCCTAGTCTTTTGACAAAGTTATATCTTTGTTACACTTTGCCATTGTGTTATTATGGAAATAATTCACTTACAGATGAAATATACATCCCATCCTCATAATCATATGTTGAATTATATGTCAACATTTAGTTAATGCATAACATTAAGTGGTAAAAAAAAATGAGGAAGTGAGGAAGAAACAAAGATGCACCGGCTGACATATCACATATCATTTTCACAGTTCATAAACACATGAAGAATGCATTAACCAGATTGTACTAACATACACAACATGTATTCATTTTTGTGTTTATTGCATTTTAACACTTTTATTAAATATTGTCAATCAATGCCAGGCAATAAATCCTGCAATCTATTTTTTTGTGTCTTTGTTATTCATATTCACTATGGGAAATTACATTTTAAATATTGTGTCCAGGACAAGAATATAAACATTGAATAACCTGTCATTGACACAAATAAAGTGCAAGTTGTTCTCTTCTTTTTCTTCCACCTGTCATATGTCAATGACCAACTTATTTTGTCAAGCCTTTTGTACATTTGTAGACTTGACTATGATTGGTTGGATTTTGCAGCCTAAAGTTTTCTAAGGGATGAGAACAAGCCTGTCTCATGTCAACCCTCCTTAGATGGCTCTTATGACATACATTGTAGGTGTTGTGTACTGTGTAGTGTTGGTATTCTTGGCTTCTCTTGTGGGCCCCTGGTGACATACTGGCAAAGTGGCTCTCACCTGCATCAACAGTTTGTAATATTAATAGCGTCAATATTGTACTATATACAGTTTTTTAAAATGTGTGAATGCATGAATTAAACATTTTCTGTTCTCCCCCCTGTTTACAGGATGGCATCATTCGCTTGCTTGATGTTACTGGAAAAAAATTACTTTGAAAAAAAGAAATTGCTGTCAACTGTCCAGTATCATCTCTTGCATTTGGTCCAAATTATCAAATTCTTGCATGGGGTTCACCAAATGTAAAACCTTTTAATTCATTTCTTGATCACTAAACGTTAAAGTTTATTTGCATCTTTGTTGCAGCAGAATCAAGATATTATTATTAAACATTTCTTTTATAAACTGCATCTTAATAACTCATGATAACATCAACTTTAAACACTTCCAAGGCATGAAGTGTAGGTTAGCAATTGAAAATTACAATTAAAAACAGAACAGAGGACATTGTGGTGATAAGGCTTCACCAGCAAACAAGAAGAGACAAACCACAACAAAATATCAGAAAAGGAAATGACAATAAAGTATCTGCATTAATATACATTAGTATGAAACCATGTGTAATCAAAATAAGCAAATAGAATTAAATGACATTTGTGGTATTTAACTTACAGGCTTCAGATGTAATGTAATTGTATTTTTGTTTTTGTAATTGTAGATTGATTGATAGATTGATTGATTTAGGAATCGACATCACAGCATTCGGGGCATTCCCATAAGTGCTCCGTCTCCATCCTCAGCAGCCAGCGAAGAGTTCCAACACTAATAGTACCAGTAGCAATCTGATTATAAGTCCGTCTCGCCTTTCCTCTGAGCGTTGAGCGTTGTAGATTTACAAAGCTAACCTGCACCTCACAATTTACATTTCCACAGCATTACCGAAGTTAAACCCAGTTCATTTATATATGAAAACACAATTGCTGCTATGAATTATTTGATTACTCTTACTGTGTGTGTTACAGTTGTCTTCGTTGTGCTACTTCAGAATGTCTTGTGCTAATGAATATCTTCAGTGTCTTTGAAGGTAATTTATCTGCCACTGGACGTTGTACATGATCACGGAAACAGAGTGTACATTTCTTTGTCTTCTTCTGCATTCATCCGGAGTTTTTTTTTTTTTTTTTGGACGTGATTGCGTTGTGCCTGTTTACAGCAGAGCTGCGTTCTTGCGCCGTCAGGCCGACTTCTGCGGGCATTTGTTGACCGGGTTAACCTTCCCGGGGGAGTGTACATTTAAAAACATGAACATATTTATGAAATATATTATCGTCATCCAGTGCCTTACTGGCTGGCGTGGGCGATAATGCCTTTCCAAATATTATGATCTCTGATGTCATGGATCAATTCATGTGTTGACTCCCTTCTATGCCATGACAGTAGACTGTCAAGAATCTTCTTCCACTGTCTTCCTCAATCTCTCTTTCCGCAAATATTTCTGGTTGTCACAATATGTTCCAGTTTTTGTCTTCTCATAATGTGGCAAAATATATTATGAATATAGCAAACCATTGGTTGCTCAGTTTTGGAACTTTCTCTGCAAAACGTTGTCTGGGCTCTGTTCAATTTAGTTTCAATACTAGTTTACTGGTTATATTTGTGGTTGTTATCAGGTCTGTCTGCTCTAGTTATAATTACACATTTTGCTGTTATCATTTCCTAGTTTCCTAATTTATGTGTCTCAGACTGTACAGTGAGTATTTTAAAAGTCAATAAATTGAGTGAACACATTTAATGTATTGGTTGAAAAAATGTAATCATTTTATAGATCTTCAAGTTCAGTGGCCACTCTAAGCAACTTGAAATGACTTAAGGTATAATAGAAATTATAGGGTTACTCAGAAGTTTAAGCTAAAGAAAAGAGTAAAAGCAAAAACCCATAAAATGCCAATTAGACATACTGAGGATGTGGTGTTACATGATCAACTGGCAGCAGAGATTGAACATGGTCATTATTTCATTGTCTACCATTACTTTCCAAGAGAAATCTCTGGTACCCATTTTATCAGTCTAGGCTGACCCCAGGTCCCCCCCCCCCCCCCCCCTGCGTTTCCATCCTCGTTTCAGGATATTGCGGTCAACATCAGCATCTTTCAGCTGTTTGTTGATTCCTAGGCTAGATTACGCTAATCAGCACGCCACGACTTTCTGAGCGACCGGCTCCATACCCACACGTCACTGGCGCGACGTGAACCGCTTCCAATTCTCGTGCGCTCACGTCAACCACGAGAGTATTCGGGGTTACGGAGAAAGCTGCTAACCCCTCGGCCAGGGAGACCGGCCAGGTTAGCTCTAGTCAGGAACAATTAATCCTGCTAAACAATTCATTCTAAATACTGCTGTTTGTTTATTTTGTTTCTCTAAAATATTTGAAACGCTTTAACTATATCAAATGTATTTTTGTTTCAAAACATTTTAAATTAGGAATCATACAGTATTACACATGTGGCAATGTGAACTCAACATCCACTTTACTGGCAGTGCATAATGGAAACTTTGTGGGTGTTGGTGGACTGCCTTTAGGATCAGATTGTGCTATGGTAACTGAACATTTTAACATTCGTGAATATTGTACTCACTGTGAATGATTGAAAATTTGAAAATGTTCTGTGCGGTATTGAAATGTATAAATAACAATTCAAATATTATTATTATTTTTAACAGACTCAAAATGTCGCTTAAAAGTCGACAGGATCGACTTCATTGCACCGGGTTTTATCCCATATGGCTTGGTCCCTTTTTGCAGCACGGAAAGCGTCGCACAAAGCACGAACTCCGTAGCTCCAGCGACGACCCACAGGATTCTCCGAAAAATTTAACTCGTGAACCGAAGGACGCGACCCGGAATCGAATCCACAACCATCGGAGCCCGAGTTAAACGGCTTGACCACTTCGCCACGAAGACTCCCTAACACAGACTCAAAGTCCAAATAATGAGAGTTGTTTGCACAGTTCTCCTAGACTGCTCACATGTGCTGCAGGGTCGTTTCAACAATTCCAGAGATAACAAGGCCAAGTGAGCCAAGAAAGTGGCTACTGTTGGGAAATATGGTACCGAATTTGATGCTTTTCTAAGGAAGCTGTCAAGAAGATAGAAGACAGAAGTGATTCAGCATATTGTGGAGAGGGAATCTATTACATAGCTAGTTAGTTTGTTATTTATTTAGTTAGTTGATAAATTATCATCACCGCACATCAAATCATTCAGTCCACAAGTGCCCATATTCATTCCTCACTTTCTTCCTCAGAGTGTAGCATCTGATGACACTACTTTTGTGTTGTTTTACTATTCTTCTTCTACTATTCTGCATGATGCTCTAGTCTGGCTTGACCCCTTTTGACTTGATGTTCTTGATTATCAAGGTTGCAGATTCAAAGTCATCACTTTGCTGACCAGCAATCCAGAGCATTACCTTCTCCCATTGCCAAGGGTGTTTGCAGATTTATTTAAAAATGACTGGTTTTGTAATTAAATTCATTAAAAAATTAAAAACGAACGTATGGTTTTGAAATTTTCAGAGCACTATTATGACTGGTTGCTACACATGAACAAATATATTTTATGCAAATTTGTCACATGATCGTGGTAGCCATCTTGAATTTGTTTGGATATTTATAGAAATTTCAGAAGATCTTTCTTCTACTTCTTCTGCGTTCATCCGGAGTTTTTTTTTTAAAGTGATTGCGTTGTGCCTGTTTACAGCAGAGCTGCGTTCTTGCACCGTTAGGCCGACACATCCGACTTCTGCAGGCATTTGTTGACCGGGTTAACCTTCCCGGGAGAAGATGTTTTATAACCATCATCTTTTCCTAGTTTTTAGTGAATTTGTTCAATGTTAAAGCTATAAATTGTTAGGGACATGGTTTGCGATGAATAAAATAAGCTCAATAGAAGCACTTATTTAACAATTGACCAAATATCTAAACATTAGAAGCTAACCAAAAAATTGACTAAAGTGAAAAATTGTTTTAAAATGTATACAGAGTATTGTGTTTATTCCTTCAGTGTAATGTGTTTATGTGACATGTTACAATGAGTATTTGTGAATGCTTGGTTATAAAAGTACCTCTAGTTGAAGTCTGAGCTACTTCCTTCATTAACTGGGGTTGAAGTTGCAGCTGTAGACTTCTGCAAGAGTCTTTGTCTGGAACATTGATAATCCTCAATCGTGTGGTATAGCTTGAAACATGGTGTTAGGCATAGAGGTGTATTGCAATCTGGGCAGTACATGCAAGTCTGTCTTCTTTTACCTGCAGTTTTACACACTTTACAGTCTGGTTTGTACCTTGGCTTTTCATATTTTTCAATAAAATGGCGCTCAGTAAGTCGTGATATCGTGATTTGTGGTCTTGAAGGTGTTACACTGCGCCGAAGAATAGCAGGTCCTTTTGGCGCTTTTCTAAGCAAACCTGTCAAGAAGATAGAAAGACAGAAATGACTCAGCATATTGTGGAGGGTAATCCATCACACAGCTAGCTAGTTTTTTTATTTATTTAGTTAGTTGATAGATTATCCTCACCGCACATCAAATCATTCAGTCCACAAGTGCCCAGATTCATTCCTCACTTTCTTCCTCAGAGTGTAGCATCTGATGACACTACTTTTGTGTTGTTTTACTATTCTTCTTCTACTATTCTGCATGATGCTCTAGTCTACCTTGACTTGATGTTCAAGGTTGCAGATTCAAAATCATCACTAGATTAATTTAATTGCCATGCCTCTCTAAGGGCATTCAGTATTACTGCCCGGTCCATTGCTCATCGGTTTTCCACAACACTGGTTTTTCTCCTCCCCCCCCCCCCACACACACACACACACCCGCAAGCTTATCAGCCTATTTATTTCCCTTTACACCATGGCTTGGCACAAAACTGAAGTTGACTTTTGTCATTATTGACCTCCTTAGAGACGCCACCATTATCTTCAAGCCCAGCTGATCTCAATCTTCCTGAGCATACTCATTAAGTCACAGAGAAAGCATGCCAAGGTGAAAGTCTGTGTCTCCAGCCATGCTGTTGCCTTAGGAATTCCTGAAGTGGAAAAGAGGAGTTGGTATTTGGTAATGCAACAGGTGTTCAAAAGCTGTAGCCTGTGCTGTTTGGATTTACTCAACAACTGCCGCAAAACAAGTCAGAAGTTCTATGTACATTCTAGGGAAATGATGGAAATTTAAATAAAACTTTATGTTGATAAGAAAACAAATATGTGCTGCCCACACATTTACTGCACATACGAGGGTAAGTTAATAAGTAAGCCACACATTGCTGTAGAAAAATAACTAAATATGATAACAACTTGAAACATGTTTATTTTTATACATACATTGTTGGTGGAAATTATGTTGAGAAATAAAGGGACAATGTATGTATAAAAATAAATTGGTTTCAAGTTGTTATCAAATTTAGTTATTTTTCTACAGCCATTTGTGACTTACTTATTGACTTCCCTTCGCATATTATTCACCACAAAATCCAGACCAGCAGAAATGTCCCACTCGACCATGAAATAAGCCCATAAGAACATCTCTTTGTCTATTGAATCAACATATTAACACCTTATCATTGTTAGACATCCTAATCAGATGTCAGGTAGATGGCACCACCCAAAGAGCAGTCTATCAAATAGGAACATGGACGGATAAAAACCTGAATTTCAATAGCTTTGCACTTATCCATTAGTTACCTTCCCATCCCAATGGAAATAAAACCACCTTGATTCCAGGAATTAATCAACACCACCTATTTCAGGCATAAATTACAGCAATATCTAGCTAAGCAAATAACACATCACTGGTTTGCTCATGCCGATAACTCATCACTAATAAGGCATCTAACATCACACAGACTAACTAATGGCACAAGACCTCACAGCTTCAACGATGTAATCACTAAATACAGTTGTTACACAGTTGCCAAAACTAGCTGTTAATTACCGAAGATAAACCCCACAAGTAGCTGTAATACTTTATAGTAAATTCAGCATTAACAATGAATGTGAATAAGTTCCAACAATCAATGCACATCTATCGTTAATATCGCACTTATAAGGATAATGTCTACCATCCTGTCAGTATTACACAGCGGAGCAAGTGTGCCTTATTAACAGATCCTGATGTGTTAACAAGCACAAACAGTTGTTGTGTCAGACGGCTTCTGGACTAAATCTTGACTAGCCGATCGATAATGCCAATTAATTATGGAGACAGGCAGGACGGAAATTCTGCGTCGCGGAAACAATTATCTCGCCATTCGCCGCGTTGTTTAAGGACTATTGCTACAGACTAATGTCTTAAGGTATTACTTTGGTTATTGATTCACCATAGCTTGACTGTTTTGAGGTAATGCTCTGGCTAGCTGATGAAAATACCTCATGTTACCACAGTCGGTAAATCGTGGCCGTATCGGTTCCTTCACCTTATACGTGGATCGGGACATTACCTGTTCCACAGGAAAAGGGCCCTGCCATCCGAGTTCGAATTCCGCCACCTCGATTGGGAGAAGCACGAGAACCTTATCTCCAATCTGCAGAGATAATCAGTTCCTGGTCCTGTGCTTTAGTGCCGCCAGACAACACTCTGAGCACGACCTGATGTATCTCCGCACGTCGCCTGTCATTCCAGTGGTAGTGGCTGGAAAGACACTGGGCCGTTTCCCCCACATCCCTATGTCCGGTTAAGGATAAGGTATGCCCTCTATGTATCAAGTGGGATCTGAAGTCAGTAGGGACTACCATCTGACCGTACTGGCTACCCCCTTGCCCGGCCCTATGATAAAGTAACCGGATTTCTACATAGAACTGACCCGGAGTTGGCAGGTCTGAACTTTTGGACAACTCCAGTACATAAGGATGCAACGTCACATCCCTACTCTGAGCACTGCTTACTAACCTCGTCAGAGAATGGTCAACAAACTTACCACACTGCCCTTCTCCATCCTTAGCTCTGGTCTGCCTAGCGCTCACTAGGCCATGTTTCGTGGGGTTCCCCAGGAATACATATGGAAAACCGTGGATCAAAGGGTAAATAGGATCAGGCAGCACAGCCGCCTTGATGCTATCCGTAACATACTTGCACCGAATGTCAATCCGAGCAATCAGCAAGTTCATAGCTTTGGAGCTCTTCATAGCCGGCTGGAATTCTCTTGTCTCGCCGGTGAGCTGCCCTGGGCTCACAAGGTGGGATGAGATTACAGCTTCAAACTGCAATCCCGTGTCATAGAGACATTCCACTTGCTGCCCATTCACTTCTATCGTCTCGACCACGGGTGATCTCTTTGGCTCTGGTTTCTCTTTACCCGCATGTTGTGTCTCGCTAGGTCTATCCCTATTTGCGGTGAGACAAGCAAAGTGCAAGTCTTTGGGCATCCTCTGACAGTCTACTGTATTATGGGAAGACGACTTACAGTATTTGCACCACCTCTTACTCCAATTCCGTTTTGGGGAACTGGGAGGGCTTTGCTTCTCGGGTTTCATACCAGAGTCTTACCAAGGTATCTGCTATACTGGATGATTCTTTGGAACCTTTAGTCTTGGGCTTCTTATCATGCCCCTTCTGCATTGATTTTGGATCAGCCTGACTGGAATCCCCAGTCTCACCATAGACTTCCACATACCTTTCAGCTAACTTATTTACTATGTCTAGCCTCTCCGCACCATTTTCACCTAAGAAATTTCTCAACGGCTTGGACATCTGCATTTTCATCTGATCCACCACGATCAGCTCTCTCAAACTCTCATAATCCTCTTTGAAACTGGAAAGCCATCCATTTCACAAGGTATGAGTTCAACCTCACACTATATGCAGAGAACATCTCACCTGGTTCACTGCTTGGAAGTTCTGAACCTCCTCTTGTATGCACGTGATGTCATTTCTAATCTTTTCAAAAGAGCCGATTTCAGGGTTGGATAATCATTCTCCATCCCTGGTGGAAGACGCGCATACACCATGTACGTGGTGCTACGGAGTCCTTGTGAAAGCTTCAAATTCCACCGCTCAGGCTCTAAGCCCATAGCTTTACACATAGCCTCGAACTTCTCTAAGAATTGATCAATCTTCTCTTTGTCAGGTTCGAATGGTGGAGAGGGCCATTTCATAGCATGGTAAGCTGGTCTGCTGGCTGCTGATGAGCTAGGTAAAGCCTCTCCACCTACTGCTCCCTCAATTTCACCAACATATTTCGCCTCTACCTCAAGTTACTTCATCCGGAACTCATGTTCCATTTCTAGTTTCCTAGCTTCTAATTTCTTACATTCTAGTTCAGCTGCGAGTTTCTGTGACTGTTGGTCTGCAGCCAATTTCTGCTCTTCAAGTGCTAGCTTCCGAGCTTCAAGCTCAGCTTCTGACTTTCTTCACTCTCTCTCTCTCTCTCTCTTTTCTGCTCTGAAGTCTCGCTCTACTTCAAGTACATAAGCTTTGAATGCATCACCTTCTAATCCCATCTCAGTTGCAGATGATCGCACATTAGCTAAATCTAAAGTCCGAGTAGCCATGCTTAGTGTAAAGTAGTACTAAGTATATATATATATATATATATATATATGCAAGACAATCAATATGCTAGCATAAAATCACAATGCTAATTACCAATGTAACCAACAAAGCAACTATACTATACTATACTAAGCTAACTAAATGTCTGTCCACGTCGAAGAGAAAGGTATCAGTAGCCCTACTCGTCAAGTAGACAATAGGTATAGGACAGAGGACACTATTTCCTATCCCTACGAGATGTCAGAACAAAGAGAAGATCCCGGACGGACCCCCCCCCCCAACTCTATAGCTGTAACAAGACCCCCGGGGCTTGGACAGGTATGTTACTATAGTTAATATCCCCAGCCTTTGCTCCGACGACCCCAATAGGACTTTACATCTACAAGGCCCCACACAAGCCAGGACAGCTGACCTTCCCCTCCCGACTTATGGATTCCTACCCACAGGGGGCTCGGACAAGACAAGTCATACTAGTACTCAAAGCCATGGCTAACAAAGCAAAATTTAATTTCTGAATACGTCAACTGAACTAAGAGAGGGATGGCTGAAAAGCCTGGATAGAAGACAATATGTACACGGGCTGCTAGAGAACAGCGAGAAGATCTACAAATGCTAAGTCATCATCATGGAGCATGTGACTTAGTTCGTGCTGTCGTTCTGTCGTCGTTAACGACTCACCCAATGAACGTCCAGTGCAAAGGAACTCCAAGGCATAGACCCTTCCAGAGTTCACTCCTCCCACTGTGATTAATACCTCGGACTGATCAGGCGCATGTCTGATACTGGACTGACACTTCACCAAAGTTTGCTGGTCATCTCTCGATGACGTAATGACACAGGTTCCACTCCGCTGATGATGTCTGGGCCGACCCTAGAATTCTAGATGTTCTCCCAACTGAAGAAAAGTACTGTAGCACAATACACTAGTATCTAAGAGCCTGGTTGCTCTTTGGCTTCTCAAGTTAATGGGAAAACTGTCTGCAACCTATAACTGGAGCGCTGGCTCCATATAACAACATGGTCACAATTGAATGCTCCAACAGGTGAATGTAAGAACTAAACATATTCACAAATCACTATGCTTCACAGTTCTGTAGGTATCTAATACCTTCACAGCTTTCAATGTCTTTGTCCACCAACACCTAGGAATGGGGTATATCCCTACCCAAACACGAATGTCACTCCGGTGTTCACAAGAATAGCAAATCCGTGTTGTCGGTTACATGACCAAGTTAAGGCTTCAGTAAGGATCACAACTGTAGATTCACACCGTAGTCAACATGAATTACACAATGTGTCCCATTACGACCCAGAAACATAATAAACTGGCCATTGTCATGACTAGTAAACAGAGTCGCTCTCATCAACACAACTGGCACTCATTTCCTTGAGAGTACACAGGTCACTACTGAGTTATCTTAGAACTGCACCAGTACCTTACCAGTGTGAATCCAGAGACACTTCAGTCCTTGACCCAACCTGGATCGGTTGACTAAATCTTTGTCGGACTCGTCGCGGCGGTCTTAGCATAGACTACCAGGATATTCTACACTCAGATTCTCTCGTGTTGAAATTGGCAGATTCAGAAGACCGCTCCCAGTATTGCCTCAAACATCACCTTGACTGGCACTGGAGTGAGCTGGTCCCATTGAGTTTATGGTCTAACTCATGAATCTCCATCATATATATATAACAGATCCTGAAACATGGAGGTCGGTGTGAGTACCTGGCTACAACTTAGGACTAACATGCATCACAACCTTAACACATTCATCTGAGTATTATATCTCACATACGATACATTAAATCATCAACATCCTAGATCAACTCTTAACTACAAGGTACAGGCATGAGGGTGCAAGAGAAAGCAATAGTACACAAGTATATAGTCAAGTAACTCGTCTGGGCAACAGATAGCCCGATAGCACCAGAGTAGACTGTTTGACTCTGTCACTGTATCCTTTACCTGGTGTTATTCCAACCCTCCACTTCTCTTCAACCAACAACAACCATAACAATACACCTACTTATCTTCCAGTGTAGCGGTTACATTAACTAGGAGGTGTCCAGCCGGACATATCCTCCTCATCCACACAACTCAACAATTAATTAATCACTTAACCCATTGATCAATTAATTACACATAACTCATTAATGACTACCTAACACTAATAAATTATATACATCATAATTCATTAACATAGCATTAACAAATTATAAATCATGAATTGTTAAACTTAACTAACAAACTCATAAACACAGCAACAGCTTCCATTCTGGGATCTCTGTCCCAGAACAAGGTTTGACCTTTATTAGTTGACCTTCACCCATGATGGTCAAGTCTGTGCAGGTCTATCACAGATACGGTGGCCATCCACCGCGTAATCATCCCCACAGCTGCTGTGGCAAAAGAGAACCTGGGTTCCGTGGCGAGGTAGGCCACGTCATCCATTTTAGAGTGGCATCCAGCCCCTCATCCACTAAACCTCCAGTTCCCCCCTCAAGGGCTGCCTAAATGGCTTGGATGTAACTACCACGTCCTAGTTGTTACGTTACCACACCAACAGAGTCAGGTTTATAGAAGAAAAGAACTGTAGAGACAGACAAGATTCTGTTCGAAGTTCGGATCGTCATTAGCGCAACGGCCACGATTACCGAGCGTCGCCTCGCTCTCAGTCGGGTATTCAAATGCAACACTCGGTCACGCACAATCACTTTGGTCGGACAGGCCAAATAACCATTCAGTCTCGCAGACATTATCCGCATGATCGGGCACGCATTGTCACTCAGGCGGGTAGGCATAAAGTCGTGACAGCATAAATTCACAGATAATTCTCTATCTACCTCTATCAAGTAAATACAAAACAAATCTACATAGAGGTGGGATAGCACTGGCATACTCACTTTAATCAACACCACCTATATCAGGCATAAATTACAGTAATATCTAGCTAAGCAAATAACACATTACTGGTTTGCTCATGCTGATAACTCATCACTAATAAGGCATCTAACATCACACAGACTAACTAATGGCACAAGTCCTCACAGCTTTAACAATGTAATCACTAAATACAGTTGTTACACAGTTGTCAAAACTAGCTGTTAATTACCGAAGATACACCCACAAGTAGCCGTAATACTTCATAGTAAATTCAGCATTAACAATGAACGTGAATAAGTTCCAACAATCAATGCACATCTATCGTTAATACCACACCTATAACGATAATGTCTACCATCCTGTCAGTATTACACAGCGGAGCAAGTGTGCCTTATTACACATGCCTGATGTGTTAACAAGCACAAACAGTTGTGTCAGACAGCTTCTGGCCTAAATCTTGATTAGCAGATCGATAATGCTAATTAATTATGCAGACAGGCGGGGCGGAAATTCTGTGTCAAGGAAACAATTATCTCGTCATTTGCCGCGTTGTTTAAGGACTATTGCTACAGACTAATGTCTTAAGGTATTACCTTGGTTATTGATTCACCATTGCTTGACTGTTTTGAGGTAATGCTCTGGCTAGCTGATGAAAATACCTCATGTTACCACAGTCGGTAAATCGTGGCCATATCGGCTGAGAGTTGAGTGGCGACTGACAGCAGAAAGCTCATTGCACAGTTCCAATTACATCTCGGGCCCAGAGAATTTCATGGATCACGGAGAAATCCAGAATCCCGTGCAACTTGCTGTCCTGGTGGGTCCAACGTGACTGCAAACATCACTTCCGCACTTTGCCTCAACATTTGAAAACCTCGAAAAACCCAGAATCTTCTGGATAGTTTCTTGACAGGGACTATTTTCACAGGGGATTTCCCTGCTATTTTTACAATCCGATGGGAGACAACATGCCCCAATCAGACCAAAGGGATATAATGCAGAGTACAGATCAGCAATCTGGTCGGTTTCATCACAGTAACTTACCTAGGTAAATAGAAATCGAGTAGCAGAAAATATACCAATGGGTGGAAAAGAGATAGCGTTCAGGAATCCCTGTGCAGTTGACAGGCCATGAAATGCCCCCCTCAGCGATTTCCCAACACTTCATAAACTATGCTCACAAAGAAACGGCATTCTGTATACTGTATTCGACGAACAATGATTGTTCAAGTATAGTGAGGCATTAATAATTAGGCGGTTCTGGCCAGTTTTGTGCAAACAGAAATAGTTCATTTGAAATTTGAAATTACTGTGGGGATAACAAATACTCCACATACGAACAATACCTGTGGATATCTGTTTTAACTGATTCACTGACAAACAAAAATTGAATTTGGATGAAACAACAATTTATGGGAGAAAATGGGAAGCAGGTGTGTGTCACAATAATAGTGTACAAATGGTAGCAGATATATTGTAAATATATCAAATTAAAGTAGATTGCACAAGGAACATGTCAATGTTGATAATTTTGGAAGAGGTTAGATATTATAATAATTTTAGATTTTGTAACAACAAATTAGAATAAAGGGGTCATAATTATTAAATATTTCCACTTACCAAGGCACTACTTCTCCCCCTTTGATGAGAAACTAATTAAATTTACTGAATAATGATAAACACACCACTTTTGTTTACCAATATCACAAGAACTGCTCCTTAAAATGATCAATATACAATTATAACTTCACATTTTGAGGCAAGTAATTTTCACACAAACATTAGAAAATCAGGAAAACACTTGGAAGATTTGTTCTCAATAGATTAACAAACAATATATACATATTTCTGTTTACTGTTATTTACAATACTGCTCAGCTTATTTGTGATAAGCTGCAAAGCAAACTTTGGGGCACAAGTGCGGCCTATTAGTGCAGCCAGAGCAAACATAACTTGACCTGCGTCGTTTAGCTGGAATGCTGCACAAAACACAGATTCGCTGGACACCAACATATTCTATTAAATGCTTGGCTCCAGTCACTCTTTCAACATAATTTCCTGCAACAGATTTTTTGATATTTTTTGGCAGGCAGAGTGTGGCACATTCAGGACTAATCTGAGCTGCTTCACGATGTGCACTTTCCAGTAAACTTTGCTTGAATTCCTTCAATGACAGTTTCTTCCCTCCATTCTGTGTTTGGCATATGGTGTGCAGGATATGTGCATTGACTTGTGCAATTTCAAAGATCCAGTAGTAGATCTTCTTCCACCAACTTTTGGTTTTCCTATCAAGCATGTTGCCAACCATTTGGCCCATGCTATCGCAGCCTTTCATCGCCATGTTATAATCATGGATCATCTTTGGTTTGTTGACTAATTTCCTCATTCCTGTCTCAACAGTTCCAACTACAGATTTGGTGGAGACAAAAGTGCATGGCTTTTTAGCTTTTTGATCTCTCCACGCCACGCACAATATTCTATCACCGTCAAGAAACCATTTCATCTCTTGATGCTGAAGTCGCAAATATTTCAACTCTGGAGGAAAGCCCGCTTGGTTGACATTCAGTGTTCCTGTGTAATTGAAATTCTTGGAATGCAGAAAATCAATAAGAGCTTTAGAAGTGTAGAATCTGTCAGCAAAGATGTGATGACCAGGTTTGAGAGCATTCAGTAGCGTCGCAAACACTTTCACTGCATGAGCAGATGTGGGATCTAAATCTGGATTGTATGCAGTGTTTCTTCGATAGTACATTTTTAAATTCACCACATAGCCAGTCACAGAATCACGCAGGCCAAATGCTTTGATGTGATACATATGAGGCTTGTTTGCATTGTATTTGTGCTGAGATCTACCCTGCGACCCAATAAACATTTCACCAAAGGACACATTTTCAAATGGGTAAAATGCTGCCTGGAATTTCTTCAGAATCATTTCAACAAGAGGTTCAATTTTAGTTGCACCCTTTGCGTCTGGTTCACATACGTGAAGCATGGTGTGATAAATAGATTCAAACCGATTCCTGGAAAACATAGTGGCATACCAAGGAGTATTGAAATTTGCAGTTGTACTCCAGTAGTCCTTGATAAATGGTCTTTGATCAAGTTCCATTGAAATAATGACAGACGTAAACTTCAGCCATTCATACTTCGTGAGGGGGGTCCAGGATAGCAGACGAGAATGTTTTCTGTTAGGAGTGTTCTGCATCAACACCTTTTCTGCATATTCATTTATGTTTTGGACTAAACATTCCACTATGTCATCATTAAAAAATACTTTGAGAAAATCCATAGGTGTTTGAAGCTGATAAAGTTCAGGGTTCAAGTGATATCTTGGAGGATGAAACTCAAACTCGGGTTTTGTTCCCCCTTCTGACACATCATGCCATGTTGCTGTTGATGATAATGGAAGAGGTGCTTCAGGCTCTACAGAAGCTTGTAAAATTAAAGACTTTTTACCTCCAGATGTATCCTTATTTTCTACTGTCTGCTTTCTTTTGTGCTTGGTAGTACTTCTGCCATACTGATATTCATCGTCAGATGCCTCAGTTGATGAACTTCCACTGTCATTGTTGTTTTCCCAATCACCACGTGCTGAAACACTGGACTCACTATCAGAATCTTCCACACAGTCACTCAAATCAGAATCACTATTGTCTAAAACTGTTTTAAACAATAATCTTGCTTGATCTGATGTAAATCTACGTGGTCGAGAACCAGTGGGCATCATCATTTCTAAAATCAGAAAATTAACCATAGTTTAACAAGAAATTTTTCTCAAATTTGAGAGACTACACACTTCTTTTATGATATTTTGAAAAAGCAAATCTTCCTGTGTATATTTTCATTTACCAGGCACCAAAATTGCGGAAGAAAAGGGATATGACAAAACAAAGACACTGTCAACACTCAGCTGATTAATGGGCCCATGGCAGTTTAGGGTAGTTCAATTCAGGCGATAAAGTGGCCCACGGCAGTGAATCAGTTAAGTATTTCGGCCAAAACATTATTCATTTATTCACTTCATATAATATATAACTCTGCAGTATGCACCTGATGAAATACAGCTAAATATGCCCGGCAACAAATCATGCAACATATTGTTTGTGACTACTGTCTAAATGTAGAAACAATCTGATTTGTTTAAATGAAAGAAAAAAAGGATAAAAAGGAGAAAGTCAAAATCTTTGGTAGTTTAAAACCAGACCCAAGTGTGATGGGACTTTGCAACAAAGAATTGAAAAATTCTGAATGATCACAAGAAATATACATATTTATAGCAAACTTTCATTACATGTGCAAACTAAACATTCTGTTTTATGTTTGATGCCAGTGAATCAAATGTTAGTAATACAGACCTATCAGATCCATAGTATCTGCATAACTGAAAATGACCAAGAATAGCAATGAAGAGGAAGAATGTATTAAACCCATAAACTCTTAACTAGGATGCAGATGTGTAGGTAGGTATACGTATTACAACCACTGTTAGAACACTGATGGAAACAGACTATTAAGTATCCAAACAGACTGTGTAGAATATGAAAAATAAAGATGGAAAAGGCTAAAGTAAATATACTGACAATAAGTGATTGCAACCACAAGAATAAAGAAGACTGTCTTTTGGCGGGTCCAGTCTGACTAAAATACATTGTGACGTTAAGCAAGGTCATTTAGAGAGACACACACACCCCCCCCCCCCCCCCAAAAAAAAAAAAATTCATTGTAAAAACTTCTCCGGTTCTTCTTTAGGCAGCCCATGAAAGAAGGGACATAGTGCTGAAGATAACATAATTTCTTTAATTTGGCGCACACACACACACAAATCAAACTTTAGGCACAGATGTATGTCCAATAAACCCTAATAAAGATTACATATCTGATTTAAGTAAATAACTGCATTTCTACAATAGCGTATTAACCTGGGTCATTTCAGATAAAGTAGCAATATATAAACAAACATTACAATGAATGATGTTAAGCTCAGTTAGAGTAAGAACAAATGAAGAAGAAACAAATCAATATATGCACATTTCATATTTTGTTTAGTCTTGTAAAATGTTTCAAAAAGTATGGATGCAACTGCAGAGAGAAAATGAGGGTGTATTTTCTGCCATTATCTTATTTTACTCTTTCTTCTTCATTGTTGTTCTATTTTCCACCCCTCTGACTCAGAAGTCAGCATGTCTGACTTAGGCATCAATCAATCAATCAATCAAGTGCTGCCTCCACATTGAAGGCTGAACGCAATGGATCTCCAACACAGTTTGTCTCTTGCCCCTGCTGTACACACTGACAGACTGTTGTTCATCCATGACTTTGTTACCACTTGCACCGCTTGCTTGCCCCCCTTCAACTCTGCCCTCCGATATTGTTTTTACTTAACTGCTGTCTTTTAATGTGTCTAAAATAATTAACTTGTCTCTCTTTTTTCCCCCACCAACTATCTTTTCATTCCCACCCTCACCAGAACCTCTGTATTTGACTTTTTAATTCCATGATATATGACCTGTTATTCTGCACATCATCATCACCAGAGCTTCATTTCAACTTTCCCCCTCTGCTGGTGTCCACCGTGACGAGGTAGAGGGGCTTCCGCATTCCCATGACCCCAAGAGCTATGCTGATGGTAGCACAGCTACTGGTAGGGTCACCCATGTCACACGTTTCGACCGCAAAGGAGGAGTTCTAATACTTACACGAAATACAATACCTTGCAGCGAAGTATCTGTGATCTCTGACAACCAAACGGAAATTATAGGTGTTGATATCATGATAAAGGACGTGAAAATCAGAATTTACAACCTGTATAGCCCAGCAGATAAGGATCTTACACTTTCAAACATGAAAATAACTGACACACACAGCATTATTGTCGGAGACTTTAATAGCCGTTCAGAAAGATGGGGATACCCAGATACTGACAATAGAGGAGATGAAGTGGAGGACTGGGAAATAGACTCAAATCTTCATCTACTCAACAAAGTGGACGACACACCAAGCTTCTACTCTAGAAGATGGTTTAAAACTTCTACTCCAGAGTTAGCTTTCTGCACAGGAGACATCCTCCACAAAATCGATCGCTATGTGCTTGACCAATTAGCAGGTAGTGACCACAGACCAATCAAGCTTGTAATGAATATGGAGTATGTTCCACAAGAGCAAAAGCCTCTCCCTCGTTGAAATTACAAACGAGCTGATTGGGACAGATTTGTCATACTAACAGACAAATATTGTGTAAACAGGCGGCCACTGAGTCCATTCCAAGATGAGCAAGGTAAAATTACACACCATACTGGACTGAAGAACTACAAATTTTGGAGGACAAGGTTGAAGATGCCAGGAAAACAGCAGAGAAAGAACAAACAACTGAAGCGAACATCTCTCTCAAAGCCATCTCAGCAAAATATTAAAGAACAGTAAATCAAATAACAAGGGATTGTTGAAGGGAAAAAACAGAAAATCTGACCTTTGACAGGGATGGAAACAAACTATGGAAATTAGTGAAAGCCATGAACAACGAAGGACCCAGAAACAAACATAACAATTAAACAAGGAAATGCCTTGCTTACAGGAAAAAAGGCTGCAGATGCATTAATGGAACACTATGCTAGTGCAAACCACATTGATATTACAACCGAAAAGAAGAAAGCAATCAAAAATAAACAGACACATCACAGTAATACAGAGACAGCAGCAGAATATATGATGGCAAATCTGAAAATGGAAGAAATGGAACAGGCAATGAATACCTTAAAAAATAAGAAATCACCAGGAAAGGATGGAATCACAAATGAAATGTAATAGGATTAGGCACTAAAGCAACAAAAAAAACTACTAGTAGTCCTAAATTACAGCTGGAAGAGAGGAATAGTTCCACAGGCATGGAAGGTAGTTATACTAATACCAGACCCAAAGAAAGGAAAAGACCTGGAAGAACCAAATGGTTATCGACCTATCAGTCTACTTAGCTATGTAGGAAAATTAATGGAATGCATTATCAATGGCAGGCTAACATGGCATCTGGAAGAAAACCAACTCTTAACAACACACCAAGCAGGATTCAGAAAATACAGATCCACTGAACATCAAATCTATATCTATAAAACAGAGTGTATGTGGCTTTGTGTGTTTGTGGTCAGCTATGTATTGGATGCGTTCGATAACGGTACATCCGATTGAGATGAAATTTTCTACACGTCTTCCTTTCATTCCTGTGCAACCGACTATAATAGTTTCTTAGTGTAAAATCTTCTACTTATTTAATAACATTTACTTTTTCATTATATAATTTCTATATAGCAGGGGGACTTCACTCTAGAAAAGTTATTTCAAGGGGCATAACTTTTAATAACATTTCTATATACTTTATAGTCATATTTTTGGACTTACTTGCACTATTGTTAAACTCTTTGTCTATAGTTATTTTCAGGCATAATAAGTTATAATAAATAATGATATAATCTTTAAGGCATTTTCAAAGTTTTCATAAAAATAATGCATAATGCATAACATTGTAACCCATCTTTTTCTGCTTAAAGAATTTATCAACTGTCATGTCGGTGATTAAAAACAGTTTTCATTAAAAATAATGAATGGTGTGTGGAAGGACATTCTTTTAAGTTACTGTGCGCCAGGAGCTGGGCGAAACCACGCCGTGTCCGATAGATAGACAGACAGACAGATAGTCGAGAACGGAAGCTTATTTGACTACTTATATGAATTAAATGACATGCTCCCCACCAGGGACTGGGTGAAGCCGGGTCGGACAGACAGACAGACAGTCGGGAACGGGAAAGCTTATATGACTACGTATATGAATTAAATGAGATGCTCCCCACCAGGGACTGGGTGAAGCCGGGCCGGGACAGACAGACAGACAGATAGACAGACAAACAGATAGTCGGGAACGGGAGAGCTCATATGACTACGTATATGAATTAAATTAGATGCTCCCCACCAGGGACTGGGTGAAGCCGGGCCGGGTCAGACAGACAGACAGATAGATAGACAGACAGACAGATAGTCGGGAACGGGAGAGCTTATATGACTACTTATATGAATTAAATTAGATGCTCCCCACCAGGGACTGGGTGAAGCCGGGCCGGGTCAGCCAGACAGACAGACAAACAAGCAGACAGACAGACTGATAGATAGATAGATCCCCTCCAGGGCCTGGGCGAAGCTGGGCCGGGTCAGCTAGTAACCTATATAGCTCAGGAAATGGAGGATGCCTTCCAAGAAAAAAAGCACACACTAGCGATCTGGGTGGATTTAGAAGAAGCATTTGATAAAGTATGGAAGGAAGGACTGAAAGTGAAACTGCAAAAACTACATGTTTGTGGGAAAATGTACAAATGGATCAGCCACTACCTTGAGAACAGAACTGCATGGACAAAAGTACAAGAACAAAACAGCAAAAGAATGCTGTTGGAGCAAGGTGTCCCCCAAGGAGTTTTTTCACCTACATTATTCCTAGCATATATAAATGACATCACGGAAAATTTTCCAACTAGAGTACATATGGACATCTCAATTTTCCTCCATCAAGAGCATTTCTGCTGCAGTTTTCAAAGCCTCTACCTCCACTTTGAAGTTACTTGAAAATTTTCCAGTTGCCACTGACTGTGTTTTTATCACTCCATTTTTTAAATTAAGGAGAATTCCTCCTCCTCCATTTTTAATTGAATCTTTGGCTGATCCATCTGTATATGCATGGGTCCAATTGCTGCTTGGGTAATGTTCTTTTATGTAGTTGAGGGTTATTTTTCTTCTTTCGGTTTCATTCTGAGTGTTCTTTTTCTCAATACCAGGAATGTTTTCTATCATCTCAGACAGTTGCTGCTGTCTCCAAGCTGGGAAGTTGTGTGCATTGTAAATGGGCTTGACTGTTGATATGTTAAGTATGGTATCTGCCCTAATCTTTCATTTTGCAGTTTCTACAAAGTTGCTACGCTTCAGTCTTCCTTTTCCAAAACCATTAAAACTGTTATACATAGGGTGGTCTGTCGATCTTCTAAATTTTTCTGCTTGTTGCTGGGCTCTGCTATCTCTTCTGTCCTGCATTGGTTGTAAACAAGTGATCTTTCCTAGTTCATTAATAGGCGTTGTCTTCAGGCTTCCAGTTATGATTCGCATTCCTTGGTTTTGGACTCTACTTATTTTGTTAAAGTTTGACTCAATGGTTGATTCCATGGGTGAGCCCAGTACCAGAGTGCTATGTGTCGGCTCTGCAATTATGGAAGCCTCCTTGGATAGCAGGGAATACCATGGTCTGCCCCTGCTAACATATTCATTGTTGTTGCTGCCTTACCAATCCGGATGTTGATTTCCTGATCTAGGGATAATTTGCTATTTACCACTGATTCTAGATATGTAAAATGGTCTACCATCTCTAGTTCGGTGTCGTCAATAAAGATTGATGGTACCCCATGTGCACCTTGTGACATAATCTGTGTCTTCTTGTTGCTAATTGTTAAACCAAATTCAGAACAAGCATTGGAGAATGCAGATAGTAGACATTGCAATTCTTCCTCAGAGTGGGTTGTAACTGCAGCATCATCTGCAAAAAGCAACTCTCTGATCAGTACCCTCCTAATTTTGGTCTTGGCCTTCAATCTCTGAGCATTGAAGAGGCCGCCATCTGAGCGTGAGTGAATGTATATACCTCCATCCTGACCACGAAAGGCATGTTTCAGTAGAAGTGAAAAGTATATTCCAAAGAGTGTGGGAGCTAGTACACAACCTTGCTTAACTCCACTCTTGATTTCAAACTCTTCAGAAGTTGCACCATCAAACTTGATTATACCCTTCATGTCCTACGGGTGGCAAACTAAAAATTGACACTACGCAATTACGTCCGAGTGAAATGTCTCGTCCGAATGTCTCTCGTGCTAGGAACAGCTCTGACTACCTAGTTTCCGAATGCCGCTCTTGTTCGGAACAGCTCTGACTGGGTAGTTTTCCGAATGTCTGTTGAGCCTGGAAAAGCTCTGATGGGCGCAACGACAAGCACATGTCCGAAAACTCGCTGAGTGGATGCCGTCTGCAAACCTGTCTGGTTTGTGCGGGAATGACCCGGGGAAACGAAATGACCAATATATTGAAGTGAGGATTTAAAGCAGCCATGAGCAGGACGTGACGATCTCCCTCGGTGAGCCCAGATCCAGGGCGTTATGTGTCGGCCCTGCAACTATGGAAGCAACCTTGGATGGCGGAAAATGCTATGGACTGTCCCTGCCTTCCTTTGAGGGATGACCGTTGTCTTCGACCGTTCCACCTTGGCCAGCATGGTTGCAGATGGCGCCACAAAAGTGAGAGTCTCCCAGGAATGCTACCTGGTCAAAAATGCATGCTAAAGTCGATGTGTTGGCCTACGGGTTTCGGCCCAAGGGCGCATAACAGACACACCGCAATCACATCTGAAAAAACACTCCGGATGAACGAAAAGAAGAAGAAGATACCCTTCATGCCTATGTGGAACGATTCCACAATGCACAGAAGAGTTGGTGGGCAGCCAATCTTCTTTAGTGCCTTGAACAGACCCTCACGACTGACCAAATCAAATGCCTTTGTGAGGTCGATGAAGGCAATAAATAGTGGTTGATTCTGTTCACGGCATTTTTCTTGCATTTGTGGCAATGAGAATATCATATCAATGGTAGACCGGTTCTGTCGAAAGCCACACTGTGATTCGGGGTAGACTTGATCTCCTAGGACTTGAAGTCTGCGCAGAACAATTCTGGCAAATACTTTTCCAACAATACACAGAAGTGAGATACCCCTATAGTTGTTGCAGTCGCTCCAATCGCCCTTGTTCTTGTACAGTGTTATGATGCATAAATCTTTGAAATCCTGTGGGACTTGTCCTTCTTGCCAGCATAGCTCTATTAGCTGGTGGATCTGTAGAGTGAGTGTGTCTTGCCCACTCCTGATAACCTCTATTGGAATCCCATCCTTACCTAGAGCCTTGCCAGATGCAAGTTCATTTATAGCACTTAACTTCTGTTATGGTGGGAAGTGTGTCTAGGTAGTCAAGAGTTGGTAGAGCCTCTATGGCGTTGAGGGCATCATCCGCTAGTTTGGTCTCACTTGAGTAAAGCTCCAAATAGTGCTCTACCCATCTGTCCATCTTCTGTTTCTTATCGTGATGATTTCTCTAGTCAAGGTTTTCAATGGTGCACTTCTTTTGATCATTGGACCACAGGCTTTCTTTATTCCTTCATACATGCTTCTTATGTTTCCCTTATCACTTGCGATTTGAATGGACTCACATAACTTGATCCAATAATCATTTGCACACTGCCTGGCAGCCTTTTGCACATCCTTCCTAGCTTGCCTTAGCTCACTCAGAGTGTTACGCGTTGGTCTTTCCTTGTTACTTAAGAGAGCTATCTTCTTCTTATCAATCAAGGGCTGCAGAGTCTTGCTGTTTGCCGCAAACCAGTCCTGCCTCCTATGATCCATAGTGCCGTAAACCCCTACAGCAGTTTTATAAAGAGTTTCCTTAATTTGACCCCACTTTTCATTTACTGTACAATTTTCTGGTGTATCAGTGAAAGCGTCTTCAAGTTGCTGTTGAAGCTGAAGGTACTTTTCAGGATCGTGAGTGTTAATAATATTAATCCTGGGGCTAGATTTATGTTTAGCTGTGTAGATTCTCTTTGGTCTCAGTCTAACCCTTGCAAAAACCAAAGAATGATCTGTATCACAGTCAGCACTGTGGTAACTTCGAGTTAATGATATATGGTTCAGATGTTGTCTCCGTGTGATGATGAAGTCCAGCTGGTGCCAATGGCCGGATCTTGGATGTTTCCATGTGACCTTATGCATCTCTTTTGTTTTAAAAAAGGAGTTTGTAACACATAGGTCATTTCTGGTGCAATGCTCCAGCAGCCTTTGCCCATTTTCATTCATGCGACCGATGTTGTATTTTCCAAGGCACACTGGCCATGAACTCGAGTCCTTGCCCACACGAGCATTGAAATCACCGAGCATATAAATGTAGTCAGATTTTGGAACTGAATTGATCACGGAGTCTAACTCCTCATAGAACGAATCCTTCACATCATCAGAGGAATCAAGTGTCGGTGCATATTCAGTAATAATGGTGGCAAAACTACAAGAGGTTGCCAAGCGCAGGGATAATAGTCTTTCATTTCCTCCTGCTGGAATTTCAATCATTCCCAGAAGCTAATTCTTCACTGCAAAGCCCACACCGTGCTGCCTTTGTTCTGCCTGCCCTCTACCCTTCCAAAAAAAGGTGTAATTGTTTTCCCTGAGTGACCCTTCCTCAGCGAGGCGAGTCAATATTGGTCAAGTCAATGGAAAATCCTGGACACATGGTTCTCACGTTCCAGGTTGCAAGCCATAGCTTGAGGTTTCTATTTTTATTTTTATTAGTACCTGGTGCACTGGTTTTACAGCCTGCAATTCAGATTTTGTCCTAGCCCCAAGCACCCATTGAAGCAGGCAGGCTGTGGCGGATCAGCACCCAATTGGTCGGGGGCTGCCAAGCTTGAGGCGGGCGGTAGCTGATCAGTGACACCTGTAGGTGTCTCCCACCGTCAGAGGCAAGGCATGGCGCCCCATGTCTACGCCAATTGACAGGGACTTATAACCCGTAACAGTTGCCTCTCGCTTTGATTCTGAGACCAGTTAAGACCAGGAATGGAGTTATTGCCTCTCCATAGCACAAAGCCTGGGCTAAAATATAGAGATCATGTGTTGCCCATGCAGCATGATCCCTCTCTCGGCCTGCCTAGTTCACTCCAGAGGAAAGGTAACACAACTATATCTGGAACAAGACAAGCTGCAGAAGCTGCCGGATCAGCAAAGCAATGCTCTAACTGTCCGCCTGTCGGAGCTTTGATCCTAGACCAGCCGCCAACGAAGGCTTAGGGCCTGGTCTGCCCTGCCATGACTTATTTTTGTCTTTGGGTTGCTCTACACTGGGTTTGATGGAGGTCAACTCTCATTAAGAAGAACATCAAATGAACATTCACTTTATTTTAGATGAATAAACACCCAGAAGAAAGTACAGTCAGCACTGTTTATGCTAGGCCTAGGGTCCATACGAAACTGGCTCAGTTGAGCAAAACATTATAAACGATTCATTTACAATAGGGATTCACCTAGGTTGGGTGATATATGGGGTTCTGCATTATATCTATTGGTCTTTCCTTGTCTTACCCTGATTCAGATTGAGGAGATGAGCCACTCTGATCCTTGACAGAGTTTAGTTCACTGATAACTCTCTGAGCAAGGCAGTAGGCCTACATTCAGCTAGTAGGGATAAGTATCAGGCGGCCTTCACCAGATGTGGTCTCTTTCTCTGACAGGTTCCCCTACGTCTATGAGGAAGCTCTACAATGGGTTTGATGGAGGTCAACTCTCATTAAGAAGAACATCAAATGAACATTCACTTTATTTTATAAGATGAATAAACACCCAGAAGAAAGTATGGTCAGCACTGTTTATGCTAGGCCTAGGATCCAGAGGGTCATACAAAACTGGCTCAGTTGAGCAAAACATTATAAACGATTCATTTACAATAGGGATTCACCCAGGTTGGGTGATACTCGTTTCTTCAACACATACCACTGAACACTAGGGAATAGAAAAGAACATTGAACATGGAGTTCTCGTGGAATAATTTAGTACAGTGAAGAAGTACTTTATAACCGTTTGTGTGTGACAATCTATGAAAATGGATTAGAACAAATGTGAGACCTGTAACATTGAAACCTAGTTTTCACAGTACAGAGATCCGTACTTATCTGAGTTATAGGGACCTTAGTCTTTATAGTGAGTGACAGATCCATGATAAAGGTTATACAATAACTATTGTTGGAAGATCATGCATCTAGTCGACCCAGTGGAGCCCGGAGAAAGTCAACTTCTGGAAGAAGAGACGCATCAATAAGTGAGGTGTTCTTATGCTAAGCTATCATGCTGTGGCGTACCCTTGCTATGATGATCATCTGACTTGGCTCCTGATCTGCTGCTCTGAATCTACAGACACACTAGAATTCGACATACATTCTACACATTACACACACACACACACTTCTCACACACATACTCTTTGCTTTAATAAATTATTTTGTATTTATTTGTTAAGGCTAGAGTTGTTGAGTATGTTGTGTTGGGGAAGAGTGAGAGGGGGCATGATCCAGGGGTGAGTGAGAGTGGGGTGGGTGAGTGAGTCAGAGAGTAAGAAAGAGGCGTCTGCAGACTGACGGAGTGTTGTGGACAGAGTCTGGTGGTTTCTCTAATACAATAATATTGGGGTAATAAAAATGTGGGTGTTGATTCCCCTCACTCCAGGGACGACACTAAAGTAATAAAGGATTACTACGACAATGATCCCTCTCTCGGCCTGTCTAGTTCACTCCAGAGGAAAGGTAACACCTCTACATCTGGAACAAGACAAGCTGCAGAAGCTGCCAGATCAGCAAAACAATGCTCTAACTGTCCGCCTGTCAGAGCTTCGATCATAGACCAGCCGCCAACCAAAGCTTAGGGCCTGGTCTGCCCTGCCATGACATTTTGTCTTTAGGTTGCATTTCCTCGCACCAGGGTAAGGCTTGTACCCTCCCAATTGCGCTCTTCCGCCCGAAGCCGTTAGCACAATGTGGGGTGTCGGGTTAGGTAAGCGCCGCCCAACGTTCGGCGCTAACAGAAAGCAGGTAGTACCGTCTACTGTTATACGCTAGCTCAGTCATATCTGACTAAGACTTGACATCTTTCATTTCATACTTTTCTAGAATTACAATGTCAAGGAAGTCCTTTCTTGAATGTTTCATCTTTGTGAGTGCTAGAAATGCTGATTATATTTGAAGAGTGCTATTTAGAATAAACAGAATGCAACTGTAGAGACAACCATCAAATGCATCCAACAGCATCAGCAAGAAATACAGACTATAATAATGGCTTTGCTATATTAAGTCATGGAATATAGCAGTAAGATAAACCTGTATTGAACAAATGCTAAGTACACAATCAAGGGGACTGACAGTGATACACAACTAAGTGAAGGAACTGAACAAGGAAAAAATAATCTGGAGAGATTGTTGCAGCCTGCCTGCAATGAACAGTCTTCAGGAAAAGAAAGCAAACAGTAAAAGAGCTTTACAGATTCTGTAGTTTACATTTCATAGTTCATCAACGACAAGGAGAAGTGTGCCATTCTCCACAACCAATAACTTGTATTTCTTATTTCAAAAAGATGAGATGTTGACTTCGTTAAAATATTATTTGTGCCAAAAGGTCAGTTTTCTGTTTAACCGTTAAAATACATTTTACATTGAAAATAAAGTTTATCATCATGGACTGTTTTTGCCCACCTCCTCAGTGAGCATAGAAATTAGGACTCTTAAGTAATTACTATAAATAAATACAGAGGTGACCAGAAAGCACATACCTGCTGTCATAAGCTACATTTCTATACTTGAATACAATGTAAAGATCTGTACTGCTGCTCTACAACTAGTGCAGTTTCTACACAGCCAGGCTTCACTAACTACTGCACTGTTTGTCATGTTTCAAAACCTGTACTAGCACAGCACATCATTTCCCAATGTACCCTTAAGGCCTGTGAAAACTGCTTTGGCTAGAAGAACAGAAATTGTCTTGACGCCATATATTTACAAAAATTAGACTATTTCATATCACCATAACACTTCTTGGCTTTCATAGGAAAGTCAATTTGTGCATTGATTTTACATTTTTATTGGTGTTTGGCAGAATATGCATTTGGGTCTTTTGAAAATTTTTCAATGCAATTTATTTGACGTCAGATTTTTTAAACACTAAGACAATCTAATGAACAGTCATTCTTCTTCTTCTTCTTCTTCTTCTTCTTCTTCTTCTTCTTCTTCTGCGTTCATCAGGAGTTCTTTTTTCAGACGTGATTGCATTGTGCCTGTTTACAGCAGAGCTGTGTTCTTGCGCCGTTAGGCCGACACATCCGACTTCTGCGGGCATTTGTTGACCGGGTAAACCTTCCCGGGGGTTTCTTAGGACGTTTGACTCTCACTGTTGTGGTGTTATCCCCCATCCCAGCTGGCCCATTTAGAACAGCCAAAGACATCCTAGTCAGCCCTCAAGGGAAGGCAGGGGCAGACCATGGGCATTCCCCGCCATCCAAGGAGGCTTCCATACTTGCAGAGCCATCACACAGCGCTCTGGTACTGGGCTCACCCAAGGAATTGTCACGTCCTGCACATGGCTGCTTAGCCTCACTTCCGTATATTGGGCCTTCCGTTCACCATAAGCTGTTCCTCTGGAAACCAGAAGAATGCAGTCTGCAGATGACATCCACACAGTGAGCTTTCGATTCAGACTTTCCACATAATGGATTTGCTATCCAAGCAATATTCCATTTCGTGCCACTAGGACACCTTTTCCACCTTTTATGAAGCCCACACAGTGAGCTTTCGATTCGGACTTTCCACGTAATGGATTTGCTATCCAATCAATATTCCATTTCATGCTTTTGTGACGGAAATACCTGTGGTATGAAGTGTGGCAGTCTAAATACATCTTCATGCACCTTTAGATGTCAACCTGAATGTAGTTAAAGCTGCGGTCAACTTGAGCTTGTTGATATCTCAATAGAGCTTGTCCTCAAATGAAGCAGGTGTGGGCCAAAATATCTTTCTCTGTTCTGCATATATTGGGCACTCCTGCAGCAAATGTTTAGCTGTCATTTTACCAGTTCCACAATTACATTCATCAGTATCTCCTATCTTTAGTTTATTGAACAAGTGGTATTTCAGCCTGTTATGTCCTGTGCGGAGTCTGAAGATTACTACTTGTTCTCTTCGGTCGAGTTTGTAATATGCATCATCCTTCCGGTGGGCTGGATGCTCTGCTTCCCATTTGGTTCTATAAGTGCTTTTTATCTCTTTGCCTCATTATAGGTTATGTCTATGTCAGTCTGTGGTAGTCGTCCGCCCTCTTTTTGCTAGTCTGTCAGCCTCTTCATTTCCAGGTATACTGCAATGTGATGGGATCCACTGTATTACAACTTTTTTGGATTTCTGGCATAGACCATGAAGTGCTGCTCTTAGGTCTGCTAGTTCTGTGCTGTTTTTGCTCTTCAGTATTGAGACAGCTGACTTTGCATCTGTGAAGATAGCTATTTGCTTCTCTTTATTTTCCATCATCAAGAGCATTTCTGCTGCAGTTTTCAAAGCCTCTACCCCTGCTTTGAAGTTACTTGAAAATTGTCCAGTTGCCACTGACTGTTTTTTTCACTCCATTTTTTAAATTTAGGAGAATTCCTCCTCCTCCATTTTCTATTGAATTTTTGGCTGATCTGCATGGGTCCAATTGCTACTTGGGTAATGTTCTTTTATGTAGTTTAGGGTTATTATTCTTCTTTCGGTTTCATTCTGAGTGTTCTTTTGCTCAATACCAGGAATGTTTTCTATCATCTCAGGCAGTTGCTGCTGTCTCCAAGCTGGGAACTTGTCTGCATTTTAAAAGGGTTTGACTGGTGATATGTTAAGTATAGGATCTGCCCTAATCTTTTGTTGTGTAGTTGCTACAAAGTTGCTACGCTTCAGTCTTCCCTTTCCAAAACCATTAAAACTGCTATACATAGGGTGGTCTGTCAATCTTTTAAATTTTTCAGCTTGTTGCTGAGCTCTGCTATCTCTTTTATCCTGCATTGGTTGTAAACAAGTGATCATTTCTAATTCATTAACAGGTGTTGTCTTCAGGCTTCCAGTTAGTTAGTTAGTTAGTCGACAGATCATCCTCATTGCACATCGAACCATTCAGTCCATAAGTGCTCGGATCCCCTCCTCAGCAAATCCCGCAGCGTGTAGCGGCTAACGACGCCAGTTCTGTGTTGGTTTATCAATCTTCTTTGGCTTCCTGCGTAGTGTTCTTGTTTGGCCACACCTCTTTTAATTTGCTGCTCTCGCAGTCTGGCCATTGTTGTAGATTCACAGTCATCACTTGGTTCTCGCAAAAGTCTTACTTCTCGTAGAGCATTCAGAATGTCGGCCTGGTCCATGGCGCTTCCGCCCTCCACAGTAGCCTCACCTGCGAGCTTGTCAGCCCGCTCATTTCCTTGTACGCCCGCATGCCCTGGCACGAAGATGAAACTAATCTTTGCCAGTCGAGACCGCTCCAGAGGCAGCAACCATTCTCTTCGGATCGACCCCTCCTCTATCCTCTTGATCATGTTCATTGAGTCGCTAAGGAAACAAGCCCTAGTGAATGTCTGTGTCTCGAGCCATGTTATTGATTTACTTACTGCCATGACTTCCATGGTCAGGCTACTTGTGGTTTCAGTAAAAGCACCAGAGTCCTCCTTCACAATTCTCCCTCCGGCCCGAGCTGTAAAGGCCCATGAGCTTCTCACATGTCGGACGACCGACCCATCTGTGTAGATGACCGCGTCACCGTCTAGCGAATTCTCGAAAATCAACGCTTGTACTTCAGCCTCAACAGCAGCCGGATTTTCTTGTCTGCATTTTCTGTCAAGTTGGATGCAAACTGAAAAGGATGTGCAGAAGTCTGTTGGCACTTGCACCCACTCCTCGCCAGGTTCTAAGTCCTCAAGTGAACACACCTGTTGAAGAATGTCTTCGGCTTGACCCATCCACGACCGTCCTCTTTTTAACCTGCTGCCCTTCACCTTCCTAATTTCACTATGCAGTGGATGTTGTGTGTTTGCGTTAATTCTGAGGTAGGCGCGTGCCCTGCAATCTTGTATTCTCTCTTCAATGGTTGGAAACCCAAGAAGGTAGCGCATCGCCCTGCATGCTGTATCTCTTGTACATCCAAGAATAATGCGCATAGCTTCATTCTGTATCCTTTCCATCCGTTCTATCTGCTTATGGCTGAGCGTCAGGATTGCCATTGCATACTCCAAAACAGACATGACCAACCCCTCGTACAGAAGACATAGATGGCGCTGCTCACAGTTTGCTGCCGCCATCACCCGCATCGCTGCCAAACCCCGCTTGGCCTTTGTTATCACCTGGTCTATGTGCACATTATAAGCAAGGCTTCGATCAAACCGTATCCCCAGGTAATTCATTGCCTGCGTTCTTTCCACCGTCTCTGAATACAGCATTACAGTTGGTGTTTGAGTGTTGACAATATGATTATTCAACGAGAACCAAGTCACTGTTGCCTTTGTTGGGTTGACCATTGCCCCAGCTTCATCACACCAAGTACTTATGCGATTGAGTTCGGTTTGTAGTTCCACAGCAACCTCCTCTCTATCCTTCCCCTGACGATACACTAAAACATCATCGGCATATGACAATGTCCTGCCAGGTCCAGTGATCTGCTCACTGGTGATTCTCACTGTGTAGGCGTTGAACAGTACCGGAGATAATGGTGATCTCTGTGGTAGGCCAGGATATATTGTTGTTGGTTCCGAAGTCCAACTGCCACATCTAGAAACTACTTTCCGTTGGAAGAGGGCTGCAGCGATCCAACTAAGGAGGAATGGACTTATGTTTAGTTCGAGAAGCTGAAACATTAAAAAATCCAGTGGTACTCTGTTGTATGCGTCCTCAAGATCAATCGCTGCAGCAACGGTTTCAGTGCCTGAGTGGAAACCTTCATAGACATCCTGGGCAAAGACTGCTGCATTGGTCCAGGTTTCCCTTTTTGGACGGTACCCACCCAGGGTGGGTGGGAAAACACCTTGCCTCTCTAGTTGGCTTGATATTTTCCTGGCAATTACCTTCTCCAGCAGCTTGCCTATTGTATTCTGTATGGTTATAATTCGATATCCCTGAATTTTTTTGTGGTCTTTGTCAGGCTTCGGCAAGGGAATCAGATAGCTGTGTAACCATTCCTCCTTGATGCTAGCACCCCCTATACTGTTGTTGTACATGTCTGCTAGTTTCTCTAGCTCATTGTCGGTACACCTATTAATGTCGTCGTATCTTATACCATCAGGACCTGGAGCACTGTTTTTTGATCGTCGAAGCACAGCCTTGATTTCTTTCACTGTCACTGTGTCTTCATCCGAAGTGTCCTGGGCCTTGCATCTGTCTGAGGTGACCTCCTTGGCCAGATTTCGGCCTCCCATGCCTGTCTGGTTGCTTTGCTCAAGGTAGCGTTCAAAGAGGGCTTTGCCCTTGTCCTCGTCAGTCCTCTGCCAGATGAGGTCAGCACCTTGGAAGTCAGAAATGCTCTTATTCTTGACTACACCACTCATGCTTTTATGAAGTCAGTGACTTGTCTGTGCTTACTCTTTGACACACCTCTGCCCATTTTTCGCTTTTAACAACCTTGACCAGTTTTTTGAAGTAGCTTACTTTTGTGTGCATCTCTCTTTCTAAGTGCAAGCAGGGACTAGGATGACCAGCTCTGTTCTTCTTGGCATTTTGCCATCTCCTTACAGCACTACGCTTATCCACCCAAGCCTTCTCCACCTCGAAACTCCACCACGGTGGCTGCTCCCAGCTTTTTTTCCTGCTCTGAAACGTTCTGCGCTTGTCACGTCTTATTTTACTCACCACATCTTGCCCTGTACTGTCATACTGGAACGTCTTTACCTTTAGCTTGTGCTGCCTGGTTCTGCCTTTCTCCACCAGTATGCTGCACGGGTGGTGGTCGCTGCCATGGTGTCCTAGGACACCCCATCTACACACTGTAGTGAGTGAAGGTGAAACTAGCGCCAGATCAATAGCACTGTCCTCATCGCCCGGACGGCTTGCTGTCCTGGTGACACAGCCACTGTTGATACAAACCAGGTCGATGGTTTCCAGTGCAGTCTCGAGCTCCTCCCCCCTGTGTATTGGATGAAGTGTTTCCCCATGATCTGCCTTTAGCGTTGAAATCACCACAGAAAATAACATTTCTCTCGTGGCCTAATATGCCACTTAAGCACTGCCACTTCTGGGCGTCCACACTGGCATTGCGGGCATAAACATTAACCACCACGAATGGTATACTGGAATGAACTCTCAACGCCTGTATTTGTATATCGTCACTGTCCCAACTGGACATGTCTAGCTCTGACGCCACCATGCTGTCGCGAACGAGAATCGCCATTCCCAGATGTCGTCTGTTGTAGAAACATTTGAAGCCGGCAATCTGGAGTAGCTGATCGCCCAGTCTCGTCTCCTGGAGTGCTACAATGTCGTTCCTGTAAACTATGGTTTCTAAAATAGAGCCCCGTTGTTTTACACTGGCACAGTTCCAATATAGAATACGGATATTCCTGAGTCCTAGACGGTGACACTTGAGTCTAAAATGCCTCAAACCTCCACGCTTACCTTGCTTCTTTTTCCCTGCGCGGCTACCCCGCCGCTTCGGTATGTTGACTGCAGACCGCACGAAGAACACACGTTGTTCCGCCATGTTGAAAAAACGTAAACACAGACTTTGAAAACCACACACGCTGCTGAAAATTCACTCAAGGATGGCTTCGCTCGATGCAGATCTTGAGTAGAAACTCCTGGCTTTACATCCTGGCACACCAATTACACGCAAGAGATGAATAAATCCATCCCCTACGCGAAAAAGTTAACGAACACAAAACAACACGACCGTCCGTCGCCATCTTGAAACCGGAAACCCGGATTTGAGTCTATTTCCCAGTCCCCCACTTCCACACCTCTGTTGTCAGTATCTGGGTATCCCCATCTTTCTGAACGGCTATTAAAGTCTCCGACTATAATGCAGTTTGTGTCAGTTATTTCCATGTTTGAGAGTGTAAGGTCCTTATCTGCTGGGCTATACAGATTGTAAATTCTTATTTTCCCGTCCTTTATCATTATATCAACACCTATAATTTCCGTTTGGTTGTCAGAGATCATAGATACTTCGCTGCAAGGTATTGTATTTCGTGTAAGTATTAGAACTCCTCCTTTGTGTCCTTCGCGGTCGAAACGTGTGGCCTGACATCCTCTGACTGAGAATTTGCGATTGGCGTTGAGGTGTGTCTCCTGAATGCATGCCACATCTATTCTTTCTTTATGAAGACACTTTGTTAGGGAGACTTTCTTGTTATAAACTCCTTTGGCATTCCAATGTAGTATGTTGAGTGTCCGGGGTATTTGGTCAATAGCTTTTAACCTACTCCTCTGTGCCTTGACTCCACAGCACAGGGGAAGGTCACCACCAGTAGTCATGGGTGGACCCCCTCGAGGCAGGTGGCCCGGCACTATCACCGCCTGATGGGACTTCCGGGATTAGCACTATACCTATTAATTTTCATTTGTGACATGAACAGCCATTCTGAATGTTGGAAGTTTCATTGCATGTATCCTCCAAGGGTCCCTTGTTTAAAAAAATTATTACTTTATTCGCAATGTTCAATATTTCTATATGCTTCCCCTGGGAATACTGACTCTATTTTTACAGTTGCTCATGTTCGAGGCCTTGAAATGGCCACACTTACTATCTATGCACTAAAATAAGCCTATAAACAACTGATTCAAAAAAATATTAGGTTACGTCTTTAAGATGTCATAAAATGTATTACAGACCTTCTGATCTTTTGGCAGCAAACTTTAAGTTAATTTTCTAAATGAACAATTGAAAATAATACTTACGGGTATTACCAATTATGGTTTGAACATCCTCATCACCGTTGTCCATTTCACTAACTTCTAACTGACCAACATCAGTGACACCCTTGCCTGCATCCTCATTTGCAGACTGAGAATATGACCCTTCTTCAGCCGCATGGTCATATTCTACTGCAGCATCACAGCCAGCCTCATCATCACCAGACATTCCAGCTTCAGATTCATCAAGATTAGCTGTCCTCACATTAGCCACACTGGCATCATCTGTTAAACCCTGCTCTTCTCTACAGTCTGTTTCAGAGTTTTTGACAAAGGGAGGCAGTGAAGCATCCAATTCCTGTTGCCTGCTTTTGTCATCAGAAGGCAGCGTATCACTTGATGATGATGGATCAAGGAAAGTACCTTTAAAGTCTGTCTTTTCATTGGCAGTTGCATTATTACTACCCGCAGTCTCACCAGTGTCTGGCTGATCAACATCCGAATCACATTTAATGTTAATTTTGTTCACCCCATCATGAGATGAATCGTGTGTCTGATCGTCTGCTGATTGATCAAATACTGAATGTTCTGAGTCAGCAGCATTCTGATTGTCTGATTCAAGTGCTTCTTTTTTAATATTTATTTGTAGTTGTAGAGTGCTGTTTGGGTTACTCGTTGCAGGTTCCTGTGGCTGCTTAAAACTTGTATCTGAATAATTATGACTTGAAGAAGGAAATGATTGTGGATGAGACTGGGAGTTTTGATCAGAAAAGGGCTGCATTCCCAATTGAGGATTCTGAATTCGATGTCTCTTTGGGGAGATTCTACAATCATCTGTTCCTGGACGCTTCTGTGATCCCCCAGGAACCTGAGAGTGAGGAGAAACATGAGAACCTGTTCTATAGTACTGGGAGCTATGATGTGCTCCACTAGAATATGAAGAAATGGCTGAAAGATGTGGAATTGGTGAACAAGCTCCATCACGAATTTGTTTTTGTGATTCTTTCTTGGCTAAAAAGCTATTGCTTACAAATGTCATTGACTTTGTTGTGCTCTTAAGTACTTTTTCACTGAGAACATAGTCAACTTTGCTTCCACTATCAATATTAACATTTATGTAACCAACAATTTCGATTCCACTATCAAATTCCATGCACCCGTAGCATAAATCCTGAAGGGATTTACTGAGACTAGAGATAAATCTGTTCGCAACATCCAACTGGAGCTCTGGCATGGTGACAGCAATATCTGAAATAAGTTAGAAGCTGTAAAATTACAGAAAAACAAACTAAGAACATTTTCAATGCTATTACTTAACAACATTATTATGCGCAGTATCCAAATAATGTACTCTCCTGTAATTTATGAGTCCGCAGCATTTCTAGGTAATGAGTAAGATACAGGAATCGTAACTTTGCTCTAGATATGAATATATTATCTTGTTAAATCCATAAGACTATGTGTACTTTGTAGATCATGCACCATCAAATATTGTTAATTGTATTACATTGGAATATACATTTCACTTCTACTGAAATATGCCTTTCGTGATCAGGATGATGGTATATACATTCACTCATGCTCAGATGGCGGCCTTTACACATGCTCAGATGGCGGCCTTTACAATGCTCAGAGATTGAAGGCCAAGACTAAAATTAGGAGGGTACTGATCAGAGAGTTGCTTTTTGCAGATGATGCTGCAGTTACGACCCACTCTGAGGAAGAATTGCAATGTCTACTATCTGCATTCTCCAATGCTTGTTCTGAATTTGGTTTAACAATTAGCAAAAAGAAGACACAGATTATGTCACAAGGTGCACATGGGGGTACCATCAATCTTTATTGACGACGCCGAACTAGAGATGGTAGACCATTTTACATATCTAGGATCAGTGGTAAATAGCAAATTATCCCTAGATCAGGAAATCAACATCCGGATTGGTAAGGCAGCAACAACAATGAACAGGTTAACAAAAAGAGTCTGGGAGAACAGGAAGCTTACTGCAAAAACAAAAGTCCTTGTCTATCAAGCCTGTGTCCTTAGTACTCTTCTTTATGGCAGTGAAACCTGGACAACTTACTCACACCAAGAGAAACACTTAAACAGCTTTCATATGCGGTTTCTGCGAAGAATTCTTGGTATTAAATGGCAAGACCCCCTCTGCCGTGCAGCCACCTTGACGAGGTAGAGGGGCTTGTGCGTTCCAATGACCCCAACAGCTATTCCGACGGTAGCACAGCTACTGGTAGAGTCACCCATGTCGGACAGGTCAAGGGAGAGGGACCAGATGAAGTGACGCACAAACCTGCTGCCTTGTAGGTAGACTGGGGACAGTCAAAGGCTAGGGAAAGCATCCCGAAAAATGCTTGTCGAAATCGGATGTACTGAGCCACAGGCTTGACAAAGAAGTGCAACGTAACTTTATCATTTCATGATGCCACAGATGAAAATTAATCGTTATGGTGCTAATCCCGTGAAGTCCCATCAGGCGGTGATAGTGCCGGGCCACCTGCCTCGAGGGGGTCCACCCATGACTACTGGTGGTCACCTTCCCTTGTGCTGTGGAATCAAGGCACAGAGGAGTAGGTTAAGAGCTATTGACCAAATACCAAGGACACTCAACATACTACAGTGGAATGCCGAAGGAGTTTATAACAAGAAAGAATCCCTGACACAGCGTCTTCATAAAGATAGAATCGATGTGGCATGCATTCAAGAGACACACCTCAACGCCAAGTGCAAATTTTCAGTCAGGGGATATCAGGCCACACGTTTCGACCGCAAAGGACATAAAGGAGGAGTTCTAATACTTACATGAAATACAATACCTTGCAGCGAAGTATCTATGATCTCTGACAACCAAACGGAAATTATAGGTGTTGATATAATGACAAAGGACGTGAAAATAAGAATTTACAATCTTTATAGCCCAGCAGATAAGGATCTTACACTCTCAAACATGAAAATAACTGACACAAACTGCATTATAGTCGGAGACTTTAATAGCCGTTCAGAAATATGGCGATACCCAGATACTGACAAAAGAGGAGATGAAGTGGAGGACTGGGAAATAGACTCAAATCTCCATCTACTCAACAAAGCGGATGACACACCGAGCTTCTACTCCAGAAGATGGATTACCACTTCTACTCCAGACTTAGCTTTCTGCACAGGCGACATCCTCCACAAAATCGATCGCCATGTGCTTGACCAATTAGCAGGTAGTGACCACAGACCAATCAAGCTTGTTATGAATATGGAGTATGTTCCACAGGAGCAAAAGCCCTTGCCCCGCTGGAATTACAAACGAGCAGATTGGGACAGATTTGCCACACTAACAGACAAATATTGTGAAAACATAAATACACGATATGGCAACATGAAGCAAATGGTGGAAAGTCTAAACAGAGCAATAATACAGGCAGCCACTGAGTCCATTCCAAGAGGAGCGAGGAAAAATTACAAACCATACTGGACTGAAGAACTACAAAGTTTGGAGGACAAAGTTGAAGATGCCAGGAAGACAGCAGAGAGAGAACAAACAATTGAAGCGAACATCTCTCTCAAAGCCATCTCAGCAAAATATAAAAGAACAGTAAATCAAACAACAAGAGATTGTTGGAGGGAAAAAACAGAAAACCTGAATTTTGACAGGGATGGAAACAAACTATGGAAACTAGTGAAAGCCATGAACAATGAATGACCTAGAAACAAACACATAACAATTAACCCTTTACAGGTCACAGCGGCCAATTCCGGCCGATGCCATAAAACGATCGTAGCGTCCGATTCCGGCCGATACTATTATGCATTGTAAAAACGCGATCTCTCGGCTTTCCGACGGCTACTTTCGCTTTCGCCGACAGCTTGACAACGTGGCCGCGATTTGTAAACGCGATAGTATGAATTTGAACGGACGTTTACGGACAATTTTTGATAGTTTTCGGGATTTTTACGCTGTTTTTCAAAATGGATTTTGGCGATTCTTCAAGTGATAGCCGAGATTTCGCTAGGTTCAATTTAAATGACATTAAAGGGCATGAAGTTGACTATTAATCGGCGCTAGATATCAGTGCAAAGCGTTACTTTGCATTAGCAGTCTGAGTCGGACTTTAAAGAAAGTGATTATGATTCTGAAAATGTGTTTGTAAATTGCCGTATAGATGACGGAAAATCACAAACAACATGCCGTATTTCGTAAATATTTGTGTTCATATATGGATTACCGACAACAATCACGTGAGTAACATATTCAGCATGCTTTTCCCTTCATTGTGTTGTTTATTTAACTAAAATCGGTTGACTAACACCTTATTTGTGATGTTTTTACTAACGCAACCCGAAATTTTACAGAACCTGAAAAAATCTTGCCCGTTCAGGAGTAGAAAACGGACAAGCGTCTGCCCTGTAAAGGGTTAAACAAGGAAATGAGTTGCTTACAGGAAAAAAGGCTGCAAATGCACTAATGGAACACTATGCCAGTGCAAACCACATTGATATTACAACCGAACAGAAGAAAGCAATCAAAGATAAACAGATACATCATAGTAATACAGAGACAGCAGCAGAATATATGATGGCAAATCTAACAATGGAAGAAATGGAACAGGCAATGAATACCCTAAAAAAGAAGAAATCACCAGGAAAGGATGGAATCACAAATGAAATGCTAATAGGACTAGGGACAAAGGCAAAAAAGAAACTACCAGCAGTCCTAAATTACAGCTGGAAGAGGGGAATAGTCCCACAGGCATGGAAGGAAGCTATACTAATACCAGTCCCAAAGAAAGGAAAAGACCTGGAAGAACCAAATGGCTATCAACCTATCAGTCTACTTAGCTGTGTAGGAAAATTAATGGAACGCATTATCAATGGCAGGCTAACATGGCATCTGGAAGAAAACAAACTCTTAACACCACACCAAGCAGGATTCAGAAAGTACAGATCCACTGAAGATCAAATAACCTATATAGCTCAGGAAATAGAGGATGCCTTCCAAGAGAAAACGCACACACTAGCGGTCTGGATAGATTTAGAAAAAGCATTTGATAAAGTATGGAAGGAAGGACTGAAAGTAAAACTGCAAAAAATGCATGTTTGTGGGAAAATGTACAAATGGATCAGCTACTACCTTCAGAACAGAACTGCCAGGACAAAAGTACAAGGACAAACCAGCAAAATGATGCTGTTGGAGCAAGGTGTCCCCCAAGGAGGAGTTCTTTCACCAACATTATTCCTAGCATATATAAACGACATCACGGAAAATTTTCCAGCCAGAGTACACACATCCTCCTTTGCAGATGACCTAGCCATATGGACATCTGAAGAATATATTAGTACAGCTAACAGCAGAATACAGCAAGCCCTATTAGCGCTAGAGAACTGGTCAAAATCATGGCTAGTGAAGATAAGTGAGGAGAAAACAACATGCACAGTGTTCTCCCTCTCAAATAAAACTCAGCAACCTAAGCTGGTATTGAATGGAAAAATATTGCGCCATGAAGAAAATCCAAACTATCTCGGAGTCACCTTTGATCGTCGCCTGACATGGAAAACACAGGTTGAGAAAAATCGAACAAGAGCAAGGCAAAGAATGGCAATCATGAAAAAGCTTGCTGGTACAACATGGGGAGCAGATGAGAAAGTTCTCAAGAAGCTATATACTGGGCGGGTGAGGCCAGTACTGGAATATGGCATTGCATCTTGGGCAACAGCAGCTAAGTCAAACTTTAACAAAATAAGTAGAGTCCAAAACCAAGGAATGCGAATCATAACTGGAAGCGTGAAGACAACGCCTATTAATGAACTAGAAAAGATCACTTGTTTACAACCAATGCAGGATAGAAGAGATAGCAGAGCCCAGCAACAAGCAGAAAAATTTAGAAGATTGACAGACTACCCTATGTATAAAAGGTTTAGTGGTTTTGGAAAGGGAAGACTGAAGCGTAGCAACTTTGTAGAAACTGCAAAACGAAAGATTAGGGCAGATCCTATACTTAACATATCAACAGTCAAACCCATTTACAATGCACACAAGTTCCCAGCTTGGAGACAGCAGCAACTGCCTGAGATGATAGAAAACATTCCTGGTATTGAGAAAAAGAACACTCAGCATGAAACCGAAAGAAGAGAAATAACCCTAAACTACATAAAAGAACATTACCCAAGCAGCAATTGGACCCATGCATATACAGATGGATCAGCCAAAAATTCAATAGAGAATGGAGGAGGAGGAATTCTAAATTTAAAAAATGGAGTGAAAAAAACACATTCAGTGGCAACTGGAAAGTTTTCAAGTAACTTCAAAGCGGAGGTAGAGGCTCTGAAAACTGCAGCAGAAATGCTCTTGATGGAGGAAAATAAAGAGAAGCAAATAGCTATCTTCACAGATGCAAAGTCAGCTGTCTCAATACTGAAGAGCAATAACAGCACAGAAATAGCTGACCTAAGAGCAGCACTCCATGGTCTAAGCCAGAAATCCAAAAAAAGTTGTAATACAGTGGATCCCATCACATTGCAGTATACCTGGAAATGAAGAGGCTGACAGACTGGCAAAAGAGGGCGGACGACTACCACAGCCTGACATAGACATAACTTACAATGAGGCAAAGAGATTGATAAAAAGCACCTATAAAACCAAATGGGAATCAGAGCATCCAGGCCACCAGAAGGATGATGCATATTACAAACTCGACCGAAGAGAACAAGTAGCAATCTTCAGACTCCGCACAGGACATAACAGGCTGAAACACCACTTGTTCAATAAACTAAAGATAGGAGATACCGATGAATGTAATTGTCGAACTGGAAAAATGACAGCAAAACATTTGCTGCAGGATTGCCCAATATATGCAGAACAGAGAAAGATATTTTGGCCCACACCTGCTTCATTTGAGGACAAGCTCTATGGAGATATCAACAAGCTCAAGTTGACCGCAGCTTACTTTAACTACATACAGGTTGACATTTAAAGGTGTATGAAGAAGTATTCAGCCTGCCACACTTCATACCACAGGTATGTCGGTTACAAAAGCCTCCCAGAGGCATGAAATGAAATATTGCTCGGATAGCAAATCCATTACATGGAAAGTCCGAATCAAAAGCTCACTGTGTGAGCTTCATAAAAGGTGGAAAAAGTGTCCTAGTGGCACGAAATGGAATATTGCTTGGATAGCAAATCCATTATGTGGAAAGTCTGAATCAAAAGCTCACTGTGTGGGCTTCATAAATGGTGGAAAAAGTGTCCTAGTGGCACGAAATGGAATATTGCTCGGATAGCAAATTCATTGCGCGGAAAGTCCGAGTCGAAAGCTCACTGTGTGGATGTCATCTGCACACTGCATTCTTCTGGTTTCCGGAAGAACAGCCTATGGTGAACGGAAGGCCCAATATACGGAAGTGAGGCTAAGCAGCCATGTGCAGGACGTGACGATTCCTTGGGTGAGCCCAGTACCAGAGCGCTGTGTGTTGGCTCTGCAATTATGGAAGCCTCCTTGGATGGCGGGGAATGCCCATGGTCTGCCCCTGCCTTCCCTTGAGGGCTGACCAGGATGTCTTTGGCTGTTCTATATGGGCCAGCTAGGATGGGAGATAACATCACACCAGTGAGAGTCAAACGTCCTAAGAAACCCCCGGGAAGGTTAACCCGGTCAACAAATGCCCGCAGAAGTCGGATGTGTCGGCCTAACGGCGCAAGAACGCAGCTCTGCTGTAAACAGGCACAACGCAATCACATCCGGAAAAAAAACTCCGGATGAATGAAGAAGAAGAAGAAACGCTTGGTGTGTGACTTATCTGCAATAATTTGCATGCACAGTTTTTATGCCGTTTTAAAGCACAAACTATCGTCTGTCAAGACGGCAAGGTGCCAATGATTACATTGTGTAAAATCTTAATGTTGAAACTGAAACTATACACTGTTCAATTATAAAAATATCTGTTGAACAGAAGAATTGTTTAAATAAAACTGTCTCAGAAGGACACAAAATTAAACAATAAGAAGTCAACATGCTAGAATTGAAAAAGATTTTGGTGACATGTTCAAAACATTTTACCAAGGAATACTCGAAAAATAATAAAGAAATGTAGTACTTTTTATATTCAGCCTAATCACAGTAAAAGATGGAAAAATACAACCACAGGTCACTTTGCCAGAATCTCGTTTTTCCCTCCCAAATTTTAGACTGAGAGTTGTACAGTACAGCAGAGTGGGACAGGGTAAAATCGACAGCTTTTTGATAACAACTTAAGGGACAGAAGGCCAAGTGAAAAAGATAACTTTCCTTCACAAAAACCCAAGTTTCACAAGCGATTGTATATAAGACAGTTTCTATTAATATAATCTTTTACTTTCTCTTTCAACAGATTATATCCATGGAAGTAGCCCAGATCTGCCTGAGAGATCTGTGATTTCCAACTACCCTGGAATTGTTACAGTGCAGTTTACACATTGGATCTTGTTTTTCACCAAGATCTGTGAAGGATGGGTATCCAATCATCTTGCTACTCAAGACAAGAAATCAGCAATGTTTTACGACTTGGCCGGCTGATCTTTTAAAAATTTACAGCAAAACAATAAATAATCAAGACATTTTGAGGGAGTTAATTCTGGAGACCAACATATATAAATACTCTATGATATGAGCTGATGAAAGTCTTAACACCAGCGAGAGTCTAAAATCAGTCCGCATCTCGATGAGGTAGTGGAGAAGAAGGGATTATCATTAAACATCACCAAAACTGAAAGCATGTTGGTTTCTATCCATCCATCCATCATGTGCCATGCCGATAAGTGTAGGCGGTCATGCTTTGCCATCTCACTCGATCACCAGTCATGGATCAGCTCCGTGTTTGTCTCCACCATGCAACGTGGCCAAGCCATCCAGGTATTTACTTCTCAGTCTTCCCCTTGATCTTGCCAGTTGTCACCAAGTTCTCCAATTCATTTCTTCTCATAACATGCCCAAATCATTTTACTGTCTACGTCTAATGTCTCTAATCCAGTAGTTCTTAACTGGTGAGGAATCCCCCCCCCCCACAGAATTTTAGAGTTTCCAAGGAGGGAATTAAATTAATATTATTTCATGATCGCGTTAATACAAAAACCGATTACGTGATATTGTTTTTCCCTCCATACTTTACAGTTCTGTACTTCTCGCCCCTCTGAAATTCATTTTTTAATTTTATAACATAAGTAGACCCACAAATCACATTTTATATAGACGCCTAGACTTGTTCTAGTATGTGTTATTAAATATAGCTTCCATTTTTACGTATACTGTGTAGGGAGGGGGGGGGGTGTTGGGGAGGGGAGGGGAATTTATAGGGAGGAAATACGAAGGGGGGTGGGGGGATGACATTCTGAACATATGGTGAAGGGATGCATGGGCCAAATAAGGTTGAGAACCACTGCTCTAATCAGTTTACGATCTTCACTTGTTTCTTGAAGGACTTGTTCATTTGTTTTTCTGTATGCCTATGGTATTCTTTGCATTTTCCTCAGAAACCACATTTCCACAGCCATCAGATGTTTTTCAGCTTGTCTGCTCATTGTCCATGCTTCACAATGATACAAAAGTAGAGGTTCTAGGTAGCACTTCAACGCTCTTTTTCTCGTTTCAATTGATATCTTTTTATTGGTCAGTATGTTTTTCATCTTGCAAAAGGCTACCTACGCAATGGCAATTCATGTTCTAATATCTTCAAGTCATCCCCCATCAGATGTTATGACTGTTACGAGATAATTGTACAGATTCACTTGTTTAAGAATATGCCCATTTACTTGTATATTACATTGTGGTATTTCCTTCTTCCCAGTGATGACCATAATCTGTGTCTTCTTACAATTCAATTCTAACTCTAGTTGTTCACTGTGTACAACAACCACATCTACTAAATGTTGCAGGTCCTGTGCATTGTGTGCAATCAAGACGGTATCCTCTGCATATCTAATGTTATTGATGTGTAGTCAATAAAGCAAAGGTGTAGATCTTTGTTTACTTCTATAGAACGTTAAATTACTGTTCTCAGTATATATGCAGCATTTACTGTACCCTTGCGTTCTACAAACTCACATTGTTCTTCTCCTATTTCAGGTTGTATTTTCTTCCTAACTCTTTGCATGATAAATCTTAGCAAAATCTTTGTGATGTGACTCATTATAGGATTTTCAATCGTGTTGCGACCCGAACTGAAAACGAACGTGATATACCGTGCCACCCCGGCCTGACTCATGTCTCCAAAATTGCTGCTGTAAAGACCATTCATGCTTACGGCGTCATTCAATCATTCAAATACCACGTGACAATAATAGGCGCCATCTTAGGTTGTGTAGAAAAGGTTAGTCTAATATTTTGTGCACAGCGAGTTGTTGAAATTATTGTGACCTATTAAATAAATTGAATTACTCGGCAAAAAGAAAGTAATTTTATTTTCTAGAGCTTGATTATTTAATACTAGCTGACCCGGCCCGGCTTCGCCCAGTCCCTGGCGGGGATCTATCTATCTATCTGTCTGTCTACCTACCTACCTCTGTCGACCCGGCTGTCTGTCTATCTATCCATCCATCCATCTAGAGGACCCAGCCCAGCTTCGCCCAGCCCCTGGCGGGGATCAATCAATCTATCTACCTACCTACCTATCTGTCCGTCTCTCCCTCCGTCTATCTATCATCTATCTATCTATCTGTCTGCCTACACGTCTGTCCGTCCGTCTGTCTCTACCTCTCTACTCTATCTATCTACTCTCTCTATCTCTCTATCTATCTATCTGTCTGTCTGTCTATCTATCTATCTATCCATCCAGAAACTGCAGACGTTTGAATTCGAATGGCATATCTGTTGGAATCATTGGGATGCGAGGCAACAGTACATCTTCTCCTTTACATTTCACACTTAAAATTGTAGCTTTGATGATATTGTTCAGAGTTAGAAAATTTACATTACTTTTACGAAAACTTTTTTTTTTTTTAGCCGTCTAACGGCCTGCAAAATGTTTTTTAAATTCCGAATTCTTGAGGTTCTAAGTTTTTATCACTTTGTTTTGATTCACAGAGTCCCCCATTGCCGTTGCGGGGAAAATGGGTTCGTAATTTTAGTATTTTAACAGGTGTGCTGCGTGTATGGTATTTGTGTAGGTCTGTATGACATATTTACATAGTATGCATAAAGTATGAACCAAAAAATTAAAATAAAAATAAAAAGCTAATTAAGAATGTCCTTCCACACACCATGTGTTAGACAATTTTGAGAACAAATGTCTTAGAAGACTTCTAAACATCCACTGGACAGACTTCAGAACCAATGCGCAAATAAGACAAGAGACTAAGCAAGATACAGTATTCAATTTCATAAGAAGACGCCGTTGGAACTACATCAGCCATGTACTCAGAATGGACAAGTCAAGACTCCCCTACCAAGCCCTCATATGGTCACTGGTAGGGAAAAGAAAATGAGGAAGACCAAGAAAGACCCTGCGTAGAACCATCATTAGAGAAGGCTCATTCAATGGCCAAGTAAATATCCAAGATCTACAACAGGTAGCAGCAAACCGCCAAGCATGGAGAGTCAGGACTTCTGCCCTATGCGCCGCCTTAGGCTCAAGAGGAAAAACTAACTAACTAACTAATTAATAATTTCTGTTGCGATGCTGTCTGAACCGGGGGTCTTGCCAGTTTTCATATGGTTAAGAGCATTCTGAACCGGGGATCTTGCCAGTTTTCATATGGTTAAGAGCATTCTGAACCTCCATCTTCAAAATTGATGGTCCTTCATTATTATTTTTGAATATCATACTGTTCTTCTCTGTTATAATCATAAACGTTTTTCACATAATCTGACCATACATGTAAAATCTTATCTTTTTCTATTATGATTTTTCCATCTTTTGTCTTTAGGCAGCCTGCTGATGTATGTGTTCTTTGATTAGTAAACTCCTGAATTCTTTTGTGCATTAGTTTGGTATTTTTACTGTTATTTGTTTTTAAATTTCTATGCATTTTTTTTCTCAAGCCATGCTTCTTTTTTTCCTTAACAGCGCAACAGTACATACTTATTTACCTTTAAATAAAATACTGTGATATAACTTATGGTTTTCTTAAAAAGTTAGTATTCTTCTTCTTCTTCAGCGTTCCGAGCCATTGAGGTTCTTTGCTGCAGATATAATCCATCTCCATTCGTCTCTCTGGTGGACCTTCTCTTGCCAGTCATTGATTCCAAGTGCTTGTAGGTCTGTATATGTATTATCTCTCCACCGTCTTCTTGGTCTACCTCGGGGTCTACGGTCATTTATTTCCTGAGTGTAAGCGAGTTTTGTTTCCCTATTATCTTCCATTCTTTCTATATGCCCCAGCCATTGTAATCTATTAGCCTTCATGATATCAGTGATTAGTGGGGACTTAAACAGATCATAAATGTCTTTGTTACTTCTTCTTTTCCACTCTCCACTTTGTGTATTCCTAATGGGTCCAAAGATGCGTCTTAAAATTTTGTTCTCAGAGGTTTGTAACAAGGCTTCGTCTCCTTTCGTTGTACTCCAGGTTTCAGAGCCATACAGCACAACTGGTCTGATCAGTGTTTTGTATATTGTGATCTTGGTGTTCGCAGGGCCCTACAAATAGACGCTTTGTTTATTCACAGGGCCCTACGAATAGACGCTTAGTTTATTCGCAGGGCCCTATGAATCGATACTTTATACTTAGTTGAAGTATGGCTGTTTAAATATCAGGCGAGTTTAAGAATTGTTAACTTGCGTTTCTGTACACTTACTGTTTACAGGCATCCATCTTTGTTTACGTTACCGACCTACTATTTATGTCCTGATAATTCTGGTCCAAGCTGACAGTAATATGCGTTACCTCAGAGAGACATGATTAGGGTCGTTAGGCAATACAAACACCAGGCTTTCGACTGACTGGCCTCATTAATTAACGAATAAACAAGGAAATGCTAGGCATATAAAGTGCAGGAAAACCTGGTATATGTGAAGCGGGTTGAAAAGAGAGAAGAGAGAGATAGATAATGAAGATAGTGTGCGAGACAGATATGTGAGATATGAGAAAGATGTGTTGAAAGACATAAAAAAAGTGATAAAGACAAGAAAGAGAGAGGGGGGGGGGGGGGGGAGATAGAGAAGAAGAGAGAGAGAGAGATGTCTGTATGCCTCTCTATATGTCCGCCTGTCTGTATGCCTCTCTATTTGTCCACCTGTCTGGATGTCTCTCTACATGCCCGCCTGTCTGGATGTCTCTCTGTCTCTGTCTGTCCGTCCGTCTGACAGCCTGCGTGATTTCTTGTTCTCTATCAGCCTACTTGTATCTGTCCATTTGTATATATGTCTATCTGAATCCCTATCTAAGAAACTGTCTGTCTGTCTTTCCATATGCATATGTATGTCTGGTTGACTCTCTGTGTGTATGTATGCGTGTGTCTGACTCTCTATCTGTTTGCTGTCTGTCTGCCAGTTTATATATCCGTTGTTTATGTCTGTATCTCTGACTGCCTCTCTCTCTCTCTCTCTCTCTCTCTCTCTCTCTCTCTCTCTCTCTCGGTCGCTCGGCCGGTCAACCTGCCTGTTCAGAGTATTGCAGGGAGAGGTTGAAAGAGATGTATGAATTGGCATGGTGGAATACAGATGATCGACGAGCGAGTGTCGGGTTGGATCTAGCTACCCATCTACCTGCCTAGCTACCCACATACCTGCTTACTTAACTACCTACCCACATATCTGCCTCTCTAACGATCTATCTGTCTAACAACCCACCTACCTGCCTACTTAACCACTTTCGTGTCTATGAATATGATTATGAATGTGAAAACTATGAATATTACAAAGAATTATCGCTGAAGCAACGGAGTACGTGCTTTGTGCTCGATACTTTTGACAACAGCCAGCGGGGAGAGAATTAAGCGGAGGAGAAGAGGTAGGGGAGAGGGGGGAAGGAAAAGGAAGAAGAGGGCTGGAGCCAGAAGGGGTAGAAGGAAAACGGATCGTTTGGGACTCAAAAATGTGTGGGTTGGGTATTGGAATTGCCGTAGTGCAAAGCAACGAGGACCAATACTGGAGAAACTGGTACTAACTAAATTACACTCACTTTAAACAACACAATTCTAAATACCCAAAGAGATGAAGGATTGACTTTCACCCAATGAATTGCTGAAAATTTTTTAAAAAAACATTGTCAGGCAAGGAAACGAACGATTGACATTTGACTTTCATCCAATTAATTGCTGAACAATTAAAAAAAAAAATGTCCGGCAAGGAAACGAACCTCGAGCTCCCGCCCATCAGGCGGGAACACTATCAACTATGCCACTGACGACACGTTTTCCGATCAACGAAAATGTATAATATAGCCGCAAACTTACGTTAAATCACGTGACCAGCCGTGCCCTGCGAATAGACGCTTTGTTTATTCGCAGGGCCGGCCGTGCCCTGCGAATAGACGCTTTATTTATTCGCAGGGCCCTGCGAATAGACACTTCCTTCCAGAATTGATTCTAGTTTGTATTTCTTCCCTTATGATGTTAGAGCAGTTAGTTTATAATTATTAATTGCTCACTTTTAGATACAGAATAGTGTAATTATAGAGCAGAAATAGAAATCAATTATTAGCGAAAGTGACTGCTTAATTTATACAGCAGTTACAAACTTATTTACTTACATTATATTATTGCATGATAATAGAAGCTGTCACAATGCAATGTGAGTACATTTTCATGAATTGTTCTTTCACTAATGACGAACATTTCACATGACATTTAATATTCAATTAATATAAATGGGCAGCTATTTTTAACTGTTAATTAGGTCACAGCACATCCTACCAAAAAGTCTTAAATGTCGCATGCATTTTTCTCAGAGACTCTCATGCTATGTATGATGCTTTTGGCAAGCCACCCTGCAGAAAGAGACTGAGCCATATGGGGTAAAACCCGGTGCAATGAAGTTGATCCTCTCGATATCTTATTTAAAGAGGAATGTGACCTTTACTTTCCTTTTTTTACATCTTGCCAGGTTCGTTAACAATGCAACACTTTTAATGAATAATGAACAATTAAATTGGCTGCCATTTTTAATTATTGATTAGGTCACAGCACATCCTATCAAAAAATAGATATGTTTTTTGTCGTTAGGCCTTGCCACCCCGGACGCAATGATTTATATGGTTCCATATTGTCCGTTTAAAAATAAACAAGCCACAGTAATAGAAGGCAGGATTTGTCAGCTTCCAATTTACTGAGCTGCGATAAAAAAAAAATCCCCCATTTCTTCAGATCCCTTTACACTTCCTGGTTGTAGATCACGACACAAAAATATTAATAACTCTCGCTTAGAATTTAATGCAGTCTTCATTGAGATACCGTTGGATTCGTCTCGTCAGGCTGTATCCAACTGTGATGATTTCATTAGCAATGTCAGAGTTATCGAACTTTCCCAGGTGGGTTTTTTGGATGTGAGATCCCGTACTTTTTCTTGAGACCAACGATTCACTTCCGGTTGAGACTATGTCCATCTAGATATTAATTAAACGAAAGCAGCGTGGTTCAGTATTGGTCCTTCTACTGAGCGTCAAAGTTTTGATGCCGAGAAACTATTTTCTATTGCATTTTGTGGAATATATTCACGAATAGTAAGCTAATTTGACTTATAACTCCTTGTAGATTAAAGAAAACTGAACTTTTTATTGCATTTTTGAATTCCCCGTTCAATTTTACATAAATGTGCAGAGTTGCAACATCTCCTTATTCGTCCTTCGTTAGGAAATTTTTTTTTAGTATAGCAGCATAGCCAGTCATATTGAGAATGAATAGACTCTGAATAGCGCATCCACTTCGCAAAATTATATCTATAGCGACACCCACGCTATAGTATAGTGATACTATTATACACCTGTAACAGGGGATTGGGGGGGGGGGGTGTCTTCTTTAGCAGCATAGCTGTACACAAAATTAAATAATTGAATTTAAATAAAATACTGTGAAACAAGTTATGTTTAATTTTTATACATCTTCACCTATTTTAACTTTAGTTTTTGCATATTTCATTTTTACATTATGATAATAAAAATAAATAAATATTACGCCAAGTTAGGCCTCGCCGTTCCGGACGCAATGATATATGGCACTACGTTGTCCTTTTAAAAATAAACAAGCCACGGTAATAGAAGGCAAATAATTAACAATTAGCGGCCATTTTAAATTGTTAATTAGGTCAAGGCACATCCTATTGAAAAATAAATAATACGTCAAGTTAGGCCTCGCCGCCCCAGACGCAATGATATATCATCCGTTTAAAAATAAACAAGCCACAGTAAAAGAAGGCAGAATTTCTCAGCTTCCAAGTTTAGGGCCGCGATAAAATCTCCCTTATCACTTAGGTCATCATTGCACTTCCTGGTATTAAATTACGTCACAAAAAAATTCATAATTCCGCTTAGAGTTAACGTACACTCTTCATTGAGATACCGTTGGATTCGTCTTGTCAAGCTCTATCTAATTGGTGTGATTTCATAAGTAAAACCCTAATTTTAAAATATTCTCTATATATAAGCTAATAAAACAAGATTAAGAAAATCTGGCTAGGATTTCAATACGATACGAAGATGACGATGACACATTTTAATGTAAAAGTAAAAGAATCTAACAAAAATATAAAGCATTTCAAATGCAACAGATTTTGTTAGTTGTCACTTACCAATAATGAACAGTATATAAATCAAATAATATAAAATAAAATTATGACGGTTGAATCTCTTTTACTAAACTAAGCGTATATCAAATATTTGAATTTGAATTCTGCAATTCCATAAACACAGTACGAAGCATGGCAATGATACTAGGGGCAAGCTACTCAGTTGCACAGACTACCAGGGTTGTCACTTTTTTTTTTGGACCAAAAAATTCTAGAAACTGCCCAAACAATATTCATAAATATCTAGATTTTGCTGGAAAGTATCGAGGAAAAATATCCAGATTGAGAAAGAAAGAAATTACATATATAGTGATGTGACTGCCGGTCTCCCTGACGAAGGTATTTACGGCTTTCGCCGTAACCCCGTATATCCTCGTGAGTAACGCAGCTGTGCCCGAACCGGCAGCGGTTCGAGCCGCGCTGGTAACTTACGGGGGTTTGTGAGTCGGTCACTCAGAAATCAATGGCAAACTACTGAGCGTAATCTTGCCTAGTACATCAACAGCAGCTGAAAAATGCTGATGTTGACTGCAACGTCCTGTAAGGGATATGCAATATTAAAAAAAAATTGATGTGACTTACCCTATAGAATCATGTCCTCATCTTCACTGATGTCTGTCTCACAAGATGCACTTAGCTGGGATGATGAAGTTGAAGCTTCAGATTCAAAATGACTCTGGTTTGCTTTAGCTGTTCCAATTTCTTTTAATACACGATCAGGGAGCTGATAAGTTGAACAGCATTTTCCTGCTCTCATAAGGCCAAATCTTATTGTCAAGATGGCATTTAAGAGGTCAAGTTTCATCCTGTTTCTTAGTTTACATTTTGTATAATTCATAGTACTGAAAACTCTTTCCACATCAGCATTTGAATGGGGTAGTATCATGGGAGACATCGCACATTCAAAGAGCTCACAGAATGGACTGTTACCTGAGGCATCTTTAAATTGTCTTACTTCACTCCAAAAGGCTTCAGTTTCTGTTTTGTTTCTCCAGCCAACCAAATTTATTTTGGTTAACTGATATTCTGCTTCCGCCACACTATTATCAGTAGCCTCTAAAAATTTCATAACTTGACAATATTTTGATATGTCCTTTACTTGCTGAAGTATGTTGTTAACAGAAAAGAGTGAAATATTTTTCAATAAACTTAAATTTTCAGGAAGTCTCTGCTTCAATTGCTTGAATAATGAGAGAGAAAAATCTTGACAGCGCTTTCGGTACTTCAATTTTAATTCACCGCAACAGACGTCACGGGGCTACATATCCCTTAGAGCCTCATTTGCATCGGTCCTGCAACCACTTTCCGGTTAAGTGTTTGGTGGACTGCTGGACCGATCGATGGATGTTTTGTTAGTTTTGGGCCCGTAGGGCCCTCACTGACGGCGACAGTGAGGGCCCCACGGGCCCAAAAACTTAAAAAACATCCATCGATCGGTCCAGCAGTCCACCGAACACTAAACCGGAAGTGATTGCAGGACCGATGCAAATGAGGCTCGAAAGGATTTGCGTATGTTCCGGGGAATAACAATTGAAGTACCGCGCTTTCTTAAATTAAGTTGTTCTCTTCATTCTCCGTTAACAGTCCTTTTGTTTTTAAAACATCAATTATTTATTCGATTTGGTATCCCGGGTATGGCTTAGGAGCCAACAGCTCTCTATAGTGCAAGTGAACAAGTCAGCTTTAGAAGTTGGCAATATAAGTCTTTTACCAATTGAGTGAAATAGCAAAGTGAGATCGTCAAGTAATTTACCTTTATCAACATTTTGAGATTTAACCAGTTTATTAACTTTTTGCACTTCACTTAAATGGGTTTTAAAAAGAGAAGGAATGCCAATTTTTTTTTCTTTCATCACTGTACATTCCATATGCAATTTCAGCTGTGTGGCACTTTTCACTTTTTCTTGTTATTTCGAAGTGTGTCTTCAACTCCAACCATTGGTTCACAATTACTTCAACAGTTGGTTGAATTGATAACCATCTAGTTTTGCAATATGACAGAATTTTACGTGGCGAGGAACTATCATTTAATGCTTTATATAAATTATTATATTGCTGTTGTCTGACAGATGATTTGGAGAACCAGTTATGTGTTTCAGCAATAAGGAATTCCAAATTCCATGGTAAACATTATGATGAGGCATGTGATAATGCTAGCTGCAAGGGTTCCAAATGTTGCTGTATGTAACCGGGGCGCAGTGTTGGGGTGAGCGCCCAACATTGCTTAAATACCCCAATGGCTCGTGAAAACATAACCTCTGTAGCAAAAGTCCAACTCCTGGCCTTTACCTGGCGGAACTGTTTTAACTAACAGGAGAATGGGCGACGGCGAGTTTCTGGCGCCGAAAAATAACCAGTAGTAGATGTCAATTAGCGGTTTGGGGCCAAAAGGTTGGTGGCACCACAGGAGCGCCAAAACAACAGCCCCCCTAGGGATCCAACCCCCCGGGGCCCCGCCCCCCTAGGCACCGGGGCGCCATCCTCCCGGAGCGCACACACGGGTCGCCTACAGGTGACCGAGCCGCCGATTTAGAGGGTATCATCCACAGACATACCAAGATGCGCACCGCGAAGAACAACTGTAAGTGGCTACGGCTACATTCCACAGAGCCCTGCAATCGTAGCTGTATGAGGGACTACTGAAAAGTCCATGCAGTGCTAATACGGAAGGGTTCATTTATTAAACCATGTCGGAAATGTGGGAAGGGGGTCAACAACCTCCTAGAACTATGTAAAGAATGTGGATATGACAAGGAGTATCACCGAATCTGGTATGAAGAGAATGTAAAGGACTATAATGCAGAGATTCGACGAATTGCTAAGATTATAGTGGATTGAACTTTCAATTAGAGAGATGTGAAGTCATCAGTGTACTTACACACCTACTTGTTAGAGACTGACGGATCTGTGTATTTAGCCATGCCTACACTGAATCAATTGAAACAGCAAGCCCGCGAGTATGGCATGCCATACAGTTGGAGGAGGAAGGCCGTTCTTGAGGGGGAAATATCCAGAGCGCGTGAGATGGCTAGGGTCTCCCTGCTCGAGAAGAACCACAATCTACATGGGGCACGCCTCGAAGCAGGGATTACCACCGCTCTGAGATTTGTACACGGTACCACCGCGGACCGAGCCGCGATCGTCGCCGAGCGACGACACCGCGCCCGGCAGCGTGCTCAACGCCACGCCGACCTCGAAGCAGAGTTCCTTGCCCGAGTTGATAGTGTGCGAGATGAAGCGGATGAGATGTTGGCCGCATTCATTCACAACGCACCTGAATTGAAACTCACCCGGGAGATTGAGGGGAGCCTGAGAAAATATGAAGCAATCGTCCCAGAAGGTAGCAACTATGAAGAACCTGGAGCATTTATGTATTCGATGGTACCCACCATCAAAGCCCTGGTGGTAAAAGGGTTGGGGGATTATGACAGCATTAAAATGCAGCTGTATCTCCATCTAAAATACTATCGCACCACCCCAGAAGGTGAACAGATTACGGCAATCGCCACCCATGGAAGCAGGAACTATGAAATACTGCACGAGGGGAATATTGATGAGGGGCTGAACCTCGCCAGAGCCAAGATATTCGCTGACAGTGAATGCTTCACCGAACAGGGCTCGGATTGGAACTATGATGAGTGTGTGCAGCTCGACCTCTACATAGTAAAATACCAACCATTCCGAGGCTCTAGCTACTTTGCGACTCCCAGCTTCATTCCACTACGTAGTGTTGTGAATGTGAAGAATGAGGACAACCGCTGCTTTGAATGGGCCATACTCTCAGCGCTCCCAGTAGCGCACGGAGAGCATCCTGATAGGCTCAACAATTATAGCGCCCACCTGGGAGAGCTAAACTTTGAAGGAATCCAATTCCCGGTGCAGCTGACCAGTATTGCTAAGTTTGAAAACCAGAATCCCACCATAGCCATCAGAGTCTTTGGGTGGAACAAAGGACCAACCATACTCCGAACCAACACACTCCAGCGCAACCAAATCAACCTCTTGCTCCTGTGTAAGGATGAGAATAGACACTATGTCTGGGTCAAGGATGTGGGGCGGCTTCTATATGGAAATAGTAAATATGAGGGTAAGAAGTATCCATGTCTCAACTGTCTCCATGTACACTCCTCTCAGGAAACCTTGGAACAACATGTGCCACTCTGCCAAGGCATCAACACAGCCTGTCAGGTGAATGTCATGCCTAAAGAGGGAAAGATGAATTTCAAGTCCCCCCAGAAACAGATGAGGGCGCCATACATCATATACGCAGACTTTGAGACCTTGAACGTTCCAGTACATGGTGCGGCAATGAATCCAAGCCAGAGCAACACGCGCCAACTTGCTGAGCAGCCCCCCTGCGGCTTCGGCTACACCATTGTACGCTGCGACGGGCTCACCACAAACCCTGTTGTATATCGTGGGAAGGACGCTGCCGATGAATTCCTCCGATGCTTGGGACGAGAGCAGGCCACCATCCACCACAAGTTACAGCGGCCGGCGATGATGGTGCTGGGGCAAAAAGACCGTGAAGACTTTACCTCCGCCACAACTTGCCACATCTGTAAAGAGCCGCTGCAGGAGGACAAGGTGAGAGACCACTGCCATATTACTGGCAAATACCGGGGTGCAGCCCACAATGTCTGTAATCTAGCATGGCGCATCAACAGAGACAAGCTGAGGATACCTGTGGTCTTCCACAACCTCAGAGGATACGACTCCCACATCATCATGCAAGCGGCCGGCCGTCTGGACTGGGGAAAAAGAACAGTCTACAAAAAGAAGAAAGACGGCCAATGGCAAACCAAACAAGTAGACAACACAACAATCACTTGCATACCAAACACCCTAGAGAAGTACGCCTCCTTCACCATCGGTCAGCTGCAATTCATTGACAGCCTACAGTTCATGAATAGCTCTCTAGACACCCTGGTAGGGAACCTCAGCGAGCTGACACACTGTGGCAAATCAATGGCTCTGACACGTGGAGGCAATGACATAATCTCAAGATGTGAGACGTGCAACATTGAGAAGCACACCCCCTGGGCTGTCTTGATGAGCAAGTTCAGGGCCACGCTAAGCCAGAGCCAGTCACATCTCCTTCTTCGTAAGGGTGTATACCCCTACGAATATATGGACAGCTTCGAGCGCTTTGCAGAGGACCGCCTACCACCCAAAGAGGCATTCTACAGCGCTCACCCGAGAAGGAATCAGTGACTCTGACTATGCCCACGCCCAGAAAGTGTGGCAGGAGCTCGATTGTAAAACACTCGGAGGCTACCATGACCTATATCTGAAAACAGACGTCGGTCTGTTGGCTGATATGTTCGAGGCATTCCGAGATACCTGTATGGAGGTATATCAGCTCGACCCAGCCCACTACATCAGTGCACCAGGCCTGGCATGGGACGCACTCCTAAAAAAGACGAAGGTGCAACTCGAGCTCCTAACCGACTTGGATATGCACCTCCTCTTTGAGAAGGGTCTCCGAGGGGGTATGGTCATGGTCTCCAAGAGGTATGCTAAGGCCAACAACCCCAAGACTTCAGACTATGACCCCACAACACCCAATTCATGGATCATATACCTCGATGCAAATAACTTGTATGGGTGGGCCATGATGGAATACCTCCCCACCGGTGGGTTCCAATGGGCCAATCCAACTCTCGAGGAGGTACTCAACACCCCCGACAACGCCCCAGAGGGATGGCTTGTTGAGGTTGATATGAAGTACCCAGCGCATCTACATGAAGCCCACAGCGACTATCCGCTAGCTCCAGAAACCATGACCGTCCCAGAGGCCTGGTTGAGCAGCTATCAGCGCGAGCTCCAGAACAAACTGGGGGGTAAGTTCACGGAGCAAACAAAGCTGGTACCTCACCTCCACAACAAGGAGCGATACGTCGTCCACTACCGCAATCTCAAACTCTATCAAAGCCTCGGTCTAGAGGTCACCCAGATCCACCGAGCCATCAAGTTCAGTCAGTCCCAATGGATGAAGCCCTACATAGAGATGAACACCTCTCTACGAGCCCAAGCCAAATCGGAATTTGAGAAGGACTTCTTCAAGCTGATGAACAATGCCGTCTTTGGGAAGAGTATGGAGAATGTTCGCAAGCGTATCAGAGTCAACCTTGTCAGAGGCATCGAGACTGACCGACTCCGAAAATTAATCGCCAGCCCCAACTACGAATCGTGTAGAATCTTCAATGGTGGACTGGTGGCGGTGCACAGCATCAAGAACAAGGTCCAGCTGAATAAACCCGTCTATTGTGGGCAGGCCATCCTGGACCTATCCAAGCACCTCATGTACGACTTCTGGTACAACCGGCTTAAACCCCAATACGGTAATAGACTCCAGCTCTGCTACACAGATACTGACTCCCTTCTACTTCAGGTGGAGACTGAGGATGTGTACGCGAACATGAAGGCTCACCCCGACTGGTACGACTTCTCAGATTAACCGCGTGACCACCCCAACCATTCGACTGTGAATAAAAAGGTGGTTGGCAAATTCAAAGACGAATGCAACGGTCGCTCGATAGCTGAGTTCGTCGGTCTCAGACCGAAGATGTACTCAATCCTAGAGGAGGCCACCAACATCAAGAAAGCCAAAGAAGTGGCTCGGACAGTTGTGAAGAAGGACCTCAGACACGAACACTACAAGGACAGTCTGTTCAGTCAGCGGGAATACAAACACACACAGGTTGCCATCCGAAGCAAGGGCCACCAGATAGGAGTTTATGAGATGAACAAAACATCTCTGAGCCCCATGGACACGAAAAAGTGGATTTGTGCTGATGGTATCAACACTAGGGCCTACGGCTTCCTAGAATCCTGCTAGGGGGTAGCTGCGTGTCTGGGGAGACAACGAGCAGCTCCTCGCGCACAAATCCACGAGCCGACCCATCCACCAGATAGTAAAGAGAGGGCCGCCCCTCTTGCTGGGTGATATGACTAATCTTGTGCAAGGTCAGCGACCATGTAGGATCAGTGGCCCGACGCTGGCCCCCTTCAAGCTCGCCCACCGAATAGAGATACCTGACCTGCGAGTCGGCTGGAATCAAAGGTTCCTTACCCCCGATAGCGCGGCGGGCAGGCGCGGCTGGAGCGTGGGAGACGGTCGAATCCTCAATCGCCTCAGCTGGCTTCCTACCAGTCAAACGAGTCACCTCATTATTGATCGCAGCGACTACCTGGGGTAGAGCTCTCACCCATTCGACCGACCGTTCATCTGAGCCTCGGGCAGCGAGTAACAACTCCTGGGCATATTGGGCCCCGAACAGTCTCTCTGCCAGAGTGCGGTTGAACCGCTCGACAATGGCCGATGGTTCCCAGCCAGCTGACGATGGTTCCCAGCCAGCCCACGACGTACCTGTGTCTTATGCTTAGCAACCAGCTGACTGACGGCACCCATAAACTCCCGCCCAGGGTCAATCTGCAAAAGATTAGGCAATCTGAGCGGCCCGCGTTTATAGATCCGCCCAAGTGCTGATGCGACCGCATCGCTACTCTTATCTGTTAGCGGCTCAGCCTCCTTGTAGCGTGAGGCAACATCATCCACCATCAAGGCATACCCATAGGTCCTGGCCGTGCGGCCAGAACCAACGCGATCATGTGGGAGAAACAAAAGATCTGCCTGGTGGACAGCATTCGGCGTGGACTCGGCGATGTGGGGTCGTGGAATGTAGCGAGGCCGCGGCAGGTAGATTTGCCAGATAGCCTGCTTCTGAAGCCACTCCCTAGCCTCAGTCTCACTGACCTTAGCCGCAGCAGCCAACTTCTTCACAGCTGAATGCCCTTTCCAATAACCTTGCGGGCTGTAGTAAACACGCTCCATTATTGTAAGGCCATATCACATATCTCTATAACAACCACCCCAAGAGGGAGCCCAAGACGGGGATGTCCTTGATTGGTGACTTGGGCCCAAAGATGATTCCTTTTCCACTAACAATCTGACTCTTCCTTCCACCACACACAACGCAGGTGCCACGCTTAACCGACCGTCCATTCTTCATCCTGCTAATCGTCCCACCCTTAGTGGGGGTCTGTCTCTTACACCGAAAACAATACATATTGATATACTACAGATGTCTATATATTCAAAACGAGGGCGCGCCCATACCAAAGCGGCTCTTGGCAGACATCAGGGCCGAGACTATGCGGGCATCTCGACTCTCCCAGTCGGGGGCACCGCCAGACGCTGCAATATTTTCAGCCGCCGCGGCTAGGACATCATCAGCAACGTTGCGGTTAGCTGTATCACTATGAGCCGCATAAGCAATGTCGTGAGCCTTGCAGGCGCGGTCGAGTGTGTTGGTCCCCTCATAGCCTTGGGCCATCCGCTTATCTAGTTTAGTGAAAGGGCCGCAGTAGCTATATTTCCCTGTATTCTGGAACGAACCTCCAGGAACATCCTCAGAGCTGACACCCTCAGGCAGCTTCATATGCAGCTCAGGCAAAGGCAACATATTCAGTGCTTTGTTGAGAAGCCCCATACCAACAATCTGGCTCTTCTTTGCACCACAAACTTCACAGAGACCGCGCCTGGTTATTCGACGATTTTTCAGCACGACCTCCGACTCCTCCAGTGTAGGAGTCTGCTTCTTACAGCGCAGGCAATACATATTGAAGATATTGCAAATGTGTATATATTTAAAATGGAGATAACCAACTTCGACCTTGAGGACAAAGCCTGCCACCACCACCACTGGCTGCTGCCGGGCACCATTCGTTGTGTTGTGTGCGGGCCATCGGGGTGTGGAAAAACAAACATGATGCTCAACCTACTACTGAAGCCGGGCTACCTAAACTATGGCCGGCTGCACCTGTACTCGAAGTCTTTGGGACAGGACAAGTACCAGTTCCTCCAGGATTGGGCCGAGTCTGTCGGGCAGGTTGCGGGGCAAAATATTGCCTCCTGTCATAGCTCAGCCGAAGACATCATCCCCGTCGAGGACCTGAACCCTGAAGAGAGAGCTGTCATGGTCTTTGACGATGTCATGCTGGAGAAGCAGGGGCCGATCGAGAAGTACTTCTGCCAGGGCCGGCACGGCGGTGCCGACACATTCTACCTAACCCAGAGCTTCTTCAGAATTCCCAAGCAGACCATCCGTGACAATGCCAATCTATTGGTGATCTTCAACCAAGACACGAAGAACCTGCGCGCCATCCACGACTCCTATGTTGGTGGTGATATGCCCTTTGATGAATTCAGGGAGTTCTTCACAGAGTGCACTAGCAAGCCTTATGGTTTCGCAGTAATCGACCTGACCAGCAAGGCCCACGATGGCAAATACCGATGTGGGGTCGATCGGTTCTATATCCCGAGGTCTTCTATTTAGATATATATGTTATTGTGATAGCAACAACATGTGGGCTGATGTGACTAACCAAGCAAAGCGTAACGCTTTTGTGAAGGATTATCTAGCACGTCGGGACCGCCTGAAGCAGCGGTTTCTGGCAGAGAAGATGGGGGAAGCAGATTTACAACAGGAGGCGGCTAAACTCTTCACACCAATTACTAAAACTGTAGCAGAGAGGTCAGCGCAACAAACGGGGACAATAAGGAAATCATCAAAGCTCAGACCGGTGAGTTGGCTAAAATAGCTGACAAACAGACCGGTGAATTGGCTAGACGAACAAACAAACAAGCTAACGAGCTAGCTCGGGCCATTGTGGCATTGAACAGGGCCATTGAGGACAGAGCCAGAGCCCTGGAGGAGGCCAGCGCAGAGGAGGCCAGAGCAGAGGAGGCCATAGCCCCAGTGTTTGAGGCCGCCCCCCTTCAGGACCTATTATAATTGGTGTAGATCAGGGCTTGGATGGGGAAATCATTAGTGGGAAATATAAGTACCCAATGCCTAGCACGCTCCTCAATGAGTCGGATGATGTACTTCGCGGCATCCTTGATACCACCGCAAAACTCAATTCAAACACGCTCGGGGGGGGGGGGGGGAGAAGAGGAGGGCCGGCGTCACTAGGGAGGAGATTGAACAAATAGATCGAGATATTGCAGCTATACAAGCATTCAGGGAGCGTGTTAAAACTATATTGGATAATCGACAAGAGGTTATCGTCCGTGGGCAAGGGTTGAAACTCCGAGGGAGCAAATTCGGCACCCTAACTATTGATCCCGCAGCTCTGGCTGCGGGCCGGTTGCAAGCTTTTGATGGGGACACCCTAGTATTGTCAGCTCCAGCAGATGAGACGCTGTACGATCTCCTAACCAAGCGGTTCATCAAAGCAAAGCAATACACCCCACAAGCTGTTGAGACATTTAGCCGGCTGGCTCAACTTGCCAAAATACCAGTCTATAACAGAAAGGGAAAAAAATACGGACTAATCCGTGGTACAACGACCCCAACACTCTGGTGGAGCGCCTAGCCTTGTTAGTAGCATCGAAGGAGGCGGGGAATACGGGAGTTGACACAGAAATATCTGCGATACTGGATGAGCTTATGCGCAGTGGAGTGATCTCTACGGAGCAGGCCATCAAGTTGAACAGAAGAATCTTCATTCATTAAACATGGAGCTTCAAGTGTTGAAGGACATCCGCGACCGGCTCGCAGCGATGGAGGTGCGACTCGCGCCGAAGGAGAATATGTCCCTGGTAGTAACGTCGGATAAAAGCGACTGGACAACCTACTACTCCCCAGCGCTGTACCTTGACCCCCAGAAGTCATACGAGCTGGCCTTGCTGAATCTAGAGACCTACAACTCCATCAGCAATGTTAACTCCACCAACAATACTTTCGTCTACCGTGTGGAGAAGAAGGAGTGGAAAACTATCACTATAGAAGAGGGGGCTTATGAGCTCTCCCAGATCAATAGAGAGATTCAAAGAAAGATGGAGGAGGCCAAGGATTGGGATGAGAAGGCCGAGGAGAAGTATTACATCGCCATAGGACCCAACCCTTCAACCCTTCGGGCTTTTGTAAAGATAACCAGCCCCGACTATGAGGTTGATATGGGTGCTTCAACTTTGCGCAAAATCCTAGGGTTCGACCCACAAATACTGACTAAGGGCTATAAAGAAGGGGAGAAACCAATAGACATCTTCCATGTGAATATCATTCTGGTCAATTGCAATGTGGTGAGTGGGTCTTACCTCGGTGGGGGATCCCACCCTACCATCTACACATTCTTCCCCAACGTGTGCCCCGGCTATAAGATCTTAGAGTCTCCCAGAACGGCTGTCTACCTCCCCATCTCCCAAGCAGGCAGTATACACAGCACACGCGTCTGGTTGACTGACCAAGACGGCGCACAATTAAACTGTAGAGGTGAGCAAATAACTATACGGCTACATATTCGCAGTGTGTAACCATGTATGTTTTCCCAAGACGTCGGAGACGGGTAGGTGGGGGGATGTTCGATTGGTTGGGCTCGGCAGCTCGGGCGGTTGTAAGTCTGGTCTCTTCAGGTGCTAAGGTGATACCCAGCACCGTCAGTAAAGTTGCCAAATTTGTTGGCAGCCCCTTAGTTAGGAATGTGGCCAAGACGACGGAGTCTGTGGCCTCCGCAGGCGCGGCTGCCAAGAAGCTGGTGGATGCGCTCAAGCCTTTGCCGCCCCAGCTGAAGAGGGAACTCACAGCTAAGAGCGCTGAGGTTTTAAAGCAGCTCGCTGTCCAGCCCACTGTCCAGCTTGATGTCCAGCCCAGTCTGGAGGCGTTGGATATCGCCAGCCGGGGAGGATGTTTCAAGACAATTAGAGATAAGTCTAGACGTTTATAATATCACCATGGACGAGCAACGCACTTCCATGCTTGAAATTACCGAGCCTGTACATGTCGATGAGGGTATTGAATCCTTTGAGTATCGGGAGTATGAGTCGCAGAACCCTGCTGCCCTCAACCAGAATAACACCATCCAGATTGATATACACGCTCAGGATACCTTCACTTGCCCTTCCACGAGCTATCTTCTTGTAGAAGGCCGGCTCAGATCGTTTCGAGAGGAACACTATGATGCGAATAGTCTGGTAGCTTTGGTTAACAATGCGGTCGCGTTCATGTTCAACAAAATACGTTACCAACTCAACAACAACACCATTGATGATGTGTCATATCCTGGGCAGGCCACCACTATTATGACCCTTCTATCGTGTGGGGCGGACTTTGCTTGGGGTGAAGGCCTCAATATGTGTTGGTATAAGGACTCAGATGTGGGGGCTGCTGCGGCAGGGAATGCGGGTTGGGAAAGGCGGCAGCTTATCATTATGAAGAAACCCCAAACTCCGGGCATGTTCAGTTTCTGTGTCCCACTCAAATACTTCTTTGGGTTTTGTAATGATTATCAGAAGGTGAGCTATGGTGTAAAACAGTCCCTACTGCCAGATCGCCAGAACGACGCTCAGGTCATCCATCGCAGTAGTTTTGCGCGGGCTGCTGTGCCCGCTGCGGAAGGTAGAGCTGCCGTAACCGCTGTGGTTCCCCCACCTGAGGGCAAAATCGAACTGTCCAAGATCGCCTGGATGATGCCTCACGTTATTCCCTCTCTGTCCTATATGAGCTCGCCCATGACTCTGATAGAGAATAAAGTTAGTGTGCCTGTAGCTTTTCCCGCACCTTACAGTGTGATAGTTTAGCAGTGCCGCAGTCCACATCCTTCACCTGGCAGTTGGGAGTTAAATCCCAAACAGAGAAGCCTCGGTGGATTCTGGTGGCTTTTCAAACAGCTCGTGAAAATGATCAGGCGGAGAACAATGCCATATTTGATCATGTGCGGGTGAAGAATATTCACGCCCTGATCAACAGCGCACGCTACCCCCTAGTGGACCTGAATGTCGACTTCGCTGAGTATAGAACCTCTCGGGCCTACAAAGCTTTTGCAGACTTCAAGGAGGCGTTCTATGGTATTACCAGCCGGGAGTCGTCCAACCTGGTGAGTCCTATAGATTTCGTGGCCCTCTACCCCATACATGTTATTGATTTGCGGGCCCAGTCTGAAGCCATTAAGAGCGCTGTTCAAACTTCACTCTCAAGGTGGAGTTCGATGTTGCTGTGCCTGCAGACACCAAGGCTTTCGCTGTGATCATCGCAGATAAGTCTCTGTTCTTGGAATCTGACGGCAGGAAGTTTACTACTGTCTTGAATTAAACACTTGAGGTATACTGAGATAACTATGGCGCTGGTATCGTATGGGTTGAGCCTCTCTCCGGGGCAGAAAGAGACGTTGGTCAAGGCGGCGAAAGATGGCACTGGTGCCACCCTACGCCTGGGTGTGGGGCAGCTGCACGGTGCTGATAAAGTCGGCCTGACCCAGCGTCAGATTAACCACATTAAGAAGAATGTGGCGGCGGGTTCTGGGGCTGAGCTGGCCTTCTCGAAGAGCCAGATCAAAAAGATGGTTAAGGTGGGTGGGTTTTTCCCCGCATTGGGGGCTGTGATCCCTCTCTTGGCTAAGGCACTCCCCTGGCTGGGTGGTCTGGGGGGCTTGATGGGTGGAGCTGCTGGTGTGGCACAGGCAGTTGATCAGGCTCGTCATAACCGGGCGATGGAGGGTCGGGGTTTTGGGGATGACCGTCTGGGTAGGGTGATGCGTGAAGTGGGTGGTGTGTCTCGCAGTATTGAGCAAGTTGGTCGCGCGAGGAAGGGTCAGGGTTTCGGGGAGGATGTTATGAAGAAGCTGGGGGGTTTAGGAGAGGATATTTTGAAGTTGGTGTTGGCCAACCAACCAGGTCTTAGGGACATGCTTGGGGTGGGGGGTAAGGGTGTGTACCTGGCTAGAGGCGGTAAGGTGATGAAAAAAAAAGAAGCATTAAGCAACTTTGATATTGAGAAGGCGGCTAAGGATATACCCCACTTCTGCGGTGTGTTTATGCGCGATGGTCTTCCCGCAGCTCTACACAATCCGGAATGTGGGATTGTCAATCTAGACTCATCAGAGGGTGAGGGGACCCACTGGGTGGCTTATTACAAGGCGGGGCCTATGGCGGTTTACTTCGATAGTTTCGGGCTTGACCCGCCCCAGGAGATCCTGGATTATCTAGGGTGCCCCGTACGCACCCAGACTTTTCAGTTGCAGAGGGCAGACGATGTGATCTGTGGCCATTTATGTCTTCATGTGCTTCGTGGGCAGCAATTTGAAGACATAATACTGCGTATGGTATAGACCATGTCTGTTGGAAAGTGTAACGGAGGGGCCGTTGTCCAGCTTAGTCGAGCTGGGCTCGTGAGCAAGTATGGGGACACTATGCAAGGTACACTATCCATGGGTGGGTTTCGCCTCACTAATGTGGGGGAACCTTCAGGGCCTAGTGATGCTGCTAAGCGTGGTTTTACGGAGCGACTCTCTAAACGGGGAACGATGACAGAGGAACTCAATATGGGTACCCATAGAATCACCAATGTCGCTGAACCGGTTGGAGAACAAGATGTGGCCACTAAAAAATATGTTGATGGACGACATAGGGCTGCGTTGTTAGATGAACAGACTAAAGTTAAGGGGTACTGGACCAATACAAAAAATTATTTGGAAGGTCGATTCGGTGCCTCTGACTGGCCGTTGTGGTTTGTGGTACAAAATCCCTATTTGGGGTGGTCGGGTACTAAACCCAGTCACCTTACAAACATGGGAGTACTACCATGTATACTTAGCATTGTTGATGGGGTATATGTCGGCTATGAGGCAGGTCAGTTCTACCTTAAAGGTGATGATAATGTTTACACCCTTAGTTTGGTGGTGAACAGCCGACCCAGGCCTGAATATATCGATCGCCCTATCCCAGGGAGCACCCTATATATCAAGCTCCTTCTTATGGATGGGCCTTTTACAAATTGGGGGAATGTTATGCCAGGCCTTCAAGTAAAATCTCTGGCTCGCAGGGCGAAGGGTTGGGTTATTATTACTTTCGGCGGAAAAGTGGAAGTTACTGATGACCGAATTGCAGTAAACATACTTAAGGATGCTAGGGGTGTTGATACCATCAATTTGAGAGAAGTTAAGGTTTCACCGTGGATTCATCTTATAAAACTTTTGTACACCGACAACCCTGTCACTGAGGAGGATTCAAAACGTATCACCACACATTGAATATATGGATGCGTGTGGTTAATATACAATGGCGCCCGACCAGGCCTTTCGCCTTCAAGAGATCACCAGACTGCAGAAGAGCTTGGAGGCTGAGCAAGAAAAACGGTCTCTGTTGTATAAGAAGAACCACCGGGCTGTGAATGTCTTGGATGGGATTGATACGGCACTGCTTACAGTGAGTGTGGGGCTTCTGTCGACTGCCATTGCGGTCCCAGTTGTCTTCGGCCTAGAGATAGGCGCTCTCGTTTGCGGGCTATTGGAGGCGGCCGGCAAGTTGGTGACCCACAGATGCGCACTTAAAGCCAAGAAGCATGACGAAATCAGGATTTTGGTTGAATCGAAACTTTCAACAATCTCCGATCTTGTCTCGGCGGCCTTGCAGGACCAGGAAATTTCTGATGCGGAATTTAAATTAATTCTGAATGAATCAGTGAAATTTCGGCAACTGCGGGCTGAAATTCGACGCAAAGTTTCTGCCGACTTGCACCAGAAAAAAGAGCTTACTGACTTCACCCCACCAGCCAGAAGCCCGCCTGCTAGATAGCGCGCTCTTTTTTCATAGCCTCTTTCGCCTCGATGAATTTCTCCAAGGGATCGTCTACTGGCAAATCTCTTGTCAGAGCCACATAGCGCTCAGCTAGTTGACTATCACAAGTGTGGCACATACCGAACGGTTGCTGTACTACTGTATTACAGATAGTGCACCCAAACACATTCCTACCCTTTTTAAGTAGTTGGAGGTGTTTGTAGCAGAACTCGCCGCGGCACCTGCGATCGCACCGGATCGAGGCCCCTTCATGCACAAGCCACCTACAATTCTTCATTTTAAGCTTGAGTCGCTAGTCTCTAATTCTGAACTCCGCTCGAGTATCTTGGCCGCGCAATTTTTTTAGCGAGAAAAAATTGTCCCGCTTGCGCGGCTTATAAAACTTGTCACGCAGAAACAAAACGATCACGCTTGCTCCGTTCAGTCACGGTACTTTCGGCGTGATCGTTTTAAGCGGAAGTGTGTTGACTGGCGCGCAAGTTTGGATTTATCCCAGATCAGAGCGAAAAGGGTGCTATGTATGTTGCAGAACCATACATCGTGCAGCCACCGATACATCGCTGCTCCACGGTTCACTATCCCAGTCAGCTTCAAATTGACAGGCTAGACATTCACCCGTTCTGCACATCCTCCTCAGCGATTGTTTCCAAACAGTCTGGTGGAACTCCTAAGGACCTCCAACCCCAAGGAGTATGAATGATTATAGTCCCCCCACTTATTCTTCTGCCTTGGCGTTGTATGATCCGGAGATGATAGTCGCAAAAGCGTCGTCTTGGGGGTTTTCCACAAAATGTTGTGGGGCTCTTGAACCACTGGCAAGTAGGCATGTCTCTAAAACACAATCCAGTTTCATACCTTTATATGGGAGCAGCTTGATGTTGGTCTTCCTCTCAAACTCCCAAATCATCCTATGGAAGGTGTCTAGCGTACAACGCTCACACATCTCATAAGGGCGCTTAACCCCCCTCTCACAGAATATACACTGTTCTATGGTCACGCCCCGCTTCGCCTGTGCATTGTGCGTTGAACAGAAAAGACCAATGCATGACCGACCGCAGCGTAGTTCTGTGCCGAGTTTGAGCCACTCACAACCATTCATCTTGATATACCCTGGGGGTTGTAGCTCTAATTCACTTGCGGTGGTGCATTATAATGCGACGACGTCCCCTACGCGACTCTTCAAATCTTTGGTAGTTGCACCAAACCCCTGGGAGGGGGGGGTGGTAGTGGGTCCACTCTCCTTGGGCATTCCTCCAACAGTACATACGCTGTCTTGTTGGATTCGCTTTTACCCACTGATGTGTGTCCATGGTGTGTACCTCATACAACTATATCTCTAAGTAGCGCTCCGGGAGGATGGCGCCCCGGGGCTTAGGGGGCGGGGCCCCGGGGGGTTGGATCCCTAGGGGGCTGTTGTTTTGGCGCTCCTGTGGTGCCACCGACCTTTTGGCCCCAAACCGCTAATTGACATCTACTCCAGTAAGCTCTAGATGTGTATGCACGTACATCCATGCGCAGACACGTGTGTGTGCGCGTACACATCTAAACTCGAGTGAGATCACAGTCTGCTCTAGCAAAGGAAAGGTGCTGAAGACGGTGGCAACCAGCCAGGAGGCGCACCACAGAAATCAGGATGCCACGCAAATAAGCAAAAATGGAATATGTCGACTACTGCTAGATGGTATGGTGATCGCCCTGCTTTGGACCCCCAGGAAGGTGCAGTGCCGGGCCCTATGTCTTGAAAGGGTCCAACCACAACTACTGGAGATCCTTCTCAGATGTCCTGTGGAGCCAGGGGACCTGAGAATAGAACGGCTGGCCATACTAAACAAAGACTTAAAATAATGCACTGGGATGAGAAGGGAGTCAGCAAAAAAAAAAAAAAAAAAAAAAAATAGAATTAGAAAACATCTTGGACCAAGAAAAAGGAAGCGTATGTTGCTTACAAGAATCTCACCTCAACGAAAATATAGCCTTCAAAATCAGAGGCTACCAGTGTTACCGATCTGACCGAAATGACAGGCGAAAAAGTGGGATACTGACCCTTGTAAAAACAATAACAACACTGCTTCCCAAATCGAATTCTACATGGAAGGGGCTGAGTATCAGACACTTAAACTTAAGACAGGCAACACAGACCTACGTCAGAACAATTACTACTGTCCAAGTGACCACCCACAGGCACTGGACACAGTACCATTAAAAGAAAAAATGATTGTGTGTGGCGATTTCAACAGCCACTCGCAGAGCTGGGGCTTTTATCACATGGACCAGAGAGGAGAGAGACTGGAAGACTGGCAGGCTGAGAATAGATTCATCTTGATTAACAAGCCGTCCGACCCACATACTTTCTACTCCAGTGTCGTGTGTGTGTAAAGAATGACTGTCGTATTAGTTACTTGTTCTTCTTTACCACTTTAGTGTCGTCCCTGGAGTGAAGAGAATCAACACCCACATTTGTTTTTAATTCAATATCTCTATTCTGGAGAAATCCAGCAGACCCCGTCCACACACTCCCTCAATCTGAAGACACCTTCCTCTCACTCTTACTCACCCCTGGATCATGCCCCCTCTCATTCTTCCCCAACATAACATACTTGACAACTCTCGCTTCAACAAATAAAAACAAGAAATTTATTAAAGCAAAGAGTATATGTAGGAGAAGTGTATGTGTGTATAAGGTGTAGAATGTGTGACGTGTATTCTAATGGTAGACCAGTGATTTAGAAGCAAAGTCTGTAACATCATAGTGCTTAGCACACAACAGCACCATTTTTTCCGGACAGTGAACCTCACTCAGAAGATGACGACTTTCTCCAATCACTCGAACAAACATCCGATAGACACTGTTGATCTTGGTCTTCACTTTACCACACGGTGAAGTTACTCTATTTCCTAATATTTGTTTGAACTGATATTCCTCCAATTAACTGAAATGTCACTTGGGGAAACTCTACTGTTTATTAGTTTCTGGTTATAACATTTTCCCCTCTTTTAGAACACAACCTATTAATGTTTGTTAGGTAGATGTGTGTGTGTGTGTATATATATATATATATATATATATATATATATATATATATATATATATATATATATATATATATATATATATATATATATATGTCCTTAGTATGCGAGTTCTTAATCTTCGGTGATGAAGCTTATCACTCATTAACACAATACTTCTGTTCATACAATTCCACTCAGCAGAAGCCAGGTTCCCGCAAACCAACTTGGGTATAAGCCCTATGTAGCGGCCTCTCAGTAACCTCTGTCTTCAGATGCTGAGCCATCATTGTGTCAAACTTTGAACTGCTTCTTCGTAGTACATCCTCTCCCACTCACGTGGAACACTCAAGGGGAACTGTACATGGAACCTGTAGAGCAGATAACATCATGGTGAGGGCAACTCAGTCCTGACCGTAATTAGGTGATTGTAGGCCAATAACAGCACTCAGATCTATAACAGAGATCCGATCTCTGTCATACGGCAAAATAACTCAATCATATGATCTGAGACATGGCAACACCAGGAAAGAATAAAGGAACGGGTAGAAACCCAGCAAATGCCCTACTGAAGATCCTACCAGTACACATTCCCCTCCTCCCTCTCAACCATCCTTAATCTCTCTAATTATTATTCCACTACATTGGCCTCAACTTCCCGAGTAAAATGATATATAACACAAGCTACCTGAAGCCACACAATAGAATACTAGTGCCGACGCTCTTATGATACTTTCTAGCACCGCACTTATAGAACATTCTATCACTAATCATAATACATTATATCACTACACCTATAATACATTATATCGCCACACAGTACTGTACTCTATTCCTAATCATACTCTTAAGTTAGATATAATTAATTGCCTACCATATGTCTATTCCTGTTGTTACTCGAGAAACTAGGCAATCCGATTGGATCTATGTCCGTGGATAACTATCACTACTAAGATAGGCTAGTCCCTCTAATATAACACAACTCGGAATTATCCCCAATTTTAACACTTCAGAATGTTTTCCTCGACTCCATCCACCTGTTTACTGCACTGGGTTTTATATGGGTGCTTGAGTGAGTCACCAGGAAGTCCAGACGCCAATCAATCCAGAATCTGGCTTTGTCCTCCTGTTTCCAGACTAACCATAGTCAATTAGCTGTCAATTTTCCTTTTCATCTGGGGAGTTCTTTGTCTCATCCAACAAATATCCGGGTTGTCTGTAAGCCAGAGACCTTTCTCCCATTACAGAATCCTTCTGACCTCTAGCAGGCATTCTGTCTATCATTTGCAACGACCAACTTCCGTTTTGTAGACAAATGTCGCCAGTACACACCTCTCGAACAACATCCTGTCATCAACTTGTCGACTATGTGTAGACAACTCTACGTGACTCCCTTTGATCTCATACACACTGTTGACCAGGTGCCGAGAATCTGTACCGACGTATTTTCCTCAGTTTGTTCACCATAAAAGCGTCAATTGTGTTAGCAAAATAATGTCGGGTTTGGTTATCATTGATCGACTGACAAGTTAATTTATCCTGTGACATAGGCCCCCTCCTAAGAGAGTAGTCCGCAACAACTCTTTCTTCTTGGAGGTTCGATCCAGATGATCTATTCCTCTTCTTCAGGAGCTGGATGTCTAGACAGGAAATCCGCTCCAACATTTTCCTTCACAGGTATATACTCCACTGTAAAGTGGTATGGCTGAAGTAGCAACGACCACCGCATCAAACGGGCGTTGAGCTTCTGAGAAGTGACCAGGAACATCAAAGGTTGATGATCCGACTGAACTCGAAACTGAACTCCATACAAATAAGGCTGGAATTTTTGTACGGCCCATACAAGAGCCAAACACTCTCTCTCAACGGTCGAATAATTCCTCTCAGCCGGGAGAAGTTTCTTGCTTGCGTATGCCACTGGTTTCAAAACTGAAGCATCGTCTTTTCCTTCCTGTAACAAAGCTGCCCCAATCCCAATCCCACTTGCATCCGTTCTCAACACAAATGGTTTGGAAAGGTCCGGGAGCTGTAACACAGGTTTGCTGACCAAGGCCTCCTTCAACTGACTGTAGGCACTCTCACATTCTGGTGTCCAAACTATTTGGTCTGGGAATCCCGTTTTCAAGGTTTCTGTTAATGGAGCTCCCAGTTCCGTGAAATGTGGGATAAATTTGTGGTAGAACCCACACAACGATAGAAACGATCGCACATCCTTCTTCGTTTTTGGCCTTGGAGCAGTTCTGATTTTCTCTAGGTTCTTTTCCTCTGGGACAATGTGTCCTGGAGTGATAGTGTGACCTAGAAATTCCAGAGTCTGGTAACCGATCATGCACTTGGTTGGGCGAGCTGTAAGCCCTGCTTCCTTGAGCCTATTGAAAACACTTTCCAAGGATTGTAAATGGTCATCCAAACTGTCACTGGAAATCAGAATATCATCCATGAATGAGATGATGGACAGATCCTTTAAAGGATCTAGTAAAGTCCTCATCATGCGAGTAAACACACTAGGTGCATTGCTGAGTCCAAAGGACATGACCTTGAATTCATAATGTCCACTGGGGGTACTGAAGGCCAGTAGGGGTCGAACCTCTGGTTTGACCGGAATCTGATAATACCCGCGACTCAGATCCACCTTTGAGAAATACCTTGCCTTATGGAGCCTCACGAATAACTGAGTTGGATTCGGCAAAGGTTCCACCTGAAATTGTGTATGACTGTTCAGAAGTCGGTAGTCTATACACAACCGGTGTTCTCCACTTGGTTTTCGTAACAAAACTACCCCCGCATTGTATGGGGATGTGGAAGGTTCAATCACATCATCCTCCAACAGTTTCTGTATTTCCTCCTCCAAGGCCTTTTCTTTAGAGAATGGCACTGGGTAAACCTTTTGGCGAACAGGCTCTTGAGTGGGCAAAATCATCTCGAACTCCACCAACCTCGTTCGTCCTGGTTTATCAGTCAGTATCTCCTTATGAGACTTGAGAACCTGGGTTATTTTTTTCCTCTGCTGGGAAGTCAGATCAGGGTTCACCTGTACATCCTTGTAGGTTTCCTGGTGTACCAGGGGATATTCCCTTCCCTCGTTGGTTCCCACTTCTGTCTCCACTGCAACTGCCATTGCCAGGAGGTGAGCTGCTTTTTCTCCTGGTCTCTCTTCGTATTTCCGCAAGAGATTGATATGGAAAATCTTCGACTTTCCCCTTATCCGGATCTGATAGTTCGTTATGGATATCACCCTTTCCACGGGAAATGGTCCTTGCCAACCTATCTCCAGTTTGTTGTTTCCCGTTGGGAGTAGCAACAAGACTTTGTCTCCCACCTCTAGAGATCTGTCTTTCGACCTACGATTGTAGTAAGCCGCATGTCTTTTTCTGGCCTTTTTCAAGTTTTGATTAGCCAGAGTCCATCCCTTGTGAAGTTTTTCTTTCAGTTCCTCCACATATTTGTAAGAAGAGATCACTTCTTCTGATGTCCCCTCTTCAGTCCAACTCCTCAACATGGCTTCCAACGGTCCCTTGATTGGACGACCAAACAGCAACGTAGCAGGTGGTAGTCCTGTTGAGCCATGAGGAACTTCCCGATATGCAAAAAGTGCTGCTGGGATATATTCATCCCACCTATCAGGTTTTTCCTGCGCTAGTTTCCTGAGCATTGTCATCAACGTGCCATTGAAACGCTCTACTTGTCCATTGGCTTGAGGGTGGTAAGGGCTGGTATGGATATGGTTAGAGTGGAATACCCTAAATACCTCCTCCATAAGTTTTCCACAAAACTGGGACCCATTGTCCGTCAGTATTTGATCAGGAAAGCCTAATCTTGTAAAAGCCTCCATCAGTGCGTCCGCCACTCTTTTCGAGTCAATTGTGGTCAACAGTATGGCTTCACCCCACATTGTACAGCAATCCACCATTGTGAGTATATACATGTTCCTCTTCCTAGTCCTAGGAAGTGGACCCACAATATCGATGGCTACCCTCTCGAAAGGAGAGTTCATGATGGGCATTTCACCCAAGACCACCGGCGCTGTCCAGTGTTTCGGTGCCACCCTCTGGCACTCAGGGTATGACTTCACATACCGACGCACATCACCTGTCATTCCCGGCCAATAGTAATGGCAGGAAATTCGCTGCATGGTGGCGGCAATACCCATGTGCCCACTGAATGAGATGGTATGCCCCATATGAAGAATCTGGGAACGATGGGCCTTTGGGACCACCAACTGACCATGTAGGTTGTCTCCCCTTCCGGCTCTCCTGTAGAGTATCTTATTCTTCATATAGTACTGCCCCCGTTTGGGTGGATCAGCACTTTTCTGCAGCTTTTTGTAGCAAGGACGTAGAGTAGCATCCTCACTCTGGGCAGTTCGCAACTCCCCTGGCAGTGGGTTAGTCACATTTGCTTCTGCCTCATCCGTTTTCGTCTGAGAGCGAGTCTGAAGTGCTCCCATATGGATTGGCTCCCTGGGCATTCCCAGAAAGACATACCGGCAACCGAGGATTACGGGAAAAATGGGATCGGTCAATACAGCGGCCTTGATGGTGCCGGTGACATATCTTGACCGAATCTCCACTCTGGCAATGGGCAATTTCATGGCTACAGCACTCTTCTGTGCAGGCTGTATCTCCATGGTTTCACCTGTGAATTGTTGTGGATGTACCAGATCCGCAGAAATCACGGCCTCCCCGTCCAGTCCTGTGTCGTATAAACACTCCACTTGACGACCGTTAACTTCTACCAATTCCACTACAGGTGATTTTTCCTGGTCTGGAGTCTCTTCTTCGGCCTCGACCTGTTCGGTGGGCTCCACCTTAGGTTTTCCGGGGCACACGATGAATTGAGTGTCTCCTGACTTTCCTCTGCAGTCAATAGCATTGTGTGTATTCGACCTGCAGTGTTTGCACCATTTCCATGTCCTAGATTTTCTTGTGCCGGACTTGAGTGAGCTCTCCTGGTGGTGAGCTTCCTTATCGACCTTGGCATTGTCAGTGTCCACCTGCGTTGAAGTCACTTGACATGCCGCGAAGTGAGGGTTCTTAGCCTTCGATTTGCAATCCCTCGTATTGTGAGAAGGTGACTTACAAATCGAACACCACTTCTCCGACCATGGTCGTTTTTGTGTAGAGCTCGAAGTTTTCTTGCTTTCCCCCTTTGTCTTCTCCGAACTCTCCTCTGAAGTTTTGACATATGGTTCCACCTTTTTAGTTCCTGTGCTTTTTGCTTTCTTCAGGTTATGTTTTTCCTGACTTTTGGTGTTTGTAGAAATGTTTTCTGCTGCCTCCCCATGGACCTCGAAGAACCGTTCCGCCAATTTCGTCACCATGTCGTTTCGTTCCGCCCCTTGTTCTCCCAAGAATGTCCTGAGAGGTTTCGACATTTGCTTCCTCATCTGGTCGACTACCGTGAGCTCTTCCAGACTCTCATAGTCATGCGCAAACCCAGCCAAATCCATCCACTTATGGAGATATGCTTTCAGACGCAGACTATAGGCGGCGAACAACTCCCCCGGTTCTCGTTTCGCTCCTCGAAATTTTTTCCGGTAGGTATGTGACGTAACCTCGAGTCGTTTCAGCAAAGCCGTCTTCAACTCGTCATAATTGTTCTCATGTCCTGGTGGCAGGCGAGAATAAACCTCGTAACCGGTCCCGCGTAAACCCTGGGATAGCTTGAGATTCCATTTGTCACGCTCCAGACCCATAGCAACTGACATAGCCTCGAAGCGTTGAAGGTACTGGTCAATCTTCTCTTTGTCCTCCTCGTAGATCGCTAGAGGGAACTTCATAGCATGGTAGCTATGTCCACTTACTTGTGTTGAGCCAGGGAGAGAAGAACCTCCCACTGCTCCCTCAGTTTCCCCACTAGATTGCCTCTTAAGCTCGAGTTCCCGCATCCGGTACTCATGCTCCCTTTTCTGAGCCTCTTGCTCCGCTTCCCGTTGCTTAGCAGCTTGCTCAACCTCAAGTAACTTAGCAGCTTGCTCTGCTTCCAATTTTTTAGCTTCTATTTCCAGCCTTCTCATGGCTTGTTCAGCCTCAAGTTGCCTAGCAGCTTGTTCTGCTTCCAATTTCTTAGATGCTTGCTCTGCCTCCATCCTTCTCAATTCCAACTCGGCCTTTCGATCTTCCCTTTCTGCTTGACGATACTCCCTCTCCAATACCTGTATGTAATCCGTTAGTGCAGAACCCGACAATCCTATTTCTTCCCCCTTTGCCCTAAGTTCCGCCGTAGTTAATCTAGGAGTGGCCATTTTACAGAGAGGTAACTCAACAGATAGAGTATAGATTATCTCTAAACAACTATATAGCTAATGACAAAATACAATAAATCTATATATTTATAACACAACATACAACACAACACAATCACTCAGTGACAAGAGTAGAATCAGGACCACAGACCTATGCAGACGTGTGAAGTGTGAACAGGTAAGAAAAGTCCTAACACCTATCCACATTCACTCTAGCTGGATTCTCACTAATAGGATATCTCCATCCTCTAACTAAAGATCCCGTGTTAAAAGATCCCGTTGTCTAAAGATCCCGCTGTCCAAAGATCACGTTTACGAGCCCCCAATAAATGTCGTGTGTGTGTAAAGAATGACTGTCGTATTAGTTACTTGTTCTTCTTTACCACTTTAGTGTCGTCCCTGGAGTGAAGAGAATCAACACCCACATTTGTTTTTAATTCAATATCTCTATTCTGGAGAAATCCAGCAGACTCCGTCCACACACTCCCTCAATCTGAAGACACCTTCCTCTCACTCTTACTCACCCCTGGATCATGTCCCCTCTCATTCTTCCCCAACATAACATACTTGACAACTCTCGCTTCAACAAATAAAAACAAGAAATTTATTAAAGCAAAGAGTATATGTAGGAGAAGTGTATGTGTGTATAAGGTGTAGAATGTGTGACGTGTATTCTAATGGTAGACCAGTGATTTAGAAGCAAAGTCTGTAACATCATGGTGCTTAGCACACAACAGCACCATTTTTTCCGGACAGTGAACCTCACCCAGAAGATGACGACTTTCTCCAATCACTCGAACAAACAGGATGCTGGTAATCCGATAGACACTGTTGATCTTGGTCTTCACTTTACCACACGGTGAAGTTACTCTATTTCCTAATATTTGTTTGAACTGATATTCCTCCAATTAACTGAAATGTCACTTGGGGAAACTCTACTGTTTATTAGTTTCTGGTTATAACATTTTCCCCTCTTTTACAACACAACCTATTAATGTTTGTTAGGTAGAAGTGTGTATATATATATATATATATATATATATATATATATATATATATATATATATATATATATATATATATATATATATGTCCTTAGTATGCGAGTTCTTAATCTTCGGTGATGAAGCTTATCACTCATTAACACAACACTTCTGTTCATACAATTCCACTCAGCAGAAGCCAGGTTCCCGCAAACCAACTTGGGTATAAGCCCTATGTAGCGGCCTCTCAGTAACCTCTGTCTTCAGATGCTGAGCCATCATTGTGTCAAACTTTGAACTGCTTCTTCGTAGTACATCCTCTCCCACTCACGTGGAACACTCAAGGGGAACTTTACATGGAACCTGTAGAGCAGATAACATCATGGTGAGGGCAACTCAGTCCTGACCGTAATTAGGTGATTGTAGGCCAATAACAGCACTCAGATCTATAACAGAGATCCGATCTCTGTCATACGGCCAAATAACTCAATCATATGATCTGAGACATGGCAACACCAGGAAAGAATAAAGGAACGGGTAGAAACCCAGCAGATGCCCTACTGAAGATCCTACCATTACACATTCCCCTCCTCCCTCTCAACCATCCTTAATCTCTCTAATTATTATTCCACTACATTGGCCTCAACTTCCCGAGTAAAATGATATATAACACAAGCTATCTGAAGCCACACAATAGAATACTAGTGCCGACGCTCTTATGATACTTTCTAGCACCGCACTTATAGAACATTCTATCACTAATCATAATACATTATATCACTACACCTATAATACATTATATCGCCACACAGTACTGTACTCTATTCCTAATCATACTCTTAAGTTAGATATAATTAATTGCCTACCATATGTCTATTCCTGTTGTTACTCGAGAAACTAGGCAATCCGATTGGATCTATGTCCGTGGATAACTATCACTACTAAGATAGGCTAGTCCCTCTAATATAACACAACTCGGAATTATCCCCAATTTTAACACTTCAGAATGTTTTCCTCGACTCCATCCACCTGTTTACTGCACTGGGTTTTATATGGGTGCTTGAGTGAGTCACCAGGAAGTCCAGACGCCAATCAATCCAGAATCTGGCTTTTTCCTCCTGTTTCCAGACTAACCATAGTCAATTAGCTGTCAATTTTCCTTTTCATCTGGGGAGTTCTTTGTCTCATCCAACAAATATCCGGGTTGTCTGTAAGCCAGAGACCTTTCTCCCATTACAGAATCCTTCTGACCTCTAGCAGGCATTCTGTCTATCATTTGCAACGACCAACTTCCGTTTTGTAGACAAATGTCGCCAGTACACACCTCTCGAACAACATCCTGTCATCAACTTGTCGACTATGTGTAGACAACTCTACGTGACTCCCTTTGATCTCATACACACTGTTGACCAGGTGCCGAGAATCTGTACCGACGTATTTTCCTCAGTTTGTTCACCATAAAAGCGTCAATTGTGTTAGCAAAATAATGTCGGGTTTGGTTATCATTGATCGACTGACAAGTTAATTTATCCTGTGACATCCAGATCAAGGCACACTACAACTACACCTGACCTGGCTTTTCATTCACCAGACCTGGAGTGGAACATTACACGAATTGTTGGGAAACAACTTGGTGGCAGTGAACATCGGCCAGTCTTTTTAACTATATCAAATGTGCTTGTAAGTGAAAGCAGCACCCACTCGAGGTGGAACTACAAGAAAACAGACTGGGCAATGTACAAGCATCGCAACAGCATACTGGTTAGAAACCTGAACACTGAGAAAGACATAAATAAAGTAGTTGAAGAGTTTGGGAAATGCATATTACATTATGCAGCGCGAGAAACAGTACAAAGAGGAGCCCGTAAACAATATAAACCCTACTGGAGTAGTGAACTGGAACAGTTGCATAATGATGTGGAAGTGTGTAGAAAGCAAGCAGAGCCAAGAGCACCACAATAAATTCCAGCACGCAAAAGCCAAATTTCAAAGGGCCAAGCTGCAGGCTAGACGGAATAGTTGGCAGGAGAAAACGGAGTCTCTGATCTTTGCTAAGTTCAGAAAGTAGTGTCCTTAGTACTGGCAATTTCCCAGACAGGAGCGCCTCGAGTACTGATTTTGCATCTGTCAATAGCACCACAGGTTGTGTACCATTGTTGGTATTTAGTAATTGCTCTGTTGCTATCTTGATTGCCTCAATTTCAGCATTATATTTATGGCATTGCTGGCGTCCCTGGTATAGAGGTTACACAACTTTCTCCGTAATCTCGTAAGTAACGTGACGACGGTGAGAATCTGTAGCGGTTCTGGCGGCTTCGGTAACTTGCGGAGTATGTGAGTAGGTCGCTCAGAATGCAATGGCAAACTACTGAGCGTAATATTGCCAAGAAATCAACAATCAGCTGAAAGATTCTGATGTTGGCAGCGATGTCCTGTAAAGGAAATGCTAAAGTGTGTGTGTGTGTGTGTGTGAGAGAGAGAGAGAGAGAGAGAGAGAGAGAGAGAGAGAGAGAGAGAGAGAGAGAGAGAGAGAGAGAGAGAGAGTTATGGCAGTATTTTTCTGTCGGTAGTCTGGCTGTTAGTGTCCTAAACCTGCGACTGGCCTAGCAAGCCGGCAGGGGATCTTCATACTGCTCGTAGAAAAACTAAGAAGTATAAACGGACTGACCCAACCGGCTATCGACCCGGCAATGTTAATGGACTAAGAGATCAGCGATTAAAAAAATAGGCACAATGAACGTCTGTGGTTTCAATAGTAAAGAATAAGAGCTTATAGAAACAATGAAGGAGAGGAAAATTGGACTGATGGGAATAGCGGACATCAGAACAAAGGGGAAAGGATACAAGGAGCTCCACCGTGGTTACACGTTTGTTTACTCTGGAGTAGAACAGCAAGAAAGGGCAAGACACGGTGTGGTCATCGAACCACGGCTAGCAAGAGGAATACTATAAATAAAATATATATCAGAAAGAATCATAACAGTGAGAATGAAAGAACAAACAATTACAACATATGTACAGATATACGCACCAAGTAATGCAGACAATAATGAGCAAGAATGCGAGGACTTCTATGAAGACATACATGACGTGCTAAATAAAATAGATAAGCTGGACAACATCATAGTTATGGGAGACTTCAATGCAAGACTAGGACATAACAGAGTGGGCATAGAAAAACATCTGGGAGCATTTGGAGATCAGCAAAATGAAAGGAATGATAACGAAAGTAGACTGATAGAGCTTTGCAGCCAACACGACCTCTATATAACAAACACATTCTATAAACATAAAGATTCACAAGTATACACCTGGTATAAATGAAACGATCTAGATACTAAAAGCCAAATTGATTTTATATAACAAGAAATAACAGAAAGAGAAATATATTAGATGCAAGGGCAGTGCCCAATTTCAGTATAAACACAGATCATAAAGCAGTCGTTGCCACAATAAGAACCATCAGAAAAAAACAGAGAGCAGGAAAATACATGCCATGCGAATCAGTAAACTTAAAAAACCTTAAAAACGAGGCAGTAAGGGAAAATTATGAGAAAAAACTAACTGAACTCTTTGTAAAATTACCTACAGAAAGAAAAACAGTGGAAAAAGAATGGGAGATGTTCAAATCAAGCATTTTAAATACTGCAAAAATAACACGTGGAACCATGAAAAAACGCAAAACACGGATAAAGAAAATAACAAGTTGGTGGAACGCAGAAGTACGGAAAGCGGTAAAAGCCAAAAAGGAAAAATATAAAAAGTGGTTGAAGAGCAAACAGGAATGCGATTACATAGAATATAGAATAGCGAGAAGACATGTGAGTAGAATAGTAAAGAGGGAAAAACAAAAAGACTGGGAAGAGTATGGAGAAACCCTAAATAAAAACTACAAGGAGGCAACCAGAAACTACTACAAAAAGATAGGTGCAATGTGAACCAGAGGAGAACCCGTTGACCCAACTGAAATAATTAACAGCGAAAATGGAGAACCAATAAGTGAACAAAAACAAATCCTAATAAGATGGAAGCAGTATTTCGAACAACTTCTCAACATCCCGTCAGATGTCATAGGAATTCAAGAGACCTACACAGATGTCACCGAAGAACTAGAACCAGACATACTAAAAGAAGAAATTATAGAAGCCATCAGATTAGCCCCATTGAACAAATCACCGAGACAGGATGAAATACCAAATGAACTAATTAAAGCAGCAAGAGAAGTAGGAACAGCTTGGCTACATAGACTATTCAACCATGTTTGGGTAGAACAACAGACACCACGAGACTGGGGAAACGCCATAATTATCCCAATTTGGAAAAACAAAGGCAGCAAAAGAGACTGCACACAATACAGAGGCATTTCACTGTTGAGTCATACTGGGAAAATATTTTGCAAAATTCTTGAAAAAAGATTACGAACTACTTTAGAGCCCCAGCTAAGCGAAACACAACTTGGATTTAGGAAAAACAAAGGATGCACAGATGCCCTTTTTGCTCTTAGACAACTTATAGAAAAAAATCAATCGAATTCCATGAAACACTCTACTTAGCCTTTGTCGACCAAGAAAAGGCATTCGACAGAGTAGATAGAAACAAACTGTGGGAAATCCTTAAACAATATGGAGTGAGTACACATCTAACAAACCTATGTAGTCGTTTATACAACAACAGTGAATTTTGCGGACGACCAAGCACTAATAGCAAAATCAGAAGCTGAATTGCAAGACCACATGAATAGTCTAAACGAAATGTGTAGGGAACATAACATGAAAATTAGCACAAGCAAAACAGAGGTAATGACTATAACTAAAGAAGAACAAACAACAACAATTCACTTAAACGAACATCCCTTGAAACAAGTAAAGAGTTTCAAGTACCTAGGAAGTATAATATCATCAAATGGCAGATCAGAAGACGAGATCGAAAATAGGTGCAATAAGGCAAATCAACTCATTGGACAAATGGGACCAATACTAAAGAACAAACATGTATCAATAACTACTAAGAAAGTACTTTACAACACAATCTTCCTACCAACTCTATGCTACCAATGCCAAACCTGGACAATGACAGAAAAAGAGAAAAGAAAAATCACAACAACAGAAATGAGGTTCCTGAGAAGAATACTCAACGTATCAAGAAGAGATAAGATCAGAAATGAAGAAATCAGGACTAAAGTGGGGGTTAAAGCAGCACTAGATTTTATTAGAAAGCAGCAAGTCAAATGGTTTGGCCATGCAAGTAGGTTACCAGTCGACAGCGTACCACAGCAGGCAATGATGTACAGACCAGATGGAAACAGAGGAAGAGGCCGACCACGTAAACGTTGGACGGAGGGAATAGCAGAGTCCATGGGAATGTCGATATATGAAGCCCATAATCGGGCACTCTTACGAAGTTTATACTTTACCTCGACACCGCAAGGTACAAGAGGAACATGATGAGATGAGATGAGACTCTGGCTGTGTCCCTAGTATTATTTGGGTATTCTATGTACATTCCCACTCCTCCATTTCGAACAGAATTTTGTGCTGATACACCTGTGTAGACTCGGATCCACAGGTCCTGCGGGTATTCTTCATCAAGGAAGCTGAGAGTGGCTGTTCTGCGCTGCACACTGTTCTATTCTTCCTAGTCAAATAATCCTCTCACTTTTGTCTGGATTTGTAATGTTAGTCTATGTTCATCTTTCCATGAAGTTCGCTCTGGAATAGTTGTTAGGGGCATACCAACTATTGGCAGATGGGTGGTTTCTCTGCAGAGTCGTTTGGCCTGGTGGATAAAACTACTTCTTTTCAACCGCCCCATGGCTAGGTTTTCAAATCTGTTCTTCATAGGGTGGCCTGACAAGTTGAGAAACTTTTCTGCTTGTATTAGCGTTTTCGTATCTCTGCGCTCTCTCAGTGCTTGTACCCTCCCCATCTTCTCCATTTCCACTATAGGGGTTGATCTCATCCCTCCTGTGGTGACTCTAAGTGCTTGATTTTGCACCTTGTTCAGCTCTTGTAGTGTGGTTTTTGATGCCGAACACCACGTAGTTGACCCGTATTCCAGCTGTGGTCGTATGCTCTGTTGATAAACTTTGCTATGTATTTTCCCACTGTCTCCCATGTGATCCCACTTAGCTTTCTCAGGATGGCTATTTTCCTTCTGGCTTTTGCTACTGCCTTGTTGATGTGCTTTCTCCATGTCAGCCTGCCATCAAATGTTACTCCAAGTTATGTTGGTTCTTTATCTTCTCTTAGGGGTGTTCCATTTATCTGGACGATCCCTGCCTTTTGTTTTGGAGAGAGGGTAAATAGAGTGGTTGCTGCACTTGTCAGTGTTTATGCTGACACACCATCTATTTTCCCATGCAGCAAATGTATCTACAGCTCTTTGCCTTAATTCCATGCGGTAGATTAGCAACAAGATCATTGATGAAGATTAGAAAAAATGTGGGGGACAAGACTCCGCCCTGGAGAACACCGTGACGTAGTAGTACTTTCTTGCTCTTGAGTCCGTCTATCTGTACTAGGGCTCTTCTGTTGTGCAAGTATGCTTTCACCCATTTGTACATTCTTCCATTGACTTTGCAGTTTCTCAGTTTTTTCATCACACCTTCTTTCCAGACTTTGTCAAAGGCTTTCTTCAGATCTATCCAAGGCAGCAAGCACCAGCTTCTTCTCTTGGAATGCATCCTCAATTTCTTAAGAGAGGTAGGTTGTCTGATCTTCCGTAGAGTAGCACTGCCTAAAGCCAGCCTGCTGTGGCACACGGATGTTTTTTACTTTCAATGTACCACTGCTGTCTGTGATTGATGATGCGCTCCAGTATTTTGCAGAGACAGCTGGTGAGGCTAATTGGTCTGTAGCTAGAGGCAATGGAACTATCTTTCCCTGATTTTAGGAAGGGTATCATGATTGCTTCTCTCCAGGCTTGTTGAACACTTCCTAAGGTCCAGCTGTTATTGAAGATATGCAAGAGCTTTGCTTTGGCCTCTGTTCCTAGGTTCCTGATCATTTCATTGGAGATACCATCAGCTCCTGGTGACTTTCTCATTTTCAGTTTTGATATGGCTAGCTCCAGTTCGCTGATTGTGATGGGTGCCTCCAGAACCTCATGTACTCTTCCTTCTGTCCTGTATGTTGCCGTTTCTCTCGAATCTCTTGTTTCTTTAGACTAATTTTGATATTGTTATCTTGTGGGAATGAGTCCGCAAAATTTCAGCTGCTTGCTTTCCTGTTAAGATGTTTCCATCTTTATGTAGTGCAATTTTTGAGTTTCTCCCTGTGCCCTCATCGTTAAGTTGTCTTATTAGCTTCCAAAATTTCAATGTGTCTCTTTCAAAGTTCAGAGACTCCGTTTTCTCCTGCCGGATTTTCCGTCTAGCCTGCAGCTTGGCCCCTTGAAATTTGGCTTTTGCGTGCTGGAATTTATTGTGGTGCTCTTGGCTGGGTGTGGCCTCTGCTTGCTTTCTACACACTTCCACATCATTATGCAATAGTTCCAGTTCACTACTCCAGTAGGGTTTATATTGTTTACGGGCTCCTCTTGGTACCGTTTCTCCCGCTGCCTGTAGTATGCATTTCCCAAACTCTTCAACTACTTTATTTATGTCTCTCTCAGTGTTCAGGTTTCTAACCAGTACGCTGTTGCGATGCTTGTACATTGCACAGTCTGCTTTCTTATTAAAAAAGAAAAACTAAGTATCCTATCAATGTGTGTTCCTGGTTACTACAGCGAACAAGGCTGCTCCATTGAAGAATTATTGAATCACTGAAGAAAAGAGAAGCATGTGGCAGTGGGTTGGAGTAAGATTGATGGCTCTGTACTTAGCTCTAGGCCGTAGCTCCCACGATATTTGTCTGCAGCTGTCCTCTCTTGCCCTTCCTCAGTTCTCACTTGATGATAACAACAAAGGTGATTGTACTACGTTAGATCGTTGGTGTATGCGTACAAAACACTGTTCAGTTCATTTCTGATGTACGTATCACACAATCAAATGGTGTAGCTTTGGTAAGCTTTAACTGAAAGTCTGTGTAGCCGCGAGATGCAAATTGTCTATGTTATGGCTACGTACTTTAGCATGGGCCTTGGTGACTCAAGCCATACAATAGCTAGCACGTGTAGTATCTAGATCAGTAGTTCCCAGGCTTTTCAAGCAGAGGGAACTATTTTCGGTAGTTAAGCGGGCCACAACGTTATAAAATTATAAAAGTAGTGCAATATCATTCTTACCTTTCTTAACTTTCGTCAACAAAATCCTAAAACTTTAAGGGCAGTCAGTATCAATACTACACTGCTGTCATTTTTTGTTTAAAATCAAAAGTTCATTGAACAATAAATTTTAAATCAGTTTCGAAAATCATTATTAATGTAATTAATTTAAAATTGTAACTGTTCTTCATAGCCAGTTATTTAAGTTCAGATGCCAGTTTATAAATGTCTGGGCACAAATCTGTCGTGCCCAAAGTCATAAGCGCAACTAGGTTAATGTCGGTGAATCTGGAGCGTGGCTCTTTGCACATGGTCTGAGATCGGACAGTACTGTGGTTGCTCCTTGCACGTGATAGAAATTCTAACCGTTGTGTACATGGATAACTGGTCTGCACACATGTACATAGACCTCACACTCAAGTGTATTTTTTTTTTTTTTTTTTTTTTTTTTAAGCATATCCTTTTTACAGGACTTAGCTCTCAAGTGTATACATAATAAAAATTGTTATATTCAGTCAGTATCTTTCTTTGATTTACGAATATACTTTATCAATAGTATCATCGCGTGCCACTTTCTGACAGCTGGCGGGCCACAAGTGGCCCGCGGGCCGTGGTTTGGGAACATCTGATTTAGATCATAAACTTAAAACTCGCCGATGATGCCGCTTGAGGGTGAACCACAACAACTCGTGCAGTTACACAGTCGATTGCCCCACCACCACAGCCGGGCCTGTTTACTTTATCAATTATTGGTGTGCACTACACTACTAGTAGTATGGTTATGGTAAATGTGAATGTTCACTAAAATTGCCCGAGAGGGCTGATGTGACTTGCCCGGCCTGCGGCGTGGTTAGCATTGAGTTAGCAATGCGCCGGAACTAGCAGGTTAGTACCAGGGTTGCCACTTTTTTTAAAAACCAAAATAATCTAGAAACAGCCTAAACAGCATCCATAAATATCTAGATTTCGTTTGAAAGTATCTAGGAAAAATATCCAGATTGAGGAAGTAAGAAATTACATATATATTGATGTGACTGCTGCTCTCCCTGGCGAAGAGTTTTACGGCTTTCGGCGTAACCCCGTATATTCTCGTGAGTAACGCAGCTGCGCCCGAACCGGCAGCTGTTCGAGCCGTGCTGGCAACTTACGGGGGTATGTGAGCCGGTCGCTCAGAAAGCAATGGCAAACTACTGAGCGTAATCTTGCCTAGTACACCAACAGCAACTGAAAAATGCTGATGTAGACTGCAACGTCTTGTAAGGGATATGCTACAACCCCCCCCCCCCCCCCCCAAAAAAAAAAAGAACATTGATGTGACTTACCCTATAGAATCATGTCCTCATCTTCACTGATGTCTGTCTCACAAGATGCACTTAGCTTGGATGATGAAGTTGAAGCTTCAGATTCAAAATGACTCTTGTATGCTTTAGCTGTTCCAATTTCTTTTAATACACGATCAGGGAGCTGATGTGTTGAACAGCATTTTCCTGCTCTCATCAGGCCAAATCTTATTGCCAAAATAACATTTAAGAGGTCAAGTTTCATCCTGTTTCTTAGTTTACATTTTGTATAATTCACAGTACTGAAAACTCTTTCCACATCAGCATTTGAATGGGGTAGTATCATGGCAGACATCGTACATTCAAAGAGCTCACAGAATGGACTGTTTCCTGGGGCATCTTTAAATTGTCTTACTTCACTCCAAAAGGCTTCAGTTTCTGTTTTGTTTCTCCAGTCAACCAAATTTATTTTGGTTAACTGATATGCTGCTTCCGCCACACTATTATCAGTAGCCCCTAAAAATTTCATAACTTGACAGTATTTTGATAAGTCCTTTACTGACTGAAGTATGTTGTTAACAGAAAAGAGTGAAATATTTTTCAATACATCTAAATTTTCAGGAAGTCTCTGCTTCAATTGCTTGAATAATGAGAGAAGAAAATCTTGACAGCGCTTTATTAAATTGTTTTCTTCATTTTCTGTTAACAGTCCTTTTGTTTTTAAACCATCAATTTTTTTATTCGATTTGGTATTCCAGATATGGGTTAGGAGCTAAATAGCTCTCTATAGTGCAAGTGAACAAGTCAGCTTTAGAAGTTGGCAATATAAGTCTTTTACCAATTGAGTGAAATAGCAAAGTGAGATCGTCAAGTAATTTAACTTTATCAACGTATTGAGATTCAAACAGTTTATTAACTTTTTGCACTTCACTTAAAATGGGTTGTAAAAAGAGAAGGAATGCTAATTTTTTTTCATCACTGTACATTCCATATAGTATTTCAGCTATGTAGCACTTTTCACTTTGTCTTGTTCTTTCGACGTGTGTCTTTAATTCCAACCATTGGTTCACAATTACTTAAACAGCTGGCTGAATTGATAACCATCTAGTTTTGCAATATGACAGAATTTTCAGTGGTGAGGAACTATCATTTAATGCTTTATATAAATTATTATATTGCTGTTGTCTGACAGTTGATTTGGAGAACCAGTTATGTGTTTCAGCAATAAGGAATTCCAAATTCCATGGTAAACATTCTGATGAGGCATGTGATAATGCTAGCTGCAAGAAATGACACGCACATTTTATGAGGATTAAAGATGGGATATCTTCCTTCAATTTTGCATAAACGCCATGGTTGATACCAACCATTATTAAGGCATTATCTGTACCAGTTACAGCCTAATTCACATGAACAGAATCACAAAGTCGGCATCACAGCAATAAGTCGCAGTACAGTGAGTTTACAGTTCAAATAATGTTATTATAATTTATGCGCCCTTTTACTCATTCCGGGAGGTTGCCAGATTGTTGAGCGTTGACCCAAGTCAGCTGCCACCTCGCTGATCATCACGATAGCTGCTTTGGCAAACCCGTCTTTTATATGCTGCCTAAGACACACAAACCAAGGAACTCAGGCAGACCTATCGTCTCGGCGTGCTCTTGCCCTTTAGAACGGATTTCAGAGTTCCTAGGCAGCATGTTTCAGCCGTTGGTTGCCAGTTTCCTTTCGTATATCAAAGACACCAACCACGCTATCTCCATCTTCGATTCCATCAGTTTCACAAACCCGTCTCAGTACCACATCTTCACTTTAGATGTGACTTCACTCTACACATCTATTCCTAAATCTGAGCTTGATATGGGCTCGATGCACTAAAGACAACTTTGCCTCACGCAAGCGCGTTCAGTTTGCAGTTGTAACTGCAGCAAGAGAGTTCAACTTTGGAGCTGCTGCTGCCCAAGACACTGCCCAGTTTTATGGACCTTCTACAGGCCTGCATATGCAGAGACTAGGAACATTTAGGATGCAGAAGCAAGTAAGAAATAGTCTGAAGTACAAGAAGGACAAACAAACTAAAAGACGCGACACTGTACAACCGGCCAAACTGAAGAGACAAGGTGAGCTGCATGCCCTGGAGAGAGGTCCTGCATATTCAGCAGGACAATTTTAACACTCAAGGTTCAGTTTTACACTTTTTTTCTCCGTAAAAGAGTGCATTAGTAATAAAAAACAAAAAAATAATTAGTTTTTCCCCGTTTTCTCATTTTGCCAATTTTTTATACATAAGTACAATTGTTTTAAAAACTATTCGTTATATTTCACTCAAACTTTGCAGAGATATTCTTTATTATATCACTTACATTGTGAGTAGATTAATCTTGAAAATTACATTTTAGTTTTTGTGCTACACTAAAAAAAAAAAAAAAAAATGTCATGAAAAATGTCATTACCATTTTCACATTTTGAAAAAAAAAACTGCAAAGAGATATCATTAAAATTTTCTACTCAACTTGTAAAGGGTCTATTTATTTACACATAAAACAAAGAATTTAGCCTGTACATTAAAAAATAAATGTTTTAGAGGTACATTAAGAAATTCAAGATGGCCGCTGTTTATCTTGGTTTCCATAGCAATCGTTAAGTGCAAAGTCAATTTGACAATATTTTATCGATCAGCAGTCTTTAATATCAAACCCTATCCCATAAAAGAACATAGAAATTAAGTATTATGGAATTAAATTTTTTAAGGTTAGCATCGCCTTAAAGCCTTGACATTTTTCTTGGAGAAAAGGCATAAACCCTCAATAGCCACGGGACCATTGCTGCGTCTTGCAGAGTTAGTCCTCAACCTCAACTCGCTTTGAGTTCAATTGGGGACTACTTTGACCAGATTAGCGGGGTGGCCATGGGTACTAAGATAGGTCCTAGTTATGCTGCCTCTTCATGGGCTATCTGGAGCACCAGGTATGGAGTCAATACACCGGTAAACTCTCAGAGATTTACAGGAGGTACATTGATGACTGCTTTGGTGTCCTCCAGAACTTCATTGCCTTTTTCTCCGACTTCCATACCAGCATCAAACTTACCTCCACCATTTCTTCGTCGGCCGTTAACTTCTTAGACCTCACAGTCTCTTTAGGTTCCGCGGGTCTATGCACGACGGTTTATTAAAAACCAACTGAATCGCACTCATTCCTTCTCTATACCTCCTCCAACCCTCCCTCGTGCAAAATTTCTATTCTTTTCTCCCACCTGTTACGTCTCCGACGGCTTTGCCAGGATAACGACTTCCATCAAAGAGCCCACGAAATGCTTGATGTCTTTCGCCTACGAGGCTATCCTGAAAATGTCCTATCTACAGCTCTTCACCGCTGCCAGTCCAGTCGCACTGAGGCTCTCTCCTCCAGGCCGAAACCATGAAATAACAGACCTGTCCTCTCACTTACTTACCATCCCCTCAATATTGCTGCCAAGAATATCCTCTTGAGACATCTATCCATTCTCCGGGCGGGCCCGACCACTCGTGATGTCTTCTCTGAGGCCCCTCTGGTGGCGTATAGGCGGTATCGTAACCTCAAGGATGTGCTGGTCCATAGCAGTCTACCCCAACCTCACAAGTCTCTTCCTGGCACGGTGGCTTGTCTTCGATCGCGTTGCAAGACCTGCCCACGCGTACTTCATACCCAGAGTCTGATATTGTGGCGAAAGCCTGGCTGCACCCTCTCCTCTTGCTTATTATTCAGTGTATTATAAAGAATAATTAGAAATGTTATATAAATGTTACGATCACATTATATTTACGGTTTATAGAGTAATTTAGTTTGGCCGACTTATCCTGGCCAACTTCAAACCAACTGACAACTGGCCCGGAAACGACCACTTGCGTATCCTAGTTCCATATCCGGTCTCACTCTTCTGCTAGCATTTGCAGACAGCGGTCGGGGCCTATTTGTGGTGTTCAAAAAGCAACGTTTATTTAAATAGTAAATTACTTAAATAAGTAATAAGAAAGAGAAAATTTTATATTGAACAAGGGCCCCGATCCGTAGTGAGAATCTGATTCTGGAACTAGGTAAGATCAACCGACTATTATTCCTATATATATTTTTGATGTTCATAACAGTTTTGCAATGAATGTGAGGTTACGACATGATGGCCAGCCAATTCCACAAACGGCATGGTTGCCCATAGAATATATATTAGTTAAGAGAATATTCAATTTACAACTGAGTTCAGTTGTACAAACTTGTTCTTAATAGAACGAAACACGTCACGTTCTACAATATTCGTATAAATCCGGCGTCTAAATCTTGGATAAATTCAGAGAATATTATCGCTGGCAGACAAAGGAGACACTGCAATGTAGTACAAAACCACGCTAGTTTTAAAGTATACTCGGGTTGAGATACTTTGTTAATATATTAAAATAAGGTTAATATTACTGTTACTGCTAAGACTAGAATATACAGTACTGAATGGAAGGGTTTAAATCAAATAGTAGGTATTTCATCAAAATGGCCTCGCTATATCTAAAACCAGCCCCACGCCATGGCATGACCTAGTTATCATGCCCACGCCGCTTGGGCGCCCATACTGTTCTTTTCTAGATTAGCTCAGTTCTTAAGTACGGATAAGATCTCTTCTCTAATTAATACCTTCTCAAGAGGAAGACTCTTCTTTATATATAGATGGATACGTGGATGACTATCACCAACCTAGGCAGTATTCATTGGAGACTATTCTCAGGCCTCTCGGAATAAATACGTGGATGACTATCACCAACCTAGGCAGTATTCATTGGAGACTATTCTCAGGCCTCCCGGAATGAATATCAGTGGAGAGCATATTCAGACACCGTAGTATCTGGAACAATTTCCTTACTTTGCAACACACCCTTGTGTCTCTTGCACACTTAGGAGCATCAGTTGTGATTGTTAGGTTTGTGATCCATGTCTTTTCCTATCACATCATCAGTACTTGTCTTGAATATTTCTTTTCGCTGAAGGGAATTGGATCCATTCACTCATATATATATATATATAATTCAGGATCAGACTGTACTCTCCTCATGAATAGAGATAGGCACTGTCACGTACGAGTGTAAATCAATCCTTTCCTTTCTACCTTGTCGGTATGTCCAGTCAGAATAACAGTAGGAATGTCCTACTAATTACAGCTGCCTTTGCCTTATGAGAAGATTATAGCTATAGCAAAATGGTTGAATAAAGATGGAAGAGTGATTCCAGACCATAGCTTACCCGATGTCCTGTTTGACTTTATTTGCAGAGTTGTTGTGGTGCACCCTCGAGCGGCACCCTCATCATCAACCAGCCTCAGCGAGTTCACCCAGAACTATTTGTTGCCTGAGTCAAAGTAGTACAGTTCCCTTTGCTGTCATCATCAAGTGAGAACTGATGGACCGGAGAGGAAAGCTGCAGACAACTATCGTGGGAGCAATGGATATGAGCTGAGTCACAAACCATCAATCTGACTTCAACCCACCACCGAATGCTTTGCTGTGCTTCTATGATTTCAGAGCACATGAAACTTTGTTTGCTGTATTAGCTAGAACATTAATCCATTTTACTTTTATCTTCCGAGTGGAGACATTTTTTTTTTCTTTTCTTTCATTTATAATTAAACTGTGCGGTCTGATTTGTAGACCATCACACAAAACTTTACCTACTGCCTTTTTCACCTCATAATAATTAATAGTAGTGTAGTGTGTAAGGATAGAAGTTGAGTGAACTAGTTGTGTCTCTCCTGTATGTTATACTTGAGGGCACTGGGGGCTTTTCTTCATCACAGGGTAGCGTGTCACTGCTAACTAAGTCAGCTATCATCTATCGGTGTATAGTGTCCAACTTTACTTGCAATTCCCTGTGCCACTGATAGGAAGGTAGACTCATCTGGGACCAGGATTCATACTATCTAGACCCAATACGAGCCTTTTTGTCTTCTTCTCCTACAGTGGACTGACCTAACCAAGGGTCAGCTTTTCTATCTACATCCTTACCCGTAGGGTTTTCTTATACGGCTGTAGATTACGCGACAGATTGGTGTCTCGTCTCCGGGATTTAATTTTAACCCAATCCTACAGATTGAGCTGCTCCTCTGCGAGATAATTTTTTTTTCAATAAGTTCACTGTCAACTGTATAAATTGCCTGTAACACTATAGGTCTACTAGATGATTGTGTAGGTTGGTAGGATTTCCTTTCCACGTAATTCTCACACTAAGACTAGACGGTTCTAGTATTAGTTGCCTGCGAGTAAATATTTCAATTTTTATACGCGAACAAGAAAATATACAGCAAAAGCAAAGTGGGTTGGTGACAGATTGGTAAGTGTGTTTGTTTGTCCTAATTAATTGCTATACATACTATATTAGGGCATTTAATTAAGTTGATTGATAGATAGGGGGTGAGCATTGCTTAAAAGTTTTTTCAGGTATCTCATCTAGGTGCTCAATTATCATGTCATTTGACAAGCAACCCACTACCCAGGAGTTGACGGAGAAAGGGACATTGATGGGATATGAGGGTGATGAGTTGAGGAAGTATATCAGAGAGGCTGAAAGAGAATGGAGGCAAGAACAAAGGGAAGAAAGAATCCGGATGGCGGAAATAGAATCAGAAAAACAGATGAAACAGGCTGAACTGGAGAAGGACAAGGAGTTAAAACTAGCCGAACAGGCGAGACAGCAGGAGATAGAATTAAGAAGACTGGAATTACAACACCCAGATGCTTCAAGATTCAGTAGTGCGAGTTCTCCAGTCTATAGTATAGATACTCCTCCAGCACAGAATGGTTCTCTGGGATCCATGAGTTTTCCTCTGCTGCCATTTGATGAAAAGACTGAGCAGATGGACAACTGGATTGACAAATTTGTTTTGATGGCCGAAGCATATAGCCTGCCCAAGGACAAATGGAATTTAAAAATTTCACAAGGACTCCGCGGCGCAGCGTATGATATATTCTCTAAACTACCTCCTGGACAGGAACGGGATTTTGACTCTCTGAAAAGTGCTCTTCTCAAGAGGTATGAGTTGACTTCATCTGCCTACCGAATGAAGTTCCGAAACGCCAAGCGGTTGCAGGGAGAATCGTATTCCCAGTTTGCCTCACGGTTACATACTTATGTCACCAAGTGGGTGGGACTGAGTGAATACGAGGCAACCTACGCAGGGCTAGAGGAGATGATTTTGGCAGAGCAGATGAGGGAGACAATGCCAAAGCCGATGCAGACTTTTGTGGCAGAAAATGGGGGGACTCGGTTAGCGGAGATAACCTCTCTGGCGGAAAGATACCTAATGGCCCATGGCGAAGCAAATACCACAAAAGCTGGGAGTAGTTCTCATGTTGAAAAACCACAACTCTCTAAGAATTCAAATAACTCTGGTAAGGACAGCAGAGGACAATTTGGGAAAAATGTGGGTCCTCATCAACATCATGGGTTTCAACAATCAGCACAAAACCCACCCACAAACCATAGCGGATGGGGCAAACCTTATTGCAAGAACTGCAAAAATCATGACCATCACACACGGTTCTGCAAGAATAAACCCCAAACCCACTATGCGGCGTGCCTAGCTACGGGAACCGGAGACCACCCCAACAAGAAATCTGGGAGCAATGTTAGACCTCCTGTGGTTGAAACTATTATGGTAAATGGGAGTCAGGTGCGATGTCTATATGATACGGGACTCCAGTATGATTCAGTTATCGCAAAATACCTAGTCAAACCCGGCCAGCTAACAGAACAGACCGTTACAATAAAGGGGGCCACTGAGACAATAGAGGTGCAGATTGCAAAGGTAGATGTGGAATCTAAATATGTCACTGGGACGATTTCTGCAGCAGTGATGGAGGATCCAGTGTACCCATTCATGTTAGGATGTCGGTATGTCTACTTGGGCGAACCAAAATCACCTATAATTGTTGCAGCAGTGCAGACCAGAAGTCAGACAGCAGTGTCGAGTGAGCCTGATCTTCGTCTTAATAATCCACTACCTCGAGAAATTCGGGCTGCCCAGGCAGAAGACCCAACACTGAAACCCTGCTTTGGTAAACTACCTAAAGCACGGAATCCACCTAAAAGGGGCGATTTTTATATGAAAGAGAAGCTTTTGTACCGGCGGGCGGGAACCAAGGATCACGACCACGGGCAACTTGTTGTTCCATATAAATTCCGGAATCAGATATTACATATGGGTCACGCCATATCTTTCAGTGGACATATGGGAGTGGGTGCCACTACTCAGCGTATTACATGCCACTATTTTTGGCCAGGAATGTCCGCCGATATTCAAAGGTATGTCAAGTCCTGTCCAGAATGCCAACGGGTCTCACCTAAACATTGGACCGCTCCAGTAACTTTGGGCGAAATGCCAATTTTGAGTATTCCGTTTGAGCGTGTTGCCGTGGACATTGTTGGTCCTCTGCCACGCTCCAAGAGGAAGAATGCATTTATTCTAACTCTAGTTGATACATGCACTATGTGGTCAGAAGCCATAGCTCTACCTGGAATAGATTCCAAACGAGTAGCGGATGCCCTAGTGACTATCTTCACCAGATTAGGTTTTCCTAATCAGATTTTGACAGACAATGGTTCGCAGTTCCGTGGGAAGTTAATGGAGGAAGTCTTCAATACCTTTCGGACTCGCCATATCCATACAAGTCCCTACCACCCTCAAGCTAATGGGACGGTGGAACGCTTCAATGGAACCCTCATGTCGATCCTACGTAAGCTAGCACAGGAGAAGCCAGAATGTTGGGATGAGTACCTGCCCGCGGCATTATTTGCATACAGGGAAGTACCACATGCCTCGACAGGACTTCCACCTGCTACACTATTATTTGGTCGACCTATAAAAGGACCGCTGGAGGCCTTAATGAGGACTTGGACTGAGGAGGGAGCTGATGAAACTGTCATCACTGCTTCCCAGTATGTTGAGGAGTTGAAGCAAAAACTGGAGACAGGCTGGAAATTGGCAAATTCCAACCTGCGTCGTGCCAGAAAGAAACATGCCTCATCCTATAATAAGAAAGCCAAGGACCGTTCTCTGGAGGTAGGAGACAAGGTCTTATTACTTTTACCCCAAGGGAGTAATAAGCTGGAAATTGGATGGCAGGGACCTTTTCCCATCATAGAAAAAGTATCCCATACAAACTACAAGATTGCTATTCGAGGAAAACAGAAAGTATTCCACATCAACTTACTTAGAAAGTATGCTGAGAGGGTAGCAGATCCACCGGTGCATCTGATGGCATTATCGGTGGCAACTGAGGTAGAAGGTGGAGAGGACTCAGGTGTAGAGTATCCGCTAAAACCCCAGGAGATCATGAAGGATGTCGTCATCAACCCTGACTTGGAGACGTCTGAGTTGGAGAAGATAAAGCGAATTCTAATGTCTCACGCCCCGGTGCTAACGGATAGGCCAGGTCGGACTAAGCTTGTAGAGTTTGACATGAAATTAACAAACGCAGATCCAGTCCGCCAAAAGTATTACCCTGTTCCCTATGCAAAACAGGAGGCTTTACAAGCCGAAATAAATTACCTATTAAAAGAAGGAATAATTTCGCCCTCGGAGTCACCCTATAGTGCAAGTGTGGTGCTTTTGAGAAAACCCAGCGGCGAGCATCGATTGTGCATCGACTATCGTCAGCTAAACGGAGTCACAGAATTTCAAGCGGAACCTTTACCAGATCAAGGATTACTGTTCGCAAAACTGAGTAAAGCGAAGTATTTTTCCAAGATAGACCTCAGTAAGGGGTACTACCAGATTCCAGTAAAGAAAGAAGTCCGACCGTATTTGGCTTTCAGCACAGCTGACGGCCATTACGAATTCAACGTGCTCCCATTCGGGCTGAGCAACGCTCCTGGTGTGTTCACCCGAATGATGAGATTATTATTAGATCCATTAAAGGACCCGAGTATCAGTAACTTTATGGATGACATCCTCATCGCCTCGGACACTTACGAGGAACACCTGCAGTCCATCGACAGACTGTTAAGGAGGCTGGCAGAGACAGGGCTCACCGCCAGACCAGCAAAATGCCAGCTCGCTTTCCGGCAGCTGGAATTTTTGGGGCATACAGTGGTTCAAGGACACATGCGCCCAGAACAAAAGAACGTAGATAAACTACTCAAGGCTACCAGGCCCAGGACCAAGAAAGATGTCAGATCCTTCGTATCCCTCTGTGGATTTTATCAGAAGTTTATCAAAAACTTCAACGTTTTAGCTGCGCCATTAACAGATGCCACTAGGAAAGGAGCACCTGAGCAAGTTAAGTGGACGCCAGCGTGTGAAGAGGCTTATACTACGCTGAAGGACAGACTAACAGCGAAGCCTATTTTACAATTACCCGACTTGTCGTGCCCATTCACCTTAAGGACGGACGCGAGCAATGTGGGAATTGGAGCAACTCTTTTACAAAAGGGTCGAGATGATGGAGAGATGCTTTTTCCAGTAGCTTACGCTAGCCGCAAGTTAAATACAGCGGAAAAGAACTACTCCACCATCGAGAAAGAATGTTTGGCTCTGGTATGGGCTATACAGAAGTTCCAGCCGTATCTATATGGAACCAAGTTTATTGTACAAAGCGACCACCAGCCTTTGATGTTCTTAGCCTCATCCAAACAATTAAACACAAGATTGATGAGGTGGTCACTATTACTGCAACCTTATACCTTCACCGTGGAATATATTCCTGGCAAATATAATGTTGGAGCAGATTTCCTAAGTAGACACTGCTCTACAGAAGACGAGGTTGTGGCTACGCTACTCAGTGTTCCCATACACTAGCTTGAAAGCTAGCAAACGAGAGGGCTTAGCCAGATTGTAAAAGTCCGTGTCACGTACTTTTTTCCCTATGGGGGACATCTGTGACGAAAGCCTGGCTGCACCCTCTCCTCTTGCTTATTATTCAGTGTATTATAAAGAATAATTAGAAATGTTATATAAATGTTACGATCACATTATATTTACGGTTTATAGAGTAATTTAGTTTGGCCGACTTATCCTGGCCAACTTCAAACCAACTGACAACTGGCCCGGAAACGACCACTTGCGTATCCTAGTTCCATATCCGGTCTCACTCTTCTGCTAGCATTTGCAGACAGCGGTCGGGGCCCATTTGTGGTGTTCAAAAAGCAACGTTTATTTAAATAGTAAATTACTTAAATAAGTAATAAGAAAGAGAAAATTTTATATTGAACAAGGGCCCCGATCTGTAGTGAGAATCTGATTCTGGAACTAGGTAAGATCAACCGACTATTATTCCTATATATATTTTTGATGTTCATAACAGTTTTGCAATGAATGTGAGGTTACGACATGATGGCCAGCCAATTCCACAAACGGCATGGTTGCCCATAGAATATATATTAGTTAAGAGAATATTCAATTTACAACTGAGTTCAGTTGTACAAACTTGTTCTTAATAGAACGAAACACGTCACGTTCTACAATATTCGTATAAATCCGGCGTCTAAATCTTGGATAAATTCAGAGAATATTATCGCTGGCAGACAAAGGAGACACTGCAATGTAGTACAAAACCACGCTAGTTTTAAAGTATACTCGGGTTGAGATACTTTGTTAATATATTAAAATAAGGTTAATATTACTGTTACTGCTAAGACTAGAATATACAGTACTGAATGGAAGGGTTTAAATCAAATAGTAGGTATTTCATCAAAATGGCCTCGCTATATCTAAAACCAGCCCCACGCCATGGCATGACCTAGTTATCATGCCCACGCCGCTTGGGCGCCCATACTGTTCTTTTCTAGATTAGCTCAGTTCTTAAGTACGGATAAGATCTCTTCTCTAATTAATACCTTCTCAAGAGGAAGACTCTTCTTTATATATAGATGGATACGTGGATGACTATCACCAACCTAGGCAGTATTCATTGGAGACTATTCTCAGGCCTCTCGGAATAAATACGTGGATGACTATCACCAACCTAGGCAGTATTCATTGGAGACTATTCTCAGGCCTCTCGGAATGAATATCAGTGGAGAGCATATTCAGACACCGTAGTATCTGGAACAATTTCCTTACTTTGCAACACACCCTTGTGTCTCTTGCACACTTAGGAGCATCAGTTGTGATTGTTAGGTTTGTGATCCATGTCTTTTCCTATCACATCATCAGTACTTGTCTTGAATATTTCTTTTCGCTGATGGGAATTGGATCCATTCACTCATATATATATATATAATTCAGGATCAGACTGTACTCTCCTCATGAATAGAGATAGGCACTGTCACGTACGAGTGTAAATCAATCCTTTCCTTTCTACCTTGTCGGTATGTCCAGTCAGAATAACAGTAGGAATGTCCTACTAATTACAGCTGCCTTTGCCTTATGAGAAGATTATAGCTATAGCAAAATGGTTGAATAAAGATGGAAGAGTGATTCCAGACCATAGCTTACCCGATGTCCTGTTTGACTTTATTTGCAGAGTTGTTGTGGTGCACCCTCGAGCGGCACCCTCATCATCAACCAGCCTCAGCGAGTTCACCCAGAACTATTTGTTGCCTGAGTCAAAGTAGTACAGTTCCCTTTGCTGTCATCATCAAGTGAGAACTGATGGACCGGAGAGGAAAGCTGCAGACAACTATCGTGGGAGCAATGGATATGAGCTGAGTCACAAACCATCAATCTGACTTCAACCCACCACCGAATGCTTTGCTGTGCTTCTATGATTTCAGAGCACATGAAACTTTGTTTGCTGTATTAGCTAGAACATTAATCCATTTTACTTTTATCTTCCGAGTGGAGACATTTTTTTTTTCTTTTCTTTCATTTATAATTAAACTGTGCGGTCTGATTTGTAGACCATCACACAAAACTTTACCTACTGCCCTTTTCACCTCATAATAATTAATAGTAGTGTAGTGTGTAAGGATAGAAGTTGAGTGAACTAGTTGTGTCTCTCCTGTATGTTATACTTGAGGGCACTGGGGGCTTTTCTTCATCACAGGGTAGCGTGTCACTGCTAACTAAGTCAGCTATCATCTATCGGTGTATAGTGTCCAACTTTACTTGCAATTCCCTGTGCCACTGATAGGAAGGTAGACTCATCTGGGACCAGGATTCATACTATCTAGACCCAATACGAGCCTTTTTGTCTTCTTCTCCTACAGTGGACTGACCTAACCAAGGGTCAGCTTTTCTATCTACATCCTTACCCGTAGGGTTTTCTTATACGGCTGTAGATTACGCGACAGATATTCCCTAAGACGACCTTCCACATCCGTGAGGGTTTCTCATGCATCAGTCGCAACGTCATCTATGCGATTACCTGCACACGTTATATGTCGGCTTACGTCTTGGTGACAGATTTAGACAACATCTTTCTGATATCACCAGTGGCGCCCACAAACCAGTAGCCATGCATTTCAACAGTCCTGACCACCGTGGCGTGGCCGACATACAGGTCACGGCCATTAAATCATGCGCATCCCACGAACGGAATCGGAAGACATTGGAACACCGTCTCATCTTCCAGTTGGGCACACTCTTCCCTCACGGCCTCAATGTTCAACACTGTTTCATTTAACTTCCTAACCCCACCCCCTAGTTTACAGTCCACCATCTAGGTACGTGCAGGTCCTTTACAGGACGTCGCAGTCATCTTTCTTGGCAGGTTTGCGTTCGGTGTTTTGCTATCGTTTTCTGAACGACTGCGACTCATGCTCCTCTGTGAGGAACAACACTATGTAATCTTCCGTAGCTGTGTTTCGAGCGCTTAACGAGAATTGCTAATTGTGAACTGCGTCCGCGACATCTTTGTCGGTCCTCATTTTCACTTTTTTTGCCCACATGGGCGCTTCTCCACCCCCACTCTCCTACCGCTTGACCTTTGACCCATGTACCATACATCAGGTCTATTAATCCACTGACAGCCCTACGCGTGTCGGTCTTTCCTAGCAAAGATGCAGATTCAGATAAGTACCTTTAATTAGTTTAATATTGTCATGTAGTGTGTTTCATGTGGGTTTGTGTCTTTTTGTCCTGTGCTGACGAAGGCTTTGGCCGCAACGTCCAATTTGTCTCTTGTAGTCGTGTTTTAGTAAAGCTCACAATCTACTTCTCGCGTTTTTTATTTTTTTATTTTGGGTGATTCATTCAAAGTTTAAATAATGGCAGTTACCATAATTTACGTGCGTTCAGGCCAAACAAACAATGGGTAATTGACACCGAAAGAAAAGTAAAATCTAGAAAGTATCCAGAATATCCAACTCCAAATGAAAAGTATCTATCCAGCATTCAAACGTCAGAAAACGGTATCCAGACGCCCGGCAAAAACCTCTAAATCTGGATATAAAATATCTAGAATGGCAACCCTGGTTGGTACTCCATGTACCCAGGTCCGTAGGCACTTGCCAGGTTGGGTACGCCTGACCAAAATCTCTTAGCCAAACGTAAATTACCACATTAAATATAAATACATATTAGGTAAGCGTAACACATATATTAATTATATTTCTAATAAATATTAGACTATAGACAAAATGAGTAGGCTTTAGCATAGAGGGTTCAGATTCTGTCTCTTCTGTCATTGGTTCATATATCTCATGCATATCCTTACTGTCATTCATATCATACATTCCACTACAGTACTCCTGCCATCTTTCTAGAATTTGTATAGATTCTGTTAAGGAATTTCCCGTCTTGTCACAGATAACATTCAATTGAGGTGGAACATTTCTTGTCAATAACTTCATTTCATTGAACATTTCGTAATATCTTCCAGTCTTATGATATAGCTCTATTCTGGTACAGCAATCGTGTATATATTGGTTTTTTCCCCCCTTCTCGTGTTCTTTCTTATCTCTAGAGTTAAAGATTTATACTTCATCCTGCAGTTATCGGGTTCTTTCTGTTATAGTTCTCTTCGTTGTTTTATTAATTCTAACTGTCCGATGTAATCCATGGCGTATGTTGCTTTTTCTTGGTCGGAATTAAATCTTTGGCTGCAGCTATCAAGATATCTCTAGCTTGTACTGCCAATTCTTCAGGTGTCAATTCCTCCTGTGCAGACACCAAGACCCCCAAAACGATTCTTCACATCTACGTTTTTTTGTTGTGTATGTTGCATATCCCTTGCAGGACGTTGCAGTCAACACCAGCATTTTCAGCTGCTGTTGATTTACTAGGCAAGTTTTTTAAAACGTTTAGTAGTTTGCCATAGCTTTCTGAACGACCGCCCCCCCCCCCCCCCATACCAACATGTTATAATACAAGGCGCCACGGTCTGCTGCACAAATCGGTCGTGGCTGCATTTTGAATGCCTGGTAAGCGGCTCACGAACCGCATTCGCAAGCCTTTGGCCATGGATGTGTGGGTGGGTGAGTGTATAGGTTGGGGGATGTTTGTCTGGGTGGGGAGATGTGTGTGGATGGGTGCGGGATGTTTATTTTTGTGAGATCAAAACCAAGTGGCCTTGGTCCTCTGGTAAGCTTTTTTTTTTTTTGGAGTTTAACTTTCACATCTGTTTCTAATAACTGATGATCTGTATCACAGTTTGCACAGTTGTGTGTGTGTGTGTGTGTGTGTGTGTGTGTGTGTGTGTGTGTTTGGATGGCCTTTAAGTCTGACAGTGAGGATTCTATCACTAACTGGGTTATACCCAATTAAAGCCTCTGCAGTCATTTTATCTAAACAAACTGCCACTCCGCTGTGGCCTCCAACATTTCTACCAGAATATATAAACATACTTCCATTTTCAGTTTTAAAATGTCCCTTGCCTCTCCAGCGATGTTCACTAATTCCTAAAATGTTAATATTTAACCTCTCAATCTCGTCACATACTATCTTAAGCTTTCCCTCATACAGACTACTCACATTCCACGTTCCTAGTCTTACTCTCCTTCTTAGTCTGACACATGGGATTTCCTTGGTAACACCGTCAGGAATAACTCCATCATCATTATTACTAGTACTGGCCCCTGTGTCACACTTTTCCATAGTGTTATCTGATCTGCCTGGCCTGGGTGTCTCACCACCAGATTTCTTTCTTATTAGTTTTTCTATTATGGTTATTAAGGTTTCTTGGCAAGTTTTGCAGAAGGTAGTTTGCCATTGTTTTCCTTCTGGGCAGTGACTGTACTAGCCGATGGTCATAGCCATTGTCTCAACCGATGATCTGCCTATCGCCGCAGAGTGCAGACCATAACCAACAACAATCTGTTGGCTACTCTCACATTCCATCCACCACCTGCTTCCATGGCTTCACGTGACCCTGATGGAAGGGTGGTTGGAGGGTAAACGGATACTCCATCTTGCCAAAGGGTGTCCCGTAGGCTAACGGAGGAAAGGAGGCGTCTTACATCTCCTTTGATAGGGGATATCCCTACCCCACTAACCGGTTTTGCGACTTAGCTTCCCTCAAAATAATCAGATTGCTCATTTTGGCTGTCCGATTAATTCTCAGCATTCTACCACAAAATCACATCTGCAAGGCGGGTTCCAAATGTTGCTGTATGTAGCCGAGGCGCGGTGTTGGGGTGAGCGCCCAACATTGCTCAAATACCTCAATGGCTCGTGAATACATAACCTATGCAGCAAAAGTCCAACTCCTGGCCTTCACGTGGCGGACCTGTTTAAACTAACAGGAGAAGGGGCGACGGCGAGTCTCTGGCGCCGGAAAATAACCAGTATGCTCTAGATGTGTATGCACGTACATGCATGCGCAGACAGGTGTGTGCGCGCGTACACATCTACACTCGAGTGAGACCACAGTCTGCTCTAGCAAAGAAAGGTGCTGAAGACGGAGGCAACCAGCCAAGAGGCGCACCACAGAAATCAGGATGCCACGCAATCACGCAAAATGGAATATGTCGACTACTGCTAATCGTTATGGTGCTCGCCCTGCTTTGGACCCCCAGGCAGGTGCAGTGCCGGGCCCTATGTCTCGAAAGGGTCCAACCCCAACTACTGGAGGTCCTTCTCAGATGTCCTGTGGAGCCAGGGGACATGAGAATAGGACGACTGGCCATACTAAACGAAGACTTAAAATAATGCACTGGAATGCGGAGGGAGTCAGCAACAAAAAAATAGAATTAGAAATAATCTTGGACCAAGAAAAAGTAAGCATATGTTGCTTGCAAGAAACTTACCTCAATGAAAATATAGCCTTCAAAATCAGAGGCTACCAGTGTTACCGATCTGACCGAAAGAACAGGCGAAAAGGTGGGATACTGACCCTTGTAAGAAATAACATCATGGCTTCCCAAATCAAAGTCTACATGGAAGGGGCTGAGTATCAGACACTTAAACTTAAGACAGGTAATACAGATCTACATCTGATCAATTACTACTGTCCAAGTGACCGCCCACAGGCACTGGACACTCTACCACTAAAAGAAAAAATGATTGTGTGTGGCGATTTCAACAGCCACTCGCAGAGCTGGGGCTATGATCACATGGACCAGAGAGGAGAGAGACTGGAAGACTGGCAGGATGAGAATAGATTCATGTTGATTAACAAGCCGTCCGACCCACATACTTTCTACTCGAGATCATGGCACTCTACAACTACACCTGACCTGGCTTTTCATTCACCAGACCTGGAGTGGAACATTACACGAACTGTTGGGAAACAACTTGGTGGCAGTGACCATCGGCCAGTCTTTCTAACCGTAGAAAATGAGCTTGTAAGTGAAAGCAGCACCCTCTCGAGGTGGAACTACAAGAAAGCAGACTGGGCAATGTACAAGAATCGCACCAGCATACTGGTTAGAAACCTTAACACTGAGAAAGACATAAATAAAGCAGTTGAAGAGTTTGGGAAATGCATACTACAGGCAGCGCGAGAAACAGTACCAAGAGGAGCCCGTAAACAATATAAACCCTACTGGAGTAGTGAACTGGAACAGTTGCATAACGATGTTGAAGTGTGTAGAAAGCAAGCAGAGGCCACACCCAGCCAAGAGCACCACAATAAATTCCAGCATGCAAAAGCCAAATTTCAAAGGGCCAAGCTGCAGGCTAGACGGAAAAGCTGGCAGGAGAAAACGGAGTCTCTGAACTTTGAAAGAGACACAAGGAAATTGTGGAAGCTAATAAAACAGCTTAATGACGAGGGCACAGGGAGAAACTCAAAAATTGCACTACATAAAGATGGAAAAATCTTAACAAGAAAGCAAGCAGCTGACCATTTTGCGGACTCGTTCGCACAAGATAGCAATATCAAAATTAGTCCAGAGAAATAACAAGAGATTCGAGAGAAACGACAACATACAGGACAGAAGGAAATAGTACATGAGGTTCTGGAGGCACCCATCACAATCAGCGAACTGGAGCTAGCCATATCAAAACTGAAAATGAGAAAGTCACCAGGAGCTGATGGTATCTCCAATGAAATGATCAGGAACCTAGGAACAGAGGCCAAAACAAAGCTGTTGCAGATCTTCAATAACAGCTGGACCTTAGGCAGTGTTCCACAAGCCTGGAGAGAAGCAATCATGATACCCCTCCTAAAATCAGGGAAAGATGGTTCCATTGCCTCTAGCTACAGACCAATTAGCCTCACCAGCTGTCTCTGCAAAACACTGGAGCGCATCATCAATCACAGACTGCAGTGGTACATTGAAAGTAAAAACATCCTTGTGCCACAGCAGGCTGGCTTTAGGCAGTGCTACTCTACGGAAGATCAGACAACCTACCTCTCTCAAGAAATTGAGGATGCATTCCAAGAGAAGAAGCTGGTGCTTGCGGCATGGATAGATCTGAAGAAAGCCTTTGACAAAGTCTGGAAAGAAGGTCTGATGAAGAAACTGAGAAACTGCAAAGTCAATGGAAGAATGTACAAATGGGTGAAAGCATACTTGCACAACAGAAGAGCCCGAGTACAGATAGACGGACTCAAGAGCAAGAAAGTACTACTGCGTCACGGTGTCCCCCAGGGCGGAGTCTTGTCCCCCACACTTTTTCTAATCTTCATCAATGATCTTGTTGCTCACCTACCGCATGGAATTAAAGCGGCAATGTACGCCGATGACCTGGTTCTATGGAGCACAAATGAATATGCATCAGTGGCCACCAGATTGCTACAAAGAGCTGTAGATACATTTGCTGCATGGGCAAATAGATGGTGTGTCAGCATAAACACTGACAAGTGCAGCACCACCCTATTTACCCTCTCTCCAAAACAAAAGGCAGGGATCATCCAGATAAATGGAACACCCCTAAGAGAAGATAAAGAACCAACATACCTTGGAGTAACATTTGATGGCAAGCTGACACAGAGAAAGCACATCAACAAAGCAGTAGCAAAAGCCAGAAGGAAAATAGCCATCCTGAGAAAGCTAAGTGGAACCACATGGGGAGCCAGTACGAAAATACTTAGCAAAGTTTACCAACAGAGCATACGACCACACCTGGAATATGGGTCAACTGCGTGGTGTTCAGCATCAAATACCACACTACAAGAGCTGGACAAGGTGCAAAATCAAGCACTTAGAGTCACCACAGGAGGGATGAGATCAACCCCTATAGTGGAAATGGAGAAGATGGGGAGGACACAGGCACTGAGTGAGCGCAGAGATACGAAAACGCTAATACAAGCAGAAAAGTTCCTCAGCTTGCCAGGCCACCCTATGAAGAACAGATTTGAAAACCTAGCTATGGGGCGGTTGAAAAGAAGTAGTTTTATCCACCAGGCCAAACGACTCTGCAGAGAAACCACTGATCTGCCCACAGTTGGTATCCCCCTAACAACTATTCCAGAGCGAACTCCATGGAAAGATGAGCATAGACTATCGTTACACATCCAGACAAAAGTGAGAGGAATATTTGACAAGGAAGAACAGAACAGTGTGCAGCGCAGAACAACCACTCTCAGCTTCCTTGATGAAGAATACCCACATGACCTCTGGATCCGAGTCTACACAGATGGGTCAGCACAAAATGCTGTTCGAAATGGAGGAGCGGGAGTGTACATAGAATACCCAAATAATACCAGGGACAAAGCCAGAGTACCGACAGGAAAGTACTGCCATAACTATGATGCCGAAATTGAGGCAATCAAGATAGCAACAGAGAAATTACTAAATAACAGCAATGGTACACAACCTGTGGTGCTACTAACAGATGCAAAATCAGTACTCGAGGCGCTCCTCTCTGGGAAATTGCCAGTACTAAGGACACTACTTACTGAACTTAGCAGTCAGCATAAAGTCACCATACAGTGGATACCATCCCACTGTGGAGTACCCGGAAACGACAGAGCTGATCAATTGGCTAAGGAAGGAGCCAAAGAGGAACAGCCTGATGTGCCCGTTACATACCACCAAAAGAAAAGAATGATCAAATCAGTCAGAAAGCCACCAAAATCTGCTCAAGATGACTACCACATTATGGACAGACCAGAACAAGTCATTATTCTGCGCCTCAGAACAGGACACAATAGATTACGCAACCACATGTATACAAAATTCAAGATTGGTGAAACAGCCATGTGCACATGTGGATTGGCGTCGCAGACAGCAGAGCACATACTCCAAGACTGCCCAAAATATAACATATCTAGGCAAACCTTCTGGCCTAGAGAGACGACAGTGGAAGATAAACTCTATGGACCACTGTGTGAACTGAAAAAAAAAACAGTTCAATTCATGCAAGAGACGACATTGCAGATATAGACATATTTCAAGCGAACGAAAGAAGAAGAAGAAGAACATCTGCAAGGCTTCCAATGATTTATTTTTTCGTCTGTTTACTAATTGTCCAAGATTCTCTGCCGTATATTACATCTGGTTATATGTAACATGCAATAACTATTTTTCTAACTTTCAAGGACATTGACTTATTGTCCAAAACGTTCGTCAGCATACAAACAATAAAGATCAATACAACTAAATTCTCCCCCGATGTGTCTCCACCTTGCCGTGGTGGGGGAGCTTGCGTGTCCCATCGACCCCATGTGCTTGCCGATGGGTGAAAAACTACATATCGGACAGCATATGGGATAGGGACCAGACTAAGAGAGACACAACCTGCTGCTCTGCAGGTGAGACTGAGGATAGCAGTCCAAAATTTAAATCAGGCGCACGAAGGCAGAAGTTCTTGGTCCGGACAAAACACTAAAGGCTCCCTGTCGAGGGCTGTGGCTGAACGCCTCTAAGCCACAAACCCTCGGACCTGAGAGCCGGGCCGATAGCCACCTCTCGAAAAATAAAGGCGTGATACTGAGTAAGCTACATGCTCAGGTCTGATAGAAGTTCGAAGGCTCTCAGCTGGGGGATATGAGAGATTCCCGGATGAGAGGCCAGGCCGTTTCTCGTTCACCGCTGCACGAAGGTAAGGTGCTGATCCGGCAGCACAAGTAGCCTACCTCGTGAGCGAGTACAAAAAGTCAAAAAGTGCCCCAGTCGAAGAAAGTGGCTGCGAAAACTGTATCTAACTCATAGAGAGTGTAGACAAAAGTGGAAGAACGTCTCAATGCCGCAAAATGGAACGCACGGCGAGCGAACCTATTGCGTGGTCCGAAGTCAAAAGCGTGGGTGTCGCTTGCAGTCTGACCGTCCCTGGTGTGTGCTTGAGCGATCAGTGGCAAACGAGTTGCCCAACACATGGAAGTGAGGAACTAAAGCAGCCATGAGCAGGACATGGCAACTCCTCGGGTGAGCCCAGTCACAGAGTAATATGTGCCGGCTCTGCAATTATGGAAGCCTCCTTGGACAGCGAGGGAATGCTCATGGTCTGCCCCTGCCTTCCCTTGAGGGCCGACCACGATGTCGTTCGTCGTTCTATCTTGACCAGCTGAGATGTTAGCGACATCACAACAGTCCAACGTGCCTCGAAACCAGAGGATGGCTAACCTCATTAAAAAATGCCCGCTGGAAGTCGGAAGTGTCGTCCTACGGGTGGCAAACTAAAAATTGACACTACGCAATTACGTCCGAGTGAAATGTCTCGTCCGAATGTCTCTCGTGCTAGGAACAGCTCTGACTACCTAGTTTCCGAATGCCGCTCTTGTTCGGAACAGCTCTGACTGGGTAGTTTTCCGAATGTCTGTTGAGCCTGGAAAAGCTCTGATGGGCGCAACGACAAGCACATGTCCGAAAACTCGCTGAGTGGATGCCGTCTGCAAACCTGTCTGGTTTGTGCGGGAATGACCCGGGGAAACGAAATGACCAATATATTGAAGTGAGGATTTAAAGCAGCCATGAGCAGGACGTGACGATCTCCCTCGGTGAGCCCAGATCCAGGGCGTTATGTGTCGGCCCTGCAACTATGGAAGCAACCTTGGATGGCGGAAAATGCTATGGACTGTCCCTGCCTTCCTTTGAGGGATGACCGTTGTCTTCGACCGTTCCACCTTGGCCAGCATGGTTGCAGATGGCGCCACAAAAGTGAGAGTCTCCCAGGAATGCTACCTGGTCAAAAATGCACGCTAAAGTCGATGTGTTGGCCTACGGGTTTCGGCCCAAGGGCGCATAACAGACACACCGCAATCACATCTGAAAAAACACTCCGGATGAACGAAAAGAAGAATACAACTAAATTTAAAAAAAAAAAAACAATATAAAAAAGTTACAAAGCCGATACTAATTCTTAATATTTTGTTCATGGGGTCTATGTTTAAATTCACGAAGGAGTATTAATTCTGCCCCACTGCCATCTGTACAGTTGTGCACCTTGCTGGGGTTGACTGCTACGTCCTTTAAAGGATATGCAAGAACTATTTTTAAATATTATTTTACCTCTTGTTGGTTTAGGTATTTCGTTGTTCTTGGGGTTACTGAAACACCTCCCCACACTAATGTGGATACACAACAGAAGGTAATCAATACATAATAATTACATTTAAAAAAGAAAGTGTTTTTAGCTCTGCAGGACAACAGTTCCCCATGAACAATGGGAAAAATAGTGGATATAGTGGGGAATTATGGTTTAGGTACAAGAAATGAAAGAGGAGAGAAACTAATAGAATGGGCAAATATTAATGATATGATAATTGGAAACACATGGTTTAAACACCATAAAAGACAACTATACACATGGGAAAGCCCTGATATGAAAATGTGCAACCAAATTGACTACATACTGTCACAAATTGGCCGCCTTAACATCCCAGAATATTTTTCTCGGTCTCCAAATTTGAGAGGCCAAATTGAGAAAGAATGAATTAATCACACTACTCCAAAATTATCTAGTCGTGAGGTAAGATTATTCACAAAAAGCCTCTAGCCATGACGTAAGCTTGCAGATGGCAAGTAAAATGGCAACTAGATAATTAGTATACACCTTGGGAAACTGCTGACCCAGACATGCTGAATCAACAATGAAGGGGCCATGGACTGTGTAATTAAAACTGACCAGGCATGACACCTGATAAGCACAGGTAGGAAATCGCCAGGTGTGAACAACATTGACAGAGGGAGAGATAATAGCCCCAGGGCTGTAAACTAAGCCCCGTCCACTCTGACTGGCAGACTCAGGAATGTGTGAAAACAGATCTGATAAGACAATTAACACTGGGCTGTAGACTGTACCAGACAGAGAGGAGCAAGGTGTGATGGCCAGGTTGCGGGGATAATTGCAATTACCGTCAGCGGGAGAATAGAAGAATTTATGACGGGAATGCCAAAGAGATAATAGTGTCTCAGACACTGTCTGCTAGACTAAGCTTAAATAAGGGTCCCTAGCCTGTTTTATGTTAGATTAAGTTTGACTTCAGAACAGGTGAGACAACCAGCTCGTTTTGTATGATTCTTAGGTTGCTAGATTTAACTAGGAGAATTAATTCTTAGTAACTAGTCGAGTTTTAGATGGATGTACTGACTTTCAGTCTATATCTGATCTAGGTTATTGCAAGAACTATCATTGTTGTAGGTTACTTGAGTGTTCTTTCTGAGTTCTGTGTTCAATATCATGGTGCTGTAAGTGCTACTCTTCTGAGAAGTAGAAACTTATTGAAGGCAGGTCTTGTCTAGATATACTTGAGGTGTCGTAGCAGATGCTTGCCATCTCTTTCTAAACTAGACTAGTCTCGTTTTTGGTGTGTGCATTTGTTGTACAGAATATAGTCAACTAACTATTTCTTTAATTCTTACAACAGCAGTAACTAACTAGTGCATTATGCTATGATGTTAAAGTATCATAATATGTCTAGTTTAATCAATATGTTTATGTGTATTGGATGTTTGATAAATTGATTTGTCATATGCAAACCTACCAATATGAAGTGTTATGCTATTGTCTGCGCATTGACACATTGACCATCGACTGCATTTGTAGCAGAGGTGTAATGGTACAGACATTACCCACAAGTGTTATGGGGTATATGGTGCTAAACCTTTTTCATCATATGGTGGAGGGTAATTCACGGAAGTCTGGTACAGCTACTGGTCCCGGCTTGTAAGCCCGGATGATCAGGCATTGTTATAATACCCTTACCGACCCTGTGAGCTGCTAAACTAACTTTGGACGGAGCGGCTGTACGACGCAGAATTTCTGTATTAGCGACATGGACATGGGGCGGCAGAAATGTAATCATTACAGGCGTGTGAGACAATTGAAAAGCCCGTCCCAGACTAAAGACAGTAGGGAGAAGGAGGAGGGTGAACACAGTAGAGCTGGAAGATAAACTTGGCCAGACTGGTCATTGTATATGTTTGTGTTATGATATGTTTTAATTAGGATTGCGCTGATGTAGAACTGATATAACACATTCTCGACTTTCTTTCAAGCTCTCACAAGGAGCACCTATGTTATAGATCTCAAGACTAGAGACTACTGACTAGGAGTGTCAGGACTGACAGGATCGTTAGAATACCGGCAAGCTGTTCTTTTGTTGTCTACTGGAGAGGGGGGATCTGGACCACAGATCCAGATAGATGGAGTAACAAGTAAAGTTACGTAATGTTTGTCATCAATATCAATATGTATATGATTTCATCATCCTCATATTGACAATCATCCTATGTCTATTGTTATGATTAGCAAATAAATGTTGTAGTATTGTAACTCATAGTTCTGTCGTTATATTTTAATTCCAATTGTGCATACGTGTTGTGTGTGTACATTGGTGGGGGTTCACTTACACACCAAGGAAAGGAGCAGTCAGGGAGAAAACCTGTACTGAGATAGTCGTCTATACTAATATATTTAGACTTAAAACATCTATCTTAAGCTCACCTTCTCTTTCCTATACCTTGGCGAATATTCAGCTCAGTTCATTTCAATTTTGTAACGAGCCACTTAGAGCTGTACGTTGGATATTCAGGGCTTAATCTGTAGTTCAGCCATATAGATTTTGTCCCTAGTCAGTTTCTGACTATTTAGGGTTGCTCGCCAGTGAATAAATACTTTCATTCAGCCGGTGGGGCATCCCGACTTATGACAGATTGGGGCTTCTCGTACGGTATTTGAATTCGGACTTCTCGCTTTCAATAGACTCCGGTACTAGACCCTAGACATACGATTTTAAAAGTTAACTCTTGTAATCTTCAGTCATCAAAATAGACTATCATCAGATGTAGCTAATTTTAGTTGAGGAAATTACAGAGTATAGATATAACTTTTCAAAAGTGTATAACAGACAAGAACTTATGAGAACTACCTCATCTATCATTTATTGATAAGTATTTTAATTCTTATCATTTAGTGTATCATTCATCATTTAATGATAACTGATCACTTTAATCATAATTACATTGATGTGTTTGATGATTTAACTGCTTGATTGATTTGCCATTTTATGCTACTTATGCCATTTTCATTATGACATGTATGCAGTGCATTTTAATATTTATTTAGGTAAATATTAGTATTGATTACTGTGTAGTATATCTCTCACACTTACTTCACTGCGGTCGCCAGAAACTACATGAATATTACTTTCAGTTGTCTTTCACTGCTGAGGATAAACTCTACACATTGGTTTAGGTTCTGCTGTCACTGGTTCACTCTTGTCTTTCTAGCTTAGCTCTGAATTTGATAGATACATAGGGCTTACCATTAGCAAATATGGACTCACCTTCCCAGGATCTAGATTATCTGAAGGCGCGCACAGATTACTTAGAGTCCACGAGAAGGTTAGGCATAATAGAGGGCTTAACAGGAGAACAATTAGAAATATACATCAGAGATGAAATGAAAGAGTGGGACATGGCGGAGGAACAGATGAATAAAACAATTGACGAGTTATTTGAAGCAAAAGAGCGTAGCAAAACTGAAGAAGCAGAGATTAATAAACAGCATATGGAAGTAGTCAATGCAGAGAAGCTAACCTTTCTAGCGGAACATAAGGTAGGAGATATGGATGCTCACCCAACCAGGAAGGAAGGGACATCTTTGCCAACCACCGCGGAATCAGAGTTAGTGGACCGGGAACGACAAGTTATCATTCGACCCTGTCCTAAACGGAAAAGAGGGAAGAAAAAACGTGCCAAAGGCACTTCAAACAGTCACAAACGTGATAACTGTTTGCACCACGGAAATTGTGGTCTCACTGGTTCGCCAGTACAGGACCTTCAGGAAAACCACTTGACTTCTATGAGAAATGAATCTCGAGAGAAAGAGGAACTGAAGACAACCTTTAATGAGGTCGCAGGCGGAGACCTAGCCGATTCTCACATTCCCTTCTGTTCACAGAATCACGAAGTGGAATTACATCTGACTGAAATAGGGAGGATGGAAGTAACTGAATCCCAGGTGAATTTCATTACTGCAATGCGGGAAGAATCACTAATTATCAGTTCAGATAATTTAACTGGTCCGCCAGTACAAGACTCCCAGGAATCTCATTTTACTTCAACGAGAGGTGAAACTCAAGAGGAAGATGACCTGAGGACATCTTTTAAGGAGGTCGGAGATCGAAAGGTAACCGACTTTATTATTCCCTTCAGCTCAGGAGAGGATGAAGTGGGATTAAATTTGACTGACAGAGGGATGAAGGAAGACCCGGAACCCCTTGTGATCTTTGAGGCTGCAGCTCAGGAAAAGACACTAGACATCAGTTCAAATGATTTACGTAGTGGGATGGATTGTTTAGACACCAGCCCATCACAGGATTTACCTCAACTGGACTTAGCCCATGAAAGCATGACCAGAGAGGAACATCCAGACCAGGAAACATTTCCAGTTGTTATCTCACAGTATACCAGTTCGGAGACTCAGGAAACACAGGGAATTGTCATGAGCCAGAATATGGACTCTGATATGGTGCAGACAACATTGTCTGTAGTTGCTAAAGAAGAAAATTCTTTGCACAAGATGGAGGCAGAAACGCCTATCATCTCATTAGCTGAAGTTATCAGGGAATTCCAGCAACAGGGACCTGAAGTAACAGAAGTCAAGAGTGGTTTGGAATCAACACTCTTAGGACTCAATCAACCCTTCAGTCAGGGCGATTTGATAGGAGTAGATCACCTATTTGTGGATACTTTATTCAAAAGTAACACCACTTTATCGCCCTGGAGTAACTATGTTATTTCTCAAGGCAGGACAACTTGGCACACTAAATTTCCAATTTCTATCACGGTTTGTACAAGAAACTCTAATGCAGAGAAACTCAGCCCATTAACTGAATATCAGGGGAAGAAACCGCGACACCGAGGAGGGACGATTGTTACTCCCGACTTTGAAGGAGGAAAGCGCCAGTTGAATTTACATCATGGGACCATGATGTGTAACACTATTCCTTTCAAAAGGAAGCTATTGATGGATCAGTTAAGAATCTATAAAGGACGGAGGAAAATCACGGAGACAAGCTTTGCTGTGGCCAGCTTATGCAAGACCTCACTACGGGTACATCCTCGGCTGAAAGGAGTAAATCACGTGAGTGAATGGTGTAAAAAGATTGCTGCCCAGAGGCGTAGAAGAATCCCGTTGATTGTGATCTTTCCCAGAGGGGTAAAATTACAACCTTCTGACAATTACCGGATTTTACCAAGCTATTGCATGGAATCCCGGCCTAAAACCAGGTACAAGGATCTATCCAGTGTATCTTTGGGTTATGGAAATGGAACGTCTTTATGCAGATGCAGGACAACCCACTGCCACAAGGAATATTGGAAACCTTTAGGCAGATACAGAACGGAGAGTGCTTAGGCATTATTCTGGGATGTACGGCGTGCTTTGACAAAAGATTTCTGGCAGAAACTTTTTTTTAAGGGGAAAACTCTGTCACACATTGGCCGCCTTAACATCCCAGAATATTTTTCTCGGTCTCCAAATTTGAGAGGCCAAATTGAGAAAGAATGAATTAATCACACTACTCCAAAATTATCTAGTCGTGAGGTAAGATTATTCACAAAAAGCCTCTAGCCATGACGTAAGCTTGCAGATGGCAAGTAAAATGGCAACTAGATAATTAGTATACACCTTGGGAAACTGCTGACCCAGACATGCTGAATCAACAATGAAGGGGCCATGGACTGTGTAATTAAAACTGACCAGGCATGACACCTGATAAGCACAGGTAGGAAATCGCCAGGTGTGAACAACATTGACAGAGGGAGAGATAATAGCCCCAGGGCTGTAAACTAAGCCCCGTCCACTCTGACTGGCAGACTCAGGAATGTGTGAAAACAGATCTGATAAGACAATTAACACTGGGCTGTAGACTGTACCAGACAGAGAGGAGCAAGGTGTGATGGCCAGGTTGCGGGGATAATTGCAATTACCGTCAGCGGGAGAATAGAAGAATTTATGACGGGAATGCCAAAGAGATAATAGTGTCTCAGACACTGTCTGCTAGACTAAGCTTAAATAAGGGTCCCTAGCCTGTTTTATGTTAGATTAAGTTTGACTTCAGAACAGGTGAGACAACCAGCTCGTTTTGTATGATTCTTAGGTTGCTAGATTTAACTAGGAGAATTAATTCTTAGTAACTAGTCGAGTTTTAGATGGATGTACTGACTTTCAGTCTATATCTGATCTAGGTTATTGCAAGAACTATCATTGTTGTAGGTTACTTGAGTGTTCTTTCTGAGTTCTGTGTTCAATATCATGGTGCTGTAAGTGCTACTCTTCTGAGAAGTAGAAACTTATTGAAGGCAGGTCTTGTCTAGATATACTTGAGGTGTCGTAGCAGATGCTTGCCATCTCTTTCTAAACTAGACTAGTCTCGTTTTTGGTGTGTGCATTTGTTGTACAGAATATAGTCAACTGACTATTTCTTTAATTCTTACAACAGCAGTAACTAACTAGTGCATTATGCTATGATGTTAAAGTATCATAATATGTCTAGTTTAATCAATATGTTTATGTGTATTGGATGTTTGATAAATTGATTTGTCATATGCAAACCTACCAATATGAAGTGTTATGCTATTGTCTGCGCATTGACACATTGACCATCGACTGCATTTGTAGCAGAGGTGTAATGGTACAGACATTACCCACAAGTGTTATGGGGTATATGGTGCTAAACCTTTTTCATCATATGGTGGAGGGTAATTCACGGAAGTCTGGCACAGCTACTAGTCCCGGCTTGTAAGCCCGGATGATCAGGCATTGTTATAATACCCTTACCGACCCTGTGAGCTGCTAAACTAACTTTGGACGGAGCGGCTGTACGACGCAGAATTTCTGTATTAGCGACATGGACATGGGGCGGCAGAAATGTAATCATTACAGGCGTGTGAGACAATTGAAAAGCCCGTCCCAGACTAAAGACAGTAGGGAGAAGGAGGAGGGTGAACACAGTAGAGCTGGAAGATAAACTTGGCCAGACTGGTCATTGTATATGTTTGTGTTATGATATGTTTTAATTAGGATTGTGCTGATGTAGAACTGATATAACACATTCTCGACTTTCTTTCAAGCTCTCACAAGGAGCACCTATGTTATAGATCTCAAGACTAGAGACTACTGACTAGGAGTGTCAGGACTGACAGGATCGTTAGAATACCGGCAAGCTGTTCTTTTGTTGTCTACTGGAGAGGGGGGATCTGGACCACAGATCCAGATAGATGGAGTAACAAGTAAAGTTACGTAATGTTTGTCATCAATATCAATATGTATATGATTTCATCATCCTCATATTGACAATCATCCTATGTCTATTGTTATGATTAGCAAATAAATGTTGTAGTATTGTAACTCATAGTTCTGTCGTTATATTTTAATTCCAATTGTGCATACGTGTTGTGTGTGTACATTGGTGGGGGTTCACTTACACACCAAGGAAAGGAGCAGTCAGGGAGAAAACCTGTACTGAGATAGTCGTCTATACTAATATATTTAGACTTAAAACATCTATCTTAAGCTCACCTTCTCTTTCCTATACCTTGGCGAATATTCAGCTCAGTTCATTTCAATTTTGTAACGAGCCACTTAGAGCTGTACGTTGGATATTCAGGGCTTAATCTGTAGTTCAGCCATATAAATTTTGTCCCTAGTCAGTTTCTGACTATTTAGGGTTGCTCGCCAGTGAATAAATACTTTCATCTAGCTGGTGGGGCACCCCGACTTATGACACATACTCATTGATAAAAGATTTAGAAATGTGTTAATTAATGTAAAGACAATTCCTGGTGCTGACTGTAATAGTGATCATGTACCACTATGTAGACAAATAAAAGTAAGATTATAGAGAGGGGAAAAATTGGTTAAGAACTTGAGACTTAATAAAGAGGTTCTGAAAGTAGATAAAGAAATTCAAGAACAGTACAGGGTGACTGTGGAAAATAGGTACAATGCAATAGCTAAAATACGGAGTATACATGAACAATGGGAAATGTTAAAGGACTTCATCCATCAAACTAGCAAAGACATATTACAGGAGAGAAGCCAAAAAGCTAAGAAAAAATTGATGAATGAAGAAATCCTAATGCTGATGGACAAAAGGAAGCAGAATAAAAATGACAAGCAAGAATATGTTAAGATAAATAAAGAAATAAGAGATAAATGTGTGAATGCAAAAGAAAGTTGGTTAAAAGAGCAATGCAAAGAAATTGAATTAAATTCCATTAAAGGTAAAAAATAATATGCGCAGACAAATTGGTGAGCTCACAGAAAGAAAAATAAGAATAAATACAGGGTGTTTGAGATAAAAAACAGGAAAGATATTATTGGAGGAAGGTGCTATAATGAAGAGGTGGAATAAGTACATAAGAGAATTATGTGATGGATAAAGGAAGAATTAGCAGAAGAAAGTAACTTAATAGGCCTACCTAATCTAAAAGAAGAAGTCCAGGAGCAATTGAATGCGAAGATTTTTGTACAATTAACCTCATAAACCATGTCACTAGGCTTTTACTCAGAATTATAATGAGAAGAAAAGAAAATACAAATGGAAATTGGTGAAGAACAGTGTGGTTTTGTGGAAGGAAAGGATATATATATATATATATATATATATATATATATATATATATATATATATATATATATATATATATATATATATATATATACATACATATATATATATATATATATATATATATATATATATATATATATATATATATATATATATATATATATATATTACGAACACTAGAAAGGTCAATAGAGAAACAGAAAGACATATATTTGTGCTTCATAGATTATACCAAGGCATTTGATAAAGTAACATTGATGAACTGATTAAAATATTGGAAGATTTCAACATTGATGGGTAAGATTTAAGAATAATAAAGAATATTTACCGGAACAAGTAGCAGCAGTTAAAATGGGAAATAAAGAGGGTAGTTACGAACAGATAAAGCTAGGAGTACGACAGGGGTGTGTCTTGTCACAGGATCTCTTCTCCCTCTATAGCGAAATAATAATGAGAGAGAAAGAGAAGCCAAGAATACTAATCGGAGGTTATAATATAAACAATATACGCTATGCAGATGACACAGTATAATGCAACAGACCTGCAACAATTGTTGGACATTGTAGTAACAGAGAGTGCAAAGGAAGGACTCTACTTGAATATCAGGAAAACAGTAACAATGGTGATATCGAAGAAATTGGTGACACCAAAATGTAACATAGAAATAGAAGGGAAAATTCTTAACCAAGTGAATAATTTTAAATACCTAGGGGCATTTATAACATCAGATGGAAGATGTACAGCAGATTAAGAGCAGAATAGGGCAGGCAAAAGTCACATTTCAGAAAATGAAGAGTATCTTATGCTATAAATCAATATCAATGAATGTAAGAAAGAGAGTGATGAAATGTTATTATAAGTCCATCCATCATGTGCCATCCCGATAAGCGTGTGCGGTTATGTTTTGCCATCTCACTCGATTACCAGAGTCGTGGATCAGCTCCATGTTTCTGTCTCAACCATTCCATGTGGCCAAGCCATCCAGGTATTTACTTCTCGGTCTTCCGCTTGGTCTCTTCCTTTCGATCTTGCCAGTTGTCACCAAGTTCTACAATTCATTTCTTCTCATAACATACCCAAAAAATTTTGACTGTCAACGCCAAATGGCTCTAATCAGTTTACAATCTTCATTTGTTTCTTGTAGGACTTGTTTATTGGTTTTTCTGCCCACATTCCCACAGCCATCAGATGTTTTTCAGCTTGTCTGCTCATTGTCCACGCTTCACATCCATATAAAAGTATAGGCTCTGTGTAGCACTTCAATACTCTTTTTCTCATTTCAGTTGATATCTTTTTATTGGCTAGTATGTTTTTCATCTTGCAAAAAGCTACCTTCGCAATGGCAATTCTTGTTCTAATCTCTTCAAGGCATCTCCCATCAGATGTTATGACTGTTCCTAGATAACTGTACCGATTCACTTGTTTAAGAATATGCCCATTTACTTGAATATTACATTGTGTTATTTCCTTCTTCCCAGTATCGACCATAATCTGTGTCTTCTTACAATTCAATTCTAATCCTAGTTGTTTACCGTGTGCAACAACCGCATATACTAAATGTTGCAGGTCCTGTTCATTGTCTGCAATCAAGACTGTATCATCTGCATATCTTCTTCTTCTTCTTCTTCTTTGCGTTTATCCGGAGTGTTTTTTCAGATGTGATTGCGGTGTCTGTTATGTGCCCTTGGGCCGAAACCCGTGGGCCAACACATCCGGCTTTAGCGTGCTTTCTTGACCAGGTAGCATTCCTGGGAGAATCACTTTTGCGGTACCGTCCAGCTGACCAAGTTGGAACGGTCGAAGACAACGGTCGTCCCTCAAAGGAAGGCAGGGACAGTCCATGGCATTTTCCGCCATCCAGGGTGGCTTCCATAATTGCAGGGCCGGCACATAGCGAACTGGTGCTGGGCTCACCGAGGGAATCGTCACGTCCTGCTCATGGCTGCTTTAATTCCTCACTTCAATATATTGGGCGTTTCGTTCGCCCCGGGCCGTTCCCGCACAAACCAGACTGGTCTGCAGTCAGTATCCACTCAGCGAGTTTTTCGGACATGTGCTTGTCTTTGCGCCCGTCAGAGCTGTTCCAGGCACGACGGACATTCGGAAAACTACCTAGTCAGAGCTGTTCCGAACAAGAGCGGCATTCGGAAACTAGGTAGATTTTCCTAGCACGAGGGAAGACTAGTTAGAGCTTTCCCGGTCACGAAAGACATTTCACTCGGACGTAATTGCGTAGTGCCATTTTTATTTTGCCGCCCGTAGGCTGGCACTTCCGACTTCAGCGGGCATTTTTAATGGCGTTAGCCTTCCTCGGGTTTCGAGACAAGTTAGGTTCTTATTTAGACTTCCACACTGCAAGCTTTTTCTTCGGGCTGCCACGTAATGGATTCGCAAGCCAGGCGTTCCATTTCGTGTCAACGAGACAATTTTCCACCTTTGACTACACTAACTCCATGAGTACGGTTACAGACTATCTTCGAACGTGCGACCGAGGTGTTTTTCCACCTCTAGTACTCGCGCACGAGGTAGGCTACATGTGCTGCCGGCTCAGCACCTTACTTCCGTGCGACTGTGGGCGAGTAAAGGCCAGGCCCTCTCATCCGGGGATCCCTCATATCCCCCAGCTAAGAGCCATCGACCGAGTATCTGCACCAAGCATGTAGCGTGCTCAGCACCTCACCTTTTGATTGAATTTTGATGTAGGTTTGTGTCGGCCAGGCTCTCACTTCCGAGGGTTTATGGCTTAGAGACGTTCAGCCATACACCTCGGCTGGGAGCCTTAGAGGTTGTGTCCGGACTGAGATTATTGGCATCGTTTGCCTGATTTAGACTGCTATCCTCAGTCTACCTGCAGAACAGCAGGTTGTGTCTCTCTTAGTCTGGTCCCTATTCCAAGAGCTGTCCAATATGTAGTTAATATCCATCGGCATAGCGCTTGGGGTCAGTGGGACACTCAAGTTCCCCCACCACGGCAAGGTGGAGACACATCGGGGGAGATCTGCATATCTAATGTTACTGATGTCCATATTTTCTATATTTCTGAAAATATTTTCACTTTACAGGGAAAAAAAGATCTGGAGACATTACAAATCCCTGTCTCACACCTCTCTTAATAGGCTGATATTGCCCTACTTTATTATCAATTCTTATGCAGCTTGTTTCCAATATATGTTTTTTACAAGTCTAAGGTCTTTTCCATCAATTTGTAGATCTTCAAGCATCCTTATCATGTCGACATGTCTCACTTTATCGAAAGCCTTTGTGTAGTCAATAAAGCAAAGGTGTAGATATTTGTTTACTTCTATAGAACGCTCAATTACTGTTCTCAGTATATACACAGCATTTACTGTACCCTTGCCTTCTACAACGCCACATTGTTCTCCTATTTCAGTTTGTATTCTCTTCCTAACTCTTTGCATGATAATTCTTAGAAAAATCTTCGTGATGTGGCTCATTATACTAATTGTTTGATGTTGATCACATTCCAAGGCTCCTTATTTCTTTGGGATTGCTATAAATACAGAATTACATAATTCATGAGGTATATCTCCAGTATTTTATATTGTATTCAGCAGTCTGGTAACTTTATCTATTCCATATTCTTCTAAAGCATTAATCATTTCTGTTGTGATGCTGTCTGAATCGGGGGTCTTGACAGTCCTCATATGGTTAAGAGCATTCTGAATCTTCATCTTCAAAATTAATGGCCCTTATTTTGAATATTCCATTCTTCTCTGTTATCACCATAAAGGTTTTTAACATAATTTGACCATACATGTAAAATCTGATCTTTTCTATTATGATTTTTCCATCTGTCTTTAGACAGCCTGCTGATGTATGTGTTCTTTGATTAGTAAGCTCCTGAATTCTTTTGCGCATTAGTTTGGTATTTTTACTGTTGTGTTATTTTTCAATTTCTATGCAGTTTTTTTGCCTCCTTACATAATGTTCTGACTTTTCTGTGATTGTCTTCATATCTGGCAGGATTATTTTTGTTCTGTCTTTTTGTTTCCATCCACTATTTTTCCCTTCCCTACTTTTGCACTAAAATCTCCCTGTATTATTTTTATTTCTTGTGATCCAATCTGAGCTATCGACCTTTCTACTTCATCGTAAAAGTGTTGTATTTCGTCATCACTACTGCTTGTTGTTGGTGCATATACTTTTATAATATTTTATCTGTTGGTTTGCCTTTGGTTTTGACCATTATAAGTCTATCTGAAATACATCAGTATCCATTAATTGATTTGGCTGTGTTTTCATTAAATATTATTCCTACACCGTTGTCATGTGTATCCCCTCCAGAATAAATTATTGTGTGTTTGTCGGTTATAATTTTGCCAGATCCCTTCCATCTCATCTCACTTATGCCTAGTATATTCATTTTCATGTTTTCCATTTCTCTTAGAACATTCTTGTTCTCTTAGAACTTTCCCAGTTCATTTAATATCTTAACATTCCATGTTCCTACTCTAAAATTTATTTAGTTTGGTTATGGTTTTGCTATTAGTAGCTGGATGACGGTCTGGTGTCACCAGTGGCTCATGACTGTCCCTACCGGATGAGGATGTCTTTAGAGTGCCATTAACGTCGTTCACTATCTCTGAAATTTGCGGTGCCATGAAATCTTGGGAAGAAAATGTGGTGGTTTTCCCTTGCCTTCAATATCCATACGGTGGTCTTTTACTTCTGCCTTTGACAGCCATTCCAAACTGTCAGGACAAGTGAGTGCCCTGTTCTGCATGTAACTAATTTTTTTTTGTAAGTTGCGTAACCCTTGCAGGACGTTGCAGTCACTTTTCAGCTGCTGTTGATGTACTAGGCAAGTGTTACGTTCAGTAGTTTGCCATTGCTTTCTGAACGTCCGGCTCCCATACCAGCACGTTATAACACAATGCGACATGGTCTGCTGCACAAATCGGTCCGCAGCTGAGCTTCGAACGCCTGGCACCCGGCTCACGAACCGCATTCGCAAGCCTTTAGCCACGGAGCTGGTATGTAACTATTAGTGCAACATAATTGAAAATTATTATACTAGGAATAATGACTGCATATGGCTTTTACAAAAGTGACTCTAAACATGTGTTTTAAAACTATATTGCAATTCTGAAATTTTGATGTTAAACCATATACATTTTGAAGGAGTATTTTTTATGGTTTACACTGTCTGTATTGAGTAAAAAGTAAGTGTTTAAAAAAAAAAAAAAAAAAACACAAGTTTTAATATTAGATATATAGTTACAACTGGTGTCAGGTCCTAGTCAGATATGACTGAGCTACCGTATGACAGTAGACGGTACTACCTGCTTTCTGTTAGCGCCAAACGTTGGGCGGCGCTTACCAAACCCGACACCCCACATTGTGCCAACGGCTTCGGGCGGAAGAGCGCAATTGGGAGGGTACAAGCCATACCCTGGTGCGAGGAAATGCAACATAAAGACAACATGTCACGGCATGGCAGACCAGGCCCTAAGCCTTGGCTGGCGGCTGGTCTAGGAAGCTGCGACAGGCGGACAGTTAGAGCATTGCTTTGCTGATCCGGCAGCTTCTGCAGCTTGTCTTGTTCCAGATGTAGAGGTGTTACCTTTCCTCTGGAGTGAACTAGGCAGGCCGAGATAGGGATCATGCTGCATGGGCAACACATGATCTCTATATTTTAACATGATCTCTATATTTTAGCCCAGGCTTTGTGCTATGGAGAGGCAATACCTCAATCCCTGGTCTTAACCGGTCTCGGAATCAAAGCGAGGGGCAACTGTTACGGGTTATAAATCCCTGTCAGTTGGCGTAGACATGGGGCGCCACGCTTTGCCTCTGACGGTGGGAGACACCTACAGGTGTCACTGATCAGCTACAGCCCGCCTCAAGCTGGGCAGCCCCCGGCCAATTGGGTGCTGATTCGCCACAGCCTGCCTGCTTCGATGGGTGCTTGGGGTTAGGACAAAATCTGAATCGCAGTCTGTAAAACCAATGCACCAGGTACTAATAAAAAGAAAAAGAGAAACCTAAAGCTACGGCTTGCAACCTGGAACGTGAGAACAATGTGTCCAGGATTTACCACTGACTTGACCAACATTAACAATGTGAGAAAAACGGCTGTGATTGATGCCAGCTCAATCGTCTTAACATTGATATTGCTGGCCTGCAGGAGACTCGCCTCGCAGAGAAAGGGTCACTCAGGGAAAACAATTACACCTTTTTTGGAAGGGTAGAGGGCAGGCAGAAAAAAGGCAACACGGTGTGGGCTTTGCAGTGAAGAATTCGCTACTGGGAATGATTGAAATTCCAGCAGGAGGAAATGAAAGACAATTATCCCTGCGCTTGACAACCTCTTGTGGTTTTGCCACCATTATTACTGCATATGCACCGGCACTCGATTCCTCTGATGATGTGAAGGATTCGTTCTATGAGGAGTTAGACTCCGTAATCAAGGTAGTTCCAAAATCTGACATCATTTATATGCTCGGTGATTTCAATGCTTGTGTGGGCAAGGACTCGAGTTCATGGCCAGTGTGCCTTGGAAAATACAACATCGGTCGCATGAATGAAAATGGGTAAAGGCTGCTGGAGCATTGCACCAGAAATGACCTATGTATTACAAACTCCTTTTTTAAAAACAAAAGAGCTGCATAAGGTCACATGGAAACATCCAAGATCCGGCCATTGGCACCAGCTGGACTTCATCATCACACGGAGACAACATCTGAACCATATATCATTGAATCGAAGTTACCACAGTGCTGACTGTGATATGGATCACTCTTTGGTTGTTGCAAGGGTTAGACTGAGACCAAAGAGAATCCACACAGCTAAACACAAATCTAGCCTCAGGATTAATATTATTAACACTCACGATCCTGAAAAGTGCTTTCAGTTTAAACAGCAACTTGAAGACGCTTTCACTGATACACCAGAAAATTGTACAGTAAATTAAAAGTGGGTCAACTTAAGGAAATTCTTTATAAAACTGCCGTAGGGGTTTACGGCACTGTAGATCATAAGAGGCAGTACTGGTTTGCGGCAAACAGCCAGACTCTGCAGCCCTTGATTGTTAAGAAGAAGATAGCTCTCTTAAGAAACAAGTACACTCTAAGTGAGCTAAAGCAAGCTAGGAAGGATGTGCAAAAGGCTGCCAGGCAAGGTGCAAATGATTATTGGATCAAGTTATGTGAGTCCATTCGGCATCTTGCCGTCTTGACAGACGACAGTTTGTGCTTTAAAAAGGCATAATAACTTTTACCTATGGCGGTAGCTCATGTGACTGATAAGGCCAATTTGCGCTGTAAATGTCCGTTCACAGTGGGTGCATGTGAACACGTGTCCATTTCCACCATCATGCACCATCTTACGTCTCAAACGCTCGGTGTGTGACTTATCTGCAATATTTTTCTTTGTCTTTATTCCATTTCTGATGTTTGCCCTCCATGCAACACGTTCAGCGGAGACTTGCTCCCAATGTGCATTATCAATGCCTGTATCAATCATGTCCCGCTTACACACATCTTTGTATCGTAGTAGAGGCCGACCCTGAGATCTCTTACCCATCTGTAATTCACCAAAAAAGATGTCCTTTGGTATTCTACCATCATCCATCCTCCTAAGATGTCCTATCCATCTAAGTCTACGAAGACTGAGCATGGAATAAACTGTCACACAACCTGATCTTTCCAATACTTCAGTATTCGTGATTTTGTCTTGCCACTTAATACCAAGAATTCCTCGCAGACACCGCATATGAAAGCTGTTTAAATGTTTCCCTTGGTGTGAGTAAGTTGTCCAGGTTTCACTGCCATAAAGAAGAGTACTAAGGACACAGGCTTGATAGACAAGGACTTTTGTTTTCGCAGTAAGTTTCCTGTTCTCCCAGACTCTTTTTGTTTACATGTTCATTGTTGTTGCTGCCTTACCAATCCGGATGTTGATTTCCTGATCTAGGGATAATTTGCTATTTACCACTGATCCTAGATATGTAAAATGGTCTACCATCTCTAGTTCGGCGTCGTCAATAAAGATTGATGGTACCCCATGTGCACCTTGTGACATAATCTGTATCTTCTTTTTGCTAATTGTTAAACCAAATTCAGAACAAGCATTGGAGAATGCAGATAATAGACATTGCAATTCTTCCTCAGAGTGTGTCGTAACTGCAGCATCATCTGCAAAAAGCAACTCTCTGATCAGTCCCCTCCTAATTTTGGTCTTGGCCTTCAATGTTTGAGCACTGTAAAGGCCGCTATCTGAACGTGAGTGAATGTATATACCACCATCCTGATCACGAAAGGCATATTTCAGTAGAAGTGAAAAGTATATTCCAAAGAGGGTGGGAGCTAGTACACAACCTTGCTCAACTCCACTCTTGATTTCAAATTCTTCAGAAGTTGCACCATCAAACTTGATTATACCCTTCATGCCTGTGTGGAACGATTCCACAATGCACAGAAGAGTTGGTGGGCAGCCAGTCTTCTTTAGTGCCTTGAATAGACCCTCACGACTGACCACATCAAATGCCTTTGTGAGGTCGATGAAGGCAATAAACAGTGGTTGATTCTGTTCACGGCATTTTTCTTGCATTTGTCGCAATGAGAATATCATATCAATGGTAGACCGGTTCTGTCGAAAGCCACACTGTGATTCGGGGTAGACTTGATCTCCTAGGACTTGAAGTCTGCGCAGAACAATTCTGGCAAATACTTTTCCAACAATACGCAGAAGTGAGATACCCCTATAGTTGTTGCAGTCGCTCCGATCGCCCTTGTTCTTGTACAGTGTTATGATGCTTGAATCTTTGAAATCCTGTGAGACTTGTCCTTCTCGCCAGCATAGCTTTATTAGCTGGTGGATCTGTAGAGTGAGTGTCTTGCCCACTCCTTATAACCTCTATTGGAATCCCATCCTTACCTGGAGCCTTGCCAGATGCAAGTTCATTTATAGCACACTTAACTTCTGTTATGGTGGGAAGTGTGTCCAGGTGGTCAAGAGTTGGTAGAGCCTCTATGGCGTTGAGGGCATCATCCGCTAGTTTGGTCTCACTTGAGTAAAGCTCCAAATAGTGCTCTACCCATCAGCTGTTTCTTGTCAGTGATGATTTCTCCAGTCAAGGTTTTCAATGGTGCACTTCTTTTGATCACTGGACCACAGGCTTTCTTTATTCCTTCATACATGCTTCTGATGTTTCCCTTATCACTTGCGATTTGAATGGACTCACATAACTTGATCCAATAATCATTTGCACACTGCCTGGCAGCCTTTTGCACATCCTTCCTAGCTTGCCTTAGTTCACTCAGAGTGATACGCGTTGGTCTTTCCTTGTTTCTTAAGAGAGCTTTCTTCTTCTTATCAATCAAGGGCTGCAGAGTCTCGCTGTTTGCCGCAAACCTGTCCTGCCTCTTATGATCCACAGTGCCGTAAACCCCTACAACCGTTTTATAAAGAGTTTCCTTAATTTGACCCCACTTTTCATTTACTGTACAATTTTCTGGTGTATCAGTGAAAGCGTCTTCAAGTTGCTGTTGAAACTGAAAGCACTTTTCAGGATCGTGAGTGTTAATAATATTAATCCTGGGGCTAGATTTGCGTTTAGCTGTGTAGATTCTCTTTGGTCTCAGTCTAACCCTTCTGTCAACAACCCATGTTTCAGGCATCATTGGATTACTTCTCCCACACCATACAAGAAACTTGCAAGTCGTGTGCGAGGAATGAAATGGTACATTTTATTGCCGTTGGCTCTTTACAATTGCAAAACAGTCGCTATCTAATCACACATAAAGTCATAATATTCTCTATCACTAGTTTTCCTAAACCCTATAGCTAATCTCTATCTACTAGGCTATACGAAAACTATCTTCTATTCTACACGATGTGAACACTACAGAGTCAGTCCCCAGTCTGACTTCCTTCACTCGCGTCGCTACACGCCACGCAGAAGGACCTTCATGCGTCCTTCGGCTCTTTGCGTGCAAGGTCAGTTAGCACGCTTCTATTAGCTGTCTTTGGTTGAGTGCTAATTGTCGCGATCACGCAGGCGTGATTCTGTCGTGACCAGTAGTGCTAACTATCTGGTCAACGCCTCCGTGTGAGGACTAGTTAATAGTCCCCCTTTTCTATCATCTATCCTGCCCTGATCCCGGGCACTATGCTCCCTCCATCTATCTGAGGCCGACCCCACGTCCCGGTGGTGTTCTATCCTGAGGCAGGCTTCCTGCCTCCTGTTTCAGTCTTTGACACACACCCTCCCCTCCTGTGTTGCGTCATCAACTTTGACTCATTGGTTGTGACGCAAGAGGTTTCTAAAAAATTAGTGTGTCTAATTTTTGTCAAAGACTAGATAACCTGGCTTTGGGCTACTCAATAGACCTACTGACTAATGTCACAATGTAGCATCACTTTACTTGGCTACTGGCAATCGCCACAAACTTGTCTGGTTGGCGTGAGCCCTCTTCTCAATCGCAATATTATATTAATTAGAGGTATGTCTGAACCGGACCGTTGTCTTATAAGACCTGCCCTCAAATAGTAAATTAACTCACTACCCATACAAAGTTGACTTTCTGAAGGTCAACACATGAATTGCTTCATGTCCCCCATATAATATTAAACAACCATTACACAAGCTGTGAGCGACAGGCTTTACCTATCTCGCTTCCGCGTGTAAAGTCATATTTCACTGTTAAGTTAGTGTTTCATTGTCTATTATGTCCCCTGACCCGAAGTTATCTCCCTTTGATCTAATAAAAGTGTATGCAATTTATATGTTTGTTTTTCTGGTTGTTTGCGTGTTTGGATGTAATTAAACGTATAATCTACCCTCTAACATGTGTATCTAACTATCATGTGTATGTAAGTTAGTTTTTCAAGTGCCATAATTCATTTAACTGTGGTCACAAAAATGTGTATAATACAAATCTGTGACTACGTTTCTGTCTTATGAGACTCAAACTACTTTCACTAAGATCCTAAACTAAACTACACAAAATACATTCATTACAACACATTTTCAACATTGAAACCAACACTTGACGGCAACAAAATATAAAAAGTCTTGTTGAGCGGCAGAAAAAATCCGCTGACTGTTCTCACTCTCTCCTGTATATTTTACATTTGTTCTCACTTTCACACTTCTGTCACACATCTTTCACCTTCCCTTATGTCACACTTCTTTTACCCTCACTATTGGCACACATCTTTTACCCTCATTTCTGTCACACATCTTTCATCCTCATTTCTGTCACATAACTTTCACTCTCATAGTTATTTAAAAACCTTGGAGTGACACTGTACAAGTTTGGCTCAGTTTGACAGAGTTGAGCCTAATGACTGTGCATCAACCGTTGCACACGTCAAGTATTTACAACATATTTACATATAAGAAAAAAATGGTTAATGGTTTGTATCCTGGTATTCTTAACCATTGTATTCTACAGAAATATTACTCTAAATACTGACATACTACTACTAGTTCTATAAATATGCATTTAATGTGTTGCCTATTTTAATCTATCTGTCACATTAATCCTAAAATAAGCTTACATTACTCCTAGTATTTATCTAATTTAAGGGATGTAATTTACCTATGTGAAATGAAATTGATGTGAGATGAGTTATGTCCCTTTGTGAAATGGGTAATGTGAAATGTAATAAGTTACGTCCCTATCTAAAATGGGTGATGTGAAATATAACATATTCTAACTAATGTTTTTAAATGAAAAAACCTATATGATTGATATTCTTATTCTATATGGTGTAAATGATGTATCTTTAAGTGTATAATATTTCTATTCTATTATGGTGTAACCTAATCATACTACTAAATGATAACGTTTGTTAACTGGATTGGTTAAGATGGAATGAAATCAAATGGAATGAAACACAGTGAAATATAATAAACTGAATGATACTATTTATATCTAAACTTCTTATAATTAGTTGTCATGTTTAAATTACTATCCTAATCTACTTTTAAAGCTAAATAAATATGTAAATTAATATTCTATCAACCAAAAAAAAATGAAAAATATTATATTGTCTAACTCTAAATATAAATTAAAATGACATAATCTATCTATATTTTATCACTATATTAAAACATTATGATACATATCACATTAAGTTTATATATACATGGTCTTTAAATACCTCAGGCTAGTCGTTGCCATTAATGTTGAGAAACATGCTTTCATTGGCATAATATCTATACAATTGTTCTGGGTATTTGAAATCCATTACACAGTCATATTTGTTCTATGGGTATTGCACCTGTAGAGTTCGTTTGTAAAGTAGACCACTGTTTTAGTGTCTGTATATATATAATCATCTGACACTGTTTTTCTCTGTTTAACACAACTAATTCACTGGAACATATATGGAGCTTAGCAAGTAATAAGCTGTCCTAGTTCACAAGGTGATATATTTGTTCCCAGAGTAAAGTTCTTACTTTTGATGTCTACGGACACATAGCAGGTCAATGTTTTTGGTACTTAGTTCAGCACATAATATCCATGTATTTCTAACATATTTCACATAGAATATTTGACTGTACTAAATTAACATCTATTACTCTACACTCTTATGTGGAAATTTCTGGTATTGCTACATTAGATGGTCGACTAAGGGTATCAGCCAAGATGTTATCTTTCCCCTTAATATGTTCTATACTAAAGGTGTAATTTTGTAGTATTAGCGACCACCTGTATATTCGGTCATTTCGATGTACACCACTCTGTATGACCGTTATTGGGGAGTTGTCAGTCTGGACAATGAAGTGCACACCCGCCAGAAATCAATGCAGCTTTCTCACCGCATAGATGACGCTTAAGGCTTCCAACTCGGATATGGAATATCTGGACTCGGTGGGTGTGATCTTACGGCTCACGTAGCAAATCGGATGGAAGATGCCCTCATAAAATTGGCCTAGTACTGCAGCGATGGAGATCCTGCTGGCATCTGTCCTAAGATAATAAACGAGCCTCGGATTAGGCAAGCGGAGGATTGGAACATTACTAAACAAAATTTTCAATTTTGACAATGCAGAAATTAATAATGCATCTTTGACATCCAATTTTACAGAAGCTTTTAAAACATTGGAAAATAAACTTGTAATCTCCGCTAAATTTGGAATAAATTTACTATAGTAATTCACTAACCCCAAAAGGCTTCTGACCTGTTTCTTGGTGGTAGGCATGGTCAGATTCATAACTTTGGTAATAATTTTCTGGTCAGTCTTTAGTTGACCTTGAGAAATGACATGACCCAAAAAATCAATTTCTTTTAGGCCCAATTCGACTTTGCTCGGTTTGACAGTGAGCCCGAAGAGTCGCAACCTATTAAAGACATGTCTCAGTTTCAGTAGGTGTGTTGTCCAGTCATCAGTATGGACACATATATCATCTATATAGGTCACTGTATTCGTCACTCCATGAAGTAGATCTCTAGTTAAGCGTACAAAAGTGGCAGGAGCATTTCGAAGTCCGAAAGGAAGAAAACGCCACTCGTAAAGTCCTAAAGGTGTTGAAAAAGCAGTAAGATGGATGGATTGAGACTGCATAGGGACTTGCCAATATCCCTTAGTGAGATCTAATTTAGAAAAGATTTTGGAGGTGGACATGTCAAGAATAAGATCTTCGCAGGAAGGAATTGGCTCTGCGTCGATCTTGGTGACATAGTTGAGCTTTCGATAGTCCACGCACAGACGAATTGTAGAATCTTTCTTCTTAACTAGAACAATTGGAAAAGAGTACTCCGAGGTGGATTTCTGGATGATCCCACTAGCCTCTAAATTCAGAATTTCCTTATTTAGATTTTCCCTATAGCTTAGTGGGATTGAGTACGGCCTGCATTTAATAGGCTTAGAGTCCGAAAGAAGAATGGAGTGTTCGATTCTGTCCGTCCTACCTGGAATGTCAGAGAATATGTCCTTGTATTCCGTCACTAATTCTACTAATAGTCGTCGTTGACTGTCTGTTAGTCCCTGTTCTATATGTATGCTATCTAATGTAGCAGTCTTGTCTACAATAGGAACTGGTAGTTCCATTCCGTCGTCGTCTACCTGATTCAGTACGGTGGTGGTGCTAAGTGTGTATTCTGTATTCTCGCTAAGTGTATGCTCGTCGGATATGCCAGTCTCGCTAACTAGTGTAGTTGCGTTGTGTATGTCTGTCGTCTGATCACTTGGTGTGGGTGCACTGTGTTCGTCTGTCTCTACTTCTGTCTCTTGTCGTGAATAGTAAGGTTTCAACATGTTGACATGGAATATCTTTAAGTTTCCGTTTATTGATACTTCATAGTCAACATCTGAAATTTTACGTACCACCTTGAATGGCCCTTGCCATGAAGTCAATAATAAATTTCGTTTGTCAGGAAGCAAGAGAAGTATGTCTTCTGGTTCAAGTTCAATTGTTCTCGCCCCTTTGTTGGCATATTGGCGGTAGATTTGACCCTTCCTCTCCAAAGCTGCCTTAGCTATAATACACGATTTCATGATTTTATCTCGTGTTTCAGTCACCATTTCATAAGGTGTTTTTGGTTCGGGAATTTGAATAGAATTCGTTATTGCCTGAATAAATGGTTAGGGGTCCACGTGGGTTAGCCCCGTACACTAATTCAAACGGTGAGAAACCCGTGCTTGAATGGGGAATCTCCCGATAGGCGAACAGCACTGTTGGTAACAGTGTATCCCAATCAGCTGGGTTTTCTGCTGTTACCTTAGCCAGCATATGCTTAAGATCTCCATTAATTTTTTCTACTATCCCATTGCTGGCTGGATGGTACGCTGTCGTGAAATGTTGTTTAATCCCTAACATTTTTGTAAGGGCTTGCGTTGCAGCCGATATGAATTGAGTTCCACGATCGGATAAAATGGTCCGTGGAAATCCGAATCGTGAGAACAGGTGTAGAAATACATTGGCAACATCTTTGGAGGTGATGTACTTCAAAGCTACTGCCTCAACCCACCTTGTACATAGGTCGACCATCGTTAATATGAAGCGATTTCCTTTGCTGGACACCTGATTCAGGGGTCCAACAATATCTACCGCCACACTCTCAAATGGCCTAGAAGCCAGTGTAGAAGGTTGTACTTCAGCTGTAGCATGTTTACCCTTTCGTACTAACTGTTGACAGACATTACACGAACGACAAAATAATTTAATATCATTGCAAAAACCTGGCCAATAAAAATGAGCCTGAATTCTGGCCCTGGTTTTGTCATATGCAAGATGGCCAGCAAACGGTGACTCATGTGCAATCTTTAGCACAGTTATGCGATGTTGTACAGGCAACACCGTTTGCTGAATCTCATGGTTACCAGTAGTATAATATCTAGTGAGGATGCCATTATTTAATCTGAAGAACCATGATGCGTTCTTTGTCACTTTTGCTCGTTCTTTCAGTACTTTTAAATAAGGAGACAAACTAGGATCAGCTTTCTGCTGTTCTATGAATTTTTGTCTGTTGGTATCATCAGTGCTAGATGGAGAAAGCACCAGTAGTCTCTCATCTTGAAGCGTGTCTTGATGTTTTATAGTGTCTGCTCTGGTTGTTGCATTAACTGCATTCAGTTCGTTCCATGCAGTTATTTCATCGCTAGTACATTGTTTTAGTTGGGGTAAGCAACCCAGAATTAAATCAGTACAAGGGTTGTCAAGTACAGCACAAGTAAATTGTTGTTGCTTAATTTGCACTTCTTTTTGTTTTGTTATCTCAGCTAGTTGTATCTGGTGTTGTCTTTCCTGTGCGCGTTCATCTCTCTGCATCCTTTGCTTCTTTAAATTTTTGATCCGCATATTGTTCTAGCTCTTTACCTGTGTATTGCAATTCTTTGCCTGCTTTAATGAAGTCAGCTAGAGTAGCCATGCTGTTGGGTAATTGGCTCACGTTGACCTGAACTGACTGCTTCAATTAGTTATTTTTCTTTGATATGCTATGTTATTTAATATCTGAGCACTACAAATTGTACTCTTTGTTTTCAATCTGGAAAATTGTATTCTCCAAAAAAATTAGAGCACAAAGTCTGTTCATACAATACACGCTGAAAAAGAGATGCACTATTAATCACAATGCATGCCAAAAACGTAGGTTTTACTCATCTTAATGTTCCCGAGAACAAGGAACAACACGTCAGCAACACCGGTCCCGTTGTTTGGCACCCCGGAATACACACGAGTTTTCTACTCAGGTCACCTTGTTTGGCACATCGGCATATACTCACGTTATCTCTCAGCTGTTGTTCACTCTGGTTAACAGAGCAGCAACAATTAACAACTCGTAAACGAAAAATAGATTTTTGACAAATTAGTACAATGACACTGACATGCCCACGAACAAACAGAATATCGATTAATTAATATTTAATGTCAATGTCCTGTCTTCGTTCTACAGTAATATGTCTTTCGTTACTAACCTAGTTTAATCTATGGAAGTATGGTGCAGACCACATCTAATTTGCATAGCCGAAAGTAGTGCCCTCGTGATGGTAAATAAATAGAAAAGTACGAAAAAAATTCAATAATTGCTTTTAAATCAATATAAATATAATAATAATGTGTAAATAAATAAATATATTCATTCTCTAACTTAAATAAACAAATAATAGTTAATAAATCGTAAAGATTCAGGCAGGCAGCAGTTTGGCAGCTTGTAAACACTGAAATGCTGATTCCAAATGGCGAGGCCCAACTGCTTGTCAATCGTGCCACGTCACAGGCGCAGCGCTATTTTTAGCTTGCAAAAATCAATACTGTCGCTGACCTTTGTATTGCTCCGCCATGAATCATTTTTGACAATTATTCAAAAACAAATAAATAATTACATAAATAAATGAAAGAAGAACATAATATGAATACTTACAACTTTGAAAAACACATTATTTAAATATATAACATTCTAATAAGCACAAATAAACATTATTTCATCACGATAGGCACAATTCTGCTGGCAACTCGATCTAGTCTGCATACGTCATCGTCACTGACACAAATTAAACATTTAATCTTTGTAATATCCTATCTGTAAACCTAGTCTAGAGCCGTGGGTAAGTGTTATAGCTTGAACTCAGGTTCAAGCCGCACTTCTGACACCACATTTAATCCTATTGCCTGTCAACAACCCATGTTTCAGGCATCATCGGATTACTTCTCCCACACCATACAAGAAACTTGCAAGTCGTGTGCGAGGAATGAAATGGTACATTTTATTGCCGTTGGCTCTTTACAATTGCAAAACAGTCGCTATCTAATCACACATAAAGTCATAATATTCTCTATCACTAGTTTTCCTAAACCCTATAGCTAATCTCTATCTACTAGGCTATACGAAAACTATCTTCTATTCTACACGATGTGAACACTACAGAGTCAGTCCCCAGTCTGACTTCCTTCACTCGCGTCGCTACACGCCACGCGGAAGGACCTTCATGCGTCCTTCGGCTCTTTGCGTGCTAGGTCAGTTAGCACGCTTCTATTAGCTGTCTTTGGTTGAGTGCTAATTGTGGCGATCACGCAGGCGTGATTCTGTCGTGACCAGTAGTGCTAACTATCTGGTCAACGCCTCCGTGTGAGGACTAGTTAATAGTCCCCCTTTTCTATCATCTATCCTGCCCTGATCCTGGGCACTATGCTCCCTCCATCTATCTGAGGCCGACCCCACGTCCCGGTGGTGTTCTATCCTGAGGCAGGCTTCCTGCCTCCTGTTTCAGTCTTTGACACCTTCCAACAACCAAAGAATGACCCGTATCACAGGCAGCACTGTGGTATCTTCGATTCAATGATATATGGTTCAGATGTTGTCTCCGTGTGATGATGAAGTCCAGCTGGTTCCAATGGTCGGATCTTGGATGTTTCCATGTGACCTTATGCAGCTCTTTTGTTTTAAAAAAGGAGTTTGTAATACATAGGTCATTTCTGGTGCAATGCTCCAGCAGCCTTTGCCCATTTTCATTCATGCGACCGATGTTGTATTTTCCAAGGCACACTGGCCATGAACTCGAGTTCTTGCCCACACGAGCATTGAAATCATCGAGCTTATAAATGTAGTCAGATTTTGGAACTGCCTTGATCACGGAGTCTAACTCCTCATAGAACGAATCCTTCACATCATCAGAGGAATCGAGTGTCGGTGGATATGCAGTAATAATGGTAGCAAAACCACAAGAGGTTGCCAAGCGCAGGGATAATAGTCTTTCATTTCCTCCTGCTGGAATTTCAATCATTCCCAGTAGCGAATTCTTCACTGCAAAGCCCACACCGTGTTGCCTTTTTTCTGCCTGCCCTCTACCCTTCCAAAAAAAAGGTGTAATTGTTTTCCCTGAGTGACCCTTCCTCAGCGAGGCGAGTCTCCTGCAGGCCAGCAATATCAATGTTAAGACGATTGAGTTCGGCATCAATCACAGCCGTTTTTCTCACATCGTCAATATTGGTCAAGTCAGTGGAAAATCCTGGACACATGGTTCTCACGTTCCAGGTTGCAAGCCGTAGCTTGAGGTTTCTATTTTTATTTGTACCTGGTGCATTGGTTTTACAGCCTGCGATTCAGATTTTGTCCTAGCCCCAAGCACCCATTGAAGCAGGCAGGCTGTGGCGGATCAGCACCCAACTGGCCGGGGGCTGCCCAGCTTGAGGCGGGCGGTAGCTGATCAGTGACACCTGTAGGTGTCTCCCACCGTCAGAGGCAACGCGTGGCGCCCGATGTCTACGCCAGTTGACTGGGACTTATAACCCGTAACAGTTGCCTCTCGCTTTGATTCCGAGACCAGTTAAGACCAGGGATGGAGTTATTGCCTCTCCATAGCACAAAGCCTGGGCTAAAATATAGAGATCATGTGTTGCCCATGCAGCATGATCCCTCTCTCGGCCTGCCTAGTTCACTCCAGAGGAAAGGTAACACCCCTACATCTGGAACAAGACAAGCTGCAGAAGCTGCCGGAACAGCAAAGCAATGCTCTAACTGTTCTCCTGTCGGAGCTTAGATCCTAGACCAGCTGCCAACCAAGGCTTAGGGCCTGATCTGCTCTGCCATGACATTTTGTCTTTAGCTTGCATTTCCTCGCACCAGGGTAAGGCGTGTACCCTCCCAATTGCGCTCTTCCGCCCGAGCGCCATTATGCGCTCAACACAACAACCAGAGCACAACAACCAGAATTAGAAGTAGATGCCAAAGAGACTGCAATGACATGAGCACACTTGAAGAAAATAACAGAATAGAAACTGATGATAAGAAACTATTCTAGCTGTTTTCTGTAAGAAATTGATGAAGGGAATCTCATGTGATTAGGAATATGATAAAGGAAATTCTGTGAATGAGAATGTGATGAAGGGAATCTTTTGATTTGGAATGTGTTGAATGGAATCTTTTGATACGGTACAGATTAAATTTTGTTAGTAAACTAAATCACAAAAACTACAGAGATGTTAATTGAATAGAAAAATTATTGCCATAATGTTGTTCATGTAGATTTGAGCATAATGGCCCGTAGAACAACGGACAACAGTAGACAACTCCAGAATGTTCACAGCAAAAATGACTCCAACACCTATGCGCTGGAGTGTTATATTAACAAATATGTATTAGACGACTGCGATGACATAGATTCCACACACCACCAGTAACTTCATTCAAATGTATAATTAATGCACCGTATCATGTTCCTGCATATGGCCATCCGCCCAGAGTACCTATTCATTATATGGTCCCCGTCGTCAAAGGGTTACATGCCATCCTGCTGCTTATCACTCTAAACTGTCTTCTTCTTTTGTTCGCTTGAAATATGTCTATAACTGCAATGTTGTCTCTTGTATGAATGTAGCTCTCTCTGTTAGTCCACTCAGTGGTCTATAGAGTTTATCTTCAACTGTTGTCTCTCTAGGCCAGAAGGTTTGCCTAGATATGTTGTATTTTGGGCAGTCTTGGAGTATGTGCTCTGCTGTCTGCGACGCCAATCCACATGTACACATGGCTGTTTCACCAATCTTGAATTTTGTATACATGTGGTTGCATAATTTACTGTGCCCTGTTCTGAGGCGCAGAATAATGACTTATTCTGGTCTGTCCATAACGTGGTAGTCGTCTTGAGTAGGTTTTGGTGGCTTTCTGACTGATCTGATCATTCTTTTCTTTTGGTGGTACGTAATGGTCTCCCTGGTCAAGGTGTTAACGACATTGTTCGTAATCCCGTATATTCACGTGGGGAAAACAGCTGCGTGAGATTCAGCAGCTTTTTGCGCCGTGCTGGTAACTTACTGGGGTATGTGAGGCGGTCGTTCCGAAAGCAATGGCAAACTACTGAAAGTAAAACTTTTCTAGTACATCAACAGCAGCTGAAAAATGCTGGTGTTGACCGCAACATCCTGTAAGGGATATGCAACATAATAATTTTTAAAAAAAACGGGCACATAAGGCAGTTCTACTTTTGTCCCTTCCTTAGCCAATCGATCAGCTCTGTCGTTTCCGGGTACTCCACAGTGGGATGGTATCCACTCTATGGTGACTTTATGCTGACTGCTTAGTTCAGAAAGTAATGTCCACAGCACTGGCAATTTCCCAGACAGGAGCGCCACTGATTTTGCATCTGTCAATAGCACCATAGGTTGTGTACCACGGCTGGTGTTTAGTAATTTCTCTTAACTGTCAATAATCAAAGATGTAAAACGTATAACATTGGGCTCTGTTGCTGTCAGACGGTCGTTTACACATTTAAGCTCCCCAAGCTGAATGCGCCAGAAACATATTTCTGGCACTATTTCGCGTAATATCGCGCAACTGTTCATAAATAGGTCCATGCAGTGCAAATCAAATCAATACTCGTCTCAAACCGTTTGTTTACTCTTTGCAGTGAGCTGGTTCATGGCATTGTGCCCCCTCACCCTCCTTTCAAAATGTGAAAACTACAGAGATGTTAATTTAATAGAAAAATTATAGTTTTAAAAACAAATAAAAATAAAAGTGTAAATATCATGTGAGATATTCTGTACACAATTTTTAATTCTTCTTCTTCATAATATGGTTTTTACCCCCTTTCAATCCTTTGTTTATCATTTATAGTCTTTAGTATATTATCTATCTTTGTCTCTAATTTTATTCTTAGTATGTGGTCTTTTGCTATTTCTTTTTCCTTGTGGATTCCAGCGAAAGGACTTTCTAGTTAACTTGGTTTAGTTAACTGGTTTTCTCAATGTTTGTTCCACCCCGTCAATGTTTCTAATTGATTATTTGGTTGTTTTGGGATTTGAAATTTAAATATTGAGCACAACCCACTACTGGTAACGCTGATCGTATTCTGGTATGAACCTATGGCTTATCCACGTCAATATGGAAGCACTATACTCGAGTTTCGCTCTCGTTTGAACTCGTCAGTAGTGCATATCCCTGGCCGGATCCGGAAACAAGCCCCGGATCACTGGCATGTGAAGTGGGTGTGTAACCTCGCGGCACACGCCGGACATGCCAAATTATCATAACAGAATATTACAACGTTACCCATCGTAGACTATGCTCAAGATTGCCCAATCGCCACGACTGACGTCTGTCAATCGATGTGGACCCGAACGATCAGGACTTCTCACTGGGAAGGAACACCAGGCCTCCTAAAATCCAGTGAGCAATAATCACCCGCTTCACATGCCAGTGATCCGGGGCTTGTTTCCGGATCCGGTCAGGGATATGTACTACTGACGAGCTCAAACGGAGCGAAACTCGAGTATAGTGCTTCCATATAGGCCTTAGGTTCATACCAGAATACGATCAGCGTTGATAGTAGTGGGTTGTGCTCAATATTTAAATTTCAAATCCCGAAACAACCAAATAATCAATTTGATTATTGCTCACTGGATTTTAGGAGGCCTGGTGTTCCTTGTCGGTGAGAAGTCCTGATCGTTCGGGTCCACATCGATTGACGGACGTCAGTCGCGGCGATTGGGCAATCTTGAGCATAGCCTACGATGGGTAACGTTGTAATATTATATTATAATTTGGCGTGTCCAGCGTGTGCCGCGTGGTTACACACCCGCTTCACATGCCAGTGATCCGGGGCTTGTTTCCGGATCCGGTCAGGGATATGCACTACTGACGAGCTCAAAGAGAACGAAACTCGAGTATAATGTTTCTAATTATTTATTTAACTAGTAGCCATTTTCATCGATTTTCTAAGAATGTTTTTGCAGTTTATTTTATTTATAAAGTTAACAAAAGAAGAAATTGATTTTATAGTGTCATGTGTCATTATTTAAAAAGGTAAAGGTATCCCCCATAGCAGATTCTGTTCTTAGGGTGTAAAGTATTAGTCGTGCACATATTCCGGGTCATGATATACCAAGATAGGTCACCAGTACCCGTCCTTGTGGCCTTTCCTTCCCAGACAACTCCTAAATGTCTAGTGCCCATTTTTATGAGGATGAGTTGACCCAGGGCTGTACTGGTTGGGAACACTTCCCCTTTCAATTTTCCTCTGCTGGGGATTGAACCTGAACCATTGTCTCAGCAGGTACTGCACTAACCACAATACCACGTCAGTTCTTAGTATTTAATTGTTTAAACATAATATTATATATATAAGCCTGTGAAATGTTTGAAGAACTTGACAACAAAGAAGCATAAATTCATGCAGATAGAATCTATACGTAGAGCAGGAAAGAGTGGGGTGCAGAAGTTTCTATGATATACTCAGATAAAACAAATGAATCCACATGCTTGCCAACAGGAATATTTTGTTCAAACAATTCTACTTGAGTACAGGTTCTGAATATTGCCACAGAAATAATAAAGAACACAAGCCACTACTAGCAGGATTTATTTCTTGCTGTCAGTTCTTCAAGCTCTCAAGAGCGACAAACTACCAGAGCTGAAAATAAACCTACATGAAGTCAACACCAATAAAAGGGTTGTATACAGTGGATACCAACTCGCTGGAAATAAAAGAGCACATATGTCAGCAAAAGATGGACTACAGTGGGATCAAACAAAACAATTAATAACTGTCCATGAAAAAGACTCTTATCAAGTCTGTCAGAAACTCATCCAACATAGAGACTGTCACGAATTGGCAGCCTTTACTTCTCAGAACAATTTTCGGTTCACTTTTGATGGGCCATGTAGAGGATCAACAGACAAACAAAACTGTTTTCTCTATATTCAAGGCTATACTGTCTTGACGTAAGCTTGCAAAACCTGCAAGTAAACAACCACCAGGAATGGCTTTCTATTTGGGAAGTTAATTTGACACCAGTACAGGTCACCCCCAGAGGTTATCAATCCAGCCAGACGGGAGGGCAGACTCAGGGGACTGAATAGTAATTAAAACCAACCAGGCATGACACAAGCAAACCTGGTTTACCAACAGAGTTGTAAACTGGCTGTTGACCATGAGAACCTAATTGTTCCCTTGACATGACACCTGATAAGAATAGCTAGGAAATCGCCCAACCGCGATGGCTGACCCCATCTGGTAGAGACTAGAGGCGCAAGGTGTGAAATCACTGATAAGACTCAGTGGGCTAATAATTGTCAGACCCACAGGTGTGAAGGCTAGTGTGCATGCAGAAAGAATTTTTATGACTGGACAGACTTGGAGTTAATTGCAATTAACGTCAGGGAGAGATAAGAAGAATTTATGATGGGAATGCCAAGGAGATAATACTGTCTGCTTGACTCAGCTTAAATAAGGGTCCCTAGCCTGTTTTATGTTAGATTAAGTCTGACTTCAGAACAGGTAGGCAGCCAGCTCAATGTTTGGTAGTCATATGTGTGATTCTTATGTTGCTAGATTTAACTAGGAGAATTATTTCTTAGTAACTAGTCAGTCTATATCGGACATAGGTTATTTCAATAAATATCATTGTCTAAGTATACTTTTAGGTGTCGTGGTAGATGCTTGTCATTTCTTTGTACACTACCCTAGTTGCCTTTTGGTGTGTGCATTTGTTGTACAGAATATAGTCAACTGACTATTTATTTAATTCTTACAACAGCAGTAACTAAGTAGTGATTAAACCGGGCAGCTCAGCAAATATGGCTGGTCTGTAGGGTAACTTCAATTAGACTTGTTGTATATCTCATTTTGTAGCTATACAATATTAGTACTCATTAATAATGCCTGATGCTATTATGTTGAGTATCATTAGATATCCATCTTGAAGTAATATAATGTTTACGGATATGTTAGATGTATGTATGTATGTGTAATTTCATAAACTAACTAGCACATTATGCTATGATGTTAAAGTATCATAATATGTCTAGTTTAATTAATGTTTTATGGGTATTTCATGTTTGGTATATTGATTTGTCATATGCAAGCCTATCAATATGAAGTGTTATATTATGGTGTGCGCATTGGCACACTAACCATCGATTGTCTGTGCATTGGCACATTGGCCAATGATTGGGTTGGAAGCAGAGGTGTAAGGGTACAGACCTTACCCACAATTGGTATATGGTGCTAAACTTTCTCAGTATATTGTGGGCGTGCGTCCACGGTAATGCATGGAAACCTGGCACAGCTACTTGTCACGGCTTGTAAGCCCGGATGACCCGGCATTATTATAATACCATTACCGATCCTGTGACCTGCTAAACCAACTTGGGACGGAGCGGCTGTACGACACAGAAAGTCTGTATTAGCGACATGGACATGGGGCGGCAGAAATGTAATCATTACAGGCGTGTGAGACAATTGAAAAGCCCGTCCCAGACTAAAGACAGTAGGGAGAAGGAGGATGGTGAACACAGTAGAGCTGGAAGATAAACTTGGCCAGACTGGTCATTGTATATGTTTGTGTTATGATATGTTTTAATTAGGATTGCGCTGATGTAGAACTGATATAACACATTCTTGACTTTCTTTCAAGCTCTCACAAGGAGCACCTATGTTATAGATCTCAAGACTAGAGACTACTGACTAGGAGTGTCAGGACTGACAGGATCGTCAGAATACCGGCAAGCTGTTTCTTTTTGTGTCTACTGGAGAGTGGGGATCTGGACCACAGATCCAGATAGATCAAGTAACAAGTAAAGTTACGTAATGTTTGTCATCAATATCAATATGTATATGATTTCATCATCCTCATCTTGAACCATCAGATGTCTATGATTATGATTAGTAAATAAATGTTGTAGTATTGTAACTCATAGTTCTGTCGTTATCTTTTAATTCCAATTGTGCATACGTGTTGTGTGTGTACATTGGTGGGGGTTCACTTACACACCAAGGAAAGGAGCAGTCAGGGAGAAAAACCTGTACTAGGATAGTTGTCCATAAACTTTAATTCAGACGTAAAAATCTATCTTAGCTAACCTTCTCTTTCCCATTCCTTGGCGAATATTCAGCACAGTTCATTTCATTTTGTAACGAGCCACTTGGAGCTGTACGTTGGATATTCATGGGCCTAATCTATAGTTCAGCCATATAGATTTTGTCCCTAGTCAGTTTCTGACTATTAGGGGTTGCTCGCCAGTGAAAAATACTTTCATCTAGCCGGTGGGGCACCCCGACTTCTGACAGAGACAACAATTACTATATTGATTGAGGCAAAAGAAAAAGACAGAACAGACCGAACAGTCATTTAAACAGACTGGTGGACATTGGTCAAGTCTTTTTCTTTCATTTGCTTGAACTTTATTGTCTGTATCTGCAATGTTGTCTCTTGTATCAGCTTCACTGTCTTTTTTAGTTCACTCAGTGATCCATAAAGTTTATCCTGCACTGTTGTTTCTCTAGGCCAGAAGATTTGCCTGGATATTTCATATTTTGAGCAGTCTTGTAGTGTGTGATCTGCTGTCTGCAGCACCAATCCATGTGTGCACATAGCTGATTTGCCAATCTTGAACTTTGTTTACATGTGGTTGCATAATCAATTATGTCCTGTTCTGAGGCAAAAAATAATTATGTGTTCTGGTAATCACCCTGTGCTGGTGTTGGTGGCTTTCTGATTGATTTGATTGGTCCAGCCATCCCTATGTACACATTGACTGAGATAGGCAGCCGAACATATCCTTCAAGACTGCGATATGTTTTGACACTTCTGGACAACATTGACCACCAAAGACAAAAATCCACAAATAGCTGCTTGGGAGTCTCAATGAGCTCTCAGTTTCAGCAACTTACATTAAAAACAAAAACGTGGGCAATACTCAGGTAAAAACAACAAAGGAGGTGGGGAAGGAGAAGGAAGAGGAGGAGATAGAGAAGTAGTAGTGATCAAAGGCCCCACAATGCTTAATCTTGTAATGAAAACGAGCTCCTGATGAAGATCTGTATTCCTTGCCACATGCTGGGTATAAATACATTTGGCTATTCAGGTCAAACACAAATCTGTTCCTATTTATTTCTCATTTGTCTAGTTGCTGCTGAGGGGTAAGAAGTATTAAGCGATACATTGTGATGATGATGGGAACGTGATGTGTCTAAAGGCTGGGGAAAAAACGGATGTGCGCTATCTTTACAAACTTTTGATATGCATTGACTAAGTATTAATGCTAGGAATATGAGCTTGTAATTGAACTAGAAAAATAAATCTCACACCTCAAACAAACAAACAAACTTTATTTTCAAAGGGTTAAGAATTGGGCACGCAGGCCCGTCTAACATTCTGCCCTTCTATCACTCTCTTCCATACATTATTTCATTCACACATCATTCAAGGCTAACAGAGAACAGCAACAATATAAAACTTATGCATTATAAAAGCATTGGCAAAATGTGAACATCAAAACTACACGACACAGTAACATTAGATAATGGTCAGACACTTATTAGCCATGTGGAATATACTAGCCTACCAAAAGGGGACTGACTGTTATACTGGGGTGTTATTATTATTATTATCACGATTATCATGGGGGAAGGTAATCCGTACTGAGATAGTGTTCGAGTAATTTGCGATTATATGAATAAGGATTGGTGATGTCTTTTATTTCTTGTGGAAGATTGTTCCACAGCTGAGCTGCAGAGTACGTTAAGCTTGTTTTGTATAAGTCAATCCTAGGCTTCGGAATGTGTAATATATTTAAACGTTTACTGTGTCTAGCATTATATTTAAACAATGGCCAAAGGTAATTTGGGGCGTTCCGATGCAAGATTTTGTGAATTAGTTTAGCTTTATTGAAAAGCAGGCGTTTGCGGAGTGGTAGTAACTGAAGGCGTTTATACAGGCTTGGATTGTCAGATAAATGTTTGCTATAAATTAGACTCATGGCCCGTTTCTGGAGTGAGTAAAGTCGCTTGGTGTTTGAATTAGAACAACCGTCCCAGATTGTAGAGCAGTAGTCAAAGTGTGTCTGAATATGAGAAGTATAGAATAGTTTCCTTGTGTCCTCATCAAGGAAGTTTTTAATTTTGGCGAGTTGGTAGACTTTTTTCGCTGTTTGTTTAATGAGCGCTTGAACGTGGGAATTAAAGGTTAGGTTTCTATCAATGATTAGGCCTAATGTTTTGTGCTCAATTACACTTTCTACTGGCATGTTATCGATGTGAAGTTGAAGTGATGTGTGTGAGCTTAGAGTTTGAAGTCTTTGTCTGGTTGTTAATAACATTGATTTTGTTTTAGTGATACAATTAGATAAATGTTATGTTTATGGACAATAATAAACACACAAACAAACTGTGTCAAAGACCCCAGACAATTTTAAACATGACCCACAGATACATGGGAAATTGTGGAGTGTTAATGTTAATATTGCTATCTAATTAATTATGCATCTTAAAACATTAAAATTGTTCGAAGGATTTACTTGAAATATATGTATACCTTTATAAATACATTTTTCACATAACATTATTGCCAAGTAATTGTGTCCTCATCATGTCTATAAAGGCCACAAAACAAACATACTGTACATTATAATAAGTGTTGCAAGAGAAATGCAACTAAAATATTCACTTTTTCAAAATGCAATACACAACAAAATTTACTTCAAAGTGATTGCCTTAACAACTTGCATTACAATTATATATAAAACATGGCAATATGCTGAACATGGTAAAGCTATTCAAGATTTAATGTCACTAGGGCATACAACCTGACTGAGATGAAACGCTATAACAAGTAAATATATGTCTAAGATAAAACAAAATACATCAAATTCTAACACAGTATCAGATATTTCAGTTTGCAAGGTATACACTACAATTTCACATGTTTCTAACACAGAACTCTGTAATATTAATCAAGATGAATGAATGAATGAATTGCAAATACTAAACGATTCATCAGAATTTAACCTGCATAATGGACATGAATAATATTACTGAATCATTACTAAAATACCACAAACTAATAAAATACAAATTAATACTTTGTTTTCTACCGTCTCCCCCCCCCCCCCCCCCCCCCCCCAATGCTGTTTTCTAAACTGCGTTTTCACTTCACACTCAACTTCGGCGTCATTCGCCAAGGTGGGTTTTCAGTGTTTATGCTGACAAGTGTTTGTCCCGTAAAGCGGTGCATAGCTGGGTAGAAAAAGTTACGAGGACGAGTCAATAAGTAAGTCACAGTTCTGTGGGGTGGCAAATAAATGAAAACAAAGCACGCAGTGTTATGCAGCCGGTTTGGGAGGACATAAAACGAAAGGATAGGTGCATCAATGTTGGTGGAAATTATGTTGAGAAATACAGGGACAATGTATGTATAAAAATAAAGTGGTTTCAAGTTGTTATTGTATTTAGTTATTTTTCTACAGCTATTTGTGACTTACTTATTGACTTCCCCTCGTATATTATGCATCACAGAGTCCAGACAAGCAGAAATGTCCCACTCCCCATGAACCAAGCCCACAAGAATATCTTTTTGTCTATTGATCAACATATTAACACCTTATCGTTCTTATACATCCTAATCAGATGTTGGGTAGATGGTGCCACCCAAAGAGCAGTCTATCAAATAGGAACATGGACGGATAAATACCTGAATTTCAATAGCTTTGCACTTATCCATTATAAGTGTGGCCTGATAAGGACTGTTTAATCGAGCTAGCAAGATATGCTCCAATGGCACACCAAAAGAAGAAATAAACATCCTTAACCACACTCTGCGGTCTAATGGATATCCAGCTGACTCATCAAGTGTCACTGCCAGCCATCCATACCTACCCTCACAGAATCAGCGGCCCCCAAACTTCAAGCATTTCTTCAGCTGACCCACAGAGGGGGCGACATAATGAAACAAATACCCACCTGACTTAAAAACAGCTGTAAACCACACATTCTTTGCTGCTGAACCAATGATCAGATATAATACCACCCTGATATCTACTTCATCTGTGAATGAACCATTGTCTCTGTTCACCAAATCTAACTGCATTGATACATTTCAGTGTTGAGTGCCAAGCAAGTTACGTAGGTAAACAGAAATCGAGTAGGCGGAAAAGAGATAAGTCTTCAGGAATCCCTGTGCAGTTGACAGGCCATGAAAGGCCATCCTCAGTGATTTCTCAACACTCCATAAACTACGCTCACAATGTTAACAAAGAAAAGGCATTCTGTATACTGTATTCGACGAACAATGATTGTTCAAGTATAGTGAGGCGTTAATAATTAGGTGGTTCTTGCCAGTTTTGTGCAAACAGAAATAGTTCATTTTAAATTTGAAATTACTGTGGGGATAACAAATACTCCACATACGAACAATACCTGTGGATATATGTTTTAATTGATACACAGACAAATAAAAATTAGGTATCACCATGGTCTGGCAAGAATGCGACAGCGAGGGGTGACGAGGGGATCTGGCCGACGATCGATGCTCAGAGGAAAAGCGAGACGGACATATAATCAGATTGCTACTGGTACTATTAATGTTGGAACTCTTCGCTGGCTGCTGAGGATGGGGACGGAGCGCTTATGGGAATGTCTCGAATGCTGTGATGTCGGTCCCTAAATCAATCAATCATAAAAATTAGGTTTGGACCAAACAATTTATGGCAGAAAAAGGGAAGCAGGTGTGTCACAATAATGGTGTACAAATGGTAGCAGATATATTGTAAATATATCAAATTAAAGGAGATTGCACAAGGAACATGTCAGTGTTGATACTATTGGAAGAGGTTAGATATCATCTTCTTCTTCTGCATTCATCCGGAGTTTGTTTTTTTCCGGATGTGATTGCGTCGTGCCTGTTTACAGCAGATCTGCATTATTGCGCCGTTAAGCCGACACATCCGACTTATGCGGGCATTTGTTGACCGGGTTAACCTTCCCGGGGGAGGTTAGATATTATAATAATAAATTTAGATTTCGTAACAATTTAGAATAAAGGGGTCATAATTATTTAATATTTCCACTTATCAAGGCACTACTTCTCCCCCTTTGATGATAAACCAATTAAATTTACTGAATAATGATAAACCCACCACTTTTCTTTACGAATATCACCATAACTGCTCCTTAAAATGATCAATACGAAATTATAACTTTACATTTTGAGGAATGTAATTTTCACACAAACATTAGAAAATCAGGAAAACACTTGGAAGATTTGTTCTCAATAGATTAACAAACAATATATGCATATTTCTGTTTACTGTTATTTACAATATTGCTCAGCTTATTTGTGATAAGCTGAAAAGCAAACTCTGGGGCACAAGTGTGGCCTATTAGTGCAGCCGGAGCAAGCATAACTTGACCTGTGTCGTTTAACTCTAGTGCTGCACAAAACACAGTCTCTTCTGACACCAATATATTCTATTAAATGCCTGGCTCCTGTCACTCTTTCAACATAATTTCCTGCAACAGACTTTTTTATATTCTTTGGTAGGCGGAGTGTGGCACATTCAGGATTAATCTGAGCTGCTTCATGATGTGCACTTTCCAGTAAACTTTGCTTGAATTCCTTCAATGACAGTTTCTTCCCTCCATTCTGTGTTTGGCATATGGTGTGCAGGATATGTGCATTGACTTGTGCAATTTCAAAGATCCAGTAGTAGATCGTCTTCCACCAATTATTGGTTTTCCTATCAAGCATGTTGTAATAGCCAACCATTTGGTCCAAGCTATTGCAGCCTTTCATCGCCATGTTATAATCATGGATCATCTTTGGTTTGTTGACTAGTTTCCTCATTCCTGTCTCAACAGTTCCAACTACAGACTTGGTGGAAACAAAAGTGCATGGCTTTTTAGCTTTTTGATCTCTCCATGCCACGCACAATATTCTATCTCCTTCAAGAAACCATTTCATCTCTTGATGCTGAAGTTGCAAACATTTCAACTCTGGAGGAAAGCCCACTTGGTTGACATTCAGTGTGCCTGTATAATTGAAATTGTTAGAATGCAGAAAATCAATAAGAGCTTTAGAAGTGTAGAATCTGTCAGCAAAGATGTGATGACCAGGTTTGAGAGCATTCAGTAGCGTCGCAAACACTTTCACTGCATGAGCACATGTGGAATCTAATTCTTTAATGTATGCAGTGTTTCTTCCATAGTACATTTTTAAATTCACCACATAACCAGTCACAGAATCACACAGGCCAAATGCTTTGATATGATACTTATGAGGCTTGTTTGCATTGTATTGTTTGTGCTGAAATCTGCCCTGCCACCCAATAACCATTTCACCAATGGACACATTTTCAAATGGGTAAAATGCTGCCTGGAATTTCTTCAGAATCATCTCAACAAGAGGTTCAATTTTATTTGCACCCTCTGCGTCTGGTTCACATACGTGAAGCATGGTGTGATAAATAGATTCAAACCGATTCCTGGAAAACATAGTGGCAAACCAAGGTGTATTGAAATGTGCAGTTGTACTCCAGTAGTCCTTGATGTATGCTCTTTGATCAAGTCCCATAGAAATAATGACAGACGTAAACTTCAGCCATTCATACTTCGTGAGGGGGGTCCAGGATAACAGACAAGAATGTTTTCTTTTAGGTGTGTTCTGCATCAACACCTTTTCTGCATATTCATTTATGTTTTGGACTAAACAGTCCACTATGTCATCATTAAAAAATACTTTGAGAAAATCCATAGGTGTTTGAAGCTGATAAAGTTCAGGGTTCAAGTGATATCTTGGAGGATGGAACTCAAACTCTGGTTTTGTTTCCCCTTCTGACACATCATGCCATGTTGCTGCTGCTGATGATGGAAGAGGTGCTTCAGGCTCTACAGAAGCTTGTAAAATTAAAGACTTTTTACCTCCAGATGTATTCTTATTTTCTACTGTTTGCTTTCTTTTGTGCTTGGTAGTACTTCTGCCATACTGATATTCATCATCAGATGCCTCAGTTGATGAACTTCCACTGTCATTGTTGTTTTCCCAATCACCACGTGCTGAAACACTGGACTCACTATCAGAATCTTCCACACAGTCACTCAAATCAGAATCACTATTGTCTAAAACTGTTTTAAACAATAATCTTGCTTGATCTGATGTAAATCTACGTGGTCGAGAACCAGTGGGCGTCGTCATTTCTAAAATCAGAAAATTAACCACAGTTTAACAAGAAATTTTTCTCAAATTTGAGAGACTACACACTTCTTTTCTGATATTTTGAAAAAGCAAATCTTCCTGTGTATATTTTCATTTACCAGGCACCAAAATTGCGGAAGAAAAGGGATATGACAAAACAAAGGCACTGTCAACACTCAGCTGGTTAATGGGCCCATGGCAGTTTAGGGTAGTTCAATTCAGGCGATAAAGTGGCTCACGGCAGTGAATCAGTTAAGTATATCAGCCAAAGCATTATTTATTTATTCACTTCATATAATATATAACTCTGCTGTATGCACCTGATGAAATACAGCTAAATATGCCAGGCAATAAATCGTGCAACATATTGTTTGTGACTACTGTCTAAATGTAGAAACAATCTGATTTGTTGAAATGAAACACTCAGCTGGTTAATGGGCCCATGGCAGTTTAGGGTAGTTCAATTCAGGCGATAAAGTGGCCCACGGCAGTGAATCAGTTAAGTATATCAGCCAAAGCATTATTTATTTATTCACTTCATATAATATATAACTCTGCTGTATGCACCTGATGAAATACAGCTAAATATGCCAGGCAATAAATCGTGCAACATATTGTTTGTGACTACTGTCTAAATGTAGAAACAATCTGATTTGTTGAAATGAAACACTCAGCTGGTTAATGGGCCCATGGCAGTTTAGGGTAGTTCAATTCAGGCGATAAAGTGGCCCACGGCAGTGAATCAGTTAAGTATATCAGCCAAAGCATTATTTATTTATTCACTTCATATAATATATAACTCTGCTGTATGCACCTGATGAAATACAGCTAAATATGCCAGGCAATAAATCGTGCAACATATTGTTTGTGACTACTGTCTAAATGTAGAAACAATCTGATTTGTTGAAATGAAAAAAAAAAAAACAGGATAAAAAGGCGTAAGTCAAAATCTTGGGTAGTTTAAAACCAGACACAAGTGTGATGGGACTTTGCAACAAAGAATTGAAAAATTCTGAATGATCACAAGAAATATACATATTTATAGCAAACTTTCATTACATGTGCAAACTAAACATTCTGTTTTATGTTTGATGCCAGTGAATCAAATGTTAGTAATACAGACCTATCAGATCCATAGAATCTGCATAACTGAAATTGACCAAGAATAGCAATGAAGAGGAAGAATGTATTAAACCCATAAACTGTTAACTAGGATGCAGATGTATAGGTAGGTATAAGTATTACAACCACTGTTAAAACACTGATGGAAACAGACCATTAAGTATCCAAACAGCTTGTGTAGAATATGAAAAATATAGATGGAAAAGGCTAAAGTAAATATACTGACAATAAGTGATTGCAACCACAAGAATAAAGAAGACTGTCTTTTGGCGGGTCCAGTCTGACTAAAATACATTGTGACGCTTCATTTAGAGACACCCCCCTCCCCAATTCATTGTAAAAACTTCTTCTTTAGGCAGCCCATGAAAGAAGGGACATAGTGCTGAAGACTACATAATTTCTTTAATTTGGCACACACACACACACACACAAATCAAACTTTAGGCATAGATGTCCAATAAACCCTAATAAAGATTACATATCTGATTTAAGTAAATAACTGCATTTTATGCCTGCAAAGTCAATATCTGATTTCTACAATAGCATATTAACCTGGGCCATCTCAGATAAAGTAGCAATATATAAACAAACATTACAATGAATGACGTTAAGCCCAAAGTTAGAATAAGAACAAATGAAGTAGAAACAAATCAATATATGCACATTTCATATTTTGTTTAGTCTTGTAAACTGTTTCAACAAGTATGGATGCAACTGCAGACAGAGTATGAGGGTGTCTTTTCTGCCATTATCTTATTTTTCAGTTTCTTCTTCATTGTTGTTCTATTTTCCACCCCTCCAACTCAGAAGTCAGCATGTCTGACTTAGGCATCAATCAATCAATCAAGTGCTGCCTCCACAATGAAGACTGGACGCAATGGATCTCCAACACTTTGTTTCTTGCCCCTGCTGTACACACTGACAGACTGTTGTTCATCAATTGTTTTGTTGTCTTTACCACTTGTACCGCTTGCTCCCCCCCCCCCCCCTTTCAACTCTGCCATCCGATATAGTTTTTACTTAATTGCTGTCTTTTACTATGTCTAAAAAAATTAACTTGTCTATCTTTTTTCCCCCCACCAACTATCGTTTCATTCCTACCAACTTTCTTGTCATTCCCACCCTCACTAGAACCTCTGTATTTGACTTTTTGCTTCCATGATATATGACCTGTTGTTCTGCACATCATCATCTCCAGAGCTTCATTTCAACTTCCCCCTCTGCTGTGTGTCCACCATGATGAGGTGGAGGGGCTTCCGCGTTCCCATGATCCCAAGCGCTATGCTAACGGTAGCACAGCTGCTGGTAGGGTCACCCATGTCGGACAGGTCAAGGGATAGGAACCGGACTAACAGACAGCCAAAGGCCAGAAAAAGCACCCCCGAAAAATGCTTATCGAAATCAAATGTACTGAGCCACAGGCTTGACAAAGCAGTGCAACATAACTTAATCAATTCATGATGCCACAGTTTAAAATTAATCAGTATGGTGCTAATCCCGTGCAGTCCCATCAGGCAGTAATAGTGCCTGGCCCCCTGCCTCGAGGGGGTCCACCCATTACTACTGGTGGTCACCTTCACCTGTGCTGTGGAGTCAAGGCACAGAGGAGTAGGTTAAGAGCTATTGACAAACACCCTGGACACTCAACAAACTACAGTGGAATGCTGAAAGAGTTTCTAACAAGAAAGTCTCCTTAACCCTACCAGACCTGAGGCCCTAACCCTAATTGTCCCCTATACCTGGGCTCCTGAGATTAAAGAGAAAAAACCAATATGATATAGAAAAATTTTAGTTACATGCAAACAAGTGGTTAGAATAAGATGGAACTTGGAGACATTGTAGAAAATAGGTCTACCTTTCATCTAGCGCCAATATTCCACCTTTGTGTGCCAATCCACCCAGCAGGATGAGCCTTGTTTCACACAGAGGTACTTCTTGCAAAGCGAGCACCAGATGTTGCTCTTCACCTTCTTGCATGTAAGACACTCCAGGATTTTGCTTGTTGTACCTGGAGTGCTTTTCCATGCACACAGCACAGATATGATTAGACGATGTCCCAGGGGGAATCTCAGGAAAATGATTGCCTGGGGTCATCCGTTGAGGGCAGGGTTCCTTTTGTGTTTGACGGTGCGCTGATGCCCTGTATACACCTGTATCCATCGTTTCATAGTGAATTTTCAGAATGTTTTCACATTAAACCACACAAAGTCAATTCAAACACATGGGGGAAGACATTTTCAATGGCTAACCATGAGGTTTGATCCCGATTGGTTGGTTATTTTTAGTTTGTGACGCATTTTTTTTGCATATTGGAAATGTTGGGTATTGGAATTGCTGTAGTGCAAAGCAACGAGGGCCAATACTGGAGAAACTGGTCTACAATTTTGATGTCCTGATGTTACAAGAACTGAATACGAACTCTTTTAAGTGCCCTAGCTATACATGTTACATCAACCCAACTGGGCAGGGAAGATATGGGCAGGCTCTGGTGGTCAAGGACGGTTTACAGCATTCAATACTGGCAACATTGGCACCTTGTCGTCTTGACAGACGATAGTTTGTGCTTTAAAAAGGCATAATAACTTTTACCTATGGCGGTAGCGAATGTGACTGATACGGCCAATTTGTGTTGTAAATGTCCGTTCACAGTGGGTGCATGTGAACACGTGGTCATTTCCACCATCATGCACCATCTTACGTCTCAAACGCTCGGTGTGTGACTTATCTGCAATAATTTTCTCCTTTGTCTTTATTCCATTTCTGATGTTTGCCCTCCATGCAACACGTTCAGCGGCGACTTGATCCCAATGTGCATTATCAATGCCTGTATCAATCATGTCCCGCTTACACACATCTTTGTATCGTAGTAGAGGCCGACCCTGAGATCTCTTACCCATCTGTAATTCACCAAAAAAGATGTCCTTTGGTATTCTACCATCATCCATCCTCCTAAGATGTCCTATCCATCTAAGTCTACGAAGACTGAGCATGGAATAAACTGTCACACAACCTGATCTTTCCAATACTTCAGTATTTGTGATTTTTTCTTGCCACTTAATACCAAGAATTCTTCGTAGACACCACAAACGAAAGCTGTTTAAACATTTCTCTTGGTGTAAGTAAGTTGTCCAGGTTTCACTGCCATAAAGAAGAGTATTAAGAACACAGGCTTGATACACAAGGACTTTTTTTGTTTTTGCAGTAAGCTTCCTGTTCTCCCAGACTCTTTTTCTTAACCTGTTCATTGTTGTTGCTGACTTACCAATCCGGATGTTGATTTCCTGATCTAGGGATAATTTGCTATTTACCACTGATCCTAGATATGTAAAATGGTCTACCATCTCTAGTTCGGCATCATCAATAAAGATTGATGGTACCCCATGTGCACCTTGTGACATAATCTGTGTCTTCTTTTTGCTAATTGTTAAACCAAATTCAGAACAAGCATTGGAGAATGCAGATAGTAGACATTGCAATTCTTCCTCAGAGTGGGTAAACAACTAACCACCAGCCTTAACCATGACCAACAGTTTGTTACTGTCAAAGCAGTTCTTTTGCTTTACAGTATCATCTTTCATTTTATACTTTTCTAGAATTACAATGTCAAGGAAGTCCTCTTTCTTGAATGTTTCATCTTTGTGAGTGCTAGAAATGCTGATTATATTTGAAGAGTGCTGTTTAGAACAAACAGAATGCAACTGTAGAGACAACCATCAAATGCATCTAACAGCATCAGCAAGAAATCCAGCAGACTATAATAATGGCTTTGCTATATTCAAGTCATGGAATATAGCAGTAAGATAAACCTGCACTGAACAAATGATAAGTACACAATCAAGGGGACTGACAGTGATACACAACTAAGTGAAGGAACTTAACAAGGAAAAAATAATCTGGAGAGATTGTTGCAGACTGCTTGCAATGAACAGTCTTCAGGAAAAAAAATCAATCAATCATGTGCCATGCCGGAAAGCGTGGGCGGTCATGACTCACCATTTCACTCGATCACCAGCGTCATGGATCATCTCAGTGTTCCTGTCTCATCCATGCCATGTGGCCAAGCCATCCAGATATTTTCCTCTCGGTCTTCCTCTTGGTCTGTTCTCTTTGATCTTGCCATTGTCACCAAGTTCTCCAATCCATTTCTTCTCATAATATGTCCAAAATATTTTGACTGTCTACGTCTAATTTCTCTAATCAATTTACGATTTTCATTTGTCTCCTGTAGTACTTGGTCATTGGTTTTTCTGTCTGTCCATGGTATTCTTTGCATTTTCCTCAGAAACCACATTTCTGTAGCCATCAGATGTTTTTCAGCTTGACTGCACATTGTCCAAGTTTCACATCCATACAAAAGAACCGGCCCTATGTATCCCCTCAACACTCTTTTTCTCGTTTCAATTGACATCTTTTTATTGGTCAGAATGTTTTTCATCTTGCTAAAGGCTACTTTCGCCATGACGATTCTTGTTCTAATCTCTTCAAGGCATCTCCCATGTGACTCATTATACTAATTGTTCTATGTTGATCACATTCCAAGGCTCCTGATTTCTTTGGCATTGCAATAAATACAGAGTTACATAATTCAGAAGGTATATCTCCAGTATCATATAATGTGTTCAGCAGTCTGGTGACTTGCTCTAGTCCAAATTCTTCTAAAGCTTTAATCATTTCTATTGTGATGTTATCTGCACCGGGGGGCCTTGCCAGCTTTCATATGCTTAAGAACATTTCGAACCTCCATCTTCAAAATTGGCGGCCCTTCATTATTAAATCTAATATCATACTGTTCATCTCTGTTATCATTATAAAGGTTTTTCACATAATCTGTCCATGCATGTAGCATCTGATCTTTTTCTATTACGATTTTGCCATCTTTAGTTTTTAGACAGCCTGCTTATGTTCTTGTTCTTTTATTAGTAAGTTCCTGAATTATTTTGTGCATTTGGTATTTTGACTGTTGTGTTGTTTTTCAATGTCTAAGCACTTTTCCTCAAGCCATGCCTCTTTTGCCTCCTTACATAATATTCTGACTTGTCTGTGAATTTCTTCATATTTGGCAGAATTATTTTTGTTGAGTCTTCTTGTTTCCATTAGGTGTAAAATTTCTTCTGTCATCCATTTCTTACGACCCACCTTCTTCAATGTGGAATAGTTGTTTCTGCAGCCAAACTGATTGAATTCTTCAACATTTCCCACTGATCATCCACATCCTGGAATAATATCTCTAGATCAGACAATATATCAAATATGTTCTGTACTTCTATGTTGAATTTGTTTTGTATTTCCTTGTCATTACTCAATTACACAAATCATTTTTAGTGTTTCCTGTTATATACTTGACTTTCTTCAACTTTATCCTCAGTGTTCCTGTAAGTAGTCTGTGGTCACTATAACAATTAGCACTGGGAACTGTTTTTGCTATTGTTAGTGCGTTTCTAAATCTTCTGCTAATCAGAATGTAGTCACTCTGGTTTCTGATCCTGCTATCAGGACTCCTCCATGTCCATAATCATCTAGGGTGTTGCTTAAACCAGGCGTTTCCTACAATCATTTCCTGTTCTTTTGCCCACTCTACGAGTCTGTATCCTCTTTAATTTCTCTCTCCTAAACCATAGTTTCCTACTGTGTATCTATCACCTTGATTTCCTACTTTTGCATTATGATGTTTATTTCTGAATTTTTACATTTCTTTAAGGCAGACTCTATGTAATTATAAAATTCCTCTAACTATCTTCACTGGATTCTCCTGTTGGGGCATATACTTGAATAACATTTATGCTAAAAGGTCTGCCACTCAATTTAACTAGTAGAACTCTGTCCGACATGGCCCTATATCCTTGAACAGATTTTGATGTTTTCCGGTCCAAAATAATTGCCACTCCCCTTTGTCGATCTTCACCTCCAGAATAAATAATCTTAAAATCTTCATCTATCTTGATGCCTGCTCCTGTCCATCTCGTTTCGCACATCCCTAAAATATTAATTTTCTCTCTTTCTATTTCTTGTTTTATTTTCTCTAATTTTTCGTCGTCGTTTAACGTCCTAACGTTCCATGTTGCTAATTTTAATGTCTCTGTTCTTGTCTTGCGATGATCAGTCTTCAGGCAAATCATAATGTACTAGGCATTTTTAAAGAGGTAGTTTGCCGTTGCTTTCCTCTATGGCAGTAACCGTACTGCTCATTTGACCGCAGCCATTGTCTCACGAATGAGATCCTCTGCCTGCCGCCGCGAAACTTGAGACTATAACCAACAAATATCTGTCGGCTTCCCTCAAAGTTTCATCCACCACCTGCCTTCTGTGGCTTCTTTTGAACACTTCCAATAAACGAATATGAAATAACATTACATAATCCACAGGAAAACACCAAACAGCGTCTCCCCGAAGAATAGACGCGTCACTTCGCAGCCATTGTACCAGGAAGGAAAAGAAAGCAAACTGTAAAATAGCTTTACAAATTCTGTAGTTTACATTTCATAGTTCATCAATGACAGAGGAGAAGTGTGAATAACTTGTATTTCTTATTTCAAAAAGATGAGATGTTGACTTCGTTAAAATATTATTTGTGCCAAAAGGTCAGTTTTCTGTTTAACTGTTAAAATACATCTTACATTGAAAATAAAGTTTATCATCATGGTCTGTTTTTGCCCACATCCTCAGTGAGCATAGAAATTAGGACTCTTAAGTACTTACTATAAATAAATACAGAGGCGACCAGAAAGCACATACCTGCTGTCATAAGGTACATTTCTATACTTGAGTACAATGTAAAGATCTGTACTGCTACTCTACAACTAGTGCATTTCTACACAGCCAGGCTTCACTAACTACTGCACTGTTTGTTATGTTTCAAACCTGTACTAGCACAGCACATCATATCCCAATGTACCCTTAAGGCCTGTGAAAACTGCTTTGGCTAGAAGAACATAAACTGTCTTGACTCCATATATTTGCCAGATTTAAACTATTTCATATTACCATGACACTTCTCGGCTTTCATAGGAAAGTCAATTTGTGCATTGATTTTGCATTTTTATTGGTGCCATGGCAGAATAAGTATTTGGGTCTTTTGAAAATTTTTCAATGAAATGTATTTGACATCAGATATTTTTAAGCACTAGGACAATCTAATGAACAGTCATTCTGAATGTTGGAAGATTCATTGCATGTATCCTCCAAGGGTCCCTTGTTTAAAAAAATTATTACTTCATTCACCAAGTTCAATATTTCAATATGCTTCGCTTCCCCTGCGAATACTGACTCTATTTATAGTGTTGCTTGTGTTTGAGGCCTTGAAATGGCCACACTTACTATCTATGCATTAAAATAAGCCTATAAACAAATGATTCAGAACAATATTAGGCTAAGCCTTTAAGGTGTCATAAAATGCATTACAGACCTTCTGACCTCTTGGCAATAAACTTTAAATTCTAAATGAACAATTTAAAATAATACTTACGGGTATTACCAAACATGGCTTGAACATCCTCATCGCTGTTGTCCATTTCACTAATTTCTAACTGACCAGCATTAGTGACATCATTGCCTGCATCTTCATTTGCAGACTGAGAATATGACCCTTCTTCAGCCGCATGGTCATATTCTACTGCAGCATCGCAGCCAGCCTCATTATCACCTGACATTCCAGCTTCAGATTCATCAAGATTAGCTGTCCTCACATTAGCCACACTGGCGTCATCTGTTAAAGCCTGCTCTTCTCTACAGTCTGTTTCAGAGTTTTTGTCAAAGGGAGGCAGTGAAGCATTCAATTCCTGTTGCCTGCTTTTGTCATCAGAAGGCAGCATATCACTTGATGATGATGGATCAAGGAAAATACCCTTAAAGTCTGTCTTTTCATTGGCAGTTGCATTATTACTATCTGCAGTCTCACCAGTGTCTGACTGATCAACATCCGGATCCCATTTAATGTTAATTTTTTTCACCCCATCATGAGATGAATCATGTGTCTGATCGTCTGCTGACTGATCAAATACTGAATGTTCTGTGTCAGCAGCATTCTGATTGTCTGATTCAAGTGCTTCTTTTTTAATATTTATTTGTAGTTGTAGAGTGCTGTTTGGGTTGCTCGTTGTTGCAGGTCCCTGTGGCTGTTTAAAACTTGTATCTGAATAATTATGACTTGAAGAAGGAAATGATTGTGGATGAGACTGGGAGTTGTGATCAGAAAAGGGCTGCATTCCCATATGAGGATTTTGACTTCGATGTCTCTTTGGGGAGATTCTCCAATCATCTGTCCCTGGACGTTTCTGTGATCCCCCAGGAACCTGAGAGTGAGGAGAAACATGAGAACCTGTTCTACAGTACTGGGAGCTATTATGTGCTCCACTAGAATATGAAGAAATGGCTGAAAGATGTGGAATTGGTGAACAAGCTCCATCACAAATTTGTTTTTGTGATTCTTTCTTGGCTAAAAAGCTATTGCTTACAAATGTCATTGACTTTGTTGTGCTCTTAAGTACTTTTTCACTGAGAACATAGTCAACTTTGCTTCCACTATCAATATTAACATTTATGTAACCAACAATCTCGATTCCACTATCAAATTCCATGCACCCATGGCATAAAGCCTGAAGGGATTTACTGAGACTAGAGATAAATCTGTTCGCAACAGCAACATCCAACTGGAGCTCTGGCATGGTGACAGCAATATCTGAAATAAGTTAGAAGGCTATAAAATTACAGAGAAACAGAGAAAATTTTCAATGCTATTACTTAACATTATTATGCACAGTATCCAAATAATGTACTTTCCTGTAATTTATGATTTCGCAGCATTTCTAGGTAATGAGTAAGATACAGGAATCATAATAACTTTACTCTAGATATGTTAAATCCATAAGACTATGTGAGCTTATGATCATGCATCATCACATATTGTTAATTGTATTACATTGTGTTCTATAGAAGTAAACAAACATCTACACCTTTGCTTTATTGACTACACAAAGGCTTTCGATAAAGTGAGACATGTCGACATGATAAGGATGCTTGAAGATCTACAAATTGATGGAAAAGACATTAGACTTGTAAATAACATAAATTGGAAACAACAAGCTGCCATAAGAGTTGATAATGAAGTAAGCCAATATCAGCCTATTAAGAGAGGTGTGAGACAGGGATGTGTAATGTCTCCAGATCTGTTTTCCCTGTACAGTGAAAGTGTTTTCAGAAATATTGAAGACTAGCTGACCCGGCCCGGCTTCGCCCAGACCCTGGTGGGGAGCATCTCATTTAATTCATATAAGTAGTCATATAAGTTCTCGTTCCCGTTACCAACTATCTGTCTGTCTGTCTGACCCGGCATCGCCCAGCTCCTGGTGTGGAGCATCTAATTTAATTCATATAAGTAGTCATATAAGTTCCCGTTCCCGACTGTCTGTCTGTCTGTCTGTCCCTCCCTCTCTGTCTGTCTGTCTGTCTGCCTGCCTGCCTGTCTGTCTAATCATTTATTGGTTGCAGTTAGAACAACCTTAGATAAACGAAGACCAACTTACAAAAAGCATTAGAAAGAGCACTTGAAAGATCTTTACATCTTCCCCAACAATTAACTTGGGTAGATGGAGCGGCGGCAGCAGCAGCAGCAGCAGAATAAAAAGGAGGAGTAGGAGCTGGGAGGAGGAAGAGGGAGGTGGAGGAGGGAGGAGGAGGAGGGAGGAAGAGATAGGCGGAGAGAGGAGGAGGAGGGAAGAGGAGGAGGAGGAGTAGGGAGGAATAGGAGGGAGGAGGAGGGATTAGGAGGAGGAAGGAGGAGGGATTAGGAGGAGGAAGGAGGAGGAGGTAGGAGGAGGAGGAGGGAGAAGAACGCAGGAGGAGGAGGAGAGGGAGGAGGAGGGAGGAGGCAGAGGGAAAAGGAGGAGGCAGAGGGAGAAGGAGGAGAAGGAGGGAGGAGGAGGAAGAGGGAGGAGGAGGGATGTGGAGGGAGGAGAGGGGATGAGGAGGGAGGGGGAGGAGGGATGAGGGGGAGGATGTAGGAGGAGGAGGGAGTAGGAGGAGAAGGGAGGAGGAAGGAAGAGGAGTGATTAGGAGGAGGGAGGAGGGCGAGGAGGTAGGAGGAGGAAGAGGGAGGAGGAGGGAGGAGGAAGGAGGAGGAAGGAGGAGGAGAAAGAGGGAGGAGGAGGATGGAGGAGGGAGAGGGAGGAGGGGGAGGGAAAGAGGAAGAGGGTAGGAGGAGGAGGAGGGGAGAGGAGGAGGAGGAGGATTATAATGCACATGCCTGTAGATAACTGCAGCGAAAAGGTGGGTCTGTCTATCTATCTGACCCAGCGTAGCTTCGCCCAGCTCCTGGCGGGGAGCGTCTCATTAAATTCATACAACAAAATAAAGTAACTTAAAAGAATGTCCTTCCACACACCATCCATTATTTCTAATGAAAACCGTTTCTAATCACCTGCATGACTGTAGATAACTTCGTAAGCATAAAAAGATGAGTTACAATGTTATGCATTATTTTTATGAAAACTTTGAAAATGCCTTAAAGATTGTATCATTATTTATTATAACTCATATGCCGGTACATAACTACAGACAAAGAGTTTATAAATCTTTGAAAACGATGCAACAATATGACTATAAGTTATACAGCAATGTTATTAAAAGTTATGCCCCTTGAAATAACTTTTCTAGAGTTAAGTCCCCTCGCTGTATATAAAGTACAATGTAAAATGAAAAATTAAATAATATTAAGTAAGCAGCCGATTTCACACTAAAAAAATATCACAGTTGGCAGCGCTGGAATGAAAGAAAAATTTCATCTCAATCGGATGGACCGTTCACGAACGCATAAAGGACATACACACACACATTGCCTTTTATATATAAGATATGGAAGGAATATGACCATTAAAAGAACGGAAACATACAAATACCTGGGTACAATTTTAAACTGCTCCAACATCATAAGGGAAGAAATACAAACTAGAATCAATTCTGGAAATAAGATATACTATGCACTACAACATCTACTAAAATCAAATGCGCTATCTTGTAACACCAAAATCACAATATACAAAACACTGATCAGACCAGTTGTGCTGTATGGCTCTGAAACCTGGAGTACAACGAAAGGAGACGAAGCCTTGTTACAAACCTTTGAGAACAAAGTTTTTAAGACGCATCTTTGGACCCATTAGGGATACACAAAGTGATGAGTGGAAAAGAAGAAGTAACAAAGACATTTATGATCTGTTTAAGTCCCCGCTAATCACTGGTATCATAAAGGCTAATAGACTACAATGGCTGGGGCATATAGAAAGAATGGAAGATAATAGGGAAACAAAACTCGCTTACACTCAGGAAATAAATTACCATAGACCCCGAGGTAGACCAAGAAGATGGTGGAGAGATAATATATATACAGACCTACAAGCACTTGGAATCAACGACTGGCAAGAGAAGGTCAACCAGAGAGACGAATGGAGACAGATTGTATCCGCAGCAAAGAACCTCAATGGCTCGGACGCTGAAGAAGAAGAAGAAGATGGAAGGAATCAACATTGGGGGGCCGATGCAACAATAACATTAGATATGCAGATGATACAGTCTTGATTGCAGACAATGAACAGGACCTGCAAAATTTAGTAGATGCGGTTGTTACACACAGTGAACAACTAGGGTTAGAATTAAATTGTAAAAAGACACAGATTATGGTCATCACTAGGAAGAACGAAATACCACAATATAATATACAAGTAAATGAGAATATTCTTCAACAAATGAATAGGTACATTTATCTTGGAACAGTAATAACATCTGATGGGAGATGCCTTGAAGAGATTAGAACGAGAATCGCCATGGCAAAAGTAGTCTTTAGCAAGATGAAAAACATACTGACCAATAAAAAGATGTCAATTGAAACGAGAAAAAGAGTGTTGAGATGCTACATAGAACCTGTACTTTTATATGGATGTGAAGCTTGGACAATGAGCAGTCAGGCTGAAAAACATCTGATGGCTGTAGAAATGTGGTTCCTTAGGAAAATGCAAAGAATACCATGGACAGCCAGAAAGACCAACGAACAAGTCCTTCAAGAAACAAATAAAGACCATAAACTGATTAGAGACATTAGACGTAGTCAAAATTTTTTGGGCATGTTATGAGAAGAAATGATTTGGAGAACTTGGTGACAACTGGTAAGATCGAGGGGAACAGACCAAGGGGAAGACCTAGAAGCAAGTACCTGGATGGCTTGGCCTTGTGGCATGGTCAAGACAGAAATATGGAGCTGATCCACGACTCTAGTGATTGAGTGAGATGGCAGAACATGACCGCCCACGCTTACCGGCATGGCACATGATGGATGGATGGATGGATTACATTGTGTAAAATCTTAATGTTGAAACTGAAACTATACACTGTTCAATTATAAAAATATCTGTTGAACAGAAGAATTGTTTCAATAAAACTGTCTCAGAAGGACACAAATTAAACAATAAGAAGTCAACATGCTAGAATTGAAAAAGATTTTGGTGACATGTTCAAAACATTTTACCAAGGAATACTCGAAAAATAATAAAGAAATGTAGTACTTATTATATTCAGCCTAACATAGTAAAAGATGGAAAAATACAACCACAGGTCACTTTGCCAGAATCTCGTTTTTTCCTCCCAAATTTTAGACTGTGAGAGTTGTACAGTACAGCAGAGTGGGACAGGGTAACATCGACAGCGCTTTTTGATAACAACTTAAGGGACAGAAGGCCAAGTGAAAAAGATAACTTTCCTTCACAAAAACCCAAGTTTCACAAGCGATTGTATGTAAGACAGTTTCTATTAATATCATCTTTTACTTTCTCTTTCAACAGATTATATCCATGGAAATGGCCCAGATCTGCCTGCAAGTAGGTTCACTCCCTAAAAACTGTGCAAGGGTTGTGGCATTATGACCTATTACTATTATGTGTGATTTCCAACTATCCTGGAATTGTTACAGTGCACTGTTTACACGTTGGACCTTCTGTTTTTCACCCAGATCTGTGAAGGATGGGTATCCAATCATCTCGCTACTCAAGACAAGAGATCAGCAATGTTTTACGACCTGGCCGGCTGGTCTTTTAAACTTTTACAGCAAAATAATAAATAATCAAGACATTTTGAGGGAGTTAATTCTGGAGACCAACATATATAAATACTATATGATATGAACTGTTGAAAGTCTTAACACTAGCGAAAGAATCTAAAATCAGTCCGCATCTCGATGAGGTGGTGGAGAAGAAGGGATTATCATTAAACATCACCAAAACTGAAAGCATGTTGGTTTCTATCCATCCATCCATCATGTGCCATGCCGATAAGTGTGGGCGGTCATGCTTTGCCATCTCACTCAATCACCAGTCATGGATCAGCTCCGTGTTTGTCTCGACCATGCAACGTGGCCAAGCCATCCAGGTATTTACTTCTCAGTCTTCCCCTTGGTCTCTTCCCTTTGATCTTGCCAGTTGTCACCAAGTTCTCCAATTCATTTCTTCTCATAACATGCCCAAAACATTTTACTGTCTATGTCTAATGTCTCTAATCCAGTGGTTCTCAACCAGTGGGGAATTCTCCCCTCCCCCACCCCATAATTTTAGGGTTTCCAAGGAGAGAATTAAATTAATATTATTTCATGATAGCGTTAATACAAAAACTGATTATGTGATATTGTTTTTCCCTCCATACTTTACAGTTCTGTACTTCTCACCTCTCTGAAATTTATTTTGTTCATTTTATAACATAAGTAGACCCGCAAATCACATTTTTTATAGACGCCTAGACTTGTTCTAGTACGTGTTATTAAATATAGCTTCCATTTTTACGTATACTGCGTGTGTGTGTGTGTATGGGTGTGGGGGTGTTGGGGAGGGGAGGGGCATGGAGGGGGGTTTATAGGGAGGAAATATGAAAGGGGGGGGGGATGACATTCTGAACATATGGTGAAGGGATGCATGGGGCAAATAAGGTTGAGAACCACTGCTCTAATCAATTTACGATCTTCACTTGTTTCTTGAAGGACTTGTTCACTTGTTTTTCTGTATGTTTATGGTATTCTTTGCATTTTCCTCAGAAACCACATTTCCACAGCCATCAGATGTTTTTCAGCTTGTCTGCTCATTGCCCATGCTTCACAATGATACAAAAGTACAGGTTCTATGTAACACTTCAACGCTCTTTTTCTCGTTTCAATTGATATCTTTTAATTGGTCAGTATGTTTTTCATCTTGCAAAAGGCTACCTACGCAAAGGCAATTCATGTTCTAATCTCTTCAAGTCATCCCCCATCAGATGTTATGACTGTTATGAGATAATTGTACAGATTCACTTGTTTAAGAATATACCCATTTACTTGTATATTACATTGTGGTATTTCCTTCTTCCCAGTGACGACCATAATCTGTCTTCTTACAATTCAATTCTAACCCTAGTTGTTCACTGTGTGCAACAACCACATCTACTAAATGTTGCAGGTCCTGTTCATTGTCTGCAATCAAGACGGTATCATCTGCATATCTAATGTTATTGATGTATCATCCCCAAATGTTGATTCCTTCCATATCTTCTATATTTCTGAAAATATTTTCACTGTACAGGGAAAAAAGATCTGGAGAAATTACACATCCCTGTCTCACACCTCTTAATAGGCTGATACTGACCTACTTCAATATCACTTCTTATGGCAGCTTGTTTCCAATAAAAGTTTCTTTACAAGTCTAAAGTCTTTTCCATCAATTTGTAGATCTTTAAGCATCCTTATCATGTCAACATGTCTCACTTTATCGAAAGCCTTTGTGTAGTCAATAAAGCAAAGGTATAGATTTTTGTTTACTTGTATAGAACGTTCAATTACTGTTCTCAATATATACGCAGCATTTACTGTACCCTTGCGTTCTGCAAACACATTGTTCTTCTCCTATTTCAGGTTGTATTTTCTTCCTAACTCTTTGCATGATAAATCTTAGCAAAATCTTTGTGATGTTACTCATTATAGGATTTTTGATCGTGTTGCGACCCGAACTGAAAACAAACATGATATACCGTGCCACCCCGGCCTGACTCGTGTCTCCAAAATGGCTGCTGTAAAGACCATTCATGCTTACGGCGTCATTCATTCATTCAAATAACACGTGACAATAACAGACGCCATCTTAGGTTGTGTAGAAAAGGTTAGTCTAATATTTTGTGCACAGCGAGTGGTTGAAATTAATGTGACCTATTAAATAACTTGAATTACTCGGCAGAAAGAAAGTAATTTTATTTTCTAGAGCTTGTTTATTTAACATTAAGATATTTTTAGATGGATATTCTTCTTCTTCTGCGTTCATCCTGAGACTTTTCTCGGACGTGATTGCGTTGTGCCCGTTTACAGCAGAAATGCGTTCTTGCACCGTTAGGCCGACTTCTGCAGGCATTTGTTGACTGGGTTAACCTTCCCGGGAGATGGATATTCAAATTCAGCACCAATTTTTACAACTATTTGGAGAGTGTCATCGCTTATATTGCATTAGAAGTAGTTAAAAAAATCTGTCTGTAAGATGTTTGAATGAACTCCAAGATGGCAGCAGCCAGCCGTGGAAAGTTTTAATGCTTAAACATGCAATTTGAACTACTAAAGTTACAGAAAATAAAAAGTTTAAAGATTATTAATAATTTATTTGTATACTTGTACTATTTTTTTTATCATTTAACATGACAGAACATATTGATGAAGTCAGATTTCATATCCGTCAATGACCTGTTTGATACATCTATTATCTATTTGTATGTGGCCAGAGTTTTTAACCATTCCTTCTCTTGAAATTACCATATATTCTGTCTTATCTTGGTTGATAACCAGCCCCATCTGTTGGGCTTTTTCCTGTAAGTGAGTCAATATTTCCAATGTCTTTTGTTCATTTTCCCCTATAATATCTATATCATCTGCATAACCAAGCATTTGTAAATACTCAAGTTTAAAATCATGATCGAACCTCCTACTCATTATACTAACTATTCAATGTTGATCACATTCCAAGGCTCCTGATTTCTTTGGGATTGCAATAAATACAGAATTACATAATTCATAAGGTATCATAATTCATGAGGTATATCTCCAGTATCATATATTGTAATTGTATTCAGCAGTCTGGTAAATTTATATATTCCATATTCTTTTAAAGCATTAATAATTTCTGTTGTGATGCTGTCTGAACCGGGGGTCTTGCCAGTTTTCATATGGTTAAGAGCATTCTAAACCTCCATCTTCAAATTGATGGTCCTTCATTATTATTTTTGAATATCTGTTATCATCATAAACGTTTTTCACATAATCTGACCATACACGTAAAATCTTATCTTTTTCTATTATGATTTTTCCATCTTTTGTCTTTAGGCAGCCTGCTGATGTATGTGTTCTTTGATTAGTAAACTCCTGAATTCTTTTGTGCATTAGTTTGGTATTTTTACTGTTATGTTGTTTTTAAATGTCTATGCATTTTTTTTTTCTCAAGCCATGCTTCTTTTCCCTCCTTACATAATGTTCTGACTTTTCTGTGAATTTCTTCATATCTGACAGGATTATTTTTGTTGGTTTCCAAGAAAAGCCCATGGCCCAGGATACTCTCGTGGTTGACGTGAGCGCACGAGAATAGGAAGCTGTTCGAGTCGCGCCAGTGACTTATGAGAGTATGGAGCCAGTTGCTCAGAAAGCAATGGCAAACTACTGTGTAATCTTGCCAAGAAATCAACAATCAGCTGAAAGATGTTGATGTTGACAGCGATGTCCTGTAAAGGATATGCAAAATATTTTTTTTTCCAAGAAAAGCACAGATTCCATTATGCATATAACAAAGATAAATATACAAATTATTCAATCGCTTTCCATATCATGTCTAGTATTACTAATATAGTATCTAGGCTACAACACACCACACACAATAATATTATTTAATTACATGAAAATTATCACGATGTCGGATATCGAAACAAATCAAACATTTTACATCCTTTCACAGAAATTAGCAGTCTCGAAAATACAAATATAACCAAAAGAAAAATCTGATTACTGAAACACTGTGTGCGGCCTGGCATTTTCTTCAGTATAGATGTGAATGCTGGACAAGGAGTAATTAAGTGGTGAAAACAAAAACTAAGGCAGCAGAGGTAGTTTCTTAGAAAAATAAAACTAGCAATGTCAGTTACCATCCTTTGTGTTTGGGTGCCTCACTACAACAGTACTATAATCGATACCTAACTACACTACATCCATTTGTGGGCGTTGAAGGCATGGGCAAGCTTAATTTTTTCCCGTGAGATATTTTGCGACCATTCAGTCACTTCCGGTTTTTACCTACGTCTGCTTTTGATTTGATGTATTTCAAAAACCATATATCACAGAATGGGGCAAACAACTCTAATAAATGCTACTGTGGTCTATCTGCTAGGTTGCAAGCGACTGTCACTTAGAACTTTATTCTCTTGACTTTCTTTAAGTTTATTCACGAACAGTAAGCTAATTTGTCTTATAACTCCTTAATTTTAAACCAACCTTGACTTTTTGTTGCATTTTTGAATTCTTCATTCAATTTTACATATATGTGAAGAGTTTCAACAATGCTGGCTTTAGCTAGCGTTCAGGAAAAAATGTTTAGCACAACCATGAAAATGAGACATCCCAGTCATAACACAAAATTCAAAATGGCGGCGCCCATACAGTAGTACTAAACTTATAGTGGACCTGTATTTATTTATAATTAGAATTGGCAATTTAACTACTCAAATGAAACAGAATTTTAGGTCTCATTTGTAGCAGTAATTTACCTGTGTACTTGTATAAATTTTCACCATTTCACATGACTGAAAATAACTTTGAAAGCCAGTTTTCAGACTCGTCTATCTAAGTACAGAGTACTTTTTTTCCTTAGCAGCGCAACAGTACATACTTATTTACCTTTAAATAAAATACTGTGATAACTTATGGTTTTCTTAAAAAGTTAGTATATAATTATTAACTGCTCACTTTTAGAGATACAGAATAGTGTAATTATAGAGCAGAAATAGAAATCAATTATTAGCGAAAGTGACTGCTTAATTTATGCAGCAGTTACAAACTTATTTACTTACATTATTGCATGATAATTAATCAACAAAATAAAGCTGTCACAATGCAATGTGAGTACATTTTCATGAATTGTTCTTTCACTAATGACGAACATTTCACATGACATTTAATATTCAATTAATATAAATGGGCAGCTATTTTTAACTGTTAATTAGGTCACGACTGGCAAGAGAAAGTCAACCAGAGAGACGAATGGAGACAGATTGCATCTGCAGCAAAGAACCTCAATGGCTTGGAACGCTGAAGAAGAAGAAGAAGAAGAAGAAGAAGAAGAAGAAGAAGAAGAAGAAGAATTAGGTCACAGCACATCCTACCAAAAATTCTTAAAAGTCGTGTGCATTTTTCTCGGAGACTCTGAGACTCTCGTGCTATGTATGGTGCTTTTGGCAAGCCACCCTGCGGAAAGAGACCAAGCCATATGGGGTAAAACCCGGTGGAATGAAGTTGATCCTCTCGATATCTTATTTAAAGAGGAATGTGACCTTTACTTTCCTTTTACCAAAGCACACAATAAAATATACATATACATCTTGCCAGGTTCGTTAACAATGCAACACTTTTAATGAATAATGAACAATTAAATTGGCGGCCAATTTTTATTATTAATTAGGTCACGGCACATCCTATCAAACAATAGATAGTTTTTGTCGTTAGGCCTTGTCACCCCAGACGCAATGATTTATATGGTACCATGTTGTCCGTTTAAAAATAAACAAGCCACAGTAATAGAAGGCAGAATTTGTCAGCTTCCAATTTATTTATTGAGCCGCGATAAAAAAAAAAAAAAATCCCCCATTTCTTCAGATCCCTTTTTTACACTTCCTAACTGTAGATCACGACACAAAAATATTATTATTAATATTAATAACTCCGCTTAGAATTTAATGCACAGTCTTCATTGAGATACCGTTGGATTCGTCTTGTCAAGCTGTGACGATTTCATAAGTAAAACCCTAATTTTAAAATAGTCTCTATATAAGCTAATAAAACAAGATTGATTAAGAAAATCTGGCTAGGACTAGACTACGAAGATGACACGTTTTAATGTAAACGTTAAAAGAATCTAATGAAAATATAAAGCATTTGTTAGTTATCACTTACCAATAATGAACAGTATATAAATCAAATAATATAAAATAAAATTATGACGGCTGAAATTGTTTTACTAATCTAAGCGTAAATCAAATATTTGAATTCTGCCATTTCAAAAACACAATACGAAGCATGGCAATGATACTAGGGGCAAGCTACTCAGTTGCACAGACTACCAGGGTTGTCACTTTGCCAAAAGAATCAAGAAACGAAGACACAAACAATAGATTGCACGATTTATTGCCTGGCATATTTAGCTGCATCTCGTCAGGTACATACTGCAGAAATCACACAACTTACGTGAATTAATTAGATAAATCCCTCAAACTGAAATATACACATGTTCGCACAGGAATGTTGATTGTCTACCACGGTAATTTTAAACTAACATGTCTTTCTGCTTGCACAAGGACGGCTTACGAAGGTTGATTATTATAGCTTCAGCAAACTTTAACAATCAACTACTTTGTGTGTTGAACAACACACGGAAGGCACTGTCTCTTTCTTGTCCACCCAATTCAAAGATACTACACACAGAAGATGGTAGCCTAGGCAAGCCGACACACCGGAACAGACCGGCTTCATCGAGAGACAAGTGCTCGAGAGCGGTCACGTGGTTGAAAGAGACAAGAAACTCACCTCGACGAAAAAATAGCCTTCAAAATCAGAGGCTACCAGTGTTACCGATCTGACCGAAAGGACAGGCGAAAAGGTGGGATACTGACCCTTGTCAAAAATAACATCACTGCTTCCCAAATCGAAGTCTACATGGAAGGGGCTGAGTATCAGACACTCACACTTAAGACAGGCAATACCGACCTACATCTGATCAATTACTACTGTCCAAGCGACCGCCCACAGGCACTGGACACACTACCATTAACAGAAAAAAATTATTGTGTGTGGCGATTTCAACAGCCACTCGCAGAGCTGGGGCTATGATCACATGGACCAGAGAGATTGGAAGACTGGCAGGATGAGAATAGATTCATCTTGATTAACAAGCCGCCCGACCCACATACTTTCTACTCGAGATCATGGCACACTACAACTACACCTGACCTGGCTTTTCATTCACCAGACCTGGAGTGGAACATTACACGAATTGTTGGGAAACAATTTGGTGGCAGTGATCATCGGCCAGTCTTTCTAACTGTAGAAAATGAGCTTGTAAGTGAAAGCAGCACCCTCTCGATGTGGAACTACAAGAAAGCAAACTGGGCAATGTACAAGAATCGCACCAGCATACTGGTTAAAAACCTGAACACTGAGAAATAAATAAATAAAGTAGTTGAAGAGTTTGGGAAATGCATATTGTAGGCAGCCCGAGAAACAGTACCAAGAGGAGCCCGTAAACAATATAATCCCTACTGGAGTAGATAACTGGAACAGTTGCATAATGATGTGGAAGAGTGTAGAAAGCAAGCGGAGGCCACACCCAGCCAAGACCACCACAATAAATTCCAGCATGCAAAAGCCAAATTCCAAAGGGCCAAGCTGCAGGCTAGACAGAAAAGCTGGCAGAAGAAAATGGAGTCTCTGAACTTTGAAAGAGACACAAGGAAACTGTGGAAGCTAATAAAACAACTTAACGATGAGGGCACAGGGAGAAACTCAAAAATTGCACTACATAAAGATGGAAACATCTTAACAAGAAAGCAAGCAGCTGACCATTTTGCGGACTCATTCGCACAAGATAACAATATCAACATTAGTCAAGAGAAACAACAAGAGATTAGAGAGAAACAGCAACATACGGGACAGAAGAAAATAGTACATGAGGTTCTGGAGGCACCCATCACAATCAGCGAACTGGAGCTAGCCATATCAAAACTGAAAATGAGAAAGTCACCAGGAGCTGATGGTATCTCCAATGAAATGATCGGGAACCTAGGAACAGAGACCAAAGCAAAGCTGTTGCAGATCTTTACTAACAGTTGGAACTTAGGCAGTGTTCCACAAGCCTGGAGAGACGCAATCATGATACTCCTCCTAAAATCAGGGAAAGATAGTTCCATTGCCTCTAGCTACAGACCAATTAGCCTCACCAGCTGTCTCTGCAAAACACTGGAGCGCATCATCAATCACAGACTGCAGTGGTGCATTGAAAGTAAAAACATCCTTGTGCCACAGCAGGCTGGCTTTAGGCAGTGCTACTCTACGGAAGATCAAACAACCTACCTCTCTCAAGAAATTGAGGATGCATTCCAAGAGAAGAAACTGGTGCTTGCAGCATGGATAGATCTGAAGAAAGCCTTTGACAAAGTCTGGAAAGAAGGTCTGATGAAGAAACTGAGAAACTGCAAAGTTAATGGAAGAATGTACAAATGGGTGAAAGCATACTTGCACAACAGAAGAGCCCGAGTACAGATATACGGACTCAAGAGCAAGAAAGTACTACTGCGTCACGGTGTTCCCCAGGGCGGAGTCTTGTCCCCTACACTTTTTCTAATCTTCATCAATGATCTCGTTGCTAATCTAGCGCATGGAATTAAAGCAGCAATGTACGCCGATGACCTGGTTCTATGGAGCACAAATGAACATGCATCAGTGACCACCAGATCGCTACAAAGAGCTGTAGATACATTTGTTGCATGGGCAAATAGATGGTGTGTCAGCATAAACACTGACAAGTGCAGCACCACTCTATTTACCCTCTCTCCAAAACAAAAGGCAGGGGTAATCCAGATAAATGGAACACCCCTAAGAGAAGATAAAGAACCAACATACCTTGGGGTAACATTTGATGGCAGGCTGACATGGAGAAAGCACATCAACAAAGCAGTAGCAAAAGCAAGAAGGAAAATAGCCATCCTTAGAAAGCTAAGTGGAACCACGTGGGGAGCCAGTGGGAAAATACTTTGCAAAGTTTATCAACAGAGCATACGACCACACCTGGAATACGTGTCAACTGCGTGGTGTTCGGCATCAAACACCACACTACAAGAGCTGGACAAGGTGCAAAATCAAGCACTTAGAGTCACCACAGGAGGGATGAGATCAACCCCTATAGTGGAAATGAAGAAGATGGGGAGGACACATGTACTGAGAGAGCGCAGAGATACGAAAACGCTAATACAAGCAGAAAAGTTCCTCAGCTTTCCAGGCCACCCTATGAAGAACAGATTTGATAACCTAGCTATGGGGCGGTTGAAAAGAAGTAGTTTTATCCACCAAGCCAAACGACTCTGCAGAGAAACCACCGATCTACCCACAGTTGGTATCCCTCTAACAACTATTCCGGAGCGAACTCCATGGAAAGATGAACATAGACTATTATTACAAATCCAGACAAAAGTGTGAGAAATATTTGACAATGGAAGAACAGAACAGTGTGCAGCGCAGAACAGCCACTCTCAGCTTCCTTGATGAAGAATACCCACAGGACCTCTGGATCCGAGTCTACACAGGTGTATCAGCACAAAATGCTGTTCGAAATGGAGGAGCAGGAGTGTACATAGAATACCCAAATAATACTAGGGACACAGCCAGAGTACCGACAGGAAAGTACTGCCATAACTATGATGCTGAAATTGAAGCAATCAAGATAGCTACAGAGAAATTACTGGGTGCCAGCAATGGTACACAACCTGTGGTGCTATTGACAGATGCAAAATCAGTACTCGAGGTGCTTCTGTCTGGGAAATTGCCAGTACTAAGGACACTACTTTCTGAACTTAGCAGTCAGCATAAGGTCACCATACAGTGGATACCATCCAACTGTGGAGTACCCGGAAACGACAGAGCTGATCAATTGGCTAAGGAAGGAGCCAAAGAAGAACAGCCTGATGTGCCCGTTACATACCACCAAAATAACAGAATGATCAAATCAGTCAGAAAGCCACCAAAACCTTCTCAAGATGACTATCACGTTATGGATAGACCAGAACAAGTCATTATTCTGTGCCTCAGAACAGGACACAATAGATTACGCAACCACATGTATACAAAATTCAAGATTGGTGAAACAGCCGTGTGCACATGTGGATTGGCGTCGCAGACAGCAGAGCACATACTCCAAGACTGCCCAAAATATAATATACTAGCTGACCCGGCCCGGCTTCGCCCAGACCCTGGTGGGGAGCATCTCATTTAATTCATATAAGTAGTCATATAAGTTCTCGTTCCCGTTACCGACTATCTGTCTGTCTGTCTGTCTGTCTGTCTATCTGTCTGTCTGTCTGTCTGTCTGTCTGACCCGGCCCGTCTTCGCCCAGACCCTGATGGGAAGAATCTCATTTAATTCATATAAGTAGTCATATAAGTTCCCGTTCCGACTATCTATCTGTCTGTCTGTCTGACCCGGCCCGGCATCGCCCAACTCCTGGTGGGGAGAATCTCATTTAATTCATATAAGTAGTCATATAAGTTCCCGTTCCCGACTGTCTGTCTGTCTGTCTGTCTGTCTGTCTGTCTGTCTGTCTGTCTATCTGTCTGTCTGTCTGACCCGGCCCAGCCCATGGTGGAGAGCATCTCATTTAAATTATATAAGTAGTCATATAAGATCCCGTTCCCGACTATCTGTCTGACTGTCTGTCTGTCTTGGGTAAATGGAGGAGGGAGGAGGAAGAGGGAGGTGGAGGAGGGAGGAGGAGGGAGGAGTAGGGAGGAATAGGAGGGAGGAGGGAGGAATAGGAGGGAGGAGGAGGGATTAGGAGGAGGAGGGAGGAGTAGTGTGGAGGAGGAGGCGAGGAGGAGGGAGGAGGAGGGAGGAGGAGAACGCAGGAGGAAAAGGGAGCAGGAGGAGGAGAGGGAGGAGGAGGGAGGAGGAGGAGAGAGTAGGAGGAGGGAGGAGGCGGAGGGAGAAGGAAGAGGGAGGAGGAAGAGGGAGAAGGAGGGGGAGGAGGGGAGGAGGAGCAGGGAGGAGGAGGAATGTGAAGGGAGGAGGAGGGAGGAGGTAGAGGGGGGAGGAGGAGGAGAGAGGCGGAGAGAGGAGGAGGAGGGAGGAAGAGGGAGGAGGAGGAATGTGAAGGGAGGAGGGAGGAGGTAGAGAGAGAAGGAGGAGGAGGTAGAGGGAGGCGGAGAGGGAGGAGGGGGACGAGGGAGGAGGAGGAGGGAGGAAGAAGGAGGAGGAGGGAGGAGGAATGATGAGTAGGAGGGAGGAGGAGAGAGGAGGAGGAGGGAGGAGGAGGAATGTGAAGGGAGGAGGCGGGAGGAGGAGGAAGGAGGAGGAGTGAGGATGAGGAGAGGGAGGAGGAGGGGGAGGAGGAGGAGGAGGAGGGAGGAAGAAGGAGGAAGAGGGAGGAGGAGGAATGTGAAGGGAGGAGGAGGTAGAGGGAGGAGGAGGAGGGAGGAGGAGAAGGGAGGAGGAGGGATGGGGAGGAGGAAGAGGGAGGAGGAGGAATGTGAAGGGAGGAGGAGGGAGGAGGTAGAGGGAGGAGGAGGAGTGAGGAGGAGGAGAGGGAGGAGGAGGAAGGAGGAGGGAGGAGGATGGAGGAAGAAGGAGGAGGAGGGAGAAGGAGGGATGAGGAGGAGGAGGGAGGAGGAGGAAGAGGGAGGAGGAGGAATGTGAAGGGAGGAGGAGGGATAGGGAGGAGGGGAAGAGGAAGAGGGTAGGAGGAAGAGTGGAGAGGAGGAGGGAGGATGTAGAGGGAGGGGGAGGGAGGAAAAGGGAGGAGGGAGGAGGTAGGAGGAGGAGGAGGGAGGAGAAGGAAGGAGGAGGAAGAAGGAGGAGGAAGAGGGAGGAGGAGGATGGAGGAGGGAGAGGGAGGAAGAGGGAGGATGAGGAAGGAGGAAGAGGGAGGAGGAGGATGGAGGAGGAAGAGGGAGGAGGGGAAGAGGGAGGAGGAGGATGGAGGAGGGAGAGGGAGGAGGGGAAGAGGAAGAGGGTAGGAGGAGGAGGGGAGAGGAGGAGAAGGAGGGAGGAGGAGAAGGAGGAGGAGGGAGGAGGAGGGGATATGAGGAGGGAGGAGGCAGAGGGAGAAGAAGGAAGGAGGAGGAGGAAGGAGGGGAGGAAGGAAAGGGAGGTGGAAGAGGAGGAGGAGGGAGGAGGAAAGAGGTAGGGGGAGGAGGAAAGAGGTAGGGGGAGGAGGAGGTAGAGGGAGGAGGAGGAAGGAAAGGGAGGAGGAAGAGGAGGAGAAGGGAGGAGGAGGGTGGAGGGAGGAGGAGGAGGTAGAGGGAGGAGGAGGGAGGAGGTAGGAGGAGGAGGAAGAGGGAAGAGGGAGAAGAAGGGAGAAGGAGGAGTGAGGATGATGAGGGAGAAGGAGGCAGGAGGAGGAGGAGGGATAAGGAGGGAGAGGGAGGAGGAGGGAAGATGAGGGAGGAGGGGGAGGAGGCGGAGGGAGTAGGAGGGAGGAGGATGGAGGAGGAGGGGAGAGGAAGAGGGAGAAGGAAGAGGGAGAAGGAGGAGGGAGTCGGTAGAGTGATGAGAGGGAGGAAGAAGAGGAGGAGGGTGGAGGGAGGCGGTAGAGGGAGGAGGAGGGAGGAGAAGAGAGGAGGAGAGAGTTCGCCATTCCGAATTCATACTCGTCTAGTTCTTCCCTTCTACACGACTGTAGATAACTTCCTTACACATAAAAAGATGAATTGTTATTGATATTGCCGTGGCATGGAGGAATATCAGCAGCAGAGTTGATCCAAAAAACCAAAGACTGAGATCTACGGAGAGCCATGAACGCCTACGCCAGCCGGCACGGCACTTGATGATGATGATTGCCGTGTGACGATTCTGTGTAGTCACGTCATTTTCTTCCCTTTCCCTAGCGTTTTGGTTCGGGGATTCTTTCATCATCATCATCATATATTTACGTACGTATTTTGGGAGGGGGAGGAGGGAGGAGGAGGAAGAAGAAAAAAAAACTATGACAGTTGACAGCTCTGAAATGAAAGGAAGGCGTGTAGAAAATTTCATCTCAATCGGATGGGCCGTTCGCGAACAAATAAAGGACATACATATTTACATACATACATATATACATACATATTTACATACATACACTTTGTTTTATAAATATAGATCTAGGCAAACCTTCAGGCCTAGAGCAACGACAGTGGAAGATAAACTCTATGGACCGCTGTATGAACTGAAAAAGACTGTTAGATTCATACAAGAGACAACATTGCAGTTATAGACATATTTCAAGCGAACGAAAGAAGAAGAACACCACAAAAACAAAAAACTATTGATCTTACCAACAGTTCAGACGACACCAAATTAAGCAACCATGTTCTTTAAAGAGTCAACAGCTTCACATACCTAGGAAGCAAAATGACATATACAGGGGACTCAACACCAGCCATATTATCTAGAATCTCACTGGCATCTGGTGCCTTCAATAAACTGTCAAACATCTGGAAGTCAAAGTCACTCAGCCAACATACGAAACTTAAAATCTTCAATTCTTGTGTGAGTGATTCCAGTGCTAACGTATGGATGTGAGAGTTGGAAATCAACGGTACTTTAGATTTAAAAAAAAAAATAAGACAATTTTGAGAAAAAAATGTCTTAGAAGAATTCTAAACATCCAGTGGACATATTTCAAAACCAATGCGCATATAAGACAAGAGACTAAGTGCCACGGAGCAGGTGCCTGGTTTACGCCATAGAAAAGATGGGAAGAAGCCTAGAGTCAAAAGTGCAAGAAGATCTAAGGGATACAAGCTGACAACGAAAAACGTCACACCAACGCAATCGTGACAACAAAAACATACGTCGTGGGACGATCAAGAAGAAAGGTCGTGCGTTGGGATTCGGGAACGAATTGGTGTGGCTATTGGATGATTGGAAGTGTAGCAGTGGCTATCAAGAAATAACAGCTGGAGATATATATTAGGATCGCCATGGATCTAAGAACGACAAGCTGAACCTAGACACGATCCGAAGAATACGACAGCAAAGACGGTCGGGATGAACGGAAGAAGGAGAAGTACGGACGAGTAACGCCAGAGTGAACTCGGAACAGGTTAGAATATTGTATCTTAGTGTACATTTAGATGCCGATCTTGGTAACAACAGGTCCTCTAATTGTACAGTAGATATTATCATAACTCTGTTAACTGCCACATTAAAGCATTATTCGCTTGCTAAACTCATATGCTCCTCCAATTCATCAAAGTTCACCGTTGATGGATTTGACTGTTATATTGACTCAGTTATAATTCAATTGTATATACACGGAGAAGCAGTTAAGCGGACTTACGACATAGCACTAAGCAAGATATTGTATCAAATTTTATAAGAAAACGCCGTTGGAACTACATCGGCCATGTACTCAGAATGGACAAGACAAGACTCCCCTACCAAGCCCTCATATGGTCACCAGTAGGGAAAAGAAAACGGGGAAGACCAAGAGAGACCCTGCGTAGAATCATCATCAGAGCAGGCTCATTCAACGGCCAGGTGAACATCCAAGATCTACAACAGGTAGCAGCAAACCGCCAGACATGGAGAGCCAGACTTCTGCCCTATGCGCCGACTTAGGCTCAAGAGGAAAGACTAACTAACTAACTATGTTTTAGCTGTTCCAATTTCTTTTAATACACAATCAGGGAGCTGATAAGTTGAACAGCATTTTCCTGCTCTCATCAGGCCAAATCATGTCAAGATAGCATAAGAGGTAAAGTTTCATTCTGTTTCTTAGTTTACATTTTGTATAATTCATAGTACTGAAAACTCTTTCCACATCAGCATTTGAATGGGGTAGTATCATGGCAGACAACGCACATTCAAAGAGCTCACAGAATGGATTGTTTCCTGAGGCATCTTTAAATTGTCTTACTTCACTCCAAAAGGCTTCAATTTCTGTTTTGTTTCTCCAGTCAACCAAATTTATTTTGGTTAACTGATATTCTGCTTCCTCCGCACTATTATCAGTAGCTCCTAAAAATGTCATAACGTGACAGTATTTTGATATGTCCTTTACTGACTGAAGTATGTTGTTAACAGAAAAGAGTGAAATATTTTTCAATATATCTAAATTTTCAGGAAGTCTCTGCTTCAATTGCTTGAATAATGAGAGAAGAAAATCTTGACAGCGCTTTCTTAAATTGTTTTCTTCATTTCCTGTTAACAGTCCATTTGTTTTTAAACCATCCATTTTTTTATTCGATTTGGTATCCCAGGTATGGCTTAGGAGCCAAATAGCTCTCTATAGTGCAAGTGAACAAGTCAGCTTTAGAAGTTGACAATATAAGTCTTTTACCAATTGAGTGAAATAGCAAAGTGAGATCGTCAAGTAATTTAACTTTATCAACATTTTGAGATTCAAACAGTTTATTAACTTTTTGCACTTCACTTAAAATGGGTTGTAAAAAGAGAAGGAATGCTAAATTTTTTTTCATCACTATTCATTCCATATAGTATTTCAGCTGTGTAGCACTTTTCACTTTGTCTTGTTATTTCGACGTGTGTCTTCAACTCCAACCATTGGTTCACAATTACTTCAACAGCTGGTTGAATTGATAACCATCTAGTTTTACAATATGACAGAATTTTCAGTGGTGAGGAACTATCATTTAATGCAGGAGTCACCAAACTACGGCCCGCGGGCCGGTTCCGGCCCGCGACGTCATTTCATCAGGCCCGCCGTCGGTACTCGAACTTGCTTGATATAACGTTTGAAACTCGAGACGTTCTGATACAATTTAAATGTAAATATTATGTTTAGAATAATAGCAGTTCTTCACACGTGCGGAGACCTCCTGGCTGCACTAGGCTGTTTATTTAGGCGGCCCTATTTATATATTTTGCAAACCTTATTATGAGATATATTCTATTACCAAATGAAGCCGCGTGCCGCGGCTCTACAAGAGTATGGATTAGCATATCCCATGATACCCTGGTTTAAAAAAATGCATAGGATCCTGGGATGTTGTGTTGGCGTGCCTATAAGAGCCCAGTCACGCAATGTTCCCGCCTCTTTGGCCTTGAGAACAACTGAGGCCGAAGAGATGCTAATGTCTAATTGTCAGCAGAGGGTTTGAACTCATCCCTCTGAGCCACTACAAAGCAGATGGACGAACATGCCCCAGGCACGGCCGGGCGTGGCCACTGTTTTTCCAGACCGCAGTTGAGAGGGCAGACAGGCCCTGTGAAGGTCCAAAAGATCCAAGAGGATCTTGATTGTGGATTGACGATTATCTGCTGTGGGGTGAGTTTTGAATGAACCTTCATATTTTAAATAGGAATATAGGAATATAATAGCTATGTATGTGCCTGGGAACAATAATGGATGGATATATGCCTGAGAAGAGAGGAAGAGGAAGGCCAAAGAGAAGATGGGTGCAGGATGTGGTGGATGATCTCCAGATGGATGTATCTGAAGCTGGACATCGAGAGGTTTTCCGGAAGGTTGTTATTGGGAGCGAGGTTCTGCAAAGGACATGCTACTGAATGAATGACCTTTGTTCCATCTTGTTGTCTGATAATTGCTGGTGTTGTGTATCAGACTACAGTTACTGTGTTGGATGATTATCCATGCTGTGATGAGGATCACTGGTAGTGTGTTGGATGATTACCCATGCTGTGATGGAAGATCACTGGTACTGTGAAGAATGATCATGTGTATGTTTATTCATGGGGATGCCTATTTTGCCTTTGCATCTAATCATGAAATTTATTTATTAGGGCATTGGCATTATTAATCAGATGTTGTTGTATCTTTTCAATTACATTATTCTGATTTCATGTACACAGACCTGAATTTCTTCTGATATCTCTAAATCGTTGTTTCCTTGTTAGCTATAGAGATAGAATGAGATTCTCTTTGTCTTCTTACTCCTCTCTTCTTCTACGGCCCATGAGCAGTCGGTGTTGTGCTATTATCTCTATCATTTCTGTGCGGTTACACAAAGGTATCTATAAACTGCATATGCACCTTTGATGAGCCGTAGCTTCACCAGTGACCCCTAGTCCTCTGCTTTTCTTGTGTTTCAATTGGATTTTAATTATGATTTTAATTTAATGTCTTTTTTTATTTTCAGATCCCGTGTACTTCATCCTTAATTATGGCTACTAGGAAAAGAAAAGTGGACGCCGAGTGTCGATTTTTCAATGAAGAATGGGGAGTAAAGTACTTCTTTGTGGAAACAAAGGACCAGAAAACCAGTTGCGTAATTGTACAGCGAAAATGTTACCGTTTTGACAGAGTGCAATCTTCGGCGTCACTACGAAACAAAACATCTATCAACATATTAAAAAATTTCTGGAAAGTTACGCTCTGCGAAATATGAGACCATTAAACGTGGTTTTGAAACACAAAGAAATCTCTGCACGAGAAAATTTGCTGAAAAAGAATCTGTCACTCGTACAAGTTACAAAACAGTGCATAAGATGGCAGAACGAGGAAAACCGTTCAATGATAGCAACTTCATCAACGAGTGTATGATTGAAGCAGCAAATGACTTGTGTCCTGAGAAAGCCGATTTGTTTGGAACTATCATCCTTTCGGCAAGTTCAGTTGTGCGGAGAACAGAAGAACTTGGAGAGAACATAGTGGTACAGATACGCGAGAAAGCTAGGAACTTGTGTGGTATTCTCTGGCGCTGGATGAGTCTACTGATCTCTCGAGAACGTCACAACTTCTCGTGTTCATTCGTGGTATCAATTTGGACTTTCAGATAACGGAAGAGTTGGCATCCGTTTGCAGTATGCATGGAACAACTGGGAAAGTAATTTTCGTGGAAGTGCAAACAATTTTGCAAGACTATAACATTCAGCGGAATCAGCTTCTATGTGTTACAGTTGATGGAGGGGAAAAAACATGGCTGGAGTGAGAAAGGGTCTGGTGGGGCAGATCAGGACTCAGTTGGAAGATTTGCAAATTCCGGGCGCTCTGTTCATACACTGCATCGTACATCAGCAAGAACTCTGTGGGAAAGACTTAGATATTTATTGTGTACTGAAACCAGTCGTTTCTGCTTGAACTTCACCAGGGAACACGCACTCATTCACCGCCAGTTCTAGGCTTTACTTGAAGAAATTGATTCTGAATTCTGTGACTTGCCTTATCACACATCAGTCAGGTGGCTCAGCTGCAGTAAAGTCCTGCTTCGTTTTTACAAGCTCCGAAAAGACATAGATGTTTTCCTCACTGAATAAGATATAGCTGATTCACAGCTGTCAGATCCTACCTGGCTGTCAAAGTTGTCAGTTTTGGTCGACATGAATGAACTGAAGTTGAAACTTCAGGGAAAGAATTACCTCGTCTGTGATCTCTACAGAACCATCAAAGGATATCAGAGAAAGCTGTCATTGTTGGAAGCAAAACTGGAAGGAGAAAACCTTTCTCATTTTCACTGTTTCAAAGAGTTTGAAGAGATTTTCAGATCTTGGCAGAATTGAGAGTACATTCTTCTGTTCCAGAATCCGTTTGATTGTAAACTTGATGATGTGCCAGTTGAATTACATTTGGAGCTAATTAATTTGCAAGCAAATGACTTGTTGAAAGAGAAGCACAGAGAAGGAAGTGCCGCTGCTTACCTGATGTTGAGTTTCCGAAACGTAAGATATTTGCCGCTCGTATGGCATCAGTGTTTGGAATAACTTATGTGTGTGAGCAAACATTTTCACAAATGAAGTCTGTGAAGTCATCACATCGAATGAGATTGACTGATGAACATTTGAAAGCAATTCTCTTGAATGGATGCAGCAATTCCAAACCAAATATTGGTGGTATTTTGAAAGCCACACGTCAGTTTCACAAATCTCACTAATCTCTTTTCTGCTTAGCTTGTGAGATTCGGATATGTGCACATTTGGTCTTCTTCTTCTTTTTCTTCGTTCATCCGGAGTTTTTTTTTCCGGACGGATTGCGTTGTGCCTGTTTACAGCAGAGCTGCGTTCTTGCGCCGTTAGGCTGACACATCCGACTTCTGCGGGCATTTGTTGACCAGGTTAACCTTCCCGTGGGTTTCTTAGGACGTTTGGCTCTCACTGTTGTGGTGTTATCCCCCATCCCAGCTGGCCCATATAGAACAGACAAAGACATCCTGGTCAGCCCTCAAGGGAAGGCAGGGGCAGACCATGGGCATTCCCCGCCATCCAAGGAGGCTTCCATACTTGCAGAGCCGACACACAGCGCTCTGGTACTGGGCTCACCCAAGGAATCGTCACGTCCTGCACATGGCTGCTTAGCCTCACTTCCGTATATTGGGCCTTCCGTTCACCATAGGCTGTTCTTCCGGAAACCAGAAGAATGCAGTGTGCAGATGACATCCACACAGTGAGCTTTCGACTCGGACTTTCCGCGCAATGGATTTGCTATCCGAGCAATATTCCATTTCGTGCCACTAGGACACTTTTTCCACCTTTTATGAAGCCCACACAGTGTGCTTTCGATTCAGACTTTCCACATAATGGATTTGCTATCCAAGCAATATTCCATTTCATGCCTCTGGGGCGCTTTTGTAACCGACATACCTGTGGTATGAAGTGCGGCAGTCTAAATACTTCTTCATGCACCTTTAAATGTCAACCAGAATGTAGTTAAAGTAAGCTGCAGTCAACTTGAGCTTGTTGATATCTCCATAGAGCTTGTCCTCAAATGAAGCAGGTGTGGGCCAATATATCTTTCTCTGTTCTGCATATATTGGGCACTCCTGCAGCAAATGTTTAGCTGTCATTTTACCAGTTCCACAATTGCATTCATCGGTATCTCCTATCTTTAGTTTATTGAACAAGTGATATTTCAGCCTGTTATGTCCTGTGCGGAGTCTGAAGATTGCTACTTGTTCTCTTCGGTCGAGTTTGTAATATGCATCATCCTTCTGGTGACCTGGATGCTCTGATTCCCATTTGGTTCTATATGTGCTTTTTATCAACCTCTTTGCCTCGTTATAGGTTATGTCTATGTCAGGCTGTGGTAGTCGTCCGCCCTCTTTTGCCAGTCTGTCAGCCTCTTCATTTCCAGGTATACTGCAATGTGATGGGATCCACTGTATTACAACTTTTTTGGATTTCTGGCATAGACCATGGAGTGCTGCTCTTAGGTCAGCTATTTCTGTGCTATTATTGCTCTTCAGTATTGAGACAGCTGACTTTGCATCTGTGAAGATAACTATTTGCTTCTCTTTATTTTCCTCCATCAAGAGCATTTCTGCTGCAGTTTTCAGAGCTTCTACCTCCGCTTTGAAGTTACTTGAAAACTTTCCAGTTGCCATTGAATGTGTTTTTTTCACTCCATTTTTTAAATTTAGGAGAATTTCCTCCTCCTCCATTCTCTATTGAATTTTTAGCTGATCCATCTGTATATGCATGGGTCCAATTGCTGCTTGGGTAATGTTCTTTTATGTAGTTTAGGGTTATTTCTCTTCTTTCGGTTTCATGCTGAGTGTTCTTTTTCTCAATACCAGGAATGTTTTCTATCATCTCAGGCAGTTGCTGCTGTCTCCAAGCTGGGAACTTGTGTGCATTGTAAATGGGTTTGACTGTTGATATGTTAAGTATAGGATCTGCCCTAATCTTTCGTTTTGCAGTTTCTACAAAGTTGCTACGCTTCAGTCTTCCCTTTCCAAAACCACTAAACCTTTTATACATAGGGTGGTCTGTCAATCTTCTAAATTTTTCTGCTTGTTGCTGGGCTCTGCTATCTCTTCTATCCTGCATTGGTTGTAAACAAGTGATCTTTTCTAGTTCATTAATAGGCGTTGTCTTCAGGCTTCCAGTTATGATCCGCATTCCTTGGTTTTGGACTCTACTTATTTTGTTAAAGTTTGAGTTAGCTGCTGTTGCCCAAGCTGCAATGCCATATTCCAGTACTGGCCTCACCCGTCCAGTATATAACTTCTTGAGAACTTTCTCATCTGCTCCCCACGTTGTACCAGCAAGCTTTTTCATGATTGCCATTCTCTGCCTTGCTCTTGTTCGATTTTTCTCAACCTGTGTCTTCCATGTCAGGCGACGATCAAAGGTGACTCCTAGATAGTTTGGATTTTCTTCATGGCGCAATATTTTTCCATTCAATACCAGCTTAGGTTGCTGAGGTTTATTTGAGAGGGAGAACACTGTGCATGTTGTTTTTTCCTCACTTATCTTCACTAGCCATTTTGACCAGTCCTCAAGCGCTAATAAGGCTTGCTGTATTCTGCTGTTAGCTGTACTAATATATTCTTCAGATGTCCATATGGCTAGGTCATCTGCAAAGGAGGATGTGTGTACTCTGGCTGGAAAATTTTCCGTGATGTCATTTATATATGCTAGGAATAATGTTGGTGAAAGAACTCCTCCTTGGGGGACACCTTGCTCCAACAGCATCATTTTGCTGGTTTGTCCTTGTACTTTTGTCCTGGCAGTTCTGTTCTCAAGGTAGTGGCTGATCCATTTATACATTTTTCCACAAACATGCATTTTTTGCAGTTTTACTTTCAGTCCTTCCTTCCATACTTTATCAAATGCCTTTTCTAAATCTATCCAGACTGCTAGTGTGTGCTTTTTCTCTTGGAAGGCATCCTCTATTTCCTGAGCTATATAGGTTATTTGATCTTCAGTGGATCTGTACTTTCTGAATCCTGCTTGGTGTGGTGTTAAGAGTTTGTTTTCTTCCAGATGCCATGTTAGCCTGCCATTGATAATGTGTTCCATTAATTTTCCTACACAGCTAAGTAGACTGATAGGTCGATAGCCATTTGGTTCTTCCAGGTCTTTTCCTTTCTTTGGGACTGGTATTAGTATAGCTTCCTTCCATGCCTGTGGGACTATTCCTCTCTTCCAGCTGTTATTTAGGACTGCTAGTAGTTTCTTCTTTGCCTTGGTGCCTAGTCCTATTAGCATTTCATTTGTGATTCCATCCTTTCCTGGTGATTTCTTCTTCTTTAGGGTATTCATTGCCTGTTCCATTTCTTCCATTGTTAGATTTGCCATCATATATTCTGCTGCTGTCTCTGTATTTCTATGATGTATTTGTTTGTCTTTGATTGCTTTCTTCTGTTCGGTTGTAATATCAATGTGGTTTGCATTTGCATAGTGTTCCATTGGTGCATTTGCAGCCTTTTTTCCTGTAAGCAAGGCATTTCCTTGTTTAATTGTTATTTGTTTGTTTCTAGGTCCTTCATTGTTCATGGCTTTCAATAGTTTCCATAGCTTGTTTCCATCCCTGTCAAAATTCAGGTTTTCTGTTTTTTCCCTCCAACAATCTCTTGTTGTTTGATTTACTGTTCTTTTATATTTTGCTGAGATGGCTTTGAGAGAGATGTTTGCTTCAATTGTTTGTTCTCTCTCTGCTGTCTTCCTGGCATCTTCAACTTTGTCCTCCAAACTTTGTAGTTCTTCAGTCCAGTATGGTTTGTAATTTTTCCTCGCTCCTCTTGGAATAGACTCAGTGGCTGCCTGTATTATCGCTCTGTTTAGACTTTCCACCATTTGCTTTATGTTGCCATATCGTGTATTTATGTTTTCACAATATTTGTCTGTTAGTATGGCAAATCTGTCCCAATCTGCTCGTTTGTAATTCCAGCGGGGCAAGGGCTTTTGCTCCTGTGGGACATACTCCATATTCATTACAAGCTTGATTGGTCTGTGGTCACTACCTGCTAATTGGTCCAGCACATGGCGATCGATTTTGTGGAGGATGTCTCCTGTGCAGAAAGCTAAGTCTGGAGTAGAAGTGGTAAGCCATCTTCTGGAGTAGAAGCTCGGTGTGTCATCCGCTTTGTTGAGTAGATGGAGATTTGAGTCTATTTCCCAGTCCTCCAATTCATCTCCTCTTTTGTCAGTATCTGGGTATCCCCATCTATCTGAACGGCTATTAAAGTCTCCGACAATAATGCAGTTTGTGTCAGTTATTTTCATGTTTGAGAGTGTAAGGTCCTTATCTGCTGGGCTATACAGATTGTAGATTCTTATTTTCACGTCCTTTATCATTATATCAACACCTATAATTTCCGTTTGGTTGTCAGAGATCACAGATACTTCGCTGCAAGGTATTGTATTTCGTGTAAGTATTAGAACTCCTCCTTTGTGTCCTTCGCGGTCGAAACGTGTAGCCTGATATCCTCTGACTGAGAATTTGCGATTGGCGTTGAGGTGTGTCTCTTGAATGCATGCCACATCTATTTTATCTTTATGAAGACGCTGTGTTAGGGACTCTTTCTTCTTGTAAACTCCTTCGGCATTCCACTGTAGTATGTTGAGTGTCCGGGGTATTTGGTCAATAGCTCTTAACCTACTCCTCTGTGCCTTGACTCCACAGCACAGGGGAAGGTGACCACCAGTAGTCATGGGTGGACCCCCTCGAGGCAGGGGGCCCGGCACTATCGCCGCCTGATGGGACTTCGCGGGATTAGCACCATAACGATTAATTTTGATTTGTGACATCATGAATTAAGTTACGTTGCACTGCTTTGTCAAGCCTGTGGCTCAGTACATCCGATTTTGACGAGCATTTATTCGGGGTGCTTTCCCTAGCCTTTGACTGTCCCCATTCTACCTACAAGGCAGCAGGTTTGTGTGTCGCTTCGTCTGGTCCCTCTCCCTTGACCTGTCCGACATGGGTGGCCCTACCAGTAGCTGTGCTACCGTCGGTATAGCTCTTGGGGTCATTGGGACGCTCAAGCCCCTCTACCTCGTCACGGTGGACACACAGCAGAGGGGCACATTTGGTCTGATGTAACTATCTTTTTGCTAACGTCGCTTTCTTTGATAACTTTGTTTACTAAATATATATGTTGTTTGTCTTTGTTTGTGTGTGTGTGTGTGCATTGCACGCCTTTCCTATGATTAACTTAGTTTTTCGTCTTTTTCCCCAGAGCTTTCGTTCTAGCTTGCAATTATTGTTAAAGTTAGTTGCATATCCTTTGCAGAACGTTTTAGTCAATACCAGCATTGTTTGCTGTTGTTGATGTCTTTGCAAGTTTACGTTCTGTAGTTTACCATTGCTTTCTGAACGACCGCTATCCATAACATAGCGTAAAAACCAGCGCAACGTTTTCTGCTGCCAAATCGCTCGCAGTTGTGTTTCGAACGCGGATATACGGATTACGAACTGCGTCCGTAAGACCTTAGCCACGGAGAACGGCGCAAGTATTGTCCACAATGACTATCCGGCCCGCGATCGTCATTTTGTCAGTTATCCGGCCCGTCGTGAAAAAAGTTTGGTGACCCCTGATTTAATGCTTTATATAAATTACTAGCTGACCCGGCCCGGCTTCGCCCAGGCCCTGGAGGGGATCTATCTATCTATCAGTCTGTCTGTCTGCTTGTTTGTCTGTCTGTCTGTCTGTCTGGCTGACCCGGCCCGGCTTCACCCAGTCCCTGGTGGGGAGCATCTCATTTAATTCATATAAGTAGTCATATAAGCTCTCCCGTTCCCGACTATCTGTCTGTCTGTCTATCTGTCTGACCCGGCTTCACCCAGTCCCTGGTGGGGAGCATCTCATTTAATTCATATACGTAGTCATATAAGCTCTCCCGTTCCCGACTGTCTGTTTATCTGTCTGTCTGTCTGACCCGGCCCGGCTTCACCCAGTCCCTGGTGGGGAGCATGTCATTTAATTCATTCATATAAGTAGTCAAATAAGCTTCCGTTCCCGACTATCTGTCTGTCTGTCTATCTATCTGACCCGGCGTGGTTTCGCCGGTAAACAGTAACTTAAAAGAATGTCCTTTCACACACCATTCATTATTTTTAATGAAAACTGTTTTTAATCACCGACATGACAGTTGATAAGTTCTGTAAGCAGAAAAAGATGGGTTACAATGTTATGCATTATGCATTATTTTTATGAAAACTTTGAAAATGCCTTAAAGATTGTATCATTATTTATTATAACTCATATGCCGGTACATAACTACAGACAAAGAGTTTATAAATCTTTGAAAACGATGCAACAATATGACTATAAGTTATACAGCAATGTTATTAAAAGTTATGCCCCTTGAAATAACTTTTCTAGAGTTAAATCCCCTCGCTGTATATAAAGTACACTGTAAAATGAAAAATTAAATAATATTAAGTAAGCAGCCGATTTCACACTAAAAAAATATCACAGTTGGCAGCGCTGGAATGAAAGGAAGACGTGTAGAAAATTTCATCTCAATCGGATGGACCGTTCGCGAACGCATAAAGGACATACATAGCTGACCACAAACACACAAACAAAGCCACATACACTCTGTTTTATATATATAGACTAGCTGACCCGGCCCGGCTTCGCCCAGGCCCTGGAGGGGATCTATCTATCTATCAGTCTGTCTGTCTGCTTGTTTGTCTGTCTGTCTGTCTGTCTGGCTGACCCGGCCCGGCTTCACCCAGTCCCTGGTGGGGAGCATCTCATTTAATTAATATAAGTAGTCATATAAGCTCTCCCGTTCCCGACTATCTGTCTGTCTGTCTGTCTGACCCGGCTTCACCCAGTCCCTGGTGGGGAGCATCTCATTTTATTCATATACGTAGTCATATAAGCTCTCCCGTTCCCGACTATCTGTTTGTCTGTCTATCTGTCTGTCTGTCTGTCCCGGCCCGGCTTCACCCAGTCCCTGGTAGGGAGCATGTCATTTAATTCATTCATATAAGTAGTCAAATAAGCTTCCGTTCCCGACTATCTGTCTATCTGACCCGGCGTGGTTTCGCCCAGCTCCTGGCGCACAGTAACTTAAAAGAATGTCCTTCCACACACCATTCATTATTTTTAATGAAAACTGAACCGACATGACAGTTGACAGTTATATATATATATATATATTATATTGCTGTTGTCTGACAGATGATTTGGAGAACCAGTTATGTGTTTCAGCGATAAGAAATTCCAAATTCCTTGGTAAACATTCTGATGAGGCATGTGATAATGATAGCTGCAAGGAATGACACGCACATTTTATGAGGATTAAAGATGGGATATCTTCCTTCAATTTTGCATAAACGCCATGTTTGATAGGCTACCAACCATTATTGTGGCATTATCTGTACCAGTTACAGCCAAATTCACATGAAAAGAAACACAAAGTCGGCATCACAGCAATAAGTCACATCACAGTGAGTTTACAGTTCAAATAATGTTATTATAATTTATGCGCCCTTTTACTCATTACCGGGGGGGGGGGGGGGGTTGCCAGATTACTGAGCGTTGACCCAAGTTAGCTGCCACCTCGATGATCCTCCACGATAGCTGCTTGGGCAAAATCGTCTTTTATATGCTGCCTAAGACACACGAACCAGGGAACCCAGGCAGACCTATCGTCTCGGCCTGTTCTACAGAACGGATTTCAGAGTTCCTAGACAGCATGTTTCAGTCGTTGGTTGCCAGCCTCCCTTCGTATATCAAAGACAACAACCATGCTATCTCCATCTTAGATTCCATCAGTTTTACAAACACGTCTCAGTACCACATCTTCACTTTGGATGTGACTTCACTCTACACATCTATTCCTCACTCTGACGGCCTTAAAGCCTTGGAATTTTTCTTGGAAAAAAGATATAACCCCTCAATAGCCACGGGACCATTGCAGAGTTAGTCCTCAACCTCAGCTCGTTTGAGTTCAGTGGGGACTACTTCGACCAGATTAGTGGTGTGACCATGGGTACCAAGATGGGCTCTAGTTATGCCTACCTCTTTATGGGCTATCTGGAGCACCAGGTATGGATCCAATACACCGGTAGGCTCCCAGAGATTTACAGGAGGTACATTGATGACTGCTTTGGTGTCTCTGACATGCCCTTGCCTGACCTCCAGAACTTCATTGCCTTTTTCTCCGACTTCCATCCCAGCATCAAACTTACCTCCACCATTTCTTCGTCGGCCGTTAACTTCTTAGACCTCACAGTCTCTTTAGGTTCCGCTGGCTTATGCACGACAGTGTGTTTGTTATAAACCAACTGATTCGCACTCATTCCTTCTCTATACCTCCTCCCACCCTCCCTGGTGCAAACGTTCTATTCCTTTCTCCCAACTGTAACGTCTCCGATGGCTTTGCCAGGATAACAACGACTTCCATCAAAAAGCCCACGAAATGCTTGATTTCTTTCGCCTTCGAGGCTATCCTGAGAATGTCCTATCTAGAGTCTCTCTCGCTCGCCTTCGTTCGTAACCCGAGGCACTGTTCGTTACTTGAGACATACAATTTTCGAAGTTGTTGTTCGTGACCTGAGGCATTCGTAAACCCGAGTTACCACTGTATGTTCATTTTCATGTTGATGTGTTTTTGATGACAGATTGACAAAATTTCATATAAATCACTGCAAACAAAAATATTACAATTACATGCAGATTGAAAAAACACTCTCCTGGTATACACCTGCATTGGTACCAATGTCACAATGAAAACAGAGGTCAGCATGGATGAATGGATAAGAGCGGTCATTCTTAAATATCTGGTGTGCTGATCCTGAGGTAGCGGTTTCAACTAGTACGCTGGTCTATTTGATTAAAATGTTGACGTCTCGTCCTTGACTTTGGGATGTAAATTACAAGTACCTCAGAAGTCAGAGTGCAATCGCCTGATGGCAAGAGACACGGGAATAGGGCAAGCTAATCCACATAAAAATATATGTCCTGTACGCACATGTATGGACTACGCTGGAGTTCACAGTAAACGTACGCCCCAAAAACAAACATACCAAATCTTCCAGTTTATTAACATAATAAAATCCAACTTATTTTAGATGATTAACAAAAAATATAGGAACCTTTATACACACTTAGAGACATTATATTTGTGTAGAACAATCAGCTCTTAGGAGCAATGTTGTCAATATCATGCCAAGTGCTGTAACTTCCCAAGACATTCCCTGAGACCCACTTTAGCCCGAGCCAATTTACTATACGGTGCTTTAATTAGTATTTGATGGGAGTAATATTTTATAACAGTATTTATGATATTTACTTGGAGTTATATTTTAATATGCATCATCTTTCTGGCGGCCTAGATGCTCTGATTCCCATTTGGTTCTATAAGTGCTTTATAAACCTCTTTGCCTCATTATAGGTTATGTCTATGTCAGGCTGTGGTAGTCGTCCGCCCTCCTTTGCTAGTCTGTCAGCCTCTTCATTTCCAGGTATACTGCAATGTGATGGGATCCACTGTATTACAACTTTTTGGGATTTCTGAAATAGTCCATGGAGTGCTGCTCTTAGGTCTGCTAGTTCTGTACTGTTTTTTCTCTTCAGTATTGAGACAGTTGACTTTGCATCTGTGAAGATAGCTATTTGCTTCTCTTTATTTCTCTCCATCAAAAGCATTTCTGCTGTAGTTTTCAAAGCTCTACCTCTCCTGTGAAGTTACTTGAAAATTTTCCAGTTGCCACTGACTGTTTTTTTTTTCCACTCCATTTTTTAAATGTAGGAGAATTCCTCCTCCTCCATTTTCTATTGAATTTTTGGCTGATCCATCTGTATATGCATGGGTCCAATTGCTACTTGGGTATTGTTCTTTTATGTAGTTTAGGGTTATTTTTCTTCTTTCTGTCTGATTCTGAGTGTTCTTTTTCTCAATACCAGGAATGTTTTATATCATCTCGGGCAGTTGCTGCTGCCTCGAAGCTAGAAACTTGTGTGCATTGTAAATGGGTTTGATTGTTGATATGTTAAGTATAGGATCTGCCCTAATCTTTCGTTTTGCGGTTTCTACAAAGTTGCCATGCTTCAGTCTTCCCTTTCCAAAACCATTAAATCTTTTATACATGGGGTGGTCTGTCAATCTTCTAAATTTTTCTGCTTGTTGCTGGGCTCTACTATCTCTTCTATCCTGCATTGGTTGTCTTCAGGCTTCCAGTTATGATCGTACTCCTTGATTTTGGACTCTACTTATTTTGTTGAAGTTTGACTTAGCAGCTGTTGCCCAAGCTGCAATGCCATATCTCAGTACTTGCCTCATCCATCTAGTGTATAACTTCTTGAGAACTTTCTCATCTGCTCTCCACGTTGTACCAGCAAGCTTTTTCATGATTGCCATTCTTTGCCTTGCTCTTTTTCGATTTTTCTCAACCTGTCTTCCATGTCAGGTGACGATCAAAGGTAACTCCTAGATAGTTTGGAATTTCTTCATGGCGCAATATTTTCCCATTCAATACCAGCTTAGGGTGCCGAGTTTTATTTCAGAGGGAGAACACTGCATGTTGTTTTCTTCTCAGTTATCTTCACTAGCCATGATATTGACTAGTCCTCTAGCGCTAATAACGTTTGCTGTATTCTGCTGTTAGCTGTACTAATATATTCTTCAGATGTCCATATGGCTAGGTCATCTGCAAAGGAGGATGAGTAATCTGGCTGGAAAATGTTCCTTGATGTCATTTATATATGCTAGGAATAATGTTGGTGAAAGAACTCCTCCTTGGGGGACACCTTGCTCCAGCACAATCTTTTTGGTGGTTTGTCCTTGTACTTTTGTCCTCGCAGAAATGTTCTCGAGGTAGTGGCTGATCCATTTGTTTATTTTCCCACAAACATGCATTTATTGTTCCAGTTTTACTTTCAATCCTTCCTTCCATACTTTATCAAATGCGTTTTCTAAATCTATCCAGACCGCTAATGTGTGCTTTATCTCTTGGAAGGCACCCTCTATTTCCTGCCATGTAGCTATGCAGAGTCTACAGTACTAGTCCTCCGTATTAGTAGAATGTGTGCAGTACAGGAGTAGTGAAGAAAAGCGAGTGTAATGTAAGTTAACGACAGTTAACTAGTGAGCACTAGAATAACAAGGGAAACCGAGACCGAGGGATAGTGATCATGATTCACGAGAGAGAAGGGAAACGACTCAGAAAGACTGTTTCACGTGATAAAAAAAAAAAAAAAACCCGAAATCACGAGAATGAAAACCGCTGCTCCCCCCCCCCCCCATGTGTCTCCACCTTGTCGCGGCGGGGGGAGGGGGGGGGGGCTTGCGTATCCCGGTAACCCCAAGAGCATTGTCGACGGATGGAAAACTACATGTCGGACAGGCCTTGGGATAGGGACCAGACTAAGCGAGACACAACCTGCTGCTCTGCAGGTAGACTGAGGATAGCAGTCAAAGTCTAAATCAGGCGCACGATGCCGCTAATTCGTGGTCCAGACACATACTCTAAGGCTCCCATTCGAGGGATGTGGCTGAATGCCTCTAAGCTATAAACCCTCGGATGTGAGAGCCAGGCCGATTTCCACCTACCGAAAAATGTAGGTGAGATGCTGAGCACGCCACATGCTCATTTCAGATACTTGTTCGAAGGCTCTCATCTGGGGGATATGAGAGATCCACAATTGAGAGGGCCTGGCCGATTCTCGCTCACTGGTGCACGGAGGTAAGATGCTGAGCCGGTAGCACATGTAGCCTACTTTGGGAGCGAGTACAAAAGGTAGAAAAAGTCGCAAAAATGGTTACAAAAGATGTCTGTACCTATATTCACAGAGAGTGTAGTCAAAGGTGGAAAAACGTCTCAATAACACGAAATGGAACGCTTGTCTAGCGAGCCCATTGCGTGGTCCGAAGCTAAAGTTTACATAGTGGATGTCGTACGCAGACTGACCGTTCCTGGTTTGTGCTTGAGCGACCAGTGGCAAGCGAAATGCCCAATACATGGAAGTGAGGAATTAAAGCAGCCATGAGCAGGACGTGGCAATTCCTCGGGTGAGCCCAGACTCAGAGCAATATGTGCCGGCTCTGCAATTATGGAAGTCTCTTTGGATAGCGGGGAATGCAAATGGTCTGCCCCTGCCTTCCCTTGAGGGTTGACCGTGACGTCTCTGACCGTTCTACCTTGACCTGCTGAGATGTGTGCGACACCATAACAATAAGAGTATAATGTGCCTAGAAACCCGAGGAAGGCTAACCTCATTATCAAAATGCCCGCCGAAGTCGGAAATGCCGTCCTATGGGTGGCAAAATAAAATTGGCACTACGCAATTACGTCCAAGTGAAATGTCTATCGTGTTAGGAACAGCTCTGACTACCTAGTTTTCCGAATAGCTCGTGTTCGGAACAGCTCTGACTAGGTAAGTTTCCGAATGACCGTCGTGCTCTGACTGCATTGTCCCCGGGCACAGCGACAAGCACATGTCCGAATCGAAAACTCGCTGAGTGGATACTGTCTGCAGACCGGCCTGGTTTGTGCGGGAACGGCCCGGGGCGAACGAAATGCTCAATAGATTGAAGTGAGGAATTAAAGCAGCCATGAGTAGGACGTGACGATTCCCTCGGTGAGCCCAGCACCAGGGCGCTGTGTCGGCTCTGCAACTGGATGCCACCCTTGAAGGAGGAAAATGCCATGGACTGTCCCTGCCTTACTTTCAGGGATGACCGTGAAGTCTTCGACTGTTCCAACTTGACCGCTGGGATGTAGACGGTACCACAAAAGTGAGAGTCTCCCAGGAATGCTAACCTGGTCAAAAACGCACGCAGAAGTCGGATGAGTTGGCCCAAGGGTTTCGGCCCGAGGGTGCCTAACAACACTCCGCAATCACTTCTGAAAAAAAAAAAAACACTCCGGATGAACGCGAAGAAGAAGAAGAAGAAGAAGAAGAAGAAGAAGAAGAAGAAGAAGAAGAAGAAGAAGAAGAAGAAGAAGAAGAAGAAGAAGAAGAAGATGGACGGTCTAGTCAGTTAGGTCAGGGTTTTGACAGAAGCAAGACGTCAAACTGTTTTGAAGCCGTGAAAGATTGTCAAGGTTATTTGTGTATTGATTCACCATCAAGAATCGGAGATGTTTCATCCAGCTAGTACAGCTAATCGTATGTCCAACACGCAGGTTTGTTGCATTTCACCGAATTAATGGCAGCCCAGCGATACTGCACACCAGTCGCCAACATCAGGTTGTAAGTTTGATCTTAGTTCATAATCAGACATCTTTGTATGCATTGAATAGTTGCGGTTCTGAAACGATTGTGCCTACTCTTCAAATTAATGAACGTTATCCAGCAGAAATGAATATGTATTTTATAAGATTTTTCACATGCCCTCCCACATATACGGGACCTTGTGATTTATGTATGCTGTAACATTTGTCTACAATAAACGAAGAGTACCAAGGACGTCAGTATGTCAATGTGCATTATTCATCGTATGTTGATGCTCCTGTTAAATCTGTCAATGAATCTGAGACAGCGAGCCCAGCAATGGCTCACTGGCAGAAGGCATCCTCTATTTCCTGAGCTATATAGGTTATTTGATCTTCAGTGGATCTGTACTTTCTGAATCCTGTTTGGTGTGGCGTTAAGAGTTGGTTTTCTTCCAGATGCCATGTTAGCCTGCCATTGATAATGCGTTCCATTGATTTTCCTACACAGCTAAGTAGACTGATAGGTCGATAGCCATTTGGTTCTTCCGGGTCTTTTCCTTTCTTTGGGATTGGTATTAATATAGCTTCCTTCCATGTCTGTGTGACTATTCTTCTCTTCCAACTGTAATTTAGGACTGCTAGTAGTTTTTTTTTTTTTGCTTTAGTACCTAGTCTTATTAGCATTTCATTTGTGATTCCATCCTTTCCTGGTGATTTTTTTTCTTTTCTAGGATATCCATTGCCTGTTCCATTTCTACCATGTTTTAGATATTTAGATATATTCTGCTGCTGTCTCTGTATTACTATGATGTGTCTGTTTATCTTTGATTGCTTTCTTCTTTTCGGTTGTAATATCAATGTGGTTTGCACTAGCATAGTGTTCCATTAGTGCATTTGCAGCCTTTTTTCCTGTAAGCAAGGCATTTCCTTGTTTAATTGTTATTTGTTTGTTTCTGGGTCCTTCATTGTTCATGGCGTTCACTAGGTTCCATAGTTTGTTCCATCCCTGTCAAAGTTCAGGTTTTCTGTTTTTTCCCTCCAACAACCTCTTGTTGTTTGATTTACTGTTCTTTTATATTTTGTTGAGATGGCTTTGAGAGAGATGTTCGCTTCAGTTGTTTGTTCTCTCTGCTGTTTTCCTGGCATCTTCAACTTTGTCATCCAAAATTTTTAGTTCTTCAGTCCAGTACTGTTTGTGATTTTTTTCCTAGCTCCTCTTGGAATTGACTCAGTGGCGGCCTGTATTAATATTATTGCTGTGTTTAGACTTTCCACCACTTGTTTCATATTGCCATGTCGTGTATTTATGTTTTCACAATATTTGTCTGTTAGTATGGCATATCTGTCCCAATCAGCTCGTTTGTAATTCCAGCGAGGCAAAGGCTTTTGCTCCTGTGGAACATACTCCATATTCATTACAAGTTTGATTGGTCTGTGGTCACTACCTGCTAATTGGACAAGCACATGGCGATCGATTTTGTGGAGGATATCTCCTGTAAAGAAAGCTAAGTCTGGAGTAGAAGTGGTAAACCATCTTCTAGAGTAGAAGCTCGGTGTGTCATCCGCTTTCTTGAGTAGATGGAGATTTGAGTCTATTTCCCAGTCCTCCACTTCATCTCCTCTGTTGTCAGTATCTAGGTATCCCCATCTTTCTGAACAGCTATTAAAGTCTTCGACAATAATGTAGTTTGTGTCAGTTATTTTCATGTTTGAAAGTGTAAGGTCCTTATCTTAAGCCTGAGGCTCAATACATCCGATTTCGACAAGCATTTATTCGGGGTGCTTTCTCTAGCCTTTGACTGTCCCCAGTCTACCTACAAGACAGCAGGTTTGTGTCTCTTGGTCTGGTTCCTCTCCCTTGACCTGTTAGACATGGGTGACCCTATCAGTAGTTGTACTAACGTCGGCATAGCTCTTGGGGTCATTGGAACGCGCAAGCCCATCTACCTTGTCACGGTGGACACACGGCAGAGGGGCGTCAACATTTAGTTCATGCATAACATTCATCATCGTCATCATCTTCCACTTCTGCCGTCAAGCGTCGTGGGGAGGAATAATTTGCGTTCCAGCGCCTAGTGGGCGGCACTGGATAATGTCATTCCGTGTGGTTGTACAATGTCTCTGATTTCGTCAATCCATTTTCTTCTTGGACGTCCTCGTAGTCTCGTCGCAGATGATCTTTGATGTAAGGCCAGTGATGGTGGTTGCTGATGTTGCATTCTAACGACATGGCCAAACCACTTGATCTTCTGTCTTTCAATAAATGTGGCACAAGGTGTTGATCCCACAGTCTGTCTGATAATAGCATTTCTTACTCGGTCTCGGATTGTTAAGTTGGCAGCTCTCCTCAGGCATCTCATTTCGCAGGTGTTGATTTTGCGAATGTGTAATTTGGATAAAGTCCAGGTTTGAGATCGGTAGCATAGGGTTGGTGTGAATATGCTGTTTATTATCTATCGTTTTGCGGGCATGGGTATGTTTGGATGTTTCAGTAAGGGTGATAGATGATATGTAAGTGCACTAGCTTTTTGACATCTGATTTCAACTTGTCTGTCCAATCTGCATGAATTAAACATTTTCTTTCCTCCTCTCTGTTTACAGGATGACATCATTCGCTTGCTTGATGTTACCGGAGAAACAAAATTACTTTGAAAGAAGAAATTTCTGTCAACTATCCAGTATTGCATTTTGTGATGCATCTCTTGCATTTGGTCCAAATTATCAAATTCTTGCATGGGGTTCACCAAATGTAAAATCTTTTAATTCATTTCTTGATCACCAAACGTTAAAGTTTATTTGCATCTTTGTTGGAGCAGAATCAACATATTATTATTAAACACTTCAGTTCTTTTATAAACAGCATCTTAACATTTTGTCGACCAGCAATGCGGAGCATTATCGTCTCCGATTACCAAGGGTGTTTGCGGATTTATTACAAATACTAAAAATGACCGTATTTTGATACCCTCAAAAATGCTCTCTTACAAAGATTTGAATTAACCTCAGAAGCCTACAAGCTGAAGTTCCGTACAGCCATAAGATCTCAGGGAGAATCGTTTGCGCAGTTCGCCTCACGACAACATACGTATTTTATGAAGTGGGTAGGACTGAGCAAATTCGATACTACCTATGAGGGGCTACAGGAAATGATGCTTGCAGATCAATTCAAAGAGGGTCTCCCGAAAGCTCTCCAAATGTTCATAGCTGAAAATGGTGGAGTTAGATTAGAAGAGATAATTTCACTAGCCGAAAGGTATTTAACTGCACATGATGAGGCAGGTACTGCTAAACCTAGTCATACTGATAAGACCCAAAATAATCCTTCCACACAAAATCAGGGTTATCAAAACAATAACTCTGAAGGTAAGGACAACAGGTGGCACACTAGTAGTCCTCACAAAAATCCAGGTAATTACAATAGTAAACAGTCATCTCAACCTCAACAACCTACAGGTAATAGAGGGGGTAATCAATATTGTAAAAATTGCAGAACAAACGACCACCATACGAGTTCTTGCAAAAACAAAACCCCTGTGCATTACACGGCTTGTTTGACTTTGGCGGATAAAAACCACCAATGGAGGACCCCTGGTGATAATCAAAGACCTCCAGTAGTTGAGACAGTTACTGTTAATGGGAGGCAGGTACCGTGTTTATATGATACGGGTCTGGAGAGTGTCGCGGCCATTGCATCTCACTTGGTGAAACCTGGACAATTGACCGACCACACTATTGAGTTAAGAGGTGCTACTCTGAGCTCTGAACGTAAACTTGTTAAAGTTGCTAGGGTGAAGGTGACATCCAAATATGTCACCGGAACAGTTTCTGCTGTTGTGCTAGATGATCCAGTATATCCCTTCATGTTAGGGCGAAAATATGTATATCTGGGTGAACCTAAGTCCACAACTTATGTGCTATGAAGACCCAGAATCAGGGCACCGCTTTGAGTGAACCCGAAATTCTTATCCACCCATTATCTCGGGAGATTAGGGCTGCCCAAGCAGCATGTCCCACTTTACAATCCTGCTTTGGCAAACTGCCAAAATCTAGAAATCCACCGGTAGCTGGTGATTTCTACGAAAAGGATAAACTGTTATTCCGTAGGGCGGAAACTATGGATCATGTCCACGAACAGTTTGTGGTACCCAAAAGGTATCGTAACCATGTCTTACAAATGGTACACTCCATCTTGGACGGTGGGCATATGGGGATGAAAGCAACCATCCAAAGGCTTTATTTCTCCTATTTCTGGCCGGATATCAAACGGTATGTCAGGTCATGTAAAGAGTGCCATCTGGTTCCGCCTACTCATGGTGGAACTCCACCTAAGATAGGTGATCAAGTATTGGTATTATCACCCAAGGTGGATAATCCTTTAGATATGGGTTGGCAAGGGCCATTTCTTATTACAGATAAGGTGTCTCGCTCCCATTACAAATTAAACATTCAGGGTAATCCGGAAGTCTTTCCCATGTATTTAATTAGGAACCATGTAGAAAGAGTAAATGATCCACCGGTGCATCTGATGGCATTATCGGTGGCAAATGTGGTCGAAGGGGGAGATAACTCAGAGATGGAGTATCCCTTGACGCCTCAGGAGACAGTGAATGATGTCTCTATGAACCTGGATTCGGAGACGTCTGAATCAGGGAAGATGAGACGAATTCCAGATTCTCATGCCCCTATGCCAACAGATAAGCCTGGATGGATTAAAGGTGACACAGTAAACACGATGATAAACCGTACTGACCCAGTCCGACAAAATCATTTACCTTTTACTGTGCCAACCAGTAACCCTTATTCCTTTAGGGGAGAACACTCTCTGGGAATTCAGAATAGAGAAGATGGGTGGGGACAACCAGGTCGTCATAGGTTTCCATGGAAACGACATCAAGGGAGGAGGTTTCTTAGAAGATGTCTTAGAAACGAAGAAGCAGGGTTTCAGTAGGAATTGTTCTACTGAAGAAGAAGAGGGGGAAACTGGTCCATATGTTCCAGGGTTGTTGGAGTAAGTGCCAACAAAATCTGATGAGTGTGCTGGCTGGAGTAAAGTCCGAATCCTCGAACTTTACTTTCAACGGTAGGCATATGTGACGAAGTCCCCAGCTTCCTCTTCATCTTTTGCTTAAATTGGAGTAAATTCTTTTTAAAACCCTTATGTAATTATAGAAGAATTTAATTTAGTTTTTATTCCTATATATCTATGTATAGACAGTACATGGCTATAGTTTAAAGTAACTCCTATTTAATGTTATTACTTTAATATGAAGTAATACGGTACATTAAGATCGGGGGAGAGGCTGAATTTACAAAGTAGTGTACCCAGCCAAATCTATAAATTTGGCTACGACTATTTCACAATTTGGTCGGCGAAATTACGACAACGAACTCCCTGGCACGACCACTTCCGGTCAGGAGAAAAATAGCTAAACTCGTTCTTTCGCATTCTAGACGTCGGTGTAAAAATATCTGCTAGTCGCTAGGCTCTATAAAATACTTATAAAGTGTTAAGAGTTTTATCTTTGGCGCGTATTACGGCCATAAATATATTCAGATATATTAGAGAGATACCTAGAGCAGTGTTTGTACCTGACAAGTTTGGTCAGTAGATTAGAAGGGTAAGGAATAGTTATGTGTATCGATATAATATATTGCCGTGTGCGCCCGAGATTTCCGTGTGTAGTTAAAGTTGGAAACCGCCGATAATAGGTTATTTTACCTAATTATTTACCATAATAATTATTTTACCGACTAAACTCGATCGCGTATATTATACTTCGTACAGGTAGTTTACTAAGCACACAGGGTAAAGGGTAAAACGTAACTGTGTAGAAAATTACCTTTACATGAAGTTTAGAGAGGTGTAGCCGATTTGAGATAGTTGTAAACTTGATAAAGTCGGATAGAACCCAATTTTCGATTAGTCCGTATAGCAGTAGACTAGGCCATACTAATCGAGCCGTTAGTTTAGGAATAACACGAGGCAGTTCCTAGTGATGATATTTCGAGGATGTCATAGTGATTGCGAATACTTAGAGATAATAATGAATATTTCGATGCCGCGAAAATAGGAAATCTTACTAAACACGCATACGAATGTCAAATACAAGCGTGGTAGATACTAGGCATGTTCGTTAATTCTTATCAGTGATTTCTCACCAATTCGCAGTCCTGTTCTTGCCTGCCACTCCATTAACTTTCAGTCTACCACATTCCATTATGATAATTACCTACATTGTGTGTATTTTAAAATATGTTACATAGAATCACTATATTCAATATATGCTAGGAATATAGCATCAGAATTTGAACATGAATATCTATAATATGTAATCTGTTTAATAGATTGTATATGTATCTACCTCGAGATTACTTTGTAATTATTGTATTTTAATAATATAATTATGATATGCATTATATGATTAGATGTTTAATTATTACTGAATAATTATTATATTCACTTATAAGAAAAGATAGAATGATTTTATTGAAATGTTTTCCCTAGGTCAGTGTTTTACTATTTATCCTAGGATAGGGACTTATAGGGAGCAGGGACAGATAGCTCATGCTATTTTGTTTCTGCAATTTTGTATGAGATGTTATTGGCCATCAGGAACAATCCAGGGCCGATGCTTACATATGTCTCGACAGAAGAGTCACGTACTCTCACTATATTTCACAGATTTGACACCTTCAGCACCAAGCTTTAGATGTGCCAACCTGTGTGACATTGTGAAGCATCACTCACCATCTCACTTATGCCTACTAAATAGAGTTTACACGCACTGTGTAAGCCGGAGAACCAGAAGATAAGTGGCCAAACTTACCGTTGGCCACCACCACCACCATCTACATGCAAATACCAGCTTTGTCAGGCCATGTCAATGATTAAACTATAACATTTGTATTCTCTAAAATTTACAACCGCTAGTTGTTACCTTAATTAGTAATCTTAGTCATAGTAGAGTGAGAAGTCACGAAAGTTTGTCTCTGTTATATATTTTACTCTGTCTTTCTCCGTGTCTGTGAGAGTGATTAGAGTTGGGGGCTCGAGCTTTGTTTTTATTTCAGGCACGTAGCTAGACAACCTTGGCAGACTGTCTGTATCAAACCAGTATAGTTGTACGCCATTCCTGTCTGCCTGAACACTGTCAGAAGATTAGACTTGTTCTGGGACCTTTACTCCGTCTAGAATTACGAGCTATTCTGTCTTGTCTTCTCCAGTGACTTAGTTTTCTATTCTTAGAAAGTCTATCCGCAGCAACTTTGATATATTCCTTATCATTGTAGCTGACGCTATGCTACACTGTCCATGAAAAAGACTCTTATCAAGTCTGTCAGAAACTCATCCAACATAGAGACAACAATTACTATATTGATTGAGGGAAAAGAAAAAGACAGAACAGACCGAACAGTCGTTTGTTTAAACAGATTGATTGATATTGGTCAAGTCTTCTTTCATTTGCTTGAACTTTATTGTCTATATCTGCAATGTTGTCTCTTGTATCAGCTTCACTATCTTTCTTAGTTCACTCAGTGATCCATAAAGTTTATCCTCCACTGTTGTTTCTCTAGGCTAAAAGGTTTGCCTAGATATGTCATATTTTGGAGTCTTGGAGTGTGTGGTCTGCTGTCTGCAGCACCAATCCATGTGTGCACATGGCTGATTTGCTAATTTGAATTTTGTTTACATGTGGCTGCGTAATCAATTATGTCATGTTCTGAGGCACAAAATAATGATGTGTCCTGTACACGTTGTAAGTGTTGCAAGAGAAATGCAACTAAAATACTCACACTTTTCAAACTGCAATACACCCCCGGGAAGGTTAACCCGGTCAACAAATGCCCGCAGAAGTCGGATGTGTCGGCCTAACGGCGCAAGAACGCAGCTCTGCTGTAAACAGGCACAACGCAATCACATCCGGAAAAAAATTCCGGATGAATGCAGAAGAAGAAGAAGAAACTGCAATACACAACTAAATTTACCTCAAAATACTGATTACTTTAAACCTGCCGGACCTGAGGCCCTGAACCTAACTGTCCCCTATACCTGGGCTCCTGAGCATTAAAGAGAAGAAAAAAACATGATATAGAAAAATGTTAGTTACATGCAAACAATTGGTTAGAATAAGATGGAACTTGGAGACATTGTAGAAAATAGGTCTACCTTTCATCTAGCGCCAATATTCCACCTTTGTGTGCCAATCCACCCAGCAGGATGAGCCTTGTTTCACACAGAGGTACTTCTTGCAAAGCGAGCACCAGATGTTGCTCTTCACCTTCTTGCATGGATTGTCTTTGTAAGATACTCCAGGATTTTGCTTGTTGTACCTGGAGTGCTTTTCCATGCACACAGCACAGATATGATTAGACGATGTCCCAGGGGGAATCTCAGGAAAATGATTGCCTGGGGTCATCCGTTGAGGGCAGGGTTCCTTTTGTGGGTGGCGGTGAGCTGATGTCCTATATCCTGTAAACAAGGATAAAAAGTCAATCGGTTCACTCTCCACTGTGATAGATCCAGGAATGTTGACTGGGCCTTTACCATCCTCATTGAAATTCAGATCTGTATTTGGTGATACACAATTCCTTGTCCAACTTCATCACCACCTAGATCTCCCCATCAGCTGTTTGAGGGACACACCCCCTACTCTTACTATCGATCTAGCTCTAGACCTATAAGGTTCAAGATTCTCCTCATCACTCGAGCTCTCACTGTCTGTGTCACTTGAACTGGAAACGTATTCTTGATGAAATTTTGACTCCTCAGAGACTGAATCAACCAAAGTATCGATCACCTGTTGGACTGTGAAAAGCCTAGACCTACTTCTTTCTTGTTGAAGTGCTTGGTTCATCAGCCGCTCGTTTCATTGCGAATTTTCAGAATTTTTTCACGTTAAACCACAAAAAGTCAATTTAAACACATGGGGGGAGACATTTGCAATGGCTAACCATGAGGTTTGACCATGAATGGTTGGTTATTTTTAGTTTGTGACGCATTTTTTTCACGTACTAGTCAAAGTACTGAAAATTAGGTACAGCGGCAGATTCGGAAATTAACGAAAAATCGGTACAGCGGGCTTGTAGAGTTAACAACTTGCATTACAATTATATATAAAACATGTCAATATGCTGAACATGGTAAAGCTATTCAAGATTTAATGTCACTAGGGCATACAAACTGACTGAGATGAAACGCTATAACAAGTAAACAATATATGTCCAAGATAAAACAAAATACACCAAATTCTAACACAGTATCAGATACTTCTGTTTGCCAAAGTATACACTACAATTTCACATGTTTCTAACAAAGAACTCTGTAATATTAAACAAGACGAATGAATGAATTGCAAATACTAAAAGACTCATCAGAATTTAACCACCATAAAGGACATGAATAATATTACTGAATCATTACTAAAATACCACAAACTAAAAAAATACAAATTAACACTTTGTTTTCTACCGTTTTTCCCCCCTACAGTTTTGCATTTTCATTCCTATCACAATGTTCAGTAGTGTAGAAATGTTATTTTAACAATTAAAAGAAAAAATCAAAAGATATGCATGCAACGTTGTCAAAGTTGAATGACTTGGAATGAAATATCAGAAACAAAGATTTAAAAAAAAACATTCAAGTCACTTGAAACAAACCACTAATAGGCATGCATATTTGTACACATCATGATTAAGTCAAAATAACATTTACTGCAGGTAGTTAACTGATCATACAAAAACAGCAAAATATTCCAGGTAATAAATCATGTACTTTTGTGTCTAAATTCACTATGGGAATACACTGTTTTGAATTTCTGAAATGTCACCTCCCACAATTATCTGAACTGACTGGGTGGATTACTTAAGCTGAAACGTAAAACCGCATTGCAGGTTTGTAGATTACAGTTCCTTAACGAATGCCTCATAATAGGGATATTTCCTTAGTTAACTCAGATCCCTGAGAGCTGACAGAATCTTCCTTACAACCAAATACTACAACCAAAGACAACTAACCAACCATTACATAGAAGATATTCAACTGAAACTAACCAACTAACATGTATTCATAGTTCAGCATATGATATTACAGAGGAGCTGAACCTTTACTGTACTCAGTAAAATGCAAACTGAAGTTCTCACCTATGGATTGAAGTTCTGCATACCCACCTAAGTGTATTAACCATGCTGAGTCACAGACTCAATTTGAAATGCTGTTTGATCAGTTTTCAAAGCTGACACCATCTTCTGATAACTCGGTTGGATGGCTAAAAGCCAAATTGGTAGATATAGAACATTAATATCGCATTAACGCCATCCAGGCATAAATGCCCGTTAACCAACGAGCATATCACCACTGAAATCAATACAAGTCAATGAACAATTGGTAATACTAACACCAGACAAGCCTGACTATGTAAGGAAAATGAAAGACATTTTTGAAAATGAAAGACATTTCAACAGATCCATCCGAATTTCAGTTATATCTGAAAGCTAGCAATCCACGGGACTTGGATGCAAAGGTGAGGAAACAAATTCAGCCACTGTTGGATTGTAAATTCATCAGTGAGGCGACTGCACAATAACTGACCCCGCAGGGCTCACAAACACCTCAGTTTCATGGTCTCCTAAATTGCACAAGCCTGGAACGCCACTGAGACCTATCTTCTATCTTATCTATGGTCAACTCTGCCCAACACAGGAAGGTGAAATGGCTTGCCGATATTCTCAAAATAGTGTGACAATCATTCAACTTCTTTAATAATAAAAGATTTGAACGGGTCGAACTATTTGATACCACCAACCTTATACAAAAACACATGGCATCAATGGATATTGTGTCTCTTTTCACAAACGTTGCCCTGGAAGAAACAATGAAGATCATTTGCTATCGCATAAAAGATAAGAAACTGAAGTTAGACATACCAACACCCAAACTCGAGTAACTACTACTACTGTGCACATCTAATATTAAATATAATTCTCTTACAAAAATCAGACACCAAACTGAAATATGGCGATGAGGAGTCCTTAAGGTCCCATTCTAGCAGACATCTTTATGATACACTTAGAAGAATAAAGAGCCTTGAATATTAAAGACCAGGCTCTATACCGCCAGTATGTGGTACGAAGACGAGTCAATAAGTTAGTCACACAGTTCTGTGGGATGGCAGGTAAATGTGGTTGGTGGATAGTTTTAAATATCTTGAGACATTTATAACATCAGATAGAAGATGCACAACAGAGATCAAGAGCAGAATAGGGCAAGCAAAGGCTGCATTTCCGAAAATGAATATCTTATGCAATAAGACACTATCACTGAATGTAAGAAAGAAAGTGCCCAAGAGCTATATAGAACCTGTTTTGCTGTATGGCTGTGAATCTTGAAATATAAATGAACAAATTAGGAAAAGATTGGAAGCAACAGAGATGTGATTCTTTAGACAAATGTTGTGAATTCCTTGGAAAGCCAAAGTAACTAACAAAGAATGCCTTAAAGAGCCCAACGAGACTAGAACATTATATTCAACAATAAGAAAGCGACAAATAGCTTTTTTTTGGTCATGTGATGAGAAGAGAGGAGCTGGAGAACATCATGACAACTGGAAAGATCGAGGGGGAAGAGAGGCAGAGGCAGACCACGAGAAATGATGCTGGATAGATTGACACGGTTGCATGGAGGAATATCAAGGGCAGAGCTGATCCAGAAAACCAAAGCCCGAGATCTGTGGAGAGTCATGAACGCCTACGCCAGTCACAGTCGGCACGGCACTTGATGATAATGATGGTTTCTACAGGTGTCAATAGGTGACAGCAACTTCTAACTTTACATTCCCGTTCATCAGGTGGCGCTAGGTGTCTCATGCGCAGCGCATAAAGAAGGCGACGGTACTTACGGAGTGTACAACCAAAGAGTAACGTGCTGTTGCGTGTTTTTTGTGGGCAAAAGAACTGTCTGCAAAGGAAATTAATAAGGAAATGCTTCCTGTTATGCTGACAAATGCTTGTCCCGTAAAGCGGTATATAGCTACTTAGAAAATTTTTCTCAATGACGATCTAAAATTGTTGATGAAATCTGATCTGGCCGTCCTGTTGAGATTGGAATAGAAGCATCCGTGTAGCAGGTGGAGGAGATGATTAGAGGTGACAGGCGAGTAACGATAGACTCTGTAGCATCTGCAATAGGGTGCTCACATGGTTCAGCATACAGCATAATGCATGATAGATTGAAATTTCCAGGACTGCTGACTAGAGGAGTATTGCGTCTTCATGACAATGCCAGACCACATACGGCTCGATTAACTCAGTAGAAAATTAACCAACTAAGGTGGGAAGGTCTGAAACATCCACCTTACAGCCCCGACTTAGCTCCAAGCAATTTCCACCCTTTTTGTCCACTGAAAACCCACCTTGGCGTGAGACATTTTGCAAATGACGCCAAAGTTGAATGTGAAGTGAAAACGTGGTTTAGAAAACAGAGCATGTAGTTCTATGCAGACGGTTTGGCAGGACTGATAAAACGATGGGATAAGTGTACCAATGTTGGTGAAAATTATGGTGAGAAATAAAGGGACAATGTATGTATAAAAATAAACTGGTTTTAAATTGTTATCATATTTAGTTATTTTTCTACAGCCATTTGTGACTTACTTATTGACTTCCCCTCGTATATTATTCATCACAGAGTCCAGACCAGCAGAAATGTCCCACTCCTCATGAACCAAGCCCACAAGAATATCTCTTTGTCTATTGATCAACATATTAACACCTTATCGTTCTTATACATCCTAATCAGATGTTGGGTAGACGGCACCATCCAAAGCGCAGTCTATCAAATACTTAGGAACATGGACGGATAAAAACCTAAATTTCAATAGCTTTGCACTTACCATTATGAGTGTGGCCTGATAAGAACTGTTTAATCGAGCTAGCAAGATATGCTTCGATGGCACACCCAAAAAAAAAAAAGAAAGAAATAATCATCCTTAACCAGACTCTGCAGTCTAATGGATATCCAGCCGACTCATCAAGTGTCACTGCCAGCCATCCATACCTACCCTCACAGAATCAGCGGCCCCCCAAACTTCAAGCATTTCTTCAGCTGACCCCCAAAGGTAGCGACATAATGAAACAAATACCCACTTGACTAACAGCTGTAAACCACACATTCTTTGCTGCTGAACCAATGATCAGATATAAAACCACCCGGATATCTACTTCATCTGTGAATGAACCATTGTCTCTGTTCACCAAATCTAACTGCATTTATCAATTTCAGTGCTGAGCGCCAAGCAACTTACACAGGTAAACAGAAATTGAGTAGCCGAACATATACCAATGGGTAGAAAATAGATAGTCTTCGGGAATCCCTGTGCAGTTGGCAGGCCATGAAATGCCCTCCTCGGCGATTTCTCAACACTTCATAAACTATGCTCACAATGTTAACAAAGAAAAGGCATTTTGTATACTGTATTCGACAAACAATGAATGTTCAAGTATAGTGAGGCGTTAATAATTAGGCGGTTCTGGCCAGTTTTGTACAAACAGAAATAATTCATTTGAAATTTGAAATTACTGTGGGGATAACAAATACTCCACATTCGAACAATACCTGTGGATATATGTTTTAACTGATTCACTAACAAACAAAAATTGGATTTCGACCAAACAACATTTTATGGCAGAAAATGGGAAGCAGGTGTGTGCCACAATAATGGTGTACAAATGGTAGCAGATATATTGTAAATATATCAAATTAAAGGAGATTGCACAAAAAAAATGTCAGTGTTGATACTTTTGGAAGAGGTTAGATATAATAATAATAAATTTAGATTTTGTAACAACAATTTAGAATAAAGGGGTGATAATTATTAAAAATGTCCACTTACCAAGGCACTACTTCTCCCTCTTTGATGATAAACCAATTAAATTTATTGAATAATGATAAACACACCACTTTTCTTTACCAATATCACAAGAACTACTCCTTAAAATGATCAATACACAATTATAACTTCACATTTTTAGGTATGTAATTTTCACACAAACATTAGAAAATCAGGAAAACACTTGGAAGATTTGTTCTCAATAGATTAACAAACAATATATACATATTTCTGTTTACTGTTATTTACAATAATGCTCAGCTTATTTGTGATAAGCTGCAAAGCAAACTTTGGGGCACAAGTGTGGCCTATTAGTGCAGCCGGAGCAAACATAACTTGACCTGCGTCGTTTAGCTGGAGTGCTGCACAAAACACAGATTCTGTCGACACCAACATATTCTATTAAATGCTTGGCTCCTGTCACTCTTTCAACATAATTTCCTGCAACAGACTTTTTGATATTCTTTGGTAGGCGGAGTGTGGCACATTCAGGATTAATCTGAGCTGCTTCATGATGTGCACTTTCCAGTAAACTTTGCTTGAATTCCTTCAATGACAGTTTCTTCCCTCCATTCTGTGTTTGGCATATGGTGTGCAGGATATGTGCATTGACTTGTGCAATTTCAAAGATCCAGTAGTAGATCTTCTTCCACCAATTATTAGTTTTCCTATCAAGCATGTAATAGCGAACCATTTGGTCCATGCTATCGCAGCCTTTCATCGCAATGTTATAATCATGGATCATCTTTGGTTTGCCGACTAGTTTCCTCATTCCTGTCTCAACAGTTCCAACTACTGACTTGGTGGAGACAAAAGTGCATGGCTGTTTAGCTTTTTGATCTCTCCATGCCACGCACAATATTCTATCTCCTTCAAGAAACCATTTCATCTCTTGACGCTGAAGTCGCAAACATTTCAACTCTGGAGGAAAGCCAACTTGGTTGACATTCAGTGTGCCTGTATAATTGAAATTGTTGGAATGCAGAAAATCAATAAGAGCTTTAGAAGTGTAGAATCTGTCAGCAAAGATGTGATGACCAGGTTTGAGAGCATTCAGTAGTGCCGCAAACACTTTCACTGCAAGAGCAGATGTGGGTTCTAAATCTGGATTGTATACAGTGTTTCTTCCATAGTACATTTTTAAATTCACCACATAGCCAGTCACAGAATCACACAGGCCAAATGCTTTGATATGATACTTATGAGGCTTGTTTGCATTGTATTGTTTGTGCTGAAATCTGCCCTGCCACCCAATAACCATTTCACCAATGGACACATTTTCAAATGGGTAAAATGCTGCCTGGAATTTCTTCAGAATCATCTCAACAAGAGGTTCAATTTTAGTTGCACCCTCTGCATCTGGTTCACATACGTGAAGCATGGTGTGATAAATAGATTCAAACCGATTCCTGGAAAACATAGTGGCATACCAAGGTGTATTGAAATGTGCAGTTGTACTCCAGTAGTCCCTGATACGTGGTCTTTGATCAAGTTCCATTGAAATAATGACAGACGTAAACTTCAGCCATTCATACTTCGTGAGAGGGGTCCAGGATAGCAGACGAGAATGTTTTCTTTTAGGTGTGTTCTGCATCAACACCTTTTCTGCATATTCATTTATGTTTTGGGCTAAACAGTCCACAATGTCATCATTAAAAAATACTTTGAGAAAATCCATAGGTGTTTGAAGCTGATAAAGTTCAGGGTTCAAGTGATATCTTGGAGGATGAAACTCAAACTCGGGTTTTGTTTCCCCTTCTGACACATCATGCCATGTTGCTGTTGATGATGATGGAAGAGGTGCTTCAGGCTCTACAGAAGATTGTAAAATTAAAGACTTTTTACCTCCAGATGTATTCTTATTTTCTACTGTTTGCTTTCTTTTGTGCTTGGTAGTACTTCTGCCATCCTGATATTCATCGTCAGATACCTCAGTTGATGAACTTCCACTGTCATTGTTGTTTTCCCAATCACTACGTGCTGAAACACTGGACTCACTATCAGAATCTTCCACACAGTCACTCAAATCAGAATCACTATTGTCCAAAACTGTTTTAAACAATAATCTTGCTTGATCTGATGTAAATCTACGTGGTCGAGAACCAGTGGGCGTCGTCATTTCTAAAATCAGAAAATTAACCACAGTTTAACAAGAAATTTTTCTCAAATTTGAGAGAATACACACTTCTTTTCTGATATATTGCGGAAGAAAAGGGATATGACAAAACAAAGGCACTGTCAACACTCAGCTGATTAATGGGCCCATGGCAGTTTAGGGTAGTTCAATTCAGGCGATAAAGTGGCCCACGGCAGTGAATCAGTTAAGTATTTCGGCCAAAACATTATTCATTTATTCACTTCATATAATATATAACTCTGCAGTATGCACCTGATGAAATACAGATAAATATGCCAGGCAATAAATCATGCAACATATTGTTTGTGACTACTGTGTAAATGTAGAAACAATCTAATTTGTTTAAATGAAAAAAAAAGGATAAAAAGGAATAAGTCAAAATATTTGGTAGTTTCAAACCAGACACAAGAGTGATGGGACTTTGCAACCAAGAATTGAAAAATTCTGAATGATCGCCAGAAATATAAATATTTATAACAAACTTTCATTACATGTGCAAACAAAATATTCTGTTTTGTTTGATGCCAGTGAATAAAATGTTAGGATTACAGACCTAGAGAATGCAGATCCGCATTATCTGCATAACTGAAACTGACCAAGAATAGCAATGAAGAGGAAGAATGTATTAAACGCATCAAGTGTTAACCAGGATGCAGATGTGTAGGTAGATTAAGATATAAGTATTACAACCACTGTTAGAACACTGATGGAAACAGACTGTTAAGTATCCAAACAGCCTGTGTAGAATATGAAAAATATAGATGGAAAAGGCAAAAAGTAAATATACTGACAATAAGTGATTGCAACCACAAGAATAAAGAAGACTTTTGGCGGGTCAAGTCTGACTAAAATACATTGTGACGTTAAGTAAGGTCATTTAGAGACACCCCCCCCCCCCCCCAATTCATAGTAAAAACTTCTCAGGTTCTTCTTTAGGCAGCCCATGAAAGAAGGGACAAAGTGCTCAAGATTACATTTCTTTAATTTGGAACGCATGCACGCACACACAAAATCACACTTAAGTCACAGATGCATGTCCAATAAACCCTAATAAAGATTCCATATCTGCTTTAAGTAAATAACTGCATTTTATGCCAGCAAAGTCAGTATCTGATTTCTATAATAACGTAATAACCTGGGCTATCTCAGATAAAGTAGCAATATATAAATATTACAATTAATGACGTTAAGCTCAAAGTTAGAATAAGAACAAATGAAGAAGAAACAAATCAATATATGCACATTTCATATTTTGTTTAGTCTTGTAAACTGTTTCAACAAGTATGGATGCAACTGCAGACAGAGTATGAGGGTGTCTTTTCTGCCATTATCTTATTTTTCAGTTTCTTCTTCATTGTTGTTCTATTTTCCACCCCTCCAACTCAGAAGTCAGCATGTCTAACTTTAGCATTAATCAATCAATCAAGTGCTGCCTCCACAATGAAGGTTGGACGCAATAGATATGCAACACTTTGCTTCTTGCCCCTGCCGTACACACCGACAGGCTGTTGTTCATCCATTGCTTTGTTATCTTCACCAATTGTATCGCTTGCTTGCCCTCCCCCCCCCCCCCCCCCCTTTCAACTCTTCCCTCGATATCATTTCTACTTAATTGCTGTCTTTTAATGCATCTAAAATAATTAACTTGTCTCTCTTTTTTTCTTTTAATTCCCACCCTCACTATAACCTCTGTATTTGACTTTGTTTCCATGATATATGACCTGTTGTTCTGCACATCCCCATCTCCAGAGCTTCATTTCAACTTTCCAACAACTTGTTCATTGTTCAGGTTTTTGCACCATACAGTAGTAGTTTAGTATATATAAATCTATGCCAACATAGAACCACTAGGCATGAAACAGTGACCAACATAGAGACACTAGTTGTAAATTGTGACTAACATACAGACACTAGACATGTGAAATATCTACCAACATAGAGCCGATTACCATCTAATCTGTATCAACTCCAGAAATGCACCCTTGAGTCTGGTCTCCTCCTAATAAAACTATGAACAGTCTTTTCTTCAAGTGCTAGGCACTCTCAAACAAGGAAAGGTGTCTACAGCCGTCTACAACAGTTGCTAACTCACTCCGTGAGTATGGAACAGCTACAGAGGTCTCACATTTAATAATGGCTAATGGCATTGGGCTGCCAATAGAAGACAGCTAAGCAGCTTTGGGGTAAACAACTAACCACCAGCCGTAACCATGACCAACAAGTTTGTTACTGTCAAAGCAGTTCTTTTGCTTTACAGTATCATCTTTCATTTCATACTTTTCTAGAATTACAATGTCAAGGAAATCCTCTTTCTTGAATTTCTTTGAAATGCTGATTATATTTGAAGAGTGCTGTTTAGAATAAACAGAATGCAACTTTAGAGACAACCATCAAATGCATCTAACAGCATCAGCAAGAAATCCAGACTATAATAATGGCTTTGCTATATTCAAGTCATGGAATATAACAGTAAGATAAACCTGTACTGAACAAATGCTAAGTACACAATCAAGGGGACTGACAGTGATACACAACTAAGTGAAGGAACTGAACAAGGAAAAAATAATCTGGAGAGATTGTTACAGACTGCCTGCAATGAATAGCCTTCAGGAAAAGAAAGCAAACAGTAAAAGAGCTTTACAAATTCTGTAGTTTACATTTCATAGTTCATCAACAACACAGGAGAAGTGTGCCATTCTCCACAACCAATAACTTGTATTTCTTATTTCAAAAAGATGATATGCTTACTTCATTATGATATTATTTGTGCCAAAAGGTCAGTTTTCTGTTTAACAGTTAAAATAAAAAGTCGAAAGGGTCGACTTCATTGCACCGGGTTGTTATCCCATATGGCTCAGTCTCTTTCCGCAGCGCAGACAGCTTCGCACAAAGCACAAACTCCGTAGCTCCAGCGACAACCCAAGGAGTCTCCGAAATAAATGCACTCGTGAACCGAAGGACACGGCCCGGATTCGAACCCACAACCTTCGAAGCCCGAGGCAGACGGCTTGACCACTTTGCCACGGAGACTCTCAAACAGTTAAAATACGTTATACAATGAAAATAAAATGTATCATCATGGCCTGGGTATATATATCCAGTTGTACACATTAAAGTCAGATGCTGTATTTGGGCCATCAATTTGACAGAAAAATGTGTCTCCGTGCAACAGACTCCAATATAGACCAATTCTAAAGACAGGGTCAATTATGTGAACCAGATTGTGGACAACATGAAGGAGAATCCTGAATTATGGAAAGAGGAGAGAGACACTGGCATACAAATTATTGTTGTGTGTGTGTGCACATGCATGCTTACGCATGTGTGTCCACCGTCTGCCTCTCATATTATTTTGAGTCATGTTATCAAGGATCTAATAAGAGGCAATAAAATGACAAATAGTATCTTTTCATCAATATCAAAGTTGGTCCCTAACAACATCTAAGTGGAGAAAAAAAAATCACTCCATGTGAAACAAAATGTTTCAGAAAGACTGCTAGGATTTTCAGAAGTGACAGAATGCAAACTGACATCAGAAATATGATAGGCAAGAGACCCAAAAAATAAATAAGTGCTTTGGACATGAGAATGAAACCCAATCAGATATAAACCCAAGCACACAACAAAAGGTCTAACTAAAGTGCAAATGGAAGACCAACAAAACTGTCATACAGCCTCACTGCTACACTAAACAAATATGGATTTGATGCAAACAAGGCAACACATCTGATTTTGGAAAATAAGATTAGACTCCCTCCATATCTATGCTTAATAGTAAGTCTGCTCTAGGAAATAGACACCATCCACCTGGTGCTAAACAACAGACAAGAACTGCGAAGCAAATAAGCAGGTGTAAAATGTGCCCTACTTGCAAACTTGATGGTCTGTTTATAAAACAGAATTTTAAGATAGAAAACAGATCCCAGAATAAGATGGTAGTGCTAACAATACAAACAAGGGAAGGACAAATACCGCATGCAGTAGGAACAAGAGAAAGATCTGTGTCCATACATAAGAATTTCACTGTCCTTGTGACATCGGCACATCACATATGTTCAGTACTATGAATTCTGTATAATTATACAAACAGGAAAAACTATAACTGAATCTAAGAAAATCCCTACACTTGCCATTTTGTTATATACTTGCAATGACAGTAGAATACCTGTATTGTACATTTACCATGTTTCAATCCAATGTTAGGTAGATGGCACCATCCAAAGAGCAGTCTATTGAATTAGAACATGGACGGATCAAAACCTGAATTTCAATAGCTTTGCACCTATCCATAAGTATGGCCTGATAAGGACTGTTTAATTGAGCTAGAAAGATTTGCTCTGATGACACCAAAAGGAGACCTAAACACCCATAACCAGACTGCTATCTAATGGATATCCTGCTGACTCATCAAGTGTCACTGCCATCCAAACCTACCCTCACAGAATCAGCAGCCCCAAACTTCAAGCATTTCTTCAGCTAACCCACTGAGGGAGCGACATAATGAAACAAATAATTACCTGACTTAAAACAGCTGTAAAATAAACATTCTTTGCTGGTGAATCAATTATTAGATATAAAACCATCTCAATAACTACTCCATCTGTGAATGAACCACTGTCTCTGTACACCAAATCTAAATACATTTATCAATTTCAGTGTGAGTGCTAAGCAACTAACATAGGTTGGATATTCTTTGGCAGGCGGAGTGTGGCACATTCAGGACTAACAGTAAATTTTTCTTGAATTCCTTCAATGACAGTTTTTCCCTCCATTATTTGTTTAGCATATAGTGTGCAGGATATGTGCATTGACTTGTGCAATTTCAAAGTTTCAGTAGTAGATCTTCTTCCAACAGAAATTGAGTAGCCAAACATATACCAATGGGTGGGGGGGGAAAAAGTCTTCAGAAATCCCTGTGCAGTTGACAGGCCATGAAATGCCCTCCTCAGCAATTTCACAACACTTCATAAACTACGCTCAAAATATTAACAAAGAAAAAGCATTCTGTATACCATATTTGACGAACAATGATTGCTCAAGTATAGTCAGGTGTTAATAATTAGGCTGTTCTGGCCAGTTTTGTGCAAACAGAAAGAGTTCATTTGAAATTACTGTGGGGATAACAAATGCTCCACATTCAAACAATACCTGTGGCTATGTATTTTAACTGATTCACTGCCAAACAAAAATTGGATTTGGAACAAACAATTTATGGCAGAATATGGGAAGCAGGTGTGTGTCACAATAATGATGTAGAAATGGTAGCAGATATATTGTAATTATATCAAATTAAAAGGGGATTGCACAAGGAACATGTCAGTGTTGATACTTTTGGAAGAGGTTAGAAATATAATAACGAATTTAGATTTTGTAACAACAATTTAGAATAAAGGGGTGATAATTATTAAAAATGTCCACTTACCAAAACACTACTTCTCCCTCTTTGATGATAAACCCATTAAATTTACTGAATAATGACAAACAAACCACTTTTTTTTACCTATATCACAAGAAATGTTCTTAAAACTATCAAAACACAATTAAAACTTAATATTTTGAGGCATGTCATTTTCACACATAGATTCAGGAAAACATTTGGAAGATTTGTTATCAATAGATTAAAAAATAATAAATACACATTTCTGTTTAGTGTTATTTACAATACTGCTCAGCTTTTTTGTGATAAGCTGCAAAGCAAACTTTGGGGCACAAATGTGGCCTATTAGTGCAGCCAGAGCAAACATAAGTTGTCCTGCGTCGTTTAACTTTAGTGCTGCACAAAACACAGTCTCTTACGATACCGACATATTCTATTAAATGCTTGGCTCCTGTCACTCTTTCAACATAATTTCCTGCAACAGACTTTTTGATATTCTTTGGCAGGAGGAGTGTGGCACATTCAGGAATAATCTGAGCTGCTTCATGATGTGCACTTTCCAGTAAACTTTGCTTGAATTCCTTCAATGACAGTTTCTTCCCTCTATTCTGTGTTTGGCATATGGTGTGCAGGATATGTGCATTGACTTGTGCAATTTCAAAGATCCAGTAGTAGATCTTCTTCCACCAATTATTGGTTTTCCTATCAAGCATGTTGTAATAGCCAACCATTTGGCCCATGCTATCACAGCCTTTCATCGCCATGTTATAATCATGGATCATCTTTGGTTTGCTGACTAGTTTCCTCATTCCTGTCTCAACAGTTCCAACTACAGACTTGGTGGAGACAAAAGTGCATGGCTTTTTAGCTTTTTTATTTTTCCACGCCACGCACAATATTCTATTTCCTTCAAGAAACCATTTCATCTCTTGATGCTGAAGTTGCAAACATTTCAACTCTGGAGGAAAGCCAACTTGGTTGACATTCAGTGTGCCTGTATAATTGAAATTGTTGGAATGCAGAAAATCAATAAGAGCTTTAGAAGTGTAGAAACTGTCAGCATAAATGTGATGACCAGGTTTGAGAGCATTCAGTAGTGCCGCAAACACTTTCACTGCAAGAGCAGATGTGGGTTCTAAATCTGAATTGTATGCAGTGTTTCTTCCATAGTACATTTTTAAATTCACCACATAGCCAGTCACAGAATCACACAGGCCAAATGCTTTGATATGATACTTATGAGGCTTGTTTGCATTGTATTGTTTGTGCTGAAATCTGCCCTGCCACCCAATAACCATTTCACCAATGGACACATTTTCAAATGGGTAAAATGCTGCCTGGAATTTCTTCAGAATCATCTCAACAAGAGGTTCAATTTTAGTTGCACCCTCTGCATCTGGTTCACATACGTGAAGCATGGTGTGATAAATAGATTCAAACCGATTCCTGGAAAACATAGTGGCATACCAAGGTGTATTGAAATGTGCAGTTGTACTCCAGTAGTCCCTGATACGTGGTCTTTGATCAAGTTCCATTGAAATAATGACAGACGTAAACTTCAGCCATTCATACTTCGTGAGAGGGGTCCAGGATAGCAGACGAGAATGTTTTCTTTTAGGTGTGTTCTGCATCAACACCTTTTCTGCATATTCATTTATGTTTTGGACTAAACAGTCCACAATGTCATCATTAAAAAATACTTTGAGAAAATCCATAGGTGTTTGAAGCTGATAAAGTTCAGGGTTCAAGTGATATCTTGGAGGATGAAACTCAAACTCGGGTTTTGTTTCCCCTTCTGACACATCATGCCATGTTGCTGTTGATGATGATGGAAGAGGTGCTTCAGGCTCTACAGAAGCTTGTAAAATTAAAGACTTTTTACCTCCAGATGTATTCTTATTTTCTACTGTTTGCTTTCTTTTGTGCTTGGTAGTACTTCTGCCATCCTGATATTCATCGTCAGATACCTCAGTTGATGAACTTCCACTGTCATCGTTGTTTTCCCAATCACCACGTGCTGAAACACTGGACTCACTATCAGAATCTTCCACACAGTCACTCAAATCAGAATCACTATTGCCTAAAACTGTTTTAAACAATAATCTTGCTTGATCTGATGTAAATCTACGTGGTCGAGAACCAGTGGGGGTCGTCATTTCTAAAATCAGAAAATTAACCACAGTTTAACAAGAAATTTTTCTCAAATTTGAGAGACTACACACTTCTCTTCTGATATTTTGAAAAAGCAAATCTTCCTGTGTATATTTTCATTTACCAGGCACCAAAATTGTGGAAGAAAAGGGATATGACAAAACAAAGGCACTGTCAACACTCAGCTGATTAATGGGCCCATGGCAGTTTAGGGTAGTTCAATTCAGGCGATAAAGTGGCCCACGGCAGTGAATCAGTTAAGTATTTCGGCCAAAACATTATTCATTTATTCACTTCATATAATATATAACTCTGCAGTATGCACCTGATGAAATACTGCTAAATATGCAAGGCAACATATTGTTTGTGACTACTGTGTAAATGTAGAAACAATCTAATTTGTTTAAATGAAAAAAAAAAAAAAAAGGATAAAAAGTAGTAAGTCAAAATATTTTGTAGTTTTAAACCAGACACAAGAGTGATGGGACTTTGCAACAAAGAATTGAAAAATTCTGAATGATCGCCAGAAATATAAATATTTATAGCAAACTTTCATTACATGTGCAAACATAGCATTCTGTTTTATGTTTGATGCCAGTGAATCAAATGTTAGGATTACAGAACTAGAGAATGCAGATCCATATTATCTGCATAACTGAAACTGACCAAGAATAGCAATGAAGAGGAAGAATGTATTAAACACATCAAGTGTTAACCAGGATGCAGATGTGTAGGTAGATTAAGATATAAGTATTACAACCACTGTTAGAACACTGATGGAAACAGACTGTTAAGTATCCAAACAGCCTGTGTACAATATGAAAAATATAGATGGAAAAGGCTGAAGTAAATATACTGACAATAAGTGATTGCAACAACAAGAATAAAGAAGACGTTTGGCGGGTCAAGTCTGACTAAAATACATTGTGTCGTTAAGTAAGGTCATTTAGAGACACCCCCCCCCCCCAATTCATAGTAAAAACTCGGGTTCTTCTTTAGGCAGCCCATGAAAGAAGGGACAAAGTGCTGAAGATTACATAATTTCTTTAATTTGGAACGCATGCACGCACACACAAAATCACACTTAAGTCACAGATGTATGTACAATAAACCCTAATAAAGATTCCATATCTGCTTTAAGTAAATAACTGCATTTATGCCAGCAAAGTCAATATCCGATTTCTATAATAACGTAATAACCTGGGCCATCTCAGATAAAGTAGCAATATATAAATAAATATTACAATTAATGATGTTAAGCTCAAAGTTAGAATAAGAACAAATAAAGAAGAAACAAATCAATATATGCACATTTCATATTTTGTTTAGTCTTGTAAACTGTTTCAACAAGTATGGATGCAACTGCAGACAGAGTATGAGGGTTTATTTTCTGCCGTTATTTTATTTTTCTCTTTCTTCTTCATTGTTGTTCTATTTTCCACCCCTCCGACTCAGAAGTTAGCATGTCTAACTTTGGCATTAATGAATCAATCAATCAAGTGCTGCCTCCACAATGAAGGTTGGACGCAATGGATCTCCAACACTTTGTTTCTTGCCCCTGCTGTACACACTGCCAGGCTGTTGTTCATCCATTGCATTGTTATCTTCACTAATTGTATCACTTGCTTGCGCCCCCACCCCACTCACTCTTCCCTTCGATATTGTTTTTACTTAACTGCTGTCTTTTAATGTGTCTAAAATAATTAACTTGTCTCTCTTTTTTTCCCCACCACCAACTCTTTTAATTCCCACCCTCACTAGAACCTCTGTATTGAACTTTTTGTTTCCATGATATATGACCTGTTCTGCACATCCCCATCTCCAGAGCTTCATTGTAACTTTCCAACAGCTTGTTCATTGTCCAGGTGTTTGCACCATACAGTAGTAGTTTAGTACATATAAATCTATGCCAACATAGAACCACTAGGCATGAAACAGTGACCAACATAGAGGCACTAGTTGTATAAGTTACAACCAAAATACAGACACCAGACATGTGAAATATCTACCAACATAGAGCCGATTACCATCTAATCTGTATCAACCCCAGAAATGCACCATTGAGTCTGGTCTCCTTTTAATAAAACTATCAACAGTCTTCTCTTCAAGTGCTAGGCACTTTCAAACAAGGAAAGGTGTCTACAGCCGTCTACAACAGTTGCTAACTCACTCCGTGAATATGGAACAGCTACAGAGGTCTCACATTTAATAATAGCTTTGGGGTAAACAACTAACCACTACCCTTAACCATGACCAACAAGTTTGTTACTGTCAAACAAAGCAGTTCTTTTGCTTTACAGTATCATCTTTCATCTCATACTTTTCTAGAATTACAATGTCAAGGAAATCCTCTTTCTTGAATGTTTCATCTTTGAGTACTAGAAATGCTGATTATATTTGAAGAGTGCTATTTAGAATAAACAGAATGCAACTGTAGAGACAACCATCAAATGCATCCAACAGCATCAGCAAGAAATCCAGACTAATAATTCTTCATGGAATATAGCAGTAAGATAAACCTGTACTGAACAAATGCTAAGTACACAATCAAGGGGACTGACAGTGATACACAACTAAGTGAAGGAACTGAACAAGGAAAAAATAATCTGGAGAGATTGTTGCAGACTGCCTGCACTGAATAGCCTTCAGGAAAAGAAAGCACACAGTAAAAGAGCTTTACAAATTCTGTAGTTTACAATTTCATAGTTCATCTATCGACACAGGAGAAGTGTGCCATTCTCCACAACCAATAACTTGTATTTCTTATTTCGAAAAGATGAAATGTTGACTTCGTTAAGATATTATTTCTGCCAAAAGGTCAGTTTTCTGTTTCATCATCATCATCTTCCACTTCTGCCGTCAAGCGGTGTGGGGAGGAATAATTTGCGTTCCAGTGCCCGGTGGGCGGCACTGGATAGTGTCATTCCGTGTGGTTGTACAATGTCTCTGATGTCGTCAATCCATTTTCTTCTTGGACGTCCTCGTGGTCTCGTCGCAGATGATCTTTGATGTAAGGCCAGTGATGGTAGTTGCTGATGCTGCATTCTAACAACATGGCCAAACCACTTGATCTTCTGTCTTTCAATAAATGTGGCACAAGGTGCTGATCCCACAGTCTGTCTGATAGTAGCATTTCTTACTCGGTCTCGGATTGTTAAGTTGGCAGCTCTCCTCAGGCATCTCATTTCGCAGGTGTTGATTTTGCATAGGTGTAATTTGGATAAAGTCCAGGTTTGAGATTGGTAGCATAGGGTTGGTGTGAATATATTATCTGTCGTTTTGCGGACATGGGTATGTTTGGATGTTTCAGTAAGGATGATAGTTGATATGTAAGTGCACTAGCTTTTCGGCATCTGATTTCAATTTCTCTAATCTGCCATCTTCTGTTATCATACTTCCAAGGTATTTGAATTCTTTAACTTGTTTCAGAGTTGTGTTATTTATCTGTATGGGCCCGGCGATCTGCTAACTCGCATTACTTCGGTTTTGGCTGTGTTTTTATTCATATTTTATCTGCTGCAGGTTGAACTCAGATTAGTAATATGATTTTGTAGTCTGCCCTCATCGCTGTAAAACAGGCACTGATCGTTTGCAAATAGAAGTTCATTTATTCCCTGTGGATCAGTTGTTTCATCTGGAGTAAAGAGTTCTAAATTTTCTGAATTTATTCTGTCGAGACTTGCTTCTTTGGAAATTCTGTCCATGTAGATATTGAATAGCAGGGGAGAGAGCACACATCCCTGCCTCACTCCTGTATTGACTGTGAACATATCTGATATACCTTCTTGTGTTCTTACTGCACTTTGGCTCAAGTGGTACATAGCTATGTTTTCTAGCAGTTGCCCTTGTATCCCAAAGTCTTCAAGGATGGTCCATAATTTGTATCTGTCTACTCTATCGAAAACCTTTTCCTGATCTACAAACACAATATTCTGCTGGTCACTATATTCGATAGTTTTTTCACAAATTTGTCTAAGTGTAAATAATGCATCAGTGCAACTTTTACCTTTCCGAAAACTGAATTGTACTTTGCTTAACTGTTGTTCAACTATTGGTCTAGCTCTTTGTTCCAATAGTTTTGCATACATTTTCCCTATGTGGCTCAGGAGTGATATACCTCTGTTTGTTTCACACTATCTCATATTGCCTTTCTTTTTCCATATTGGTACTATTATTGCCTGTTGCCAATTATCTGGTACTTTTATTTCTTCCCGTACTATATTAAAAAGTCTCGTTAGCCATTTAACTCCTGTTTCCCCACAAGCCTGAATAGCTTCTGTGGTTATTCCATCTGGACCTGGTGATTTGTTTTAGGACTTTTCTGTATAACTGCTTTGACTTCTGCAGGTATGAAATTTGGTCCTTGCTGTCCCTGGCATTTAGGCACAAAAGTGAGGTTTTCTATGTTATGTGTGGGGTTAAGTAGTTCTTGGAAGTATTCTGCCCACCTTGCTAGTCTTTGTTGTGGATTAAATATCGGTATACCTCTTTTGCTGTTTATGATGGTGGTTGGGTTGTAGCATGCATCTCTGTTTCTCATTGTGGTGACACGTTTATAAAATTCTCTTGGGCAGTCTTTGCTAAGGGTTGCCATCTGTTCACCATATATTCTCCAGGATTCATCTTTAGATACTCTAATTGTTCGTTTGGCATTACGTCGTGCTATTCTATAAGTAATATAGTCCTGTTCAGATTTAGTTGTGATCCACTTTTTGAATGCTACCTTGTTTTTGAATATGCTATCTTTAACTTCGTTGTTCCACCAGGCTGTTCTTAATCTTTTGTCCTGCCCTACTTTCTTTGTTCCACATTTATTTTCCAGTGTGTCGAGCATGGCAGCCTTGAAACATGTCCATTCCTTATCTACGCTTGAGTGGTCATCAGGGATGTTCTTATGTAGGTTTTGGATTTCTTGATTGAATTCATCTTTAACCATATTTTCCTGCAGCCTCCTATAATTGATGATTGTTACCTTTTTGTTTCTTATTTTCCTGTGTGGCGAAATCTTTTTTATTATGACTGGTTTGTGATCAGTATCAACATCAGTATTTGGGAGTGCTCTTAAATCTAATAGTAGCCTTCTGTCTGATTTTCTAATTAGAATAAAGTCAATTTTGGGATGCAGAGGTGTTTCTAAGGCACCAGGGCCGGGTTATATACTGGCCAAGACCTATTGACGCGTCCTCGTCGAGCGTCCTGGGCAACAGGTCCCTTCGGGGTCCTGGCTAAGGTCAGTAGGATCGCCGATTCCTCCGAAGTCGGAGAGTGTCTGCCTGTACGGCGAGGAACCACCAGTCTGCACACCAATAATCCAGACATGGGACAACGGATACTCACGCAAACCTCAAGTCCTGTATGACATCACACTGATGTTGGACAACAGGATGCCTTCATCTGACATACAGGACTTCGCGTTGGAGCTCAAGCCAACGAACACAAGCAAGCAAGCAAAGTCAATTTGAGATGCTTGGTCTATTTCATTCCATTTATACCAAGTTTTGGTGTGGCTATGACGATGTTGAAAAAAACTATTTGCTATTATTAGTCCATGTTCGGAGCATATGTTGAGTAGATGTTGACCACTGCTGTTACAATCAGTCTCTGTGTTGCTGAATGGCCCCATGCAATCCTCCCACAGTGTTTTTCGTGTGCCTATTCATCCGTTAAAATCACCCATCACAACTAGTTCATCTGTCTCCTTGACCTTGTTTTCTGTTTAACCGTTAAAATACATTTTACATTGAAAATAAAGTTTATCATCATGGTCTGTTTTTTCCCACCTCCTCAGTGAGCATAGAAATTAGGACTCTTAAGTACTTACTATAAATAAATACAGAGGTGACCAGAAAGCACATGCCTGCTGTCATAAGGTACATTTCTATACTTGAATACAATGTAAAGATCTGTACTGCTGCTCTACAACTAGTGCAGTTTCTACACAGCCAGGCTTCACTAACTACTGCACTGTTTGTCATGTTTCAAAACCTGTACTAGCACAGCACATCATATCCAAATGTACCCTTAAGGCCTGTGAAAACTGCTTTGGTTAGAAGAACAGAAATTGTCTTGACTCCATATATTTACCAAAATGAAACTATTTCATATTAACGACACTTCTCGGCTTTCATAGGAAAGTCAATTTGTACATTGATTTTACATTTTTATTGGTGTCATGGCAGAATAAGTATTTGGGTCTTTTGAAAATTTTTCAATGAAATGTATTTGACATCAGATATTTTTAAATACTATGACAATCTAATGAACAGTCATTCTGAATGTTTGAAGTTTCATTGCATGTATCCTCCAAGGGTCCCTTGTTTAAAAAAATTATTACTTCATTCACCAAGTTCAATATTTCAATATGTTTCCCCTGCGAATACTGACTCTGTTTTTAGTGTTGCTCATGTTTGAGGCCTTGAAATGGCCACCTTTACTATCTATGCATTAAAATAAGCCTATAAACAACCGATTCAGAAAAATATTAGGTTACGTCTTTAAGATGTCATAAAATGCATTACAGAGCTTCTGACCTTTTGGCAACAAAATTTAAGTTAATTTTCTAAATGAACAATTTAAAACAATACTTACGGGTATTACCAAACATGGCTTGAACATCCTCATCTTCGTTGTCCATTTCAATAACTTCTAACTGACCAGCATCAGTGACACCCTCACCTGCATCTTCATATGCAGACTGAGAATATGACCCTTCTTCAGCCGCATGGTCATATTCTACTGCAGCATCACAGCCAGCCTCATTATCACCTGACATTCCAGCTTCAGATTCATCAAGATTAGCTGTCTTCACATTAACCACACTGGCATCATCTATTAAACCCTGCTCTTCTCTACAGTCTGTTTCAGAGTTTTCGACAAAGGGAGGCAGTGAAGCATCCAATTCCTGTTGCCTGCTTTTGTCATCAGAAGGCAACATATCACTTGATGATGATGGATCAAGGAAAGTACCTTTAAAGTCTGTCTTTTCATTGGCAATTGTATTATTACTATCCGCAGTCTCACCAGTGTCTGACTGATCAACATCCGAATCACATTTAATGTTAATTTTGTTCACCCCATCATGAGATGAATCATGTGTCTGATCGTCTGCTGACTGATCAAATACTGAATGTTCTGAGTCAGCAGCATTCTGATTGTCTGATTCAAGTGCTTCTTTTTTAATATTTATTTGTAGTTGTAGAGTGCTTTTTGGGTTACTCGTTGTTGCAGGTCCCTGTGGCTGCTTAAAACTTGTATCTGAATAATTATGACTTGAAGAAGGAAATGATTGTGGATGAGACTGGGAGTTGTGATCAGAACAGGGCTGCATTCCCATATGAGGATTTTGACTTCGATGTCTCTTTGGGGAGATTCTCCAATCATCTGTCCCTGGACGTTTCTGTGATCCCCCAGGAACCTGAGAGTGAGAAGAAATTTGAGAAGCTGTTCTATGGTACTGGGAGCTATGATGTGCTCCACCAGAATATGAAGAAATGGCTGAAAGATGTGGAATTGGTGAACAAGCTCCATCACGAATTTGTTCTTGTGATTCTTTCTTGGCTAAAAAGCTATTGCTCACAAATGTCATTGACTTTGTTGTGCTCTTAAGTACTTTTTCACTGAGAACATAGTCAACTTTGCTTCCACTATCAATATTAACATTTATGTAACCAACAATTTCGATTCCACTATCAAATTCCATGCACCCATGGCATAAAGCCTGAAGGGATTTACTGAGACTAGAGATAAATCTGTTCGCAACATCCAACTGGAGCTCTGGCATGGTGACAGCAATATCTGAAATAAGTTAGAAGGCTGTAAAATTACAGAAAAACAGAGAACATTTTCAATGCTATTACTTAACAACATTATTACGCACAGTATCCAAATAATGTACTTTCCTGTAATTTATGATTCCGCAGCATTTCTAGGTAATGAGTAAGATAGAGGAATTGCAACTGTACTCTAGATATTAATATATTATCTTGTTAAATCCATAAGACTATGTGGGCTTTGTAGATCATACATCATCAAATATTGTTAATTGTATTACATTGTGTAAAATCTTATTGTTGAAACTGAAACTATACATTGTTCAATTATAAAAATATCTGTTGAACAGAAGAATTGTTTAAATAAAACTGTCTTAGAAGGACACAAATTAAACAATAAGGAGTCAACATGCTAGAATTTAACAAGATTTTGGTGACATGTTCAAAACATTTTACCAAGGAATACTCGAAAAATAATAAAGAAATGTAGTACTTATTATATTCAGCCTAATCATAGTAAAAGGTGGAAAAATACAACCACAGGTCACTTTGCCAGAATCTCGTTTTTTCCTCCCAAATTTTAGACTGTGAGAGTTGTACAGTACAGCAGAGTGGGACAGGGTAACATCGACAGCTTTTTCTGATAACTTAAGGGACAGAAGGCCAAGTGAAAAAGATAACTTTCCTTCACAAAACCCATGTTTCACACACATTGGCACCTTGCCATCTTGACAGACGATAGTCTGTGCTTCAGAATGGCATAATAACTATTACCCATGGCGGTAGCGAATGCGACTGATAAGGCCAATTCACGCTGTAAATGTTCGTCTACACTGGGTTGCATGTGAACACGTGGTCATTTCCACCATCATACGCCTCACACGCTCGGTGTGTGACTTATCTGGAATCATTTTCTGTTGTCTTTATTCCATTTCTGATGTTTGCCCTCCATGCAACACGCTCAGCGGCGACTTGCTCCCAATGTGCATTATCAATGCCTGTATCAATCATGTCCCGCTTTCACACATCTTTGTATCTATAGAGGCCGACCCTGAGATCTCTTACAAATCTGTAATTCACCAAAAAAGATGTCCTATGGTATTCTTCTTCTTCTTCTTCGTTCATCCGGAGTTTTTTTTTTCGGATGTGATTGCGTTGTGCCTGTTTACAGCAGAGCTGCGTTCTTGCGCCGTTAGGCCGACACATCCGACTTCTGTGGGCATTTGTTGACCGGGTTAACCTTCCCGGGCTATGGTATTCTACCATCATCCATCCTTCTAAGATGTCCTATCCATCTAAGTCTACGAAGACTGAGCATGGAATAAACCGTCACACAACCTGATCTTTCCAATACTTCAGTATTTGTGATTTTGTCTTGCCACTTAATACCAAGACTTCTTCGCAGACACCGCAAATGAAAGCTGTTTAAACGTTTCTCTTGGTGTAAGTTGTCTAGGCTTCACTGCCATAAAGAAGAGTACTAGGGACACAGGCTTGATAGACAAGGACTTTTGTTTTGGCAGTAAGCTTCCTGTTCTCCCAGACTCTTTTTCTTAACCTCTTCATTGTTGCTGCCTTACCAATCCGGATATTGATTTCCTAATCTAGGGATAAAGTGTTAATAATATTAATCCTGGGGCTAGATTTGTGTTTAGCTGTGTAGATTCTCTTTGGTCTCAGTCTAACCCATGTGTAGATCTTCAAGCATCCTCATCATGTCGACATGTCTCACTTTATCGAAAGCATTTATATCTATATCTATAAAACAGAGTGTATGTTTGTTTGTGGGTTTGTGGGTCTTGGATGCGTTCGATAACGGTACATCCGATTGAGATGAAATTTTCTACACGTCTTCCTTTCATTCCTATGCAACCGACTATAATAATTTCTTAATGTAAAATCTTCTACTTATTTAATAACATTTACTTTTCCATTTTCATTATATAATGTCTATATAGCAGGGGGACTTCACTCTAGACAAGTTATTTCAAGGGGCATAACTAATTTTAAAAGTTTTCATTAAAAATTGGATTTATTTTAGACACGTTACAATTTTATTTCTGTACGTTTTTTGGACTTTTGAATTAATCGGAGCATTTGTTTTTTCCGTTTGCTTGGCAGAGAGAAGGTCAGTACACAATTTACATGTGTATATGCTAGATTTAGTTTTTGTTTAAAAAAAAAAAAAAGGTCGGCCGCGTGTGTGTCAACATCAGATCAGGTTTGTCATTCAATTGTGTTATGCATACTATGTAACTATATCATTTGATGTTTGAACGCCCTGTAGGACGCCTGTTAAAATACTAAAAGGACATTGTTTTTGTATACAATTATCGTTTTTAGTTGGCCGCGTATACGTCTATATCTGTAGATAACTCATATAACTGTAGATGAAATGAATTTTTTGTGTGTTGTTCATACTTTATGCATACCTTACACGCAGCACGCCTGTAAAAATACTAACAATACAAATGCAGGTGTTTAAAAAAAAAAAAAAAAAAGAAAGAAGCCTATCATTCGAAGTACCCAGCATTTACGTTTAGTAGTTTCAGGTTGCCTTTTTAAGATATAGTTCTCTTCCTATCTATACCATATTTCCATATCCTCTACTATATATGTAGACAATATTTGTTTGTGTGTGTGTGCCCTTTATCAGATTCAAATGAAATGAAATAGTTACTTAAAAATCTAATTTTCTATTTTAGATCAGGGTCCAAAACTAAATCAGTTATGCCACCCAAACGAAAAGCGATTGGTGCATCTACACCTCAAGCACGAAAGATAAAGGCATTAAGAGCTTCAGAAACAGATGAGCAACGGGAAGCAAGACTGGAAACAAAAAGAGTACATGCTGCTCAAGCACGTTCATCTGAAACAGGCGAGCAACGGGAAGCAAGACTGGAAACAAAAAGAGTATGCGCTGCTCAAGCACGTTCATCTGAAACAGGCGAGCAACGGGAAGCAAGACTGGAAACAACAAGAGTACGCGCTGCTCAAGCACGTTCATCTGAAACAGGCGAGCAGCGGGAAGCAAGACTGGAAACAACAAGAGTACGCGCTGCTCAAGCACGTTCATCTGAAACAGGCGAGCAACGGGAAGCAAGACTGGAAACAAATAGAGTACGCACTATTCGATCAAGACAATCACTGGGCGCTGATTTAAATCTTGGTGCATTTCGTTACGATGCTCATTATGATTACAGTCTTCATCCAAGTGTGGTTATTGGAAAAATGGATAAATTATGCATGTATTGCCGTGCCCTCAAATTTAAGAATGAACCACCAGGAATTTGCTGCATGAGTGGAAAAGTGAATTTGTCAGAATTGCATTCACCACCCGAACCATTATCAACGTTGGTATCCGGTGTCACGAGCCAATCGAAACATTTCTTGGCAAACATACGCAAGTACAATTCATGTTTCCAAATGACATCGTTTGGTGCAACAAATATTGTGCGCGAGAATTACATGCCGACATTCAAAGTTCAGGGGCAAATTTATCACCGCGCAGGATCACTACTACCAATGCCGAATGCAGATCCTAAATATCTTCAAATTTATTTCATGGGAAACACTGGTGAACAAATCGATCAACGATGTCGATTCAATAGTGGCACTAAACGAGAAATTGTCGCTGCATTACAAAATTTATTCGATCAACACAACGAATTAATTAGGTTGTTCAGAACTGCCCTTGAACAAATGCCATCTAATGACTACAGAGTTGTAGTTAGAGCAGACAAAACACCTGTTGGCCACCACGAAAGACTGTACAACGCACCAACAATAGATGAGGTGGCGATCATTATAGTTGGCGAAGAATCTAACTCACGTGATATAATTCTTCATCGTAGAAATGGTGATGTTCAGCGAGTCTCAGAAACTCATCGTTCATACGACGCATTGCAATATCCGATTATACTTTGGCAAGGGGAAGATGGATATTATATAAATATCAAATTGAGAAATCCACAAACAGATGAGGAAACAAATAAGAAAGTCAGTGCCATGAATTACTATTCATATCGATTGATGATTCGTGAAAATGCTGAAAATCATATCTTGAAATGTCAACAATTGTTCCTTCAATACATTGTTGACATGTATGCGAAAATCGAAAGCGAACGACTCCTCTACATTCGATTAAATCAAACCAAGTTGCGTTCCGAAGATTACATTCATTTACATGATGCAGTTGTTAATGATAGCAATGTTAATCCAAATGAATTGGGGAAAAAGATCATACTCCCGGCCACATTTACAGGGAGTCCACGGCACATGCATGAATACGCACAAGATGCAATGACATATGTTCGCGCATATGGCCGCCCAGATTTGTTTATTACCTTCACATGCAGTCCTACATGGGATGAAATAAAAGAACTTTTGTTAACTGGACAATCATCATCAGATCGCCCCGATATTTCCGCACGTGTGTTCAAACAAAAATTGAAATCTTTAATGGATTTCATTGTCAAGCATCAAGTTTTTGGAGAGACACGCTGTTGGATGTATTCCATCGAATGGCAAAAAAGAGGATTGCCACATGCACACATTTTGATTTGGTTGATCGAAAAAGTCACACCACATCAAATTGATCAAGTCATCTCAGCAGAAATACCAGATGTCGACATTGATCCAGAGTTATTTGAAGTCGTCACCAAAAACATGATTCATGGTCCATGTGGTCTACTCAATAACAATTCACCTTGCATGTCTGATGGGAAATGCACGAAACGATACCCAAGACATTTACATGTCGAGACAATCACTGGCAATGACGGATATCCACTCTATCGTCGACGCTCAGCTGAAGATGGCGGCAAATCTATCACTTTAAAAGTACGAAACAATGATCTTCAAGTCGATAATCGTTGGGTTGTACCGTATTCACCGTTACTCTCGAAAACGTACAAAGCACACATCAATGTCGAGTATTGCAATTCAGTTAAATCGATCAAGTACATTTGCAAATATGTCAACAAAGGAAGTGATATGGCAGTTTTTGGAGTGGGAAATGCAACTGCATCTATCGATGAAATAGATCAATATCAAGTGGGACGCTACATTAATAGTAATGAAGCAGTATGGCGCATTTTATCATTTCCAATCCATGAACGTCATCCAACAGTTGTTCATTTGGCAGTGCACCTTGAAAATGGACAGCGTGTGTACTTCACAACAGAAAATGCACGTGAACGAGCATTGTCACCACCACCAACAACGTTAACTGCATTTTTTTCATTGTGCGGGAATGATATGTTTGCAAAGACACTACTTTACTCTGAAGTGCCAACATACTACACATGGAATGCATTAGCGAAAAAGTTTCAACGTTGCAAACAAGGTAAAGCAGTTGAAGGACATACCAATTTATATTTGACCGACGCGTTAGGCCGTCTGTACACTGTTCACCCAAACAATGCAGAATGCTTTTACTTGCGATTACTGTTAATCAACTTACATGGACCAACATCCTTTCAAGACTTAAGAACAGTAAACGGTCAAGTATGTGCCACTTATCGTGAAACTTGCCAAGAATTACATCTTCTTGAAAACGATGCACACTGGGACACTTCACTTGCTGATGCATCTAATACTGCTCAACCACAGCAAATACGCACGTTATTTGCCATCATATTGACAACTTGCTTCCCATCCAATCCAAAAGATCTTTGGGAAAAATACAAAGACTATATGAGTGAAGACATACTACATCGTTTGCGTGCAATGAATCAAAATCCGGACATTCAATTCACACCAAATGTGTATAATGAGGCACTGGTTTCGATTGAGGACATAAGTTTGGCAATCGCTAACAAAGCACTGGTACAATTGGGAATGACTGCGCCAGATCGATCTGCAAACGATCTTTTCGATCGTGATTTGCAACGAGAATCAATCTTTGATGTTGACGAATTGTGTGCATTTGTTCAAACAAATCTTCTGAAATTGGTTCCAGAACAACGTATAGCGTATGACAGAATTATGCATGCAATTACAAGCCAAACCGGCGGATTGTATTTCCTAGATGCGCCCGGGGGCACAGGCAAAACTTTTCTCATTTCACTTATTTTGGCAACCATACGATCACGACAAAATATTGCGCTGGCTATCGCGTCATCTGGAATTGCAGCAACTCTTTTGGATGGTGGCCGAACAGCACATTCAGCACTAAAATTGCCTTTGAATATGCACATCACTGAGACACCAACATGCAATATCCGAAAAAATTCTGGAATGGGTAAAGTACTCCAATCATGTCAACTCATTATATGGGACGAATGTACTATGGCACACAAAAAAGCATTGGAGGAGCTTCATCGTACACTACAAGATTTAAGAGGAAATGAACAGCTCTTCGGTGGCGCACTTATTTTATTGTCTGGTGATTTTTGACAAACTCTACCAGTTATACCACGTTCAACATTCGCTGATGAACTTAATGCATGTCTGAAATCATCAGTTTTATGGCGGCACGTTCAGAAATTGACTTTGAAGACCAATATGCGTGTACAACGACAACATGATGCATCCGCAGCTCTTTGCAAAACAATTGTTGGATATTGGGAATGGGAAAATGCCATTCGATGAATATACACAATGTATCACGTTGCCAACAAACTTCTGTAACATCACAGCAACTATAGGCGAATTGATTGACAAAGTTTTCCCAAATATCGCACTGGATCACAAAAATCATCAATGGCTCAGTGAACGTGCTATATTAGCAGCCAAAAACAACGATGTCAATGCCATTAATTTCGCCATTCAAAACGAAATACCAGGCGAAGCGACAACATATAAGTCCATAGATTCTATGATGAATCAAGACGAAGTTGTCAATTATCCAACTGAATTCTTGAATTCACTTGATTTGCCAGGCATACCGCCGCATGTGTTAACATTGAAAATTGGCGTGCCTATCATTCTTCTCCAAAACATCAATCCACCTCGACTTTGCAATGGTACCAGGCTTGCAGTCAAAAAGATGATGAACAATATCATCAAAGCTACAGTTTTGAATGGGAAATTTAAAGGAGAAGATGTACTGTTGCCTCGCATCCCAATGATTCCAACAGACATGCCATTCGAATTCAAACGCCTGCAGTTTCCGGTACGACTTGCATTTGCCATGACGATCAACAAAGCACAGGGACAATCGCTACAAGTGTGTGGACTAAATCTGGAAAATCCATGCTTCACACATGGACAGCTATATGTGGCCTGCTCACGCGTTGGAAAACCTTCGGATTTATTTGTGTACGCACCAGACAGAAAAACAAAACATATTGTTTATCAAAAAGCACTACATTAGACATCAAATTTGGTGTTCGGCCATAACTTAAAAATTATACGACAACATTTCAAAAATAAATAATCCAGACATTAAGTGAAATTTTCTAACTGCAACCAATAAATTAGCTGCGAGGGCCCAGGGGCCGAACGCATACTCTGTACGCTTAGAGAATGTATTTGAATAGATCTCTTCCAATCATATTTTCTACTATCAATATATCTATTCTTCTATTCTATCTATATTTTTAACGGGAACGGGCCAAACATACATATGTACGTACGTACGTACGTACATACATACATACATACATACAGACAGATAGATAGATAGATCCCCGCCAGAGCCTGGGTGAAGCCGGGCCGGGTCAGCTAGTAGTCAATAAAACAAAGCTATTGATCTTTGTTTACTTCTATAGAACGTTCAATTACTGTTCTCAGTATATACACAGCATTTACTGTACCCTTGCCTTCTACAAACCCACATTGTTCTTCTATTTCGGGTTGTATTTTCTTCCTAACTCTTTGCATGATAATTCTCAGCAGAATCTTCGTGATGTGGCTCATTGTACTAATTGTTTGATGTTGATCGCATTCCAAGGCTCCTGATTTCTTAGGGATTGCAATAAATATAGAATTACATAATTCAGGAGGTATATCTCCAGTATCATATATTGCGTTCAGCAGTCTGGTGACTTGGTCTATTCCATATTCTTCTAGGGCATTGATCTTTTCTATTGTGATGTTATCCGTACCCGGGGTCTTGCCAGTTTTCATACGGTTAAGAGCATTCTGAACTTCCATCTTCAAAATTGATGGTCCTTCATTATTATTCCGATGATCATATTGTTCTTCTCTTGTATCATCATAAAGGTCTTTCACATAATCTGACCACGCATGTAAAATCTGGTCTTTTTCTATGATTTTGCCATCTTTGGTTTTTAGGCAACCTGTTGATGTGTGTGTTCTTTTGTTAGTGATGTCATTATTTTTTGTGTGCATTAATTAGGTATTCCGGGTATTGTGATGTGTTGGTTTTAAAATTCCTTGCAATTTTCCTCAAGCCATGTTTCTTTTGCCTCTTTGCATAGCTTCTTAATTTTCTGTGAATCTCTTCATATTTTTCCTTGTTATTTTTTCTTACTTCCATGAATTTTAAAATGTCTTCCGTCGTCCATTTCTTGCGCCCTATTATCTTTATTTTTGGGATGGTTGTTTCTGCAGTTTGGTTGACTGATTTCTTTAATATTTCCCATTGGTCACCGACATCTTGAAATAATATTTCCATATCGGACAATGCATCGAATCTGTTCTTTACCTCTACGTTGAATTTATCTTTTATTTCCTCACTCTTCAGTGCCTGTAGATCAAATTTTGTGTTTATTGGTGAATTTTTGACTTTCTTTAATTTTATGTGTAAATTGCTTAAATTAATCTATGGTCGCTGTAGCAGTCTGCACTTGGTATAGTTTTTGTGACTTTTAAGGCATTTTAAAATCTTCTGTTGATGAGAATGTAATCAATCTGATTTCTGATCTTATGATCAGGACTCCTCCATGTCCATAATATTCTTGGGTGCTGTTGATACCAAGTGTTTCCAATAATCAAATCATGCTCTTTTGCCCACTGTACAAGTCTGCAAGCACTTTCATTCTGTTCCCCTAGTCCATACTTGCCTACTATGCATTCGTCCTGTTGATTTCTGCCATATACCTGGATCAGGCTAAGGATTGTAAGACACAATTTGCACGGCATTAGTTAAAGAAGAATGAAAGTGTGCAAGATGTTTTGGTGCAAGCACGAAAACGTCACGGTAGATCAGTTAGACTTGAGCTGGCATCCACGTCGGACATGGCTTCTCGTCACTAGAGCACGGCTAATATTACGCCGCTCTTTTAGAATAGAATGTGTATGTTGTCAGGTATGGTTGGAACTTTTCCGTGGAGCGACTGCTTTTGTTATCGGCATGTCAAAATTGTCGTATTAAAGTAGACTGTGTGGGAAAACTATTCAGTGTCGTCTTGTGAAGGTTTGGTTGCAGTGGCCGTCTTTGGTTTTCACTTAACAAACAAGGAGGAATGGACCGAATATACAAATTTATATGTGTATGCTCTCTATGCTCCTTGGCAATTTCCAACTTTGGCATTCAAGTCACCCATTATGATATTTACTTCATAATTCTTGCATTTCTTGAAGGCTTTCTCTAAATCATTATAAAATTCATCAATGCTGTCATCACTACTGTCTGCTGTTGGTGCATAAACTTGTATGACGTTGACATCAAAAGGTCTTCCACTCAACTTCACCAGTAACACTCTGTCTGATACAGTCCAATATCCTTTGATCGATTTTGCTCTCTCTGTATCCATTATAATTGCTGGCATGCTTCCGAACGGCGATCCCAAATTATTTAGCATAAAAAGCATCCCTTACAGGGCCTTATTAGCTGATGTAATAAAAAATACAAACTACAAACTAAAATATAGAACTGAGAAAATGGAAATACGTACCAATAATATTTCAGTTACATGTAGAAATTGTGGCACTAAAGTTGTAAAAACTGTCGGAACATGTTCTAAACTCTTGTATTGGTATGTCCGCGGGAGAAAAAATTATACATATCTATATGAGCGTTGAATGTATTGTCGATCACTTCTGGTTCAGTGTGTCACGGCCTGCTAGACCGATCTATGGATACAATAAATGGGTCTGGACTGTCATCAGTAGCACAAGATATGGATATACACTCCCATGACAGTTAGGGCCCTCTGGCACATAAACCTTTATTGTATCCATCGATCGGTCCAGCAGTCCCCCACACACCCCCAAACGTCGACCGGTCTAGTGTCTAGCAGACGACAACTCTAAAATGTAAGTGATTGACAACAAACCGCCCCAGAAATGACCATATGAGGCCCTATACGGGATGCATTTTACACTAAATAATTTGGGACTGTCGTTCAGAAGAGTGCCTAATTGCTACTCATCGCTGTTGTTTCTCTCCACCAGAATAGATTATTCTATATTCCTTAGATGTTATAATGCCCATTCCTGTCCATCTGGTCTCACATATACCTAACAGGCTAATATTTAATCTTCTCATTTTGTCCTTAATGTTATCAAATTTTCTATCCCCGCTCACAGTAACAATGTCAGTTGTCGGACTTTTGACTGCGGGTGGGGAGCGGTGTGGGAGTCTTTCGCGGAACATTTTCTGCGACACTTCCGGTTAAGACAAACGTACCCACGCCTGCTTGTTATTTAATGTATTTGAAAACCACACGTTAAAGATAGGGAGAAACTACTCTAATAAATGCTACTATGGTCTGTCTGCTAAGCTGCATGCGTTTTTCGCCAAAAACTTTTGCCTCTGCGAATTTATTTGAAATATCTGCTACATGGTGAGCTAATTTTATTTATAACTACTGTATTTTGAACAATAGTTGGCTTTTTGATGCATTTTTGAATGGGAGAGTTTATACATAGCTGAAGTATGAATAAACGGATACTTTATACATAGCTGAAGTATGAATAAACGGATACTTTATACATAGTAGTTGAAGTATGGCTGTTTAAATATCAAGAATAATTTTCCAGATTGATATCCCCAATACAAATAATTGTGTCCCCAGGAGAGTTCAAGAATTGTTAACTGGCGTTTCTGTACACTTATTGTGTACATGCATCCATCTTTGTTTACATTACCGACCTACTATTTCCTACTATTTATGTCCTGATAATTCTGGTCCAAGCTGACAGTAATATGCATCGCCTCAGAGAGACATGGTTAGACAATTCAAACACCTGGCTTTCGACTGACTGGCCTGATGAATTAACAAATAAACAAGGAAATGCTACGCATATAAAGTGCAGGAAAACCTGGTATATGTGAAGCAGGTTGAAAAGAGAGAGGAGAGAGATAGATAACAAAGATAGTGTGAGAGACAGAGATATGAGAAAGATGTGTTGAAAGACATACAAAAAGTGATCACTTTTATATAATATAAAGATAATAAAAGTGACAAAAAAGAAATAACTTCGATAAACAAATATTTTTTAAAAATCAGTTCATAATCATAGTTCCTAATAATAATATTTGTTCATAAAAAAGTCGCTTTCACGCAATTAATTGCTGAAGAATATTTTTTTTAAAAGTGTCCGGCAGGGAATCGAACCTCGAGCTCCCGCGTATCAGGCGGAGACACTTACCACTGTGCTACTGAGGATACAATTATGAACCAACAAACATATATAATATAGCCACTGGCATGTTCCGATGACGTCATATACGTTAAGTCACGTGACTTGGCAAAAATCACGTGACCAGCCGGGAAACTTCCACTATGAATAAAGGGATAATTTATTCATAGTCAGAGTATGAATAGTCACTTCGTTTTTGAATTCTGCATTCGATTTTACATATATTTGAAGAGTTTCAACAATTACCGTTTCTTACTTTTTTCAGAAAACAAACAATTTTACCATAACAATGAGATATCTTCTTCTTCTTCTTCAGCGTTCCGAGCCATTGAGGTTCTTTGCTGCAAATACAATCCGTCTCCATTCGTCTCTCTGGTGGACCTTCTCTTGCCAGTCGTTGATTCCAAGTGCTTGCAGGTCTGTACATGTATTATCTCTCCACCGCCTTCTTGGTCTACCTCGGGGTCTACGGTAATTTATTTCCTGAGTGTAAGCGAGTTTTGTTTCCCTATTATCTTCCATTCTTTCTATATGCCCCAGCCATTGTAGTCTATTAGCCTTCATGATACCAGTGATTAGCGGGGACTTAAACAGATCATAAATGTCTTTGTTACTTCTTCTTTTCCACTCTCCACTTTGTGTATCCCTAATGGGTCCAAAGATGCGTCTTAAAATTTTGTTCTCAAAGGTTTGTAACAAGGCTTCGTCTCCTTTCGTTGTACTCCAGGTTTCAGAGCCATACAGCACAACTGGTCTGATCAGTGTTTTGTATATTGTGATTTTGGTGTTACGAGATAGCGCCTTTGATTTTAGTAGATGTTGTAGTGCATAGTATATCTTATTTCCAGAGTTGATTCTAGTTTGTATTTCTTCCCTTATGATGTTGGAGCAGTTGAAGATCGTACCCAGGTATTTGTATGTTTCCGTTCTTTTAATGGTCATATTATCTATTTGTATGTGGCCAGAGTTTCTAGCCATTCCGTCTCTTGAAATTACCATATATTCTGTCTTATCTTGGTTGATAACCAGCCCCATCTGTTGGGCTTTTCCCTTTAAGTGAGTCAATATTTCCAATGTCTTTTGTTCACTTTGCCCTATAATATCTATATCATCTGCATAACCAAGCAGCTTGGATGTTCCTCCAATATCACATTCCTCCTTTACCTTCCTTACAACTTTCTCTAGAGCCAGATTGAAGAGTAGCGGCGATAGTGCATCACCCTGTTTCAAGCCAGATGTTATTTGGAAGGGGTCTGATTTCCTGCCTTTATATGTTACTATATTATAAGTATCTTCCATGCATAGTCTGGTCATGTTGATTAACTTCCTTGGTATTCCAAATTCCTGCATAGCATTCCATAGACTATTCCTATGGACACTATCATAAGCCTTTTTAAAATCCACAAAAATGTTATGGAGATCTCTTTTATATTCCCAATGTTTCTCGGCTATTTGTCGTAAGATAAATATCTGATCTATTGTTGATCTGTTTTGTCTAAACCCCGCCTGGTAGTCACCTAATATGTCTTCTGAATATGGTTTTAGTCTATTTAGTAATACTGCAGATAGTATCTTATAGCTTGTGGACAGTAGTGATATTCCTCTATAATTTCCACATTGGAACTTGTCTCCTTTCTTAAAGATAGGTATCAATAATGACTCTTTCCAGTCATGGGGTAATTCTTCTGTCCTCCAGATTTTTATTATTAGTTCATATAGCTTTTGATGTAATGCATGGCCACCTGCCTTTATAAATTCAGCAGCAATTCCATCAGTCCCAGTTGCCTTATTGTTTTTAAGTCGTGTGATTACATATAGGATTTCTTCAAATGTAGGTTCTTCAATTTGTGGTTCGCATGTTAGAACCTCTTCCTGTGAGAAAATGTTACTTGGAGCTTCACAATTTAGTAATTCAATAAAATATTCTTTCCATGTGTTGCACATTTCCTCATTGGTATTTATCATATTCCCATTTTTGTCTTTTAAACCATATGTGTTTTGTTGGTGCCCTCGTTTCATTGACTTCAGTTCTTTAAAAAATTTTCTGGATTCATTTTTCTGGTGATTAGTTTCCATATCTTTGATTATATTATTCATATATTCTCGCTTCTGCTGTCTGACTATTTTTGTAGCCTCTTTACATTCATTTCTATAATGCTCTTCCTTTTGGATGTTATTGATGTCATTTAACCATACATGTCTGGCATTCTTCTTCCTAATGACTGCTTCTTCACATTTTTTCACATTTTTTGAGATATGAGATATCTATATTGCAAAATTCAAAATGGGCGACCCATGCCGCTATTATTGCGTAGTATAGCAGAGCGGACTCGTATTTATTTTGTAATTAGAACTGGCAATTTAACTACTAAAATTAAACAGAATACAAGTTTCATTTGTAGCAGTAACTTATCTGTGTATCTGTATAATTTGTCACCCTTTGACATGACTGAAAATAATTGTGAAAGCCAGATTTCAGACCCGTCTGTTGTAAACCTGTAAGGAGTACTTTTTTTCTTAGCAGCGCACGAGTACATAATTATTTAAATTTAAATAAAATACTGTGAAATAAGTTATTGGTTTTTAAAATGTTAGTATTTAATTATTAATTGCTCACCTTTAGATACAGAACTGTGAAATTATAGAGCAGAAGTATAAATAAATTATATATATTAGCAAATATTTAATTAATTAATTAATATCTTTATTTTTAATTATTTAATATTTTAATAATTAATTAACTGCTGCTTAATTTATGCAGTAGTTACAAACTTATTTACTTAGATTAATACATGATATTTAATCAACAACAACAAAAAAAGCTGTCGCAATGCAGTGAGTACAAGACAGTGTGAGTACTTTTTTATGAATTGTTCTTTCACTAACGACGAACATTTCACATGACAGTTATTTAATATAAAAGGGTAGCTATTTATAACTTAATTGGGTCACATCACATCCTGTCGAAAAGTCTTAATAGTCAAGAGCATTTTTCTCGGAGACTCTCGTGCTTTGTGCGATGCTTTCTGCAGGCCGCCCTGCGTAAAGAGATCGAGCCATGTGGGTTTAAACCCGATGCAATGAAGATCATCTTGATCCTGTCGACATTCTATCAAAAGAGAAATTAATGTGACTTTTACTTTTTCTGTTACCAAAATGCACAACAAAGTATACATCTTGTCAGGTTTGTTAGCGATGCGACAGACTGTTAATGGATAATAAACAATTGGTGGCCATTTTAAATTGTTAATTAGATCACGGCACATCCTATCGAAAAATAGATAATACATCAAATTAGGCCTCGCCACCCAGGACACAATGATATATGGTACTACTTGTCCGTTTAAAAATAAACAAGTCACAGTAATAGAAGGCAGACTGTCTCAACTTCCAATTTACTGAGCCGCGATAAAATCTCCCACATTTCTTAGGAAATCATTACACTTCCTGGTATTAGATCACGACACAAAAATATTCATAACTTTTAACTCCGTGTTTAGAATTAACATACACTCTTCGTTGAGATACCGTTGGATTCGTCTTGTCAAGCTGTATCCAACTGTTATGATTTCATAAGTAGAAACACCATTTTAAAATATTCTCTGTGTATGCTACTCGTAGTTCTTACATTCCAAGTTCCTACTTTCAAAAAGGGTTAAAAGATAATCTGGCTAGGACTATGTCACTACGAGGTCCATCATGCCACGACCGGAAATGAAAACAGAAATCATGTACGGAATCATAATGCCATGAGTCACTGGGTCTCCCAGTTCGCTCTAGTTCATACCATGCATTCTTTCGACGTCATTCCTTCATTCAAATCTCACGTGACAATAACACACGTCATCCGGGGTTTTCCAGGAAAGGTATGCCCAATATTCCGTGCACAGCGATTGGTTGAAATCATCGTAACCTTTTATATAAATAAGAATATATGTCATACTTAGCGTAATTAATTTTTTTTGACGCTGTAGTTTGAATTTCTTCAATTATATATGTATTTTTGAATTCTGCGTACAATTTTAAATATATCTGGAAAGTTTCATCGCTTTAATCTCTTTCGATGTGGATTAACATTTTCTGCGAAGACTTGTTTTGGTTCTTTGTGCATATTGTTCGGATTGGCATGTGCACTTTGCAACACTATTATGGCGCTGTCGTTTGAATTTCTTCAATTATATGTGTATTTTTGAATTCTGCATACAATTTTAAATATATCTGGAAAGTTTCATCGCTTTAATTGCTTTCGATGTGGATGAAAAACAACATTTTCTGCGAAGCGTGCCTTTGTGAATGGGGAAACGCATGGCATGCGTCATGGCAACTGCGCATGTGCGAATCGATCGAAGTGGCATGTTACGCTTTCACTTTTCAACACACAAAACGTGCAATTTGACCTACTAAAGTTAAACAGAACATAAGTTTAAAGATTATTAATAATTTATTTGTATACTTGTACTATTTTGTAATCATTTAACATGACGGAACATATTTTTGAAGTCAGTTTTCATTAGGGCTGTACCGGATTCAAATTTTTGAAATCCGGCCGGAGCCGGATTTGGCCGGATTTATGAAGTGAGATCCGGCCGGAGCCACAAATAAAAAAATAAAAATAAAATAACATACTACATCACTTGACTTAGGTGAGTGGAGTCACTCGACTGTTCATTACTGCAGTTCATTACTATAGACATGACAATGATGACATATACTCATATTAAATCATTTAAATGTAAAATAATTACATTCACAGTAGAATAAGTAATTAAGTAATATTAAGTTCCATAAGTTCAAGATGAAACATAATACATAAGCACATAATGCTAATTTAGTAATTTTAATTGTTAGTTTTCAGTTTCAGTTTTTAGTTTTCACATTGTTTTCAGTTGGCAAATTATCAGCTCAGTTACAACTCACAACAACAGTACACTGAACAGATTGAATTTATTGAAATACATTCATTTAGTAATTTCACTATATCAGTCAGTCTTCATTATGGCTGTGAAGTGTCAAGAAGAGACGAGTTGTATTTCAGGAAAATCAACGTCTCCGCATTTTCTGGTAAAAGGCTACTACGGTGGTCAGTGATAATGTCTCCTGCAGTACTGAACAGCCTTTCCGATGGCACAGTTGTAGGTGGTGGTGCAAGAAATACCTGCGCCAGTCTAGCCATGCTTGGAAATCTTTGCTTATTGGCATGCCACCATGAAACTGGATCTGACTGTCGAGTTTGAAGTGGCTCTGACAGGTACTGTGTCACCTCAGTGTTAATGCTGTTGCCTTCGGCACTTGCAGAACGATCTGCGGTGGGATTTTCCTCGACAATTGTGTCAAAACAGCTCCATAGGCTGGACTCATACTGTGTGGCAGTGCTCACAGAAGTCAAAACACTAGTACTACTACTACTAATAGTAGCTGATGGATCCTGTGGACTGACTGTGTTTGCTGAATCAATAATGGAGTTAGCTGCTAACAGCAGATGGGCTCGTGCATCACTTCTACCACGTTCGGAGAAGAAGCACAGCTTGAATCGAGGATCCAGTAGTGTGGCACAGGTGTAAATACTGTTGGATTCAATGTCCGCAAATCTGCTGCTAACAGCTTCAAGCAGGGCTGCTTTCATAGTTTTGATCCCAGCATCACTACCTTCTTTCTGGAGGAAAGCCATGAGTGTTTTCACTAATGGGATCACAACTGATATTGATGCCTGAGCTGCACTTATTTCACGTGTCATTTCTTCAAATGGTGCCAAAGTAGCTACCACATTCTCCGTGACTGCCCACTGTTGTGCCGTTAGCCCAGTTACCGAATCAATTTCAAAATTTTCAACACAGTACAGGCTGATGCTGCGCCGTTGTTCTAACAGACGTCGTAACATATAGAATGTTGAGTTCCATCGTGTTGTCACGTCCTGGATAAGCTGATGTTGTGATAGGTTTAATTCATTTTGAAGTTCATGCAAACGACTGGTTGCTGAAGAAGAGTGTTTGAAATGTCCTACCAATTTACTTCCAGTACTGATGATGCCAGCAACATACTTTTGACTCAAAAGACCATCACACACACACAGCTGCAGTGTGTGTGCAAAACATCCAACACTTGAATAGCTGCCATCACGAAAGCATTTGGCAATGTTGAATGCATTGTCTCTCACAACAACATGGCACTTCTCCCGTGCAATAATTGACCACTCATCCAGCATCATTTCAAAATGTGCAAGCAAGTTTGTGGCCGTGTGATGTTCATCACATGCAGTACAATGGAAGACTACACTGCGGAGAACGAAGGAGTCTGTTAACCAATGGCCAGTGAGGCCCATAAATGACTGAGTGGTGTGTTCAGCTGTCCACGTATCTGTTGTGAATGATATGTAATCAGTGTCAGATATCATTGCTGCAATTTTTACCTTCAGACGTTTACACATGTCAGGAATGATATGTTCAGCAAAGTACTTTCTTGAAGGCAATTCATACCTTTTTTCCATTGTATGCATCAACTCTCTGAAACCTGGTCGTTCCACTACTTGAAAAGGCTCCATATCTATGGCTATCATTCGGGCTACGGCAGCATGAATGCGTTTAGCATTGGGACTGTTGATGTTCCAAATTTTGGCCCGGTCCCATGCCTGCACAATTGACTGCTGGGTACTGCTGCTTGCTTTGTGCAAACACGGTCCCAGATTCATCATAGATGTGGTCGCCAATACACTGGCCTTCAGTGATGCTTTCTTTTCCATCATTTCGTCATAGCTTTTCTTGTGCATCGATCGCAAATGGGTCTGCATTGATGATGTTGAGAAGTCTTTGGGGCGATCTGATCGTCCACGCGATAACTGTTTGTCACACAACTTACATATTACCTTCGCTGAATCATCGTCTTTAACCTTGAAGTAATCCCAAACGGCGCTGTATGACTTAGATTTTGATGCCATTTTATTTTATGGGCAAGACCAAAGAAATTTACGAAAATAAATATTCAAGTCCCACAAACTCATGAAGTAATGCACCATTAAAATTCAAAATGAGTGTTTTTTTCTTAAAATTCTTATTTACATCAGCGAGAAATAGTAAACCGGAAGTGCTACTGTGCTATTGCCTAAAATTCGACGTGGCCTCATGAAACATGTACAGAAAATTCACGTGACTAGGCAACACGAATCCGGCAAAACTGGACCGGAGCCGGAGCCGAAGCCGGATTTGTAAAAATGGCCGGATTCCGGATTTGCCGGAGCCGGAGCCGAAATCCGGTACACCCCTAGTTTTCATATGATCGTTTGAAACAATTTCGCACGCATAGACACGCAGACACCAGCGGGTGTCGCTGGTGGAGGAAAAGGGACACATTGGAGAGCTCCACTTACGGGTGAATAGTATGAAAAATCACAACTCGTCTCACCTTCACAAAGATGTGAATAATATATCTTCACTTAGAAGTGACATACAGGCATCATTGAGGTACCATTAGATTTTGAATTTCAAGGCCTATCTACTGTGGCAGTCTCATTTGTAAATACTCATTAAATTGATGATACTGATCACTGATCTCCCGCGAAGATGTCACTGTCACATTTTAATTTAAAAGGATCTAACGAAAATATAAAGCATTTGTTAGTTAGTTATCACTTACCAATATCAATAATGAACAGTAAATAAATCAAAGGCACTCTTCCGACAGAAAATAAAATTATGGCAGTTGAATCTGTTTTACTAATCTAAGCGTAAGTCAATATTTGAATTCTGCCATTCAAACACAGTACGATACGAAGCATGGCAGTGATGCTAGACTAGTTATTACTAAATACTAGGGGAAAGCTACTCAATTGCACAGACCAGGGTTGCCAGATCACTGTGATCAAATAAAGCCAAGTCATGAATTTTTTTTTTTAAAAGCCATAAAAGCCAAACATTCTTCTTCTTCTTCTTCTTCTTCTTCTTCTTCTTCTTCTTCTTCTTCTTCTTCTTCTTCTTCTTCTTCTTCTTCTTCTTCTTCTTCTTCTTCTTCTTCAGCGTTCCGAGCCATTGAGGTTCTTTGCTGCAGATACAATCCGTCTCCATTCGTCTCTCTGGTTGACCTTCTCTTGCCAGTCCCAATAAAAATTCTTCTTCTTCTTCTTCTTCTTCTTCTTCTTCTTCTTCTTCTTCTTCTTCTTCTTCTTCTTCTTCTTCTTCTTCTTCTTCTTCTTCTTCTTCTTCTTCAGCGAACCGAGCCATTGAGGTTCTTTGCTGCAAATACAATCTGTCTCCATTCGTCTCTCTGGTGGACCTTCTCTTGCCAGTCGTTGATTCCAAGTGCTTGTAGGTCTGTACATGTATTATCTCTCCACCGCCTTCTTGGTCTACCTCGGGGTCTACGGTCATTTATTTCCTGAGTGTAAGCGAGTTTTGTTTCCCTATTATCTTCCATTCTTTCTATATGCCCCAGCCATTGTAGTCTATTAGCCTTCATGATACCAGTGATTAGCGGGGACTTAAACAGATCATAAATGTCTTTGTTACTTCTTCTTTTCCACTCTCCACTATGTGTATCCCTAATGGGTCCAAAGATGCGTCTTAAAATTTTGTTCTCAAAGGTTTGTAACAATGCTTCGTCTCTTTTCGTTGTACTCCAGGTTTCAGAGCCATACAGCACAACTGGTCTGATCAGTGTTTTGTATATTGTGATTTTGGTGTTACGAGATAGCGCCTTTGATTTTAGTAGATGTTGTAGTGCATAATATATCTTATTTCCAGAGTTGATTCTAGTTTGTATTTCTTCCCTTATGATGTTGGAGCAGTTGAAGATTGTACCCAGGTATTTGTATGTTTCCGTTCTTTTAATGGTCATATTATCTATTTGTATGTGGCCAGAGTTTTTAGCCATTCCGTCTCTTGAAATTACCATATATTCTGTCTTATCTTGGTTGATAACCAGCCCCATCTGTTGGGCTTTTTCCTTTAAGTGAGTCAATATTTCCAATGTCTTTTGTTCACTTTGCCCTATAATATCTATATCATCTGCATAACCAAGCAGCTTGGATGTTCCTCCAATATCACATTCCTCCTTTACCTTCCTTACAACTTTCTCTAGAGCCAGATTGAAGAGTAGCGGCGATAGTGCATCACCCTGTTTCAAGCCAGATGTTATTTGGAAGGGGTCTGATTTCCTGCCTTTATATGTTACTATATTATAAGTATCTTCCATGCATAGTCTGGTCATGTTGATTAGCTTCCTTGGTATTCCAAATTCCTGCATAGCATTCCATAGACTATTCCTATGGACACTATCATAAGCCTTTTTAAAATCCACAAAAATGTTATGGAGATCTCTTTTATATTCCCAATGTTTCTCGGCTATTTGTCGTAAGATAAATATCTGATCTATTGTTGATCTGTTTTGTCTAAAACCTGCCTGGTAGTCACCTAATATGTCTTCTGAATATGGTTTTAGTCTATTTAGTAATACTGCGGATAGTATCTTATAGCTTGTGGACAGTAGTGATATTCCTCTATAATTTCCACATTGGAACTTGTCTCCTTTCTTAAAGATAGGTATCAATAATGACTCTTTCCAGTCATGGGGTAATTCTTCTGTCCTCCAGATCTTTATTATTAGTTCGTATAGCTTTAGATGTAATGCATGGCCACCTGCCTTTATAAATTCAGCAGCAATTCCATCAGTCCCAGTTGCCTTATTGTTTTTAAGTCGTGTGATTACATATAGGATTTCTTCAAATGTAGGTTCTTCAATTTGTGGTTCGCATGTTAGAACCTCTTCCTGTGGGAAAATGTTACTTGGAGCTTCACAATTTAGTAATTCAATAAAATATTCTTTCCATGTGTTGCACATTTCCTCATTGGTATTTATCATATTCCCATTTTTGTCTTTTAAACCATATGTGTTTTGTTGGTGCCCTCGTTTCATTGACTTCAGTTCTTTAAAAAAATTTCTGGATTCATTTTTCTGGTGATTAGTTTCCATATCTTTGATTATATTACTCATATATTCTCGCTTCTGCTGTCTGACTATTTTTGTAGCCTCTTTACATTCATTTCTATAATGCTCTTCCTTTTGGATGTTATTGATGTCATTTAACCATACATGTCTGGCATTCTTCTTCCTAATGACTGCTTCTTCACATTTGTGATTGAACCATCTGTTCTTTCTATGCGTGGTTAACACACCGAGACATTCTTCTGCGGTAGATTGAATTGTATTCTTGATGTTCAACCAAGTTTGGTCAACGCTTTCCTCCAAAGGGTTTTCCAGAGTTTCAAGTTTACATTTGATTTCATCTGTAAATTTCTCTTTGACTGTAATGTCTTGTAGTTTTTCTCTGTTATATGTTGGGTGTAATCTTTGTAATTTAGTATAGAAAGCTCTCTTAAGTTTTATTTTAAATTTTGCTCCAACGAGGAAGTGGTCACTGTGGCACTCAGCTCCTCTATAACTTCTGACTTGCTGTATGTTTGATGCATTTCTGTTGTTAATTAAAATGTGATCTATTTGATTATAGGTTCTCTTGTCACATGATTTCCAAGTTTGTTTGTGTATATCCTTTCTTTGTAGTCTGGTACTGCTAATCTGCAGTCCTTTGGCTTCTGCCAGGTTGATGACTCTCCATCCATTATCATTTGAAGTTGTATGTAGGCTTTCCATACCGGCCACTTTTTTATTAGTTTGCTCTCTACCTATTTTTGCATTGAAGTCTCCCAGCACAATCAGGATGTCCTGTTTGGGGGTTTCTTCTATGACATCTTCCAGATCATTATAAAAGTCTTCTTTAATATCATCTTCTTTCTCTTCAGTAGGTGCATGTACATTAATCATCGTTATATTTTTCCATTTACCTTTTATTCGTAATTTACTAATCCTGTCATTAAAAGCTTTAAAGTTTAAAACGTTCCCCCATAACTCTTTTTTGATGACAAATCCTGTTCCTAATTCATGTTTATTTTGGGTGTTTCCTCCATATATTATAATCATTCCATTTTGCTCTAAAGTACCCTCTCCTGGCCACCTTATTTCTTGAATTGCTGTTATATCCATTTGATATTCAACCAGCTCACGGGTTAGTTCTTCGGCCGCTCCAGCTCGATATAGTGTCCGTACATTCCATGTTCCAAATCTCAAATGCCCTTTAACGTTCCAAGGTCGTTGTCCAGATAAGTCAGTCCGATATCGAGGCTCATGTATTTGTTTCATAACAAAGAAAGGTTTTTACAAAGGTGGGGATGTTAACCCCACGCTTCAACCCCCAACCTGGAGGACCAGGGTGTTTCTCTTTGTCTGTTCTCTACCCTTTGACCTGTCCGGCTTGGGAGGCCCTGCTGGTAGCTACGCTACCGCCGGCATAGCTCTCAGGGTCATTGAGAAACTCAAGCTCCCCCACCACGACAAGGTGGAAACACCATCGGGGGAGCCCAATAAAAATATCTATTAAAAATATATTTACATCTTCTTCAAATAAGTATTCCTCTTCATTGTTGAGGGATTCAGTACGGGATTCCTTAGAATATAACATTTCAGTTTTGAAATCATTCAACATTTTGGATGAAGGAACAAATTCCTTACAGCACTTGTTTGAAGATAACAGTTCTGCTCTAATTCTATGCCTATATTATATGCTAACCAGCTATTTTTTACTCTGCTGATTTGACTTTATCATCATATTTCTTACTGGTTTTTATCACTTGAAGTGTTTTTTGTGAAGAAGATGGCGCGCTCCGCTTTCGTTTTTCTGTTGTTTTATGATGTGCGAAATTTGAAAGACTTGGAACAATATTACACAGGCGCAATTTGCAATATGCCGATTCAGAACTATAAGTGGATTTCTTGAGCCACACAAATGTCTTTTTCCATTGATCATTATATTTCTGATTACGGTAGTACAGAGGTTCCCAAACCACGGCCCGCGGGCCACTTGTGGCCCGCCAGCTGTCAAAAAGTGAGTCCTCGTTATTTAATATAATTTATTTTAATAATTTCAAAAATGCACTTGGAGCGCCCCGTTAGCGTGCGATAATTTACTCTGCTCGTGGTTGTTATGCTCAGATATTATCGAATGCACCTGTTCAGTTCACATCGAAACAGTATGAAGTTCCCATATCCCAGCCTTGTCGACCAATCAGAGTGCGCAAGGCGCCATGTTGTTGTCTGTTGCAACTGTTTAGCGCAGAGTCGGCAGTATTGTGTTGAAATTATATTTTTTTCAAATAAAAATTTACTGAATGTGGAAAATATAAAATCAAACAATGGTAAAAAACGAAAATGTGAAGACGTTGCTTGTCGTGAATTCAACGAAGATTGGGCGGAGAAATTTATGTTTATGCCTAGCCGTTTATGTTTATGCCTAGCAGTTTGCTTAACTGTGGATTTTGTGTTTCTGTTACAAAAACATTTAATCTGGAACGACACTTCACGACCGCACATAAAGACATAAATGCTCAATATCCGATCAATTCAGAGTTAAGAAAAGATTTTATAGCTAAAAAAGAAAGTTCTCTGACCAGGCACCAGTCATTTTTCACCAAGGCTAACGAACAGAGTATGAGTGCTGTTGTTGTGTCGTACGAAGCCGCCTGCTTCACCTTCAGCTGATCATATGATTTCATTCTGGAGACTATTGCCTGTCGAACAATTTGAGTTACATTTGTCCTTTTGGTTCGACTTACAGATGCAAGCAGTCATTTTCCGCAATGACCGTTAAAAAAAAAAACAAAAAAAAAAACCAGCAACGTTCCAGACTCACCGAAAGTATTCTAGCTGCGCTTATGACTTTTGGCATGACAGATTTGTGCCCAGACATTGATAAACTGGCATCTGAACTTAAGTAACTGGTTATGAAGAATAGTTACAATTGTAAATTAATTACATTAATAGCGATTTTCGAAACTGATTTAAAATGTATTGTTAAATGAGCTTTTGATTATAAACCAAAAAATGTCCGCAGTGTAGTACTGAGACTGACTTCCTTTAAAGTTTTATAATTTTGTTGACGAAACTTAAGAAAGGTAAGAATGATATTGCACGACTTTTATTATTTTATAACGTTGTGGCCCGCTTAACTACCGAAAATAGTAGATATGGCCCTCTGCTTGAAAAGCTTGGGAACCACTGCTGTAGTATCATAAGATGATTTCCACTTTGGCTTGGCATGATAATGGGCTCAATAATAATAAATACCTGCCATGAAGGTAAAATGAATTTGAAAACTTAACTGAACAGTAAGGTGGCTGCGCAGTGCGTGAGTGCGCATAGAACAGTACAAATACAGTACGAAAATCATACGTGTTAAATGCTTGTTAGTTGTTACGTTCGTTCTCGAGAATGAACCAAAAGCAGTATAAGTGGCGCTATTGACACTAAGGACACTACTTTCTGAACTTAGCAGTCAGCATAAGGTCACCATACAGTGGATACCATCGCACTGTGGAGCACCCGGAAACGGCAGAGCTGATCGATTGGCTAACAAATGAGCAAAAAAAGAACAGCCTGATGTGCTCATTACATACCACCAAAAGAAGAGAATGATCAAATCAGCCAGAAGGTCACAAAACCTACTTAAGACGACTACAACGTTATGGACAGACCAGAACAGGTCATTATTCTGCGCCTCAGAACATGACACAATAGATTACGCAACCACATGTGTACAAAATTCAAGATTGGTGTAACAGCCACACCAAATTCGGTCTCGTCTAACCTTCTTCCTCAGCTGTGGTTATTGTTGAAAGCCGTGGCTTTTGTGGGTTCATTCACCCTAATTCTTGTCTTGTGCGCTCTTATGAGTGAGTCCTATCTCGGACTGGTTATGTTGGTTTGTGTCTGTGACGTCAGCTTGGGGGTTGATCGGCAACTATCCTTTGTGTCCGTCTCCTGTTGTGATTTCCTTTGTTGGTGTAGGCTCCTGGCTTGGCTGGGTGCAGTCCTTATAATGACTTTTTATTTGTTTTTTTGCCTCCTTTTTTGTGTATTGTTCGTAGGAGCTTTTCGATGTTGTCATTCACCTCCTTCTTGCGCCTGTTTTAATTTTCGATAAAGAGTTTGTTTCTTTTCGCAGTCTTTCTCCGTGGACAGCCATGGGATGATCTCTCCGCCATCTATATAGTACTCGAATCCGGTCTCCCAGTCAAGGATTATATCTGTGTATTGTATCGGTTGCCCCCTGAGTTTCTCGGGCTTCCTCTTCAATTGCATTCTGCCTTGCCTATTCTTGCAATTCCTCCAAGGTAGACCACCGGGACAGACGAAGAGTGCATAATCACAGCTGAGACAATACGTGCGATGTTCAAGAAATCACCTAACACCGCCCCAGGCCCAGACGGCATCCGATATGGGGACCTACTGGTGATGTCAGATGATGACATGGAAGAACTGGCCAGAGAATTCAACACCAGTATCCAGAGGGGTCAGATCAAAGAGGAATGGCTACACAGCTACTTGCTGCCGCTGCCAAAACCGAACAAAGACCTTCCAAGATAAGCGGCTACAGAATCATTACGATGCAGAACACTGCTGGCAAGCTACTGGAGAAAATTATAGCACACAGACTTGCTTGTGACTTGGAACAACTCGGCTGCTTCCCGCCCACACTTGGAGGATACAGACGTAACAAAGAGTCATGGCTGAATGCGGCGGTCTTTGCTCAAGATGTTTACGAAGGATTTCAGGTCAGAGAAGAGACATGTGCGGTCGCCATAGACTTAGAGGACGCATACAATAGAGTATCCGTCGAGCACTTGATGCAAACCCTCCTCAGACTGAAAGTGCACCCTCACCTTGTACGATGGATAGCTGCAGTTCTGCTCCAAAGGAATGAAAACAGAGGTAAAAACAGGAAGCAAGGACCACTTACTTCTGCTACGGTGATGTGAGGAGAAGAGCGCAACCCTGACTGCGTAGGGCCAAAGAAGAAAATGAATAATGAGAAAGAACCTCTCACCGTCCTCGGTTAACAAGAATAGAAAAGAATTAAGGTTTAAGAAGGTCCAGGGTGGGCCGACAGGGGATTAGAACAATATTCTCCAATCCCAGACAAAGAAATACTCCGAGGGCTGTTCTAACACCAATGACTATAACACTAGAGTCTATCAACTAAACAACAAAGTAAGAGTAACACAAGCATCATTTGTTTATTAAACTTCTAAACTTCACAATAATATACAGACATGTAGCATCAACAAAGAAATTAGGATACAGCAAAAATCAAACAGCAAAGACACTAACCTAACAAACCAAATTCCTAAGTGTAGCAAAAACTTCTAATCCAGTAAAAGCCACAAATCTACCAAACACTAATCCACCAAAAACTGATCCACTAAAACTAATTTATCAAAAACTTCGGCACTCTTCCGAATTCCGGTCCCAAATAGTTCTGCAGTGAATAGGTCAGGGGTTAAGGGTTAGGGTTAGTTGTTAACTAAACACTGACCCTAACCCTTAACCCTAACGTATTCACTGCGGAACTATTTGGGACCGGAATTCGGAAGAGTGCCAAAACTTCTAGTCCACCAAAAACCCAGGAAAATCTAAAATCTAACACTAGAATTCTGGCTTTTCCACTGCAAAACTTCAGGGTCTAACTACTAAACACAGAATAGAAATAGGCATTGGCGCCTTGTCACTCAGTGCGGTGGACTACGGAAAAAGGGCCAGTTCTCCCTGTGCAGGGCCTTATATACTGGGGTCCCAGAGTTCCAGACCAATCAGACGCCCTCTTGCATAATTCCACCATCATCGCGAGCCGAGTACAGGAAGATGGTGCTAAGATGCGGGAGGTGGTCTTCTGAGCCGATAACGATAAGTCCAGGGTTGCCGCAGGGTTCACCACTGTCACCAGTAATATTCAACGCGTATACGGTGCCGATCACTGAACAACAGTTGGACGGGAAGGGCAGGGCTCTGTCATTTGCCGACAACATTCTCGTGTATCGACAGTGTCGAGATAGACAGTTAGATAGGCGGTTACTAATGATATGCAGAGCGAACTAGATCGAATTTCCTCATGGTGTGCTGATGCCGATGCCCTTGTCAACCCTGCAAAGGCATCGGTTACATGGCTCTTCCTAAACAACCATATTGTGAACACAGACCTGCCGGCAGTAAGAATGGATGGGAGCATTTTGAGTAGACCCCATGTACCAAGCTACGTGGAGGGTCCCAAATAGCCTGTCACAATGTTTCCATACTATTCTATAGCCCTGGCTGGGATAGGTCTTTGCTGCCAACCCTCCTCCGTTCCCCGGACTCACTGTCACTCTCTCTTTCGACCTCGGGGTCTATTTCCTGCAGTGTATTTCTGGCTGACACAAACATAACCTGACGATCGTCTCAGTCATTATAATTAGAATTTAATACCGTAATAAAGGACAACACAGAAAAACATCAAGACAGATGAACCTATAAAAGTCTAAAAAAAAACAAACAAACTGAGGAGACAACTCTAGTCCAGACATGAAGCAAGAAAACTCTGAACATCATAGACCACACATCTCAATATTGTCTTGTTAGTTCACATCCACCTCACCGGACAAGGTTTCCGGTCTCTCTTTCCAGCGTAGGTTGTTCGAACAACAGCTTTCAGGTTTCCGTGGCCAACACGATATAGTCACTCATCTGGTCTGGGAAAGTGCCATGGGATCACTTGGCACAATTTTGGTTGGGAAATAATGTCCTGAGACCAGATTGTGTATAGGGAATGAGTCAGAGTCTTTCGCTGTCCCGGACAAGGATGGGAATTAGGCGTAGGTCCAACCAGAATCATCAGCAAACACTCGACCCTAAGTCGATGAGAATACTTGAGTTGCGGTATTGTCACTCGTTTAATTTTAGTCCTGATTCTCCCTCATAATTAGAAACATTCTACCTGGTATGGACACTGACTTTCCCTGGCTTCATCAGTTGCATATAGCTTTAGGCATAGAAGCCCTGTCGAGTCTTTCAACTCACTTTACGGTCAAAAGAAGGACCCTGTAGATGACAAAGATTAGTGAGCTGACTAATGAGTCGGGTTGATTCATGCACCACAATCCTGAGGTCCAATTGGGCTTCAGTTAATAAATTGGTTATGCATTTTGGCTTACCTAATCAACTAGATAAGTGGCCTGCTTGAATGGGTCTGACATGTCAGGTAGCCCCGGGATTGGCTACGTCCTGGCTTGAGTAGACCTCCATCTTATAGACGTCCTGTCGGCTACCCTATGCACCCTTTTTCATACAAGACTCACTCTCCACACTCATACCCTGCCTTTATTATTATTGGGCACATTCGTTTCCCGGCTTCTCTCTCCCTTGCAAACCATGCCTTTCTCACGACAAAGCTCCTGTGGTGTGTTGTGTTTAAGGATAGGTGTTTCTCCCCCTTAACTAATATTATAGTAGTGAGGATGTATGGCACTCAGGGTAGTTCCCCATCCCCAGCAAGAATAGAAAAGAAGATACTACTCCCTCGGGCTGCTGCTCTTGTCTGAGCTGTCGCCGCAATGTACCGGCCGTGCCTCACCTTACCCGTAGAACTCGATGATCGTATCGACCAGTGACTATTCAGTTCACCTGGCCACCCCATCGGCTGTAAGACGCAAGAGATAGCACAGTGGACCCCCTCTTCCGTCTCAAGAAGATAGATGGGTGGAATCTGTCCCCACGGAGCCCTCCCCCTTTCCGGCATACTGTATATATATATATTGTGGTTATATTGCAATGAGAGATGCCACTATGCTGAGTTCAGGCCGTGGGAAGAAAGATAGCCCCCGTCCATCTGCTGCCAAGAACAAGTGAAATCATCTGGGAAGCTATATTGCTCAGATTCGTTCCCAGGCAATGCCAAGAACAAGACGCTTAGCTAGATTGGCCAACGGTCAACCCACTCCCAATATTGCAAGACTGCCGTCTCGCCAATTCGTCTCACTAGTCGAGACAACCAGTTAGCTTTATAGACCAAGGTCTAGCAGTATTAAATAAAACCCAATTGTTACCTTTCAATTTCCCAGTAGTAGGCTGCAGTGTTGTCCTAATCTTTGAATTAAATAGACATCCTGCAAATACCAAACTGTATGGGTTGGAACGGACATGAATTGCACCAGAAGTTGCACTGGTGTCTATTTGGTGTAAGGTGCCTTATCGGGTTTTTCCCCCAAGACAAGACATATATCTAATCGTTCTATTAAAAAGATCGTGTTGTTAAAATAACCCAGAGAACTATATTCCATGGTGATTGTGCGAATAATAGAACTGAGGGTTCCCGAAAGCTGTTTCCCCCTGTTTACCCAAACCCAAAGAAGGCCTTGACGTTTTGTCACATAGGCCCCATCTTAAGAAAGTCGAACCCTACGAACTTTCTACTGCCAGAGGTTCTGTTCGAATGGCCCCACCCTCACATTTAACCATAGGATGCCGTGATAGACAATCCGCTCCTACATTCTCCCTTCCGGGGAGGTATTCGACCGTGAACTGATACGGTTGTAGGAGCAATGACCATCTCATTAACCTCGCGTTCAGTTTCTTAGAAGTCGCTAAAACGTCAGAGGTTGATGGTCGGACTGCACTTTGAACGGTACTCCATACAGATAAGGTTGAAATTTCTGTACCGCCCACACTAGAGCCAGACATTCCCGTTCGACGGTGGAGTAATTCCGTTCAGCGGGTAACAGTTTTCTACTTGCATACGCCACCGGACATAGCACCGAAGGATTATCTCGCCCTTCCTGCAACAGACTTGCCTCAATCCCTATGTTACTCGCGTCGGTTCTTAGAACAAACGTTTTCTCCAAATTTGGGAGTTGCAGGACAGGCTTATCCACCAAAGCCTGTTTCAGCTTCCCATAAGCTTCTTCACAGCTCTGGGTCCAGACTATAGGATCTGGCGACCCTTTCTTCAGGGCCTCGGTTAATGGCGCCCCAATTTCGTTGAACCTCGGAATAAATTTCTGGTAAAACCCACACAGAGATAAGAAAGACCTAACATCCTTTTTGGATTTAGGACGGGGTGCGAGTCTGACCTTCTCAATATTCTTTTCTTCCGGTACCAGTCCCCCTGGCGTAATAGTATGTCCCAGAAATTCCAAGGATTGATAACCAATCATGCATTTGGCTGGCCGGGCGGTTAACCCTTCCTCTTTTAACCTTGTGAAAATCTGTCCCAAGGACTTCAGGTGATCCCTCAGATTGTCAGACGCGATGAGAATATCATCCATAAACGAGACCACAGAGGGATCCTTTAAAGGCTCTAATAACATTCTCATCATGCGGGTGAACACACTGGGCGCATTGCTCAGCCCAAATGGCATCACCTTGAATTCGTAATGCCCGCTCGGAATACTGAAGGCGAGCAAGGGGCGAACCTCGGGCTTCACAGGGATCTGATAATATCCCCTGCTTAGATCAATTTTCGAAAAGTACTTTGCCTTATTTAGTCTGGCAAACAGTTGATTTGTGTTCGGTAACGGTTCAACTTGGAATGTCGTACAACTGTTTAAATGCCTGTAATCAATACATAGGCGGTGCTCCCCACTGGGCTTCCTCAACAAGACAACCCCGGCATTATAAGGAGAAGTCGAAGGAGTGATGATGTCATCGTCCAGAAGCTTCTGGATTTCGGCTTCCAGGGCCTTCTCTTTCGAAAAGGGCACTGGATATATTTTTTTGGCGAACGGGGTCTTGGGTAGTCAGAGTCATATCAAACTCGACCAACCCTGTCCGCCCTGGCCGATCGGTAAGAATCTGCTGATGGGACTCCAACAAACGGATGACCCGGTCTGTTTCTTCAGCCGACAGATCAGGATTTATATGTACATCCCTAAAGGTTTCCCCAGGGTGTAAAGGATACTCCCTATCCACGTCTTCGCCCGATTCAGTTTCCATTGCAACCGCCAAAGTCATGAGTGGGAGAGAAGTACCATCAGATCGTTCTTCATACTTTTTGAGGAGGTTAATGTGGAAGATTTTGGATTTCCCCCTAATCCGGATGGCATAATTGGTGCGGGACACAACTCTTTCCACCGGGAAAGGCCCCTGCCAACCAATCTCGAGTTTATTGGAACCTACTGGAAGTAACAACAGAACCCGATCCCCCACTTTAAGAGACCTATCTTTCGTCCTTCTATTGTAGTAGGCCGCGTGTCTCTTTCTGGTCGCCCTCAGATTCTGAGCTGCCAAAGCCCAACTCGTCTGGAGTTTCTTCTTTAACTCTTCGACGTATTTATATGAGGATACAACTTCTTCGGAAGTTTCTTCCTCTGTCCAACATCTCAATAGGGATTCTAAGGGACCCTTGATTGGCCTCCCGAATAGTAGAGTGGCTGGTGGCAACCCGGTTGACCCATGGGGAACCTCCCGATAGGCGAACAAGGCGGCTGGGATAAACTCATCCCATCTGTCTGGTTTCTCTTGAGCCAGCTTCCGAAGCATGGTCATCAAGGTACCATTAAACCTCTCTACTTGCCCATTCGACTGAGGGTGGTACGGGCTTGTGTGAATGTGGTTAGTCTGGAAGATACGAAAGACTTCCTCCATCAGCTTACCACAGAACTGAGACCCATTGTCCGTTAGGATCTGGTTTGGAAATCCCAACCGAGTAAAGGTCTCCATCAGTGCATCAGCCAATCGCTTAGAGTCGATTGTGGCCAACGGTATCGCCTCGCCCCACATGGAACAGCAATCCACCATCGTAAGAATATACATATTCCTCTTCCTAGTCCGAGGAAGAGGACCAACATGATCGATGGCAACTCTCTCGAAAGGTAGAGTTCATAATGGGCATGTCGCCCAGGATTACCGGAGCCGTCCAGTGTTTTGGGGCCACACGCTGGCACTCTGGGCACGACTTCACGTACCGACGCACGTCTCCAGTCATCCCTGGCCAGTAGTAATGGCAGGAAATGCGCTGTAGTGTTGCCCCGACACCCATATGTCCACTAAATGAAATGGTGTGTCCCATATGAAGAAGCTGTTCCCGATAGGCCTTAGGAACTACCAGCTGTCCATGCTGGCGTTCCTCCACTCCGGCTCTCCGGAACAATAACCGATTTCTCATATAATACTGACCCCGTCTTGGTGGGTCAGAACTTTTTGGCAACTGGTTGAAGCAAGGTTGCAAAGTAGCATCCTGGCTTTGAGCAGCTCGTAACTCCCCAGGCAAGGGATTCACGATCAAGGCCGGCGTCTGCTCATCTCCCGATTGAAATCTGGTTTGCATTGCGCCTACGTACATGGGTTCTGCTGGGATCCCTAGAAAGACGTAGCGACAACCCAAGATCATTGGGAAGATTGGATCGAGCAGGACGGCTGCCTGTATAGTGCCGGTAACATATTTCGATTTGATGTCCACCTTTGCAATCGGAAGAGACATCGCTACCGCACTCTTGATCGACGTTTGAATCTCAATAGACTCCCCGGTTAGCTGCTCTGGGCTCACTAAGTGTGAGGAAATTACGGCCTCAAACTGCAGACCGGTGTCATAGAGACACTCGACTGGTTGTCCGTTCACAAGTATCGTCTCTACTACTGGTGGTTTCTCTGAACCTTTGTTCTCAAGACCCCTCCCTTCTACCTCCTTGTGAGACCCTTCCCCGGTTTCTACAAGACAGGCAGCATAGTGAGAGTCTTTCTGTTTACGCCTGCAATCAGCCGTATTGTGTGTGGGAGATTTGCAGTAGGCGCACCACTTTTCACTCCACTTTCTTTTAGGAGATCCAGGTGGTCTCTTACCAGAGGGTTTCTTAATTGGAACTTTATCGAAAGGATCCTCCTTCTTGGTGTGGGCTGTTTTAGGGTTCTTCTTCTTTCCAGACCATGTGTCTGGTGGTCGGGGATTGGGTTGTGACAGTTCTCCATTATCCCCATGAGCTAGCACATACCTTTCCGCTAATGTGTTGACTACGTCTAACCTTTCTGCCCCATTTTCAAGCAAGAAGGTTTGCAATGGCTTAGGCATCATCCTCTTCATTTGGTCCACGACCACTAATTCTTCTAAACTTTCATAGTCGTTAGCAAAACCAGCTAATGACATCCACTTCAAAGGGTAAGACTTAAGTCTAACGCTGTAGGCTGCGAACATCTCCCCTGGCTCTCTTCGACTTTCTGAACTGCTGTCGGTATGTATGTGCTGTCATCTGGAACCTTTTCAATAATGCTTTTTCCAGGGCCTCATAGTCATTCTCCATACCAGGTGGCAACCTTGAGTAGACCTCGTAGGCTGTCCCCCTCAGGCCCTGTGAGAGTTTCAAGTTCCATTTCCCACGTTCCAATCCCATAGCCAAAGCCATCGACTGAAATCTGTGAAGATACTGGTCGATCTTATCTTTGTGTTCATCGAACGGGAGTAATGGGAACTTCATTGCCTGGTATGAACCGCCACTAGAAGTTGTTGAGTCAGGGAGAACTGCGCCTCCCACTGCACCCTCACTTTCCTTGGCAGTTTGAGCTTTCAGCTCCAACTCCCTCATACGGAACTCATGGTCTCTGACTGCCTGCTCGGCCTCCATCTTCCTAGCCTCAGCCTCAATTTTCTTGGCTTCGCGCACAGCCTGTCTGAAGTTTCTTTCCGCTTCCTGAACATATTTCTGTAACTCCGCCCCATCATAACCCATCTCACGCACTGTAGCCTGTACTTCAGCAACATTAAATTTCGCTGATGCCATCTTAAACTCATAGGATACGTGAATAGGTAATTGTATATTAAATTTCTATCTCAATTACACAACTGGATATATTACACGACCACAACACGTCGTATGTCGGTCAGTCTGTGTCAGGAAGAGTATAGACAATAGCCAGGTACGGTAGGCAGAACCTATTGATAGTAGACAAGAATATCTGTCCCCTATCACTATATCAGCCAGAACTCCACCAGGATTTCAAATATCCCGCGACGAGCCCCCAGATATTGTACCAAGCTACGTGGAGGGTCCCAAATAGCCTGTCACAATGTTTCCATACTATTCTATGGCCCTGGCTGGGATAAATCTTTGCTGCCAACCCTCCTCCGTTCCCCGGACTCACTGTCACTCTCTCTTTCGACCTCGGGGTCTATTTCCTGCAGTGTATTTCTGGCTGACACAAACATAACCTGACGATCGTCTCAGTCATTATAATTAGAATTTAATACCGTAATAAAGGACAACACAGAAAAACATCAAGACAGATGAACCTATAAAAGTCTAAAAAACAAACAAACTGAGGAGACAACTCTAGTCCAGACATGAAGCAAGAAAACTCTGAACATCATAGACCACACATCTCAATATTGTCTTGTTAGTTCACATCCACCTCACCGGACAAGGTTTCCGGTCTCTCTTTCTAGCGTAGGTTGTTCGAACAACAGCTTTCAGGTTTCCGTGGCCAACACGATATAGTCACTCATCTGGTCTGGGAAAGTGCCATGGGATCACTTGGCACAATTTTGGTTGGGAAATAATGTCCTGAGACCAGATTGTGTATAGGGAATGAGTCAGAGTCTTTCGCTGTCCCGGACAAGGATGGGAATTAGGCGTAGGTCCAACCAGAATCATCAGCAACCACTCGACCCTAAGTCGATGAGAATACTTGAGTTGCGGTATTGTCACTCGTTTAATTTTAGTCCTGATTCTCCCTCATAATTAGAAACATTCTACCTGGTATGGACACTGACTTTCCCTGGCTTCATCAGTTGCATATAGCTTTAGGCATAGAAGTCCTGTCGAGTCTTTCAACTCACTTTACGGTCAAAAGAAGGACCCTGTAGATGACAAAGATTAGTGAGCGACCGGGTTGACTCATGCACCACAATCCTGAGGTCCAATTGGGCCTCAGTTAATAAATTGGTTATGCATTTTGGCTTACCTAATCAAATAGATAAGTGGCCTGCTTGAATGGGTCTGACATGTCAGGTAGCCCCTGGATTGGCTACGTCCTGGCTTGAGTAGACCTCCATCTTATAGACGTCCTGTCGGCTACCCTATGCACCCTTTTTCATACAAGACTCACTCTCCACACTCATACCCTGCCTTTATTATTATTGGGCACATTCGTTTCCCGGCTTCTCTCTCCCTTGCAAACCATGCCTTTCTCACGACAAAGCTCCTGTGGTGTGTTGTGTTTAAGGATAGGTGTTTCTCCCCCTTAACTAATATTATAGTAGTGAGGATGTATGGCACTCAGGGTAGTTCCCCATCCCCAGCAAGAATAGAAAAGAAGATACTACTCCCTCGGGCTGCTGCTCTTGTCTGAGCTGTCGCCGCAATGTACCGGCCGTGCCTCACCTTACCCGTAGAACTCGATGATCGTATCGACCAGTGACTATTCAGTTCACCTGGCCACCCCATCGGCTGTAAGACGCAAGAGATAGCACAGTGGACCCCCTCTTCCGTCTCAAGAAGATAGATGGGTGGAATCTGTCCCCACGGAGCCCCCCCCCCCCCTTTCCGGCATACTGTATATATATTGTGGTTATATTGCAATGAGAGATGCCACTATGCCGAGTTCAGGCCGTGGGAAGAAAGATAGCCCCCGTCCATCTGCTGCCAAGAACAAGTGAAATCATCTGGGAAGCTATATTGCTCAGATTCGTTCCCAGGCAATGCCAAGAACAAGACGCTTAGCTAGATTGGCCAACGGTCAACCCACTCCCAATATTGCAAGACTGCCGTCTCGCCAATTCGTCTCACTAGTCGAGACAACCAGTTAGCTTTATAGACCAAGGTCTAGCAGTATTAAATAAAACCCAATTGTTACCTTTCAATTTCCCAGTAGTAGGCTGCAGTGTTGTCCTAATCTTTGAATTAAATAGACATCCTGCAAATACCAAACTGTAGGGATTGGAACGGACATGTATTGCACCAGAAGTTGCACTGGTGTGTATTTGGTGTAAGGTGCCTTGTCGGGTTTTCCCCCAAGACAAGACATATATCTAATCGTTCTATTAAAAAGATCGTGTTGTTAAAATAACCCAGAGAACTATATTCCATGGTGATTGTGCGAATAATAGAACTGAGGGTTCCCGAAAGCTGTTTCCCCCTGTTTACCAAAACCCAAAGAAGGCATGAGGACATGGGCCACTGACGTTTTGTCACACCCCAGTCAATGACATATCTTGGCGTGAGGCTTGATCGTAGTCTGTCCTTCAGAGATCATGTTGATTATGTCATAACGAAAGCTCGAAAAGGGTTGTCAGCAATGAGAGTCATGGCGACTGCCAATATCGAGCAAAGACTCCTAATACTTCTGTTCCAAGGACTGGTGCTGTCACGCATCGAGTATGCCCTGGCCATCCTCACTGTCAGCCCTACACAGATTGGAAGACTTGAAAAGGTACAAAACGAAGCCATGCGCATCATTTTGGGCTGCACGAGAGACACCAGCTGTGCAGCAATGAGATACCCCCTTGACTTCCCAACAATGGAACACAGGATCAAGATCTGGAGAGCTCGTGCATACTTAAAAATAAGTGCAGATGAGCAGCACCCTCTGCATGACGCTATATTCAGAGAAAAGGGTGACAGGCTAAAGAGAGGCAAATCATGGATGGGTCGGGCGGAAGATGTCGTCAGACAGGTCTGCAGTCTTACCAGTATCAACCCCGGCAAGGAATTGGTGCCGGTGCCTTCAGATTTTAAGTGCACTTTCTCCTGCATCATCACACTCGACAGACGATGCAGAGAGCAGAACCCCGCCGTTGTCAATGCAGAGGTCAACGCACTCATCTAAGAACACGCAGATAACCCGGAAGTGCTCATCAATATAGATAGATCTGTTGTAAAGCAGCAGAGAAGTGCGTGGGCATTTACAGCCCGTTCAGCGGGCCGAACCGTTCAAGAATCCAGTGGTGCCCACTCTATGACCACGAGCAGCATGACGATGGAGGTGATGGCAGTTACACAGGCTTTCATAGGGCTGGAATCACAGCATTATACCAACGTGTGGTTACTAAGTGACTCAATGAGTATGATTCAGAAGGTCGAAGCTGGATCTGTACGTAGACAGTGGACTGAGTCGCTTCGGAAGTCTGTTGTCCGTAAAGTCACCTTCATCTTCGTCCCGGGACATCCGGGAGTCGAGGGAAATGAACGAACTGATAAACTGGCTGGCTCTGCACCCCCTGCACAGCCCATGGATCGTGCCGATGTTATTAACGCCCTTAAAGATATGGCGAGAACAGAGGACTTTGACGTCAGTGAATCCACATCGCTGTCCAGGATGAAAGACTTGGATGTAAGAATAGGCACGGCCAGACGCGAGAGGTACATCGGAAAAAACGAGGTGCCTCGTCAACCAACACAGAACTGGCACTATTAGTCACCGGACGCTGATGCATATACTGGGGGAGGATCTGAGCACCTATGGACCTGTCCGGAGTGCAATGAAGAGACCCCAACTGATAACTGATAACAGACCACCTGGGCCTCTCCATGCCGTCATTAGAGTGCTCATCTCGGTTTTCTTCGGATGTCTGGCGAGATATTGGTTTCCCCTTGTGTCAGAAGTCGGGGTGCCCCACCGGCTAGATGAAAGTATTATTCACTGGCGAGCAACCCCAAATAGTCAGAATCTGACTAGGGACAAAATCTATATGACTGAACTACAGATTAAGCCCATGAATATCCAACGTACAGCTCCAAGTGGCTCGTTACAAAATGAAATGAACTGTGCTGAATATTCGCCAAGGAATGGGAAAGAGAAGGTTAGCTAAGATAGATGTTTAAGTCTAAATATATGAGTATAGACGACTATCTCAGTACAGGTTTTTCTCCCTGACTGCTCTCTTCCTTGGTGTCTAAGTGAACCCCCACCAATGTACACAACAACACGCATGCACAATTGGAAAAAAATATAATGACAGAACTATGAGTTACAATACTACAACATTTATTTGCTAATCATAACAATAGACATAGGATGATTGTCAATATGAGGATGATGAAATCATATACATATTGATATTGATGACAAACATTACGTAACTTTACTTGTTACTTGATCTATCTGGATCTGTGGTCCAGATCCCCACTCTCCAGTAGACACACACACAAAAGAAAGCTTGCCGGTATTCTTACTCCTGTCAGTCCTGACACTACCTAGTCAGTAGTCTCTAGTCTTGAGATCTATAACATAGGTGCTCCTTGTGAAAGCTTGAAAGAAAGTCAAGAATGTGTTATATCTAGTTCTACATCAGCGCAATCCTAATTAAAACATATTATAACACAAACATATACAATGACAAGCCTGGCCAAGTTTATCTTCCAGCTCTACTTCGTTCACCATCCTCCTTCTCCCTACTGTCTTTAGTCTGGGACGGGCTTTTCCATTGTCTCACACGCCTGTAATGATTACATTTCTGCCGCCCATGTCCGTGTCGCTAATACAGAAATTCTGTGTCGTACAGCCGCTCCGTCCAAAGTTGGTTTCGCAGCTCACAGGGTCGGTAATGGTATTATAATAAAACCTGATCATCCGGGCTTACAAGCCGTGATCAGTATCTGTGCCAGACTTCCGTGAATTACCCTCCACCATATGATGAAAAAGGTTTAGCACCATATACCCCATAACACTTGTGGGTAACGTCTGTACCATTACACCTTTGCTACAAATGCAACCAATAGGCAAGGTGCCAATGCACACCCAATAACATAACACTTCATATTGGTAGGTTTGCATATGACAAATCAATATATCAAACATCCAATACACATAAACATATTAATTAAACTAGACATATTATGATACTTTAACATAATAGCACAATGCACTAGTTAGTTTGTATGTATACGAAATGAGACGTATATACACAAAAAGAATATGTACGAAGCATAGTCCTAGCATCGTATATTCATATGACATATACTTAAACATTAGGCATATGAAAGTATTCCTAATATACAGTAGGAAATTCAAACAAGTTGTAGTAACCTGATTATCTACAACGACTGAGAAACTAATAGTGTCAATAGAGTAACAGACATCTAACATGATAAATGAAAGTCCAAAGTCTGCCTGCCAAAAGGTATAGTAAGAACAACTCTGATAGCAATAGGATATACACTCAAGAAACCTGAAGCAATGATAATTCTTGAAGTAACCTAGGTCAGATATAGACTGAAAATCAGTAACTAAGAAATAACTTTTGTAGTGAAATCTAACATAATAATCATGCATATGACTACAGAACATTGAGATAGTTCCTACCTGTTCAGAGATTTTTTTCATTTCTAACATGACCAGAGCTAGGGACCCTTATTTAAGCTGAGTCCAGCAGACAGTATTATCTCCTTGGCACCTTTCTGTCTGGTATGACAGAAACATGCTGACCTCCTATAGGTAATTAATTCTATTCAAGTGTTGGGCCAGTTCACGCCTCTTTTCCCATGCAGGCTGACTTATCTCCCCCTGGCAGTCATAATGCTTTCTGAACCACTAACCATCACCATAGTGTCACACCTGGATGGTTTTGAGTTGCCAGCCCCAGATCAGTTTCACAGTTTGCTCTCCAGTGTCTGGTACAAAGTCCACAGATCCAGTGTTAATTGCCTCTGCCAGACATCCAACCCCTAATTTCTGAATCCAGTCCGAATGATTTATTATCCTTCTAACACCCCGCCTTTCTACCTGTCTACAGGAGTTACTAGCCTCTAGTCAAGTTTAGGATCAGTTTTACAAGGTCTGTTCACACTCTGTTGAGTCTGTGTGAATGGCTGGACTTGACATGTTTATAGCTCCAGGTTGCTTGTGTCAGGCCTGGGCAGTTTTAATTTCCACTCACAGTCGCGGTTCATTTAACACTGCATAACTGTGTGGTGTTATTATCAATTCTGGGTCTATTTCTCCTTTCCCCAGCATTCTTTATGATAGAGAATTTCATTCCTTGTTCTGTAATATCTCTACATGGTTCATAAAAAGTGAACCGAAATTTGTTCTGGGAAGTAAAGGCTGCAAATTCGTGACAGAGCTTCCCCCTAAAAAAAGTTTCTGCCAGAAATCTTTTGTCAAAGCACGCCGTACATCCCAGAATAATGCCTAAGCACTCTCCGTTCTGTATCTGCCTAAAGGTTTCCAATATGCCTTGTGGCAGTGGGTTGTCCTGCATCTGCATAAAGACGTCCCATTTCCATAACCCAAGGATACTCTGGATAGGTCCTTGTATCTGGGTTTCGGCCGGGATTCCATGCAATAGCTTGGTAAAATCCGGTAATTGTCAGGAGGTTGTAATTTTACCCCTCTGGGAAAGATCACAATCAACGGGATTCTTCTACGCCTCTGGGCAACGGTCTTAGTCCACTCCCTCACGTGATTTAATCCTTTCAGCCGAGGATGTACCCGTAGTAAAGTCTCACATAAGCTGGCCACAGCAAAGCTTGTCTCCGTGATTTTCCTCCATCCTTTATAGACCCTTAACTGATCCATCAATAACTTCCTTTCGAAAGGAATAATGTTACACATCATGGTCCCATGATATAAATTCAACTGGCGCTTTCCTCCTTCAAAGTCGAGCGTAACAATCTTCCCTCCTCTGTGTCGCGGTTTCTTCCCCTGATAATCAGTTAACGGGCTGAGTTTCTCTGCATTAGAATTGCTTGTAAAAACCGTGCTAGAAATTGGAAATTTAGTGTGCCAAGTTGTCCAGCCTTGAGAAATAACATAGTTACTCCAGGGCGATAAAGTGGAGTTACTTTTGAATAAAGTATCCACAAATAGCTGATCTACTCCTATCAAATCGACCTGACTGAAGGGTAGATTTAGTCCTAAGAGTGTTGATTCCAACCCACTCTTGACTTCTGTTACTTCAGGTCCCTGTTGCTGGAATTCCCTGATAACTTCAGCTAATGAGATGATAGGCGTTTCTTCCTCCATCTTGTGCAAAGAATTTTCTTCTTTAGCAATTACAGACAATGTTGTCTGCACAATATCAGAGTCCATATTCTGGCTCATGACAATTCCCTGTGTTTCCTGAGTCTCCGAACTGGTATACTGTGAGATAACAACTGGAAATGTTTCCTGGTCTGGATGTTCCTCTCTGGTCGTGCTTTCATGGGCTAAGTCCAGTTGAGGTAAATCCTGTGGTGGGCTGGTGTCTAAGCAATCCATCACATTAGGTAAATCATTTGAACTGAGATCTAGTATCTTGTCCTGAGCTGCAGCCTCAAAGATCACAAGGGGTTCTGGATCGTCCTTCATCCCTCTGTCAGTCAAATTTAATCCCACTTCTTCCTTTCCTAAGCTGAAGGGAATCCATGAGTCGGTTACCTCTCGATCTCCGACCTCCTTAAAAGATGTCCTCTGGTTATCTTCCTCTTGAGTTTCACCTCTCGTTGAAGTAAAATGAGATTCCTGGGAGTCTTGTACTGGCGGACCAGTTAAACCACTAATCTTGTGGCACAAACAGTTGTCCTCTAGGTAACTGTTACTAGGTAAATTCTCTGAACTGATAATTAGTGACTCTTCCCGCGTTGCAGCAGTGAAATTCACCTGGGATTCCGTTTCTTCCTTCCTCCCTATTTCAGTCAGATGTAAATCCACTTCGTGATTCTCTGAACCGAAGGGAATGTGAGAATCGGCTAGGTCTCTGCCTGCGACCTCATCAAAAGTTGTCTTCAGTTCCTCTTTCTCTCGAGATTCATTTCTCGTAACAGTCAAGTGGTTTTCCTGAAGGTCCTCTACTGTCAAACGACTATTGCCATGGTGCAAACAGTTATCACTTTTGTGACTGTTTGAAATGCGCTTGGCACGTTTTTTCTTCCCTCTTTTCCGTTTAGGACTGGGTCGAATGAGAACCTGTAGTTCCCGGTCCACTAACTCTGATTCTGCGGTGGGTGGCAAAGATGTCCCTTCCTTCCTGGTTGGGTGAGCAACCGTATCTCCTACCTTATGTTCCGCTAGAAAGGTTAGCTTCTCCGCATTGACTACTTCCACATGCTTTTTATTAATCTCTGCTTCTTCAGTTTTGCTACGCTCTTTTGCTTCAAATAACTCATTAATTGTTTTAGTCATCTGTTCCTCCGCCATGTCCCACTCTTTCATCTCGTCTCTGATGTATATTTCTAATTGTTCTCCTGTTAAGCCCTCTATTATGCCTAACCTTCTCGTGGACTCTAAGTAATCTGTTCGCGCCTTCAGATAATCTAGATCCTGGGAAGGTGAGTCCATATTTGCTAATGGCTATATTCAGGTAAGCTCTTATGTATCTATCAAAATCAGAGCTAAGCTAGAAAGACAAGAGTGAACCAATGACAGCAGAACCTAAACCAATGTGTAGAGTTTAGCCTCAGCAGTGAAAGACAACTGAAAGTAATATTCAAGTAGTTTATGGCGACCGCAGTGAAGTAAGTGTGAGAGATATACTACACAGTAATCAATAGTAATATTTATCTAAATAAATATTAAAATGCACTACATACATGTCATAATGAAAATGGCATAAGTAAGCATAAAATGGCAAATCAGTCAAGCAGTTAAATCATCAAACACATCAATGTAATTATGATTAAAGTGATCAGTTATCATTAAATGATGAATGATACACTAAATGATAGATGATGGTAGTTTTCTCATAAGTTCTTATCTGTTATACACTTTTGAAAAGTTATATCTATACTCTGTAACTTCCTCAAATAAAATTAGCTACATCTGATGATAGTCTATTTTGATGACTGAAGATTACAAGAGTTTAACTTTTAAAAATCGTATGTCTAGGGTCTAGTAGAATCACTATGATTACTAGAATCCTGGTTCAGGATCGCGGACTGGACCCCAATCTGTCAGAAGTCGGGGTGCCCCACCGGCTAGATGAAAGTATTATTCACTGGCGAGCAACCCCAAATAGTCAGAATCTGACTAGGGACAAAATCTATATGGCTGAACTACAGATTAAGCCCATGAATATCCAACGTACAGCTCCAAGTGGCTCGTTACAAAATGAAATGAACTGTGCTGAATATTCGCCAAGGAATGGGAAAGAGAAGGTTAGCTAAGATAGATGTTTAAGTCTAAATATATGAGTATAGACGACTATCTCAGTACAGGTTTTTCTCCCTGACTGCTCCCTTCCTTGGTGTCTAAGTGAACCCCCACCAATGTACACAACAACACGTATGCACAATTGGAAAAAAATATAATGACAGAACTATGAGTTACAATACTACAACATTTATTTGCTAATCATAACAATAGACATATGATGATTGTCAATATGAGGATGATGAAATCATATACATATTGATATTGATGACAAACATTACGTAACTTTACTTGTTACTTGATCTATCTGGATCTGTGGTCCAGATCCCCACTCTCCAGTAGACACACACACAAAAGAAAGCTTGCCGGTATTCTGACTCCTGTCAGTCCTGACACTACCTAGTCAGTAGTCTCTAGTCTTGAGATCTATAACATAGGTGCTCCTTGTGAGAGCTTTAAAGTCAAGAATGTGTTATATCTAGTTCTACATCAGCGCAATCCTAATTAAAACATATCATAACACAAACATATACAATGACCAGTCTGGCCAAGTTTATATTCCAGCTCTACTGCGTTCACCATCCTCCTTCTCCCTACTGTCTTTAGTCTGGGACGGGCTTTTCCATTGTCTCACACGCCTGTAATGATTACATTTCTGCCGCTCATGTCCGTGTCGCTAATACAGAAATTCTGTGTCGTACAGCCGCTCCGTCCAAAGTTGGTTTCGCAGCTCACAGGGTCGGTAATGGTATTATAATAAAACCTGATCATCCGGGCTTACAAGCCGTGATCAGTATCTGTGCCAGACTTCCGTGAATTACCCTCCACCATATGATGAAAAAGGTTTAGCACCATATACCCCATAACACTTGTGGGTAACGTCTGTACCATTACACCTTTGCTACAAATGCAACCAATAGGCTAGGTGCCAATGCACACCCAATAACATAACACTTCATATTGGTAGGTTTGCATATGACAAATCAATATATCAAACATCCAATACACATAAACATATTAATTAAACTAGACATATTATGATACTTTAACATAATAGCACAATGCACTAGTTAGTTTGTATTATACGAAATGAGACGTATATACACAAAAAGAATATGTACGAAGCATAGTCCTAGCATCGTATATTCATATGACATATACTTAAACATTAGGCATATGAAAGTATTCCTAATATACAGTAGGAAATTCAAACAAGTTGTAGTAACCTGATTATCTACAACGACTGAGAAACTAATAGTGTCAATAGAGTAACAGACATCTAACATGATAAATGAAAGTCCAAAGTCTGCCTGCCAAAAGGTATAGTAAGAACAACTCTGATAGCAATAGGATATACACTCAAGAAACCTGAAGCAATGATAATTCTTGAAGTAACCTAGGTCAGATATAGACTGAAAATCAGTAACTAAGAAATAACTTTTGTAGTGAAATCTAACATAATAATCATGCATATGACTACAGAACATTGAGATAGTTCCTACCTGTTCAGAGATTTTTTTTCATTTCTAACATGACCAGAGCTAGGGACCCTTATTTAAGCTGAGTCCAGCAGACAGTATTATCTCCTTGGCACCTTTCTGTCTGGTATGACAGAAACATGCTGACCTCCTATAGGTAATTAATTCTATTCAAGTGTTGGGCCAGTTCACGCTTCTTTTCCCATGCAGGCTGACTTATCTCCCCCTGGCAGTCATAATGCTTTCTGAACCACTAACCATCACCATAGTGTCACACCTGGATGGTTTTGAGTTGCCAGCCCCAGATCAGTTTCACAGTTTGCTCTCCAGTGTCTGGTACAAAGTCCACAGGTCCAGTGTTAATTGCCTCTGCCAGACATCCAACCCCTAATTTCTGAATCCAGTCCGAATGGTTTATTATCCTTCTAACACCCCGCCTTTCTACCTGTCTACAGGAGTTACTAGCCTCTAGTCAAGTTTAGGATCAGTTTTACAAGGTCTGTTCACACTCTGTTGAGTCTGTATGAATGGCTGGACTTGGCATGTTTATAGCTCCAGGTTGCTTGTGTCAGGCCTGGGCAGTTTTAATTTCCACTCACAGTCGCGGTTCATTTAACACTGCATAAATGTGTGGTGTTATTATCAATTCTGGGTCTATTTCTCCTTTCCCCAGCATTCTTTATGATAGAGAATTTCATTCCTTGTTCTGTAATATCTCTACATGGTTCATCAAAAGTGAACCGAAATTTGTTCTGGGAAGTAAAGGCTGCAAATTCGTGACACCTTGTCGGTCTCGGGCGCCGCGGTCGGGCTGCTGTCTTTAGTTTGCCGTTCAGGCTCGGTCTCTTGGTTTTCATCTTGCGGTTTCTCTGTGGTTTCTTGTGTGGCTTCTGTTGGTTTATTTTGGAAGAGTTCCATTTCAGCTTTGTGTAGTTCTCGCTCGTGATTTAATGGTTTGTAGAATTTCTTCGTTCTCCTTCTGTATCAGTGCCATATGTTCCACTTCTTGCTTGATGTTTTGATGGCTCTCCTTTAGTTCCACCAGTAGTTTCTCATTGTCGCTGGTCGTAGACGGCGTCAGCAGTGCCTTGACTTATTTCGTCAACTCGTCTATCTGCTTTTGCATTTGATCTCTTTCAGCTTGTGCTATACCCATGGCTGTCTCGCCCCTCCGCATTGCTTCCTTGAATGGTGTCTTTGTGGTAATTGCGATCTTTAAGGCGTCTCTGTGTCGTTGCAGGTACGGACAGCCCAAGTATCAAGCTCTATGCTTGCCCAGGCAGTTGGCGCACTTTCGTTTGTTGTTGGATGCTCGGAAGTCCGTGTCCAGCTTGGACAGCGGACACTCTTTGAAGGTGTGGTGATCGGCGCAGTACCGGCAGATTTCCGTCTTACTGCGGCATGCTGTTCTGCTGTGGCCGGCCCTCTGACATCTGGAACATTGGTTGATCCTTGGGATGAATCTCTCTGGCTGCTGCATTCTCTTGTTGATTGATACTGTGATCGGCATCTCGCTGCCCTCTGATGTCACCACCGCCAAGGTTGTAGGAATCTTGGAGTAGATGAAGAGCCGCTCCGCCTTCAAGAATCGGATGTGGAGATTCTCTTCTCGAAGCTGCTTCATGATTTCTTCGTCTGACAGCTCCATTTGGATACAACCCACTTGCTTGTCGGTGAGTCGGTGTTTCCGACTCTGGTGTCTTTCTCCTCCCTCTTCTTCTCAGTAGGTTTGGCTCTTGTCTGTTGTGGACTGTCAACGGTCTCCCTCGTGGTGGCTTCAGTAGTAGATGTAGTTTCAGGTTCTTTGTTACAGCTTGCAGGCAGGCTCTGCATGTTCTTCTTCTTGTCGGCTCAGACGTTGCACATCTTGGTTGCCACGTGTCTTTTTGCAACGTGCCAATTCCCCCCGTATCCGGCTGCTTGACTTGTTCAGGCGACTTGCTTGATAGCGCTCGCAGTTGCGAATGACGAGACGGCGACGACGCAAAGAGCAATTCAATTTTTTTTTTTTAAATGCCATGAGTCTGGTTAAGTCAAGTCTGGTTGAGTAAATTACTGGGAAACGATAGGATAAATTGTCATGGGCGATCAGAGGGAAAGAATACACCGGGGGAGCGGGTATTCGTAAGGGCCAATAGAATTGCAAGGATTAGGCCACGTGATAAGAAGGGTCGAGAAGGGCCACGGACAAAGGGGGTCAGTCGGAGTTGGGAAGCCATCACGGACAGATCACGAAAGCAGAGAAGTGTGTCGGCTGAGAACTGAATATCCCCTGTGGCGATGAAACGCCGAGAATCGTCGACGGCAAGTAACTGAGTGTACGCTAGATATTTCAAGCGGGTACCGATGGAGGAGAACAGCGTTGCCGCGACCAGGCGGGTGGGCATGTTACAGCACGGAGTCGAGTGGTGTGCCGTGTGCAGAGGTTGCCGGCCTGTGAATGTAGGCGCCATGCGACCATATGTAACAGGACTGTAAGTAGGGTAGAAGAGTGTATGTGTAGACCATTGTAGTTGACTAGATAGCCTGGATAGCAGGACGTACTACAATCAGTGTGTAAACAAATGTCGTGGGTGTACATGTACCTTTGAATATCCCAGTGATTGTGTCGCATAGAAACAATACATGATGCCATTCTATCACTCGGTGGTGACGAGTTGTGTTCACGGTGTATCAGTGTGTAATTCCTAAAGAGTGTCAATGCAGCCGCATCTCAATACCCCTAGTTACGTCAGAAAGGACTCGTTGGCAACTTGGGGGCTCGTCCGGGATTTCCTAATATTAAAGTGTTTTCGCTCATGCACAACGCCAAGTTAATCAGAAATTATAACGTTGAGTATCGACGTATGTTCCGTTGTTTGTATTGCTGCTACTCATCTTCTTAGCTTTCGCAGAATTGGCGGCGAGTTACTTTCTTGTACATAAGCTCAACCGTCCTATGTCCAACACCTAGCCATGGTTTTCTGTTATCTATAATTAATGCGCTTGTACTATTATCTTGTTGGTGTACATAGTGTTAACTGTTTATGGTTTATTGAAAAATCTGTAGCTGCCAATACATACATACTTGTTCACTACCATGATAACCATTGCCTCAATTTTGCCGAGTTCTTTTGAAGGAAAGTGGTCATTCGTAATTGATAAGAACATCCTCACGAGAGAGTATAGCAAAGGGGCAACGCTTCTCACACAAACCGTGCTGCCGTTACATCATCGCAGCAACGTGCTAAAATTAGCGCATGACTCCCCATTTGCAGGCCATATGGGGATGGCCAGGACGAGACAGAGATTATTATCTCAGTTCTACTGGCCAGGCTATTGTAAGGATGTCAGAAGCTATGTCCGTTCATGTGAACTGTGCCAGCGAACTTCACAAAAAGGAAGGCATCCAAAGGCTAAAATCCAGGAAACGGACTTGGCTTCTAGACCATTCGAAAAGATAGCTGTCGACATTGTGGGACCCCTCAATACGACAACGGACCGAGGGAATAGGTACATCCTAACGATGATTGACCTATGCACACGATGGCCAGAAGCGGTTCCCCTGAAATCCATATCATCTAGATCCATCGTAGAAGCATTCCTCCTTATATTCAGCAGAATAGGATTCCCATCATGCATCCTATCAGATAGGGGTACCCAGTTCATCTCAGAAGCCACACAGTGCGTAATGAAGTTAATGGGGATAAAGCAATCATTCAGCTCCCCATACCATCCGATGACCAACGGAGTAAATGAGAACTTTAATGGGGTACTAAAACGTACTCTAGGCAAAGTCACGGCGGAACGCCCAAAAGACTGGGATGTGATGCTCCCTGCAGTGCTGTTCGCATACCGAGAGGTACCACAAGCGAGCACAGGATTCTCCCCATTCGAGTTAGTATACGGGGCAAACCCAAGGGGTCCATTGCTACTGTGGAATGAGCTGCTCACAGGCAAAATACATGACTCCCTGAAAAGGGAGGCATACGACATGGTGATAAGCCTAAGGCAGAAAGTAGTCACGGCATGTCAAGTAGCAAAAGAGGCACTGCAGATAGCTGGACAGAAATATAGACAGTATGATAACCGGAAGGCCAAGACATTAGTCTTGAAAGAAGAAGATAAAGTCTTGTTGCTCCTCCCAGACCCCAGAGACTCCCTCATTGTATCATGGCAGGGACCATTCCAAGTATTGCAGAGAATTAGTGATGTAGATTATCAGGTGCAGGTGGGCAATAAGAAAAAGATCTACCACATCAATATGCTGAAACCGTTCGTAGACGGAAAGACGGACGAGACAGTAACAGCAGAAGAAGGTGTAAGTCTTAGACCTGCCTCTGGATGCGGGGTCATTAATGAACAGTAAAACGACGCGGTTGGGGATGAAATTCCAACACCTGACGTTAGAGACGATGACAGCTGGAGAGTAATACAGCTGAACCCGGAATTAGGAAAACAAGACAAAGCCAAACTGGAAAGGTCTATTGTTAAATTTAGACACATATTTTCCAACAAACCAGGAAGCACTGATCTCATAACTCATAAAATCACCCTATTATCTAATGTGCCAGTAAGGGTGAAACCGTATCCTATTCCGGTCCACTTCTTTGAGAAAATAACATCTGAAATATCTGACCTTGACCAGTGTGGTATCATTAGGAAATCCACTTCAAATTACTGCTCACCTTTGGTCATAGTAAAGAAAAAAGATAACACCCTGAGGATATGCGTTGACTATAGAAAGATCAACGCATTAACCCTCTTAGATGCGGAACCCATGCCAAACATCGACGATCTCATAGACGGCATGGCCAAATCACAAATTTTCTCCAAAATCGATTTAACCAAGGGATACTGGCAAATCCCTATGGAAGAAAAGTCCATGCATATCACGGCTTTCGCTACGCCGTTAGGCCTTTATAAATGGGCCTATATGCCTTTTGGTCTACAGAACGCACCAAGCACATTCATGCGAATGATGCGCAGGCTACTGCAAGGCATTGGAAATGTAGCCACGTATACGGACGATATATGCATCCATACTACGAATATAGATAAACACACCGAGGTCATGGAGCAGGTGTTTCAGAGAATACAAGACCATGGGCTGAAAGCTAAGCCCAGTAAGGTCGAGATAGGGTATTTAGAAGTGCAGTTCCTTGGACATAGAATCTCCAGCGGGTTTCGGAAAACCGACCCGACTGTGGTTAAAAAGATTTTGCAAATTAAAGCTCCCACCACCAAGAAAGAGGTTAGGAGCGTTTTAGGGCTTATTAATTATTATCAGAAGTTCATACCGAACTTCGCCGAGATGACTGCAACTTTCTCCGAACTACTGAAGAAAGGTCAACCGACAAAGGTAAACTGGACAGACAAACACAGCAGACTATTGGAGGAAATTAAGACACTCTTCAGTAGACAACCTATCTTAAAACTGCCAGATATCTCAAAAGACTTCATTCTCCAAACTGATGCAAGCTCCTACGCAATCTCTGCTATCCTGCTACAGTACCATCATGGACAATTACACCCCATACTCTACTATAGTAGGAAACTTACAGACACCCAAAAGAACTATTCCATCACGGAACTGGAAGCCTTAGCGCTAGTTGAAAGTGTTAAGAAATTCTCCAAATATTTGTTGGGGAAAAAGTTCATGGTATTGTCTGACAATAAACCATTAAAGGTATTCAAAGAGGGCCATCCAAAAAACTCTCGGATACACAGGTGGTCCTTACTTCTGCAGGACTATGACTTTGATATTTGCCACATACCAGGCAAAGATAACAACCTTGCAGATGTACTGAGTAGACTATAGAAAGACGAATTGACATGTAATTACTGTGATAGAATGTAAGTATAGATATGTATTTTGTAGGTACTGTACAGATTGCATAAAGGTTAGATATATGATTGCAGTAATATAATATACAATTGCAAATGTGTAAAGATGTAAATGTGCATATGGATGTATGGATATATACACCCAAGGCTGTTACTAATTTCAGATAGTTAAGAGGTGTAAATGACTGAGCAGAAGAGATAGTGTCGAAGGTACCTCAAAGATGTTACCTCACTAGCTGACTGAAGAGGCTGAGACAGACAGACGCAAGTGAAGATTGGGAATCTGATTGGTAAAAGATACAGTCAGCGAAGACAGATACCCGCCAGAACCAACCAAGGGAGTAATAGTTAATAACATTCACTATCATTCAATAAACAAAACTCATAATACATATAGACAGATAAATAATATCATGTTAATGGCTGATAAGTACATACATAAACATCAATACATTCTTACGATCATAATCATCATGTCATGTATATTCATAAACAGTATGCATGTAATTGTAACAGTATTGATTGTACTAGTACCTGATGGTAACACAGGACAGGTAAGATGAGAGGTTGGTAGAAACGACATCTGCGAAAGCAGGAAGGTTGACAGTGGGTCTAAAACCACGATACATCACAGAGGACACCCATAACTTAAAAGCAAAAAGAAGAAGAAGGTAACTGAGACACTACTACCAATGATACATATTGATGTCACAAAAATGATAATGATGGGCGAGTGAAAGTTTGACTAGTGCTTGCAATATTACATGTGAGTCCAATTGTATATATTATTCAGGTTTTATGACAATATTGTATATTGGAGAGACAGACATGTACAATTGGTAGGAGAAATTTAGCTGATGGTGGTAACATGTACATAACATAAGAATAGGTTCAGTGACAGTGAAGTGAGAGAAAGGGGACGAGAAGACTGAGAGTAGGAACTTGTGCGAATGAGAATCAATTTGAACACAACCTGGATACGTGCACAACAGTATACAGGAAGCGTACAGGCATAGATGGAGCATTTGTAGAGTATTATGTAGTATTGTAGTATGCGGGTTGGGAGACAGAGTACATAATAAAAAATTAAACACTATTGTTTAAAAAAAAAAAGAGAGAGAGAGAGAGAGAGAGAGAGAGAGAGAGAGAGAGAGAGAGAGAGAGAGAGAGAGAAAGACAAACGATGAAAGGATGAAGAGAGGGAATGAGAGAGAGAGAACAGAGTGCAAGTGAAATTGAAGGAAAGGATACAAGGATAGTGTAGTAGGATTATTAGTAGTACCATTGATAATAGTACCAAGTGGTAGTACTGTGTACATATAAGATTTCAACATGTAGCACTTCGGCATGGCAGTAGATGTATATAAAGGTATATAAGGGTCATGGTATTAGGAACACTACAAGGAAAAAGTTGGGAGTAAGAACACCAGGCATAAACATAAGGCAAATGAAGGGAATAGATAGCCATAGAGCACAAGTAACTAATGGCAGCCGACCACGCACACACGTTGACAAGACAAATACAAGAGTCATAGGTACCCGCACCAAAGAGATCCACAGTCGTAGCATAGACTACTCAGGAGCAAGATAGAGCTTAAATAAAATACGGGTGAAATTGATGTGTCTGCAATACACACGTTCCTGCACCCAAGGCTTAAGGGCTGGGGAGGGTGTCAGTTGCTTATACCGAGGTATAAATGAGGAACCTTATGGGAATGTCCGGGGTGGGACATTGGGACTCATAGTAGGTTGGTCTTCAACTTGCCGAACACAAAGAGGGTTGAGGCCACACGAGGTCTATTTGGGAATAGACGGATATTCGTGTCCGACATTATAATTTGTGTGAAGGTATAGCAGGATATCAACGTAACAGAGGGAAGTTAAAGGTATCTGAGAAGCAAGCTCTAAGGCATGAGGCAGTAGACAGATATGTGCGACCAGTGGATAGGCATGTGCGACCAAGCTGACTCATGTCAAGTGTAGAGATAAGGAAGAACCCAAAAATGTAGAACATTTTTGAAATTGCGGGGGGCATATGCCATGTGTCTGGTTAAGTCAAGTCTGGTTGAGTAAATTACTGGGAAACGATAGGATAAATTGTCATGGGCGATCAGAGGGAAAGAATACACCGGGGGAGCGGGTATTCGTAAGGGCCAATAGAATTGCAAGGATTAGGCCACGTGATAAGAAGGGTCGAGAAGGGCCACGGACAAAGGGTGTCAGTCGGAGTTGGGAAGCCATCACGGACAGATCACAAAAGCAGAGAAGTGTGTCGGCTGAGAACTGAATATCCCCTGTGGCGATGAAACGCCGAGAATCGTCGACGGCAAGTAACTGAGTGTACGCTAGATATTTCAAGCGGGTACCGATGGAGGAGAACAGCGTTGCCGCGACCAGGCGGGTGGGCATGTTACAGCACGGAGTCGAGTGGTGTGCCGTGTGCAGAGGTTGCCGGCCTGTGAATGTAGGCGCCATGCGACCATATGTAACAGGACTGTAAGTAGGGTAGAAGAGTGTATGTGTAGACCATTGTAGTTGACTAGATAGCCTGGATAGCAGGACGTACTACAATCAGTGTGTAAACAAATGTCGTGGGTGTACATGTACCTTTGAATATCCCAGTGATTGTGTCGCATAGAAACAATACATGATGCCATTCTATCACTCGGTGGTGACGAGTTGTGTTCACGGTGTATCAGTGTGTAATTCCTAAAGAGTGTCAATGCAGCCGCATCTCAATACCCCTAGTTACGTCAGAAAGGGCTCGTTGGCAGCATTTATAGCTAATTATTATTATGTCATTACATTACAAATTAAAAAGCAAAAACAAAAAGCAGCCAAAACGTCAAACTGATTTTTTGACGCCAACTCAGGAAATAAATGACCGTAGACCCCGAGGTAGACCAAGAAGACGGTGGAGAGATAATATACACACACACACACACACACACACACAGACCTACAAACACTTGGAATCAGCGACTGGCAAGAGAAGGTCAACCAGAGAGACGGATGGAGACGGATTGTATCTATCTGCAGCAAAGAACCTCAATGGCTCGGAATGCTGAAGAAGAAGAAGAAGAAGAAGAAGAAGAAGAAGAAGAAGAAGAAGAAGAAGAAGAAGAAGAAGAAGAGAAATTTATAAGATTTGGCGTTAATATAGCTTACCTGGCAACCCTGGCGAAGACTACTTGCGCCCATAGTTGCCATTCTAGATATTTTATATCCAGATCTAGAGGTTTTTGCCGGCGTCTGGATACCGTTTTCTGACGTTTGGATGCTGGATGCAATTCTAGATACTTTTCATTTGGAGTTGGATATTTTGAATACTTTCTAGATTTTACTTTTCTTTCGGTGTCATTTCCCATTTTATGTTTGGTCTGGACGCGCGTAAATGATGGTAACTGCCATTATTTAAACTTTGAACTGACTTGGGTCAACGCTCAACAATCTGGCAAACACCCCCCCCCCCCCCCCGTTAATGAGTAAAAGGGCGCATAAGGGCACTGAAGAAACTTTTGGTCAGTAAACATTTAAACTTAAAGAATTTGGCTGCAATTGGAACCGATAATGCACCGGTAATGGTTGGTATCAACCATGGCGTGTATGCAAAATTGAAGGAAGATATCACATCTTTAATCCTCATAAAATGTGCGTGTATTCCTTGCAGCTAGCATTATCACATGCATCATCAGAATGTTTACCAAGGAATTTGGAATTCCTTATTGCTACAACACATAACTGGTTCTCCAAATCATCTGTCAGACAACAGCAATATAATAAGTTATATAAACCATTAAATGATAGTTCCTCACCACTGAAAATTCTGTCATAATGCAAAACTAGATGGTTATCAATTCAACCAGCTGTTGAAGTAATTGTGAACCAATGGTTGGAGTTGAAGACCCACTTCGAAATAACAAGACAAAATGAAAAGTGCTACACAGCTGAAATACTATATGGAATGTACAGTGATGAAAAAAATTTGGCATTCCTTCTCTTTTTACAACCCATTTTAAGTGAAGTGCAAAAAGTTAATAAACTATTTGAATCTCAAAATGTTGATAAAGTTAAATTACTTGACGACCTCACTTTGCTATTTCACTCAATTGGTAAACGACTTATATTGCCAACTTGTAAAGCTGACTTGTTCACTTGCACTATAGAGAGCTATTTGGCTCCCAAACCATACCTGGGATACCAAATCGAATAAAAAATTGATGGTTTAAAAACAAAAGGACTGTTAACAGAAAATGAAGAGAACAACTTAAGAAAGCGCTGTCAAGATTTTCTTGTCTCATTATTCGATCAACTGAAGCAGAGACTTCCTGAAAATTTAGATGTATTGAAAAAATAATTCACTCTTTTCTATTAACAACATACCTCAGCCAGTAAAGGACATACCTAAATATTGTCAAGTTATGACATTTTTAAGGGCTACTGATAATAGTGTGGCGGAAGCAGAATATTAGTTAACCAAAATAAATTTGGTTGGTTGACTGGACAAACAAAACAGAAACTGAAGCTTTTTGGAGTGAAGTAAGACAATTTAAAGATGTCTCAGGTAACAGTCCATTCTGTGAGCTCTTTGAATGTGCGATGTCTGCCATGATACTTACTACCCCATTCAAATGCTGATGCGGAAAGAGTTTTCAGTACTGTGAATTATACAAAATGTAAACTAAGAAACAGGATGAAACTTGATCTCTTAAATGCTATGTTGACAATAAGATTTGGCCTGATGAGAGCAGGAAAATGCTGTTCAACTTATCAGCTCCCTGATCGTGTAATAAAAGAAATTGGAACAGCTAAAGCATACCACTACCAGAGTCATTTTGAATCTGAAGCTTCAACTTCATCATCCAAGCTAAGTGCATCTTGTGAAACAGGCATCAGTGAAGATAAGGACATAATTCTAAAGGTAAGTCACATCAATTTTCTTTTTAAAGTTGCATATCGCTTACAGGACGGTGCAGTCAACATCAGAATTTTTCAGCTGCTGTTGATGTACTAGGCAAGATTACGCTCAGTAGTTTGCCATTGATTTCTGAGCGACCGGCTCACATACCCCATGTAAGTTACCAGCGCGGCTCGAACCGCTGTCGGTTCGGGCGCAGCTGCGTTACTCACGAGAATATACGGGATTACGGCGATAGCCGTAAACTTTTCGCCACGGAGACGGCAGTCACATCAATACATATGTAATTTCTTACTTTCTCAATCTGGATATTTTTCCTAGATATTTTCCAACGAAATCTAGATATTTATGGATGTTGTTTGGGCCGTTTCTAGATACTTTTTGGTAAAAAAAAAAAGTGGCAACCCTGCTTGCGCCGCCATGTAGTAAACATTTGTTCGCACGTAGGAATCTCTACTTTAGAGTGAATCCACGAAAACGAGAAGTAGAATTGATAAACCTTACTATAGTCCATTTACATTTGTTTTACCCCATATAAAAATCCATATATCAGTAACCAACTGAGAGAAAATTATGAGATTTAGCATATAACCTTATCATTATGTACACCAAACAAAAAAGAATTTCCAGAACAAAATTAAATGGAATTAAAGCGGCAATGTACGCTGATGACCTGGTTTTGAGAAGCACAAATGGACGTGCATCAGTGGCCACCATATCGCTACAAAGATACATTTACATTTAGATACTTTTGTTGCGTGGGCGGATAGATGGTGTGCCAGCATAAACACTGAAAAGTGTAGCATCACTCTATTTACGCTCTTTCCGAAACAAAAAGGCAGAGGTCATCCAGATAAATGGAACACCCATAAGAGAAGAATAAGAACCAACATACCTTGGAGTAACATTTGATGACAGGCTGACATAGAGAAACAACATCACAAAATCAGTAACAAAAGCCAGAAGGAAAATAGCAACCCGAGAGCGCTAAGTGGAACCACATGGGGAGCCAGTGGGAAAATACTTAGCAAAGTTTGTCAACAGCCAGTGGGGAAATACTTAGCAAAGTTTATCAACAGAGCATACGACCACACCTTGAATACGGGCCAACTGCGTGGTGTTCAGCATAAAAAAAACCAATACAAAGGCTGGACAAGGTGCAAAATCAAGCTCTTCGAGTCACCACAGGAGAGATGAAATCAACCCCTGTAGTAGCAATGGAGAAAATGTGGAAGATAGAAGCACTGAGAGAACGCAGAGATACGAAAACACTAATACAAGCAGAAAAGTTCCTCAGCTTGCCAGGCCACCCTATGAAGAACCGATTTGAAAACTTAGCTATGGGGCGATTAAAAAGAAGTAGTTTTATCCATCAGACCAAACGACTCTGCAGAGAAACCACCGATCTGCCCACAGTTGGTATCCCCTGAGAACTATTCCAGAGCGAACGCCGTGGAAAGATGAACATAGACTATCACTATAAATCTAGACAATAGTGAGATGGATATTTGACAAGGAAGAATATAACAGTGTACAGCACAGAACAGCGACTCTCAGCTTCCTTGATGCCGAATACCCACAGGACCCCTGGATCCGAATCTACACAGATGGGTCAGCACAAAATGCTGTTCGAAATGGAGGAGCGGGAGTGTGCATAGAATACCCAAATAATACTAGGGACACGGCCAGAGTTCCAACAGGAAAATAATGCCATGACTATGATGCTGAAATTGAGGCAATCAGGATCTTCTTCTCGTTTGTCCATCAAGAATGATGATGACCATTCATTTCATCCGGTGGGGTTGAAGTTATGGAGCCGTGGGTTCTAAGATGGCTGATAAGGCCTATTTTGGCTCGAAATGTTCTTTGACATTGTGGGCAAAGAATGCCTGACGTCTCTGGAGGAGGATTTCCTGCAGTGGTTTTTCTGTCCTGCCTTTTCTTCACAGCTCTTGCAGTCCTGGTTGCCTCGCATATGACCGCACCTTTGCGTAATGATGCACGCCACGAATTTCGGTCTCTGGCTGCAGCCTCCCAGGTGCCATGAAGAATTCCAAAAGCATTCAGTGAAATTTTCAGTGTCTTTAAAGCGTTTCCTCTGGCCACCTTGGGAGCGTTTACCACAATGCAGTTCGCTGTAAAAAATTCGTTTAGGGAGCCTGTGATCTGGCATGCGAGTCAAGTGACCAGCCCAACGACTCTGATTCTTCATCAATACAGTGTGGATACTGGGTATGGATGCTCTTTCTAGGACTTCAGTGTCTGGAATCTTGTCTTGCCATTTAATCTTCAGTAGCTTCCTTAGGCAGACTGTGTGGAAGTGGTTTAATTTCCTAGCGTGTCGCTGATAAACAGTCCAGGTTTCACAAGCATATAGCAGCGTGGATAATACAACTGCTTTGTAGACTTTTAGCTTTGTTTGCAGGCTTATTCCAGTTCTGTCCCATACATTCTTGTACAGTCTGCCAAAGGCCGCACTGGCTTTGGAGATTCTTGCATTCACGTCGTCATCAATTGTGACAGCTTGTGACACAGTGCTGCCAAGATGGGAGAATTTGTCCACAACACTTAGTCTGTGATCATTCACTTTGATATTCGGCACAGTGTGATTATTCCCTGGAGCTGGCTGGTACATAACTACAGTCTTTTTCAAGTTGATATTGAGCCCAAAGTTGGCACAGGCATGTGAGAAAGCTGAAACATTATGTTGCATGTCCGCCTCTGAGTTGGCGTATAGAGCGTAATCATCAGCAAACATGAGCTCTCTGACGGTGTCGCTGTTTATTTTGGTTTTAGCTTTCAGCCTTCTGAGATTGAATAACTTTCCATCCATACGGTAGTTGATGTCTATTCCAATGTCGTCGTTCTCGATGGCATTCATCAACATGGCTGAAAACATGAGGCTGAACAGTGTTGGTGCCAGGACACATCCTTGTTTCACTCCATTGGTGACAGGAAAGGGTTCAGACAGTTCACCATTTTCTTGTACTCTTGCCTGCATGTCGTCATGAAATAGCCGCACTATTTGGACAAACTTTCGTGGACAGCCATATTTTGCCATAATCTTCCACAGTCCTTCTCTGCTGACTGTATCAAAAGCCTTGGTAAGGTCAATGAAAGTGGAGAACATTTCGCAGTTCTGTTCCTGACATTTCTCTTGCAGCTGCCTTGCAGCGAAAATCATGTCAACAGTTCCACGTTCTTTTCTGAATCCACATTGACTCTCAGGAAGAAGACCTTGATCGAGATGGGCTGTGAGGCGATTGAGAAGAATTCTGGCGAGCATCTTCCCTGCAATTGAAAGCAAGGAGATGCCTCGGTGGTTGTCACAGGATTGGCGGTTTCCTTTACGTTTGTAAAGGTGGACTATTGACGCGTCCTTGAAATCCTGTGGCATGGTCTCGTTCACCCATATGTTTGTAAAGACTTGGTGAAGCTGCTCTGTTAGGACCGGCCCACCTGCCTTGTATATCTCTGCTGGGATGGAGTCAGGACCAGTTGCCTTGCCGCTGGAGTGTTGCTGGATGGCTTTGTTTACTTCCACTATGGTTGGCAGGTCATCAAGTGTCTCATTGGTGGGAACTTGAGGAAGGCAGTTGATGGTTTCATCATCGAAGAAGGAAGTTGCATTTAAGATTTTGCTGAAATGCTCTGCCCAGCGTTGAAGGATTTCTTTCTTATCAGTGACCAAAGTTCCCCCATCTGCACTGAGGAGGGGAACTATGCCTGGTGATGTAGGACCATAGACCGCTTTCAGTGAGTCGTAGAAGTTTTTCATATCATGTCTGTCAGCAAAGCCCTGAATTTCATCAGCTTTGCTGCTCAGCCAGGAGTCCCGCATGTGCCGAAGTTTCTGCTGCACTACTCTCTGAATGTTCTTGAAATCATCTTTTTTTTAATGTTGACTTTGGGTCATTCAAATGTGCCTTGAGGAGAAGATGTTTCTCGGCCAGCAATTGGTTGATGTCTTCGGAATTTTCATCAAACCAGTCTTTATGCTTTCGGGGGGCTGGACCCAGGATTTCCATAGCAGTGTTGTAAATTATGTCCTTTAGGGCTCTCCATTCTGTTTCTGTATCCTGTTTAGCTGCAGCATTGGGCTTGAGGCGGTCTTCCAGCATATTTTCAAACGACTGCTGCATTTTCTTGCTGTTTAGGCGGGTGACATTTAGCTTTTTTTGCATTGTCGCCCCTTGAAGACGCCGTGGTGGCCTGATGTGAATGTTTATTTTCGAGACAATGAGACGATGGTCTATCCAACATTCGGCACCACACATGGATTTTGTCACGTGAACGTCTTGTCTGTCACTCCTCCTGACGATGACATAGTCAATGAGGTGCCAGTGCTTCGAGCGAGGGTGCATCCACGATGTCATATTTCTCATGGGGAGACGGAAAATTGTGTTCGTAATCAGGAGATCATGTTCGGCACATGTCTGAAGGAGGCGGAGTCCATTGCTGTTACAATTTCCAACTCCATGCTTTCCAATAATGCCACTCCAAGAGGTGGTGTCCATGCCTACTCTGGCATTGAAATCCCCAAGGAGTATAAGTTTGTCTCTTTTGGGAACAGATGTTAATACATTGTGCAGGTCTTCATAGAACTTGTTCTTGACATCACCATCGTTGGTCATAGTTGGTGCGTAGACACTCACAATGGTTGCATGCTTCCTTCCTTTCAGCAGGGGCAACTTCATGGTCATGAGCCTGTCGTTTATAGCCTTTGGAAATCCAGCTAATTTGCTGACCAGGGCTGACTTAATGGCAAATCCCACACCGGATTGACGTCTTTCCTCGCTTTTCCTTCCACTCCAGAAAAATGTGTAGCCGGCTTCTTCTGCAAGTCGTGTCTCGCTCAAGGCTGCAATGTCGATGTTGTACCTGCCCAGCTCTCTCCCAATCAGTGCTGTTCGTCTCTCTGGCTCGACGCGCCGTCTCTGTCAAGTAGGGTGCGTTCATTCCAAGTTCCAATTGTTAAGGGAATATGGTTTACTCTTTTAGCTTCAATCAGGATAGTAACAGAGAAATTACTAAATACCAGCCATGGTACACAACCTGTGTTGCTATTGACTGATGCAAAATCAGTACTACAGGCGATCCTGTCTGGGAAATTGCCAGTTGTAAGGACACTACTTTCTGAACTCAGCAGTCAGCATAAGGTCACCATACAGTGGATACCATCCCACTGTGGAGTACGGGAAACGACAGAGCTGATCAATTGGCTAAGGAATGAGCAAACGAAGAACAGCCTGATGTGCCCATTACATACCACCAAAAGAAAAGAATGATCAAATCAGTTAGAAGGCCACCAGCACCTACTCAAGACGACTACGACGTTATGGACAGACCAGAACAGGTCATTGTTCTGCGCCTCAGAACAGGACACTATAGATTACGCAACCACATGTATACAAAATTCAAGATTGGTGACTCAGCCATGTGCACATGTGGTTTGGCGTCGCAGACAGCAGAGCACATACTCCAGGACTTCACAAACTACAACATATCCAGGCAAACCTTCTGGCCTAGAGAGACAACAGTGGAAGATAAACTCTATGGACCGCTGAGTGAACTAAAAAAAAAGACAGTTAAATTCATAAAGAGACAACGTTGCAGTTATAGACATATTTCAAGCGAACGAAGAAGAAGAAGAAGAAGAAGAAGAAGAAGAAGAAGAAGAAGAAGAAGAAGAAGAAGAAGAAGAAGAAGAAGAAGAAGAAGAATCATAAGATGGTTCCACTGTGGCATGATAATCGGCTCAATAATAAGAAATACTTGCCATGAAGGTATAATAAATTTAAATTTTCTGCACAACCTACTACCGGCAACGCTGATCGTATTCTGGTATGAACCTAAGGCCTATCCACGTTAATGTGGAAGCACTTGACTCGAGTTTCGCTCTCGTTTGAGCTCGTCAGTAGTGCATATGACCGGACCCGGGAACAAACCCCGGATCACTGGCGTGTGAAGCGGGTGTGTAACCACTAGACCACGCGGCACACGCTGGACACGGCCAAATTATCATAACAGAATATTACACGTCACCCATAGTAGGTTGTAGCTCAAGATTTGCCTGATCACCGGGACTGACGTCCGTCAATCGATGTGTACCCGAACGATCAGGTCATCTCACTGCAAAGCACACCAGACCGCCTAAAGTCCAGCGAGCAATAATCAAATTAATTTATTTAGTTGTTTCGGGATTTGAGATTTAAATATTGAGCACAACCCACAACTGGCAACGCTGATCGTGTTTTGATATAATATAAATTTGAAAACATAACTGAACAGTAAGGTGGCTGCGCAGTGCGTGAGTGCGCATAGAACAGTACAAGTACAGTACGAAACACATACGTGTTTAATACTTGTTAGTTGTTACGTTCGTTCTCGAGAATGAACCAAAAGCAGTATAGCTTATTGTTTTGCATTTGTTTTAGCTAAAAAGAGAAAGATAACTTGACCAATTCAAAAGAAGAGGCATTTATAGCTAACTAGCTGACCCGGCCCGGCTTCGCCCAGTCCCTGGTGGGGAGCATCTCATTTAATTCATATAAGTAGTCATATAAGATGCCGGACTCTCTGGCTGTGGGGTTACAACACTTTCTCTCTGTAATCCCGTTTATCACACAGAGTCTCGTAGCGGAGCGAGAGCTGAGACGGTTCGACCCCGCTCGTGACTTGCGGGATACTGAGCCGGCCGCTCAGAAAGCAATGGCAAACTACTGAGCGTAATCTTGCCAAGAGATCAACATACAGCTGAAAGATGCTGGTGTTGATAGCTAAGTCCTGTAAAGGATATGCTAAAAAAAAAAAAAAAAAGTCATATAAGTTCTCGTTCCCGTTACCGACTATCTGTCTGTCTGTCTGACCCGGCCCGGCATCGCCCAGCTCCTGGTGTAGAGCATCTCATTTAATTCATATAAGTAGTCATATAAGTTCCCGTTCCCGACTGTCTATCTGTCTGTCTATCTGTCTGCCTGACCCTGCCCGGCTTCGCCCAGCCCCTGATGGGGAGCATCTCATTTAATTCATTTAAGTAGTCATATAAGTTCCCGTTCCCGTCTGTCTGTCTCTCCCTCCCTCTCTGTCTGTCTGTCTGTCTGCCTGTCTATCTAATCATTTATTGGTTGCAGTTAGAACAACCTAGATAAACGAAGATCAACTTACAAAAAGCATTAGAAAGAGCACTTGAAAGGTCTTTACATCTTCCCCAACAATTAACTTGGGTAAATGGAGCGGCGGCAGCAGCAGCAGCAGAAGAAGAAAAAGGAGGAGTAGGAGCTGGGAGGAGGAAGAGGGAGGAGGAGATAGGCGGAGAGAGGAGGAGGAGGGAAGAGGAGGGAGGAGTAGGAGTAGGGAGGAATAGGAGGGAGGAGGAGGGATTAAGAGGAGGAGAGAGGAGGAGGAGGGAGGAGGAGGAAGGAGGAGGGAGGAGGAGGGAGGGGGTAGAGGGAGGAGGAGAGAGGAGGAGGAGAGAAGAAGAGGAGGGAGGAGAAGGAGGGAGGAGGAGGTGGGAAGGATGGAGGAGGGAGGAGGAGGAAGAAGAGAGGAGTGGAAGGGAGGAGGAGGGAGGAGGAGGGAGGAAGGAGGAGGGAGGAGGGGAGGAGGAGTAGGGAGGAGGAGGAAGAGGGATGAAGAGGGAGGAGGAGGGATGTGGAGGGAGGAGGAAGGAGAAGGAGGAGGGAGCATGAGGGAGGAGAAGAACGCAGGATGAGGGGAGGAGGAGGAGGGAGGAGGAGAGGGAGAAGGAGGGAGATAGAGGAGGAGGGAGGAGGAGGCAGGAGAGAGGAGGAGGAGGGAGGAGGCGGAGGTAGGAGGAGAAGGGAGGAGGTAGAGGGAGGAGGAGGAAGGAGGAGGGAGGAGGGAGGAGAAGGAGGGGGAGGAGGAGGAAGGATGAGGAGGAGGAAGAGGGAGGAGGAGGGATGTGGAGGGAGGAGGAGGGAGGAGGTAGAGGGAGGAGGAGAGAGGATGAGGAGGGAGGAGGAGAAGGGAGGAGGAGGGATGAGGAGGGAGGAGGAGAGGGAGGAGGAGAGGGAGGAGGAGGGAGGAGTAAGAGGAGGAGGAAGAGATAGGTGGAGGAGGGAGACAAAGGGAGGAGAAGGAGGAGGAGGGAGGAGGAGGGATGAGGGGGAGGACGTAGGAGGAGGAGGGAGGAGGAGGAGAAGGGAGGAGGAAGGAAGCGGAGTGATTAGGAGGAGGGAGGAGGGCGAGAAGGTAGGAGGAGGAAGAGGGAGGAGGAGGAGGAAGGAGGAGGAAGGAGAAGGAGAAGGAGGGAGGAGAAGAACGCAGGAGGAGGAGGGGGAGGAGGAGGAGGGAGGAGGAGGAGGGAGGAGAAGGAAGAGGGAGGAGGAGGGATGTGGAGGGAGGAGGAGTGAGGAGGTAGAGGGAGGAGGAGAGAGGATGAGGAGGGAGGAGGAGAAGGGAGGAGGAGGGATGAGGAGGAGAGGGAGGAGGGAGGAGGAGGGAGGAAGGGGAGGAGGAGGGATGAGGGGGAGGACGTAGAATTAGGAGGGAGGAGGAGGGAGTGGGAGGAGAGAGGAGAAGGGAAGAGGAAGGAAGAGGAGTGATTAGGAGGAGGGCGAGGAGGTAGGAGGAAGAGGGAGGAGGAGGAGGAGGAGGAGGAGAAATAGGGAGGGGGAGGAGGGAGAGGGAGGAGGGGGAGGGGAAGAGGAAGAGGGTAGAAGGAGGAGGAGGGGAGAGGAGGAGGAGGATTTTAACGCATATGCCTGTACATAACTGCAGCGAAAAGGTGGGTCTGTCTGTCTATCTGACCCGGCGTGGCTTCGCCCAGCTCCAGGCGGGTAGCGTCTCATTAAATTCATACAACAAAAAAAAGTAACTTAAAAGAATGTCCTTTCACACACCATCCATTATTTTTAATGAAAACTCTGCTAATCACCTGCATGACTACAGTAACTTCTTAAGCATAAAAAGATGAGTTACAATGTTATGCATTGTGCATTATTTTTATGAAAACTTTGAAATGCCTTAAAGATTGTATCATTATTTATTATAACTCATATGGCGGTACATAACTATGGACAAAGAGTTTATAAATCTTTGAAAACGATGCAACAATATGACTATAAGTTATACAGAAAAGTTATTAAAAGTTATGCCCCTTGAATTAACTTTTACAGAGTTAGGTCCCCTCGCTGTATATAAATTATAATGAAAAATGGAAAATTAAATAATATTCAGTAAGCAGCCGATTTCACACTAAAAAAATATGACAGTTGGCTGCGCTGGAATGAAAGGAAGACGTGTAGAAAATTTCATCTCAATCGGATGGGCCGTTCGCGAGCGCATAAAGGACATACGGACATACAGACAGACGGAGATCGCCTTTTATATATAAGATTATTTTACATATTTCCAAAAAAAGCCAAGAAAAAAAGCAAAACGCCAAATTAATATTTTGACGCCAGACCTGTTTTAAAAAAGCCAGATTCGCCGGATTTGGCGTTAAAAAGCCAATCTGGTAGCCCTGCTACGGACCGCTGAGTGAACTAAAAAAGACAGGTAAATTCATACATGAGACAACATTGCAGTTATAAACATATTTCAAGCGAACGAGAAGAAGAAGAAGAAGAAGAAGAAGAAGAAGAAGAAGAAGAAGAAGAAGAAGAAGAAGAAGAAGAAGAAGACGCCATCGCTGAGGAGACGGCAATACTAAAGAACAAACATGTATCAATAACTACTAAGAAAGCACTTTACAACAGAATCTTCCTACCAACTCTATGCTACCAATGCCAAACCTGGACAATGACAGAAAAAGAGAAAAGAAAAATCACAACAACAGAAATGAGGTTCCTGAGAAGAATACTCAACGTATCAAGAAGAGATAAGATCAGAAATGAAGAAATCAGGACTAAAGTGGGGGTTAAAGAAGCGCTAGATTTTATTAGAAAGCAGCAAGTCAAATGGTTTGGCCATGCAAGTTGTACCAACTAACTAACAGCATACCACAACAACCGATGATGTACAGACCAGATGGAAACAAGAAGAGGCCGACCACGTAAACGTTGGACGGAGGGAATAGCAGAGTCCATGGGAATATCGATATATGAAGGCCATAATCGGGCACTCTCACGAAGTTTATACTTCACCTCGACACCGCAAGGTACAAGAGGAACATGAGATGATGAGATGAGATGAGAGTTACCTCCTGTTGACCGGAAGACGAGACCTTCCAGTCTGTTGATCTTTGTTTATGATATCCTAGCAACATTGCCTTTTCAATCTGGCAAGAATAAGAATGCTCACCGCCAGGCGAATGCTTTCTACATTTGGAATATAACCCATTGAATAGATTTAAAAAAAAAATCAGTCTTAACTACAGCAATTTTGTGATGTTTTACCATGGATTCAGGAATTTTCGATTTAGCGTGAGCAAATATTTACTTTTCTGTATTATATACTCTGTTATACAGAGAATAATAATTATATATTAAAATATTAAATTATTAATAATTGATATGGTTCCTGTACTGTACGAATGTTGCGAATTCCTTCTTTGTCAAAGGCTTTGACTTGGACTGCCAGAGTAGCCGACGATTGTCTATTAACGAGGCTAACATTATAAATAACAATAAGAAAGATACAAACAGCTTAACTTTCTTCGGTCATGTGATGTGAAGAGAGGCATTGGAGAACATCGTGACGACTGGAAAGATCGAGGGGAGGAGAGGCAGAGGCTAACCAAGAGAAATTATCATTATGCCGCTGGATGGATTGAGACGGTGGCATGGGGAAATTCAAATATCAACAAGTAGAGTTGATCCAGAACACTCAGAACACCAAAGACCGAGATATGTGGAGAGACATGAACGCCTGTGCCAATTGGCATGGATTTGATGATGATACTCTATACTATACAAATGTGACCAACTGCGGCTCTAGACTAGTAAATTTATATGATAATTTATTTACTATATATGATTGATCATTAAATAATATTATTTTAATAAATTAGTAGTGTGAAGTGTGATAAGTTGAGCATACAAATTGACTGTTGTTTTTAAACTGATTTAACTTAGGGCTTCAAAATCGAAAAACGTATACATACAGGAGTGGCTAACTAAACCTGCTGTACTACTATTATCTATATCTATAAAACAGAGTGTATGTTTGTGTGTTTGTGGGTATTTATGTATTGGATGCGTTCGATAACGGTACATCCGATTGAGATGAAATTTTCTAAACGTCTTCCTTTCATTCCTGTGCAACTGACTATAATAATTTCTTAATGTAAAATCTTCTACTTATTTAATAACATTTACTTTTCCATTTTCATTATATAATGTCTATATAGCAGGGGGACTTCACTCTAGAAAAGTTATTTCAAGGGGCATAACTTTTAATAACATTTCTATATATTTTATAGTCATATTGTTGGACTTACTTGCACTATTGTTAAACTCTTTGTCTATAGTTATTTTCAGGCATGTGAGTTATAATAAATAATGATATAATCTTTAAGGCATTTTCAAAGTTTGCATAAAAATAATGCATAACATTGTAACCCATCTTTTTCTGCTTACAGAACTTATCAACTGTCATGTCGGTGATTAAAAACTGTTTTCATTAAAAAATAATGAATGGTGTGTGGAAGGACATTCTTTTAAGTTACTGTGCGCCAGGAGCTGGGCGAAACCACGCCGGGTCAGATAGATAGACAGACAGACAGATAGTCGGGAACGGAAGCTTATTTGACTACTTATATGAATTAAATGACATGCTCCCCACCAGGGACTGGGTGAAGCCGGGCCGGGTCAGACAGACAGACAGATAAACAGACAGTCGGGAACGGGAGAGCTTATATGACTACGTATATGAATTAAATGAGATGCTCCCCACCAGGGACTAGGTGAAGCCGGGCCGGGACAGACAGACAGACAGAAAGACAGACAAACAGATAGTCGGTAACGGGAGAGGTTATATGACTACGTATATGAATTAAATGATTAGCTCCCCACTAGGGACTGGGTGAAGCCGGGTCAGACAGACAGATAGTCGGGAACGGGAGAGCTTATATGACTACTTATATGAATTAAATGAGATGCTCCCCACCAGGGACTGGGTGAAGCCGGGCCGGGTCAGCCAGACAGACAGACAGACAAACAAGCAGACAGACAGATAGATAGATAGATAGATAGATCCCCTCCAGGGCCTGGGCGAAGCCGGGCCGGGTCAGCTAGTTATACATAAATGTCAATTCGGGGAACCCTTTGAGGTCACTAAGAGAGGTCATAAATAAACACAGTGTATAGCTTGGCACGCATAGAAGTAGAAGAAAGAAGTAGAGGCTTGAGGACATACTAGACAACATAACAATTTAAAGCTATAGTTACAGACCAGGATTCGAACCTGTCATCTCCAAATGATGACAGTGTCTCGCTGCAGGGACAAGTGTACTTGGATGCATGACCAGCTAGACACCCCTAATAAAAGGTGTCTTCATTAGCCAGGTATATCATTGACATGAATCCATAACTATGGAATATGTACAGATTGATTGATTGATTGATTTAGGAATCGACATCACAGCATTCGGGGCATTCCCATAAGTGCTCCGTCCCCATCCTCAGCAGCCAGCGAAGAGTTCCAACACTAATAGTACCAGTAGCAATCTGATTATAAGTCCGTCTCGCCTTTCCTTTGAGCGTTGAGCGTCGGCCAGATCCCCTCGTCACTCCTCGTTGTCTCATCTTGCCAGACCATGGTAATCCATCTGCTCCTCCGAGGTGTGCACGTGCTCCCACAAGGCCGCAACCACGTCTGCCTTGTCATATATCAATACTCCACCAAGTTCTGCAGAGCCAGCCAATCTGTCCGCCTGCTCATTTCCCAGCACACCGGCATGCCCCGGAGAAAAGATCCAGGCGATGTTTGTCACCCGTGACCTCCGAAGCGAAGCAAGCCACTCCGCACGAAGTCTGCCCGTCCTCACCCTCGTCAGCATGCTTTCTGAGTCAGTTACAATCACGATATGTGTGTGTGTCGTATTCTCCATCCAGCGGAGAGCTGCAGTGACTGCCTCCACTTCCATTCTTAAGCTGGATGTTGTGGTTTCATATGCCAGGCTCTCCTGCCCCAAACATTGACCATTAGCTTTGGCTATGAAACCCCAGCCACTTCTCTCACCTCTTGACACCGAACCATCTGTGTAGATAATCACATCACTTGAGTGAGCATTGTCCTGAATTAGTTGCTGGATTTCCACTTCCGTGGCCCCTGCTGGCCACTCCCTGCACTCCCGGCTTAATGTGATTATAACTCTGCACAAGTCTGACTGCTCCATTGGCACTCTGACCCACTCCTCTCCACGCCTAATGTTCTCCAGGGGGCACACCTGTCTGATCGTATCCTCCGCCTGAGCCATCCATGATTTCCCTCTTATCAGTCGCTGACCCTTACAGAATTAATATATAACCATTGAAATAGCTTCAAAGGTCTCAAAATTTTATATTAAACCAGCAAAGCTTTATTTATGAACTGTCTTAATGGCCTCTAAGGGTTCCCCAATTGATATTTATGTTGTCTAGTGCATTCTCAAGCCTATAATTTTTCCTTCTGCTTCTTTGAGTGCCAAACAATTCATGTGTGTTTATTTATAAAACTGTTCGGTTACAGTGTGACTCAGAATAAAAACACAACATATTACTGAGAATTCAGGATATAAAAACACGCACAAATACAGGTGAACATTTTGCCAAAAGTCTTTATCAACTGAGCAATAGACAGAGATTTCACTTCCCTGAAAGATGTCCAATGCACTGAGCTATGGTATAAAAGCCTCTTTACCGATACCATTTAGAAGCTTGACTCATTCAGTAATATTTTTGAAAGAAGCATAATTCATCATATGTCAGCATGGTCGAATGGATAAGAATGTGTTTTCTTAAACATCCAGTGTGCTGATGTCGAGGTAAGGTGTTCAACCCATATACCGGACAGTTGGACTAAAATGTTGACCTATCGTCTTTGACTTGGGGACGTTAATTACAAGTACCTCTGAAGTGGGTTCACCTAGTGGCGAGGGACACAGTTAATAGATAAAGCTAATCCACATGCAAAATTCAGTCCAGCACTACTGGAAGTGGTGTGCATGGACTACGCTTGAGTTACAAGTGAGTGAGCGCTATAAAAAATTCATCATATAATAGTAAAAATAACATTGCAATTAAAGCTTTTGAGCAGAAAACAAATCAGAAGTATAAAAATCTGGGTGTGAAGAAAATATAACTGAAGAAGATCAGAAAGAGACACAACCGGCTATTAATGCAGCAATGATACCAGATGATGATGATAGTTCATCCTATTTTTGCGAATAGTCTTTTAAAAATTAAAACTTCGAATAGTTTGTTATATTTGTGGAACAGTCTTTTAAAGAATTTGGATGGTCTGTCCTGTCTGTGAAACAGTTTTTTTAAAGACATTGGATGGTTTATTCTATCTGTGGAACAGTTGTTGAAAGCTTTCGATAGTTTGTCCTGTCCATGGAACAGTCGTTCAACAACCTTGCATAGTTTGTCCTATCTATGAAATGGTTCTTTTAAAGACATTGGATGGTGTGTTCTATCTGTGGAACAGTCATTGAACAACTTTGGATAGTTTGTCCTATATGTGGAACATATAGAAAGAAAAAGCTAGAATGACTTGGGGTGAGTTGGCTCGGGGCCTTTGCTTCAGTGGTGGATAAATGGCAGCACAAGAAGAAGCAGATCACTTTTCATAATGTGTATTATAGTGTATTATGTGTAGGTGTAATCTTGCCAAGAAATCAACAATTAGCTGAAAGATACTGATGTTGACAGCAATGTCCTGTAAAGGATATGCAAACATTTAAAGCCGTTTTGTTTAATAATGTTTTTCTGCTATTTCATTAAAATGGTTATGAAAATACTGTGCATTTTGTGAATTGTTTTAATGTATACATGTATTTTGTATTCACAGCTGGTGTCAGGGTTATAGTGGTAGTAAATTATCTTTCATTGAGACTGGTGTGGTAGCTTATCAGTGTGGACGTAATGTGAAGACAGTTTCATTAAGTGGCAAACATGGAGGATTTGCATTTAAGGACGCTGCTATTGGGCCTGTGGCTTTTCATAAATTAAACAAGCACATAGCTATTGCCGAATATACACAGCAACCAAAGATCTTTATCTATGTCTACCCAACATATTCTGAGATAGCAGTTTTACAAGGTAATTTTCAAATTTGTTTTAATTGACAGTAACCATTAATATTTCTTAACATTAAAATTTTTTTTGTACATATATTTATGCCTATTTTGTTGTAATATAAGTATACTTATTTTCTGACATCTAGAATAAATTCTTATTTAACAGGAAGATTGACAGATTTTCTGGTAAAAAAAAAGTCTGAGAAGTACTAACGATTGCAAACATTTCTCATATTGTCTTTTGTAATTATGGCTTTAGGCCTGTCTGTTCTTTAAAATGTAAACAGTGCAATCATGTTTGTAAGACTGGTACCTATTAATGTTAATAAGCTTTTTAGGATGAAAAATATTTGTATTCTGTTTTTCATTTCTTGACACAAGGAATTATTTGCTTGAATGTAATTTCATCACAGAGGGAGCAGACCTTGAATTTCAGAGCATAGCTTTCTCTGAGAGTGATTACTTTGCCAGCGTATCAGGAATTCCACATTTTAAGCTTGTTCTGTGGTATGTTTTATCTTGTTCCTTGAGAATTTGAAATATTTAAATTGTTGATGTAATTAGGAGAAGCTATGGATAAGACAGATCTGGACTGCAGTAATGAAACAAATATGCATTTTTAGATCCCAAGAATACACAATAAAAATGAATACATATACATACTTTACTATGATCTCTGTTCACATAAACAGAATAATTAATGCAGGGGAAAATAGACGAAAACAGAGTAAAACTATAATAAAAATTAAGACAAGCATCAATAAAATAGGTATGAATGAAAAACAACAGTATACCAGAGCGCTATGTGTTAGCTCTGCAACTATGAAAGGCTCCCTGGATGGCGGATAATGCCCATGAACTGTCCCTGCCTTCCATTGAGGGCTGATCGTGAAGTATTCAACCGTTCTAACTTGACCAGCTGGGATGTGAACGGCACCACAAAAGTGAGAGTCCCCCAGGAATGCTAACCTGGTCAAAAACGCACACAAAAGTCAGTTGTGTTGGCCTAAGGGTCTAGGTCCAAGGGTGCATAACAATACACCGCAATTACATCTGAAAAAACACTCCGGATGAATGCAGAGGAAGAAGAAACACAACGGTATGATGTTTCAGTAGTCTATACATTTGTCAAGAAAAAAAACAAAACAAACACAGATGTAAGAAAATTAATAAAAAATTAAAACATAATAAATGTACATGAAAACATAATAGGAATATTTACAAAAGTGAAGTTGGGTGGAACTGTTGAAGGTGAATAGCCAATGTCTGTTGGTATAGCACCTGGTGATGATGATAATTGGACAACTGTATGGTGTAGTTAAGGCATACTTTCCATTTTGGATGTCTGACTCTTTAGACTTTCCGTGACACACAAAAAGTAATGTTCGAGCAAATCAAGACAATGCTTTGTGCATTTATTCCAGTTAGCGATTTCTCTGGCCGAGTGGCTAGAACGTTGGATTCTCCTACAGGAGACCCAGGTTTGAATCCTTGGTAAGGTGTGGGATTTTTTTCTGTCGGGGGCAAAAAGAAAATCCTAACCTGCACAGTTCACAGCTACTGCACTAGCCAGGCGGCCTTAATTCCTCATGCTCAAAGACCCCCTGCCATACACTGCAAGGTACTATATTGACAGTAAATGACAGTTAAATGACAGCAACTACTCTAGGATTAAATAGTACAAAGAGATAAATTCTTATAGTTGCATCACAAGCAATGCACTGCGTATCATTGGCAGTTTGTTGTGTTTATCAATCAATATGACACGTGTAACTGTACTTTTTACATTTAGTCAGATCATACTAAAGAAGTAAAACATACTCAAGGCACCTCAAGGAGTGTACAAGAGTCATTTACTTTTACTTTATTACACTAATGAAATCTTAATTATATGTGTGTTTATTTTACTTCTAAAAACATTAAAAGACTAGTGATTCATTTTACTGTAGTTATTGCTCATTCCTCCTTCTCTCTTCTTCTTCTGTTTTTTCTTCTTCTTCTTCTTCTTCTTCTTCTTCTTCTTCTTCTTCTTCTTCTTCTTCTTCTTCTTCTTCTTCTTCTTCTTCCTCTTCTTCCTCCTCTTCTTCTTTTTCCTCTTATTTTTTTTCCTCTTCTTTTTTTTTCATCTTCTTCTTCTGCCTATCATCTTCCATTGGAGCATAACTCTCAACCAACATATGCCAAGCCCTTTGTTTACGATTGGTAGCCAGTCTTATGCCAACTCTTCTTAGTCACCTCTTACAACGTTTGTGATAGGTTACAGTGTTAATATTTTGTGCTTCATAATGGGCCCAATAAAATATTGGCAGTTATCTTAATTGGGCAGCTGCAGTTACCTTTTGGACTGAAAAAGATATGTTTCACGATTTTTATGTGCACTCATTGAATTTATTGATATTTATTCAAATTTTGATGTATTTTTCAACAATAGATTGGTGTGTTTTTGACAGGAATTATGTTGAACAGAAAAAACTGGCAACTGTTGACATTACAAAAGATCCTGTCAAGTCTTTGTCTTTCAATAAAGCAAACTGGAGACAAATATGTATGATGACTGATTCGTGCATTACTTTGTGGAATGTTGAACAATGCAACACAAAGTTTCTTATGCTTTCTCAGTAAGTAGATACTGTATAAATACAATATATATATATATATATATATGATCAGATTTTGCATGTATGATCAGATTATGTGAAAAACCTTTATGATGATAACAGAGAAGAACAGTATGATATTAAAAATAATAATGAAGGACCATCAATTTTGAAGATGGAGGTTCAAAATGCTCTTAACCATATGAAATCTGGCAAGACAGCATCACAACAGAAATGATTAATGCTTTAGAAGAATACGGAATAGATAAAGTTACCAGACTCCTGAATACCATATATGATACTGGAGATATACCTCATGAATTATGTAATTCTGTATTTATTGCAATCCCAAAGAAATCCGGAGCCTTGGAATGTGATCAACATTGAACATTTAGTATAATGAGTCACATCACGAAGATTTTGCTAAGAATTATCATGCAAAGAGTTAGGAAGAAAATACAACCTAAATTATGAGAGGAACAATGTGTGTTTGTAGAAGGCAAGGGTACAGTAAATGCTGTGTACATATTGAGAACAGTAATTGAACGTTCTATAGAAGTAAACAAAGATCTACACCTGTGCTTTATTTACTACACAAAGGCTTTCGATAAAGTGAGACATGTCGACATGATAAGGATGCTTGAAGATCTACAAATTGATGGAAAAGACCTTAGACTTGTATAAAACACATATTGGAAACAACAAACTGCCATAAGAATTGATAATGAAGTAGGTCATATCAGCCTATTAAGAGAGGTGTGAGACAGGGATGTGTAATGTCTCCAGATCTTTTTTCCCTGTACAGTGAACATATTTTCAGAAATATAGAAGATATGGAAGGAATCAACATTGGGGGACGATACATCAATAACATTAGATACGCAGATGATACAGTCTTGATTGCAGACAATGAACAGGACCTGCAAAATGTAGTAGATGCGGTTGTTGCACACAGTGAACAACTGGGGTTAGAATTGAATTGTAAGAAGACACAGATTATGGTAATCACTAGGAAGGAAGAAATACCACAATGTAATATACAAGTAAATGGGCATATTCTTAAACAAGTGAATCGGTACAACTATCTTGGAACAGTCATAACATCTGATGGGAGATGCCTTGAAGAGATTAGAACAAGAATTGCCATGGCGAAGGTAGCCTTTTGCAAGATGAAAAACATACTGACCAATAAAAACATATCAATTGAAACGAGAAAAAGAGTGTTGAAGTGTTACATAGAACCTGTACTTTTATATGGATGTGAGGCATGGACAATGAGCAGACAAGCTGAAAAAATGTGGTTTCTGAGGAAAATACAAAGAATACCATGGACAGATAGAAAAACCAATGAACAAGTCCTTCAAGAAACAAATGAAAATCGTAAACTGATTAGAGACATTAGACACAGACAGTCAAAAATTTTTTGGGCATGTTATGAAAAGAAATGACTTGGAGAACTAGGTGACGACTGGCAAGATCGAAGGGAACAGACCAAGGGGAAGACCAAGAATTAAATACCTGGATGGCTTGGGCAGGTAGCATGGTCGAGACAGAAGCTGATCCACAACTCTGGTGATCGAGTGAGATGGCAGAACATGACCGCCCACGCTTATCGGCATGCCACATAATGAATGAGTGAGTGTATATATATACAAAAATGATCTGACACATTTGTAACTTTAATAAAACTAAATTAGTATAAATGAACAAAAAAATATTTTTATTTATCAAATGTACACATGATGACATTTTGTTTTATGTTGTTTGAATAATGATTTGTGTGGGGAAATTTAACAACAGGTTCCAACAATTGAAAGATGCAGTTCATCAAGAAATTGAGTCTATTCCACATGAAATGATCCGCCGAGTTATGAACAACTTTTGCGAACGTCTTCAACAGTGTGTGGACAATAACGACGAACATTTGACTGATGTAATTTTTAAAAGAAAATGAAATAAAATGACATCATATGTACATTTAGGAAATAAAAATATTTTTTTTCATTATTCAAACACCATAAAACAAAATTGTATCATGTGTACATTTGATAAATAAAAATACTTTTTTGTTCATTTATTCTAATTTAGTTTGATTAAAGTTACAAATGTGTCAGATCATTTTGCCCCACCCTGTATGTATATATATATATGTCTGCACGCACAGTCTGTCAGCACGAGGCGGAGGCCACCAGCGTAGATCCATTTTGACAAAAGATGTTCTGCTGACAAGTTGCAAAATTATCAACAATCTAGTCTATGTAGGCCAATCTCCCTGGTCTAGGGGTTACACGACTTTCTCCGCAATCCTGTATACTCTCGTGAGTAACGTGACGTGCGCAAGAATCGGTAGCGGTTCTCTTCACATCGGTAACTTACGGGGTATGAGAGCCGGTTGAAAGTAGTGACAAACTACTGAGCGTAATCTTGCCAAGAAATCAACAATCAGCTGAAAGATGCTGATTTTGACAGCAATGTCCTGTAAAGGATATGCAAACAAAAAAACAAAAAGTCCATGTAGAGTGATGAAAAATTATACATAAATACAATAATGGGTGTTGAATGCAAATATGCATTCATTATCATTGTGGTCACTCTGAATATTTCCATAACAATATTAAATGGTCACACCTGGAATATGACAAGGAAAACTGCTATCTCCCACCATTGAAATATCACATTACAGCATGCGATCTTCACAATTTCAGTGTGAGATTGATTGCCAACTTAAATGGTCGAAAATTACAAAATACACATAAAAATGGATGTTAAATTGAATAATACATAGTAGAACAATGTATCACATCTCATAAAATGGTATTTATGGGTTTCCTTACCACTTAGAATAGACAGCCTGGTTATCCGGTATAACAAGGATTCCAGAAGTGCCAGAAATACAGAATGTAAAGCATGAAGGGAAAAACTATATCAATTAATAGGTGTCTGTTTTAACGTGATCATGAAATAATCAGGGAATTTAACATCATGGGTACTCTTAATCTCCTCAAATCGGAGACACAAAATTTACCTAACATAATCACAAATAATTGGTTAAATTTGGTGATCCTTAATCATAGTGGCTAATTATTTGCTAGATAGATTCCATATGGCGTTCAATTCAGTAGGTTTTGGACAATCATATGTTTTAAGCCAGTTTTTAGAAATTTTAATTTGCAACCAGATTTACTATCATAGAATTGATTAGTCATCTAATGGAACATGAAAATGGTAGACATTTGAACCAATATGCCACATTATAGTACACACCATTGATGGGCCTTTAAACTTGATTTGTCATACAGTAGGGCATGCATTAGATGGATATCATTTACCCATTAATTGGAAGTATGTTGATGAGTGCCAGAGGCTTTTCCACTTTATGGTTTCTAGTTGCTGCAGCTTTAGGGGCCACAAACTCAAAGAACCTCGGGCACTTTGGTTCAGGCCTGGATGCCTATTTATCTGTGGTGTACAACAAGTGCTATGGCAGAAATCTTGCACTGGGATCTGTAAAACCAATAAAGGGTCAGCTGATAACTGAATTGATATACAAGCATCCATTTATATGCCTTACAGTGGCCTTAAATTTTCCCAGTGCAAGATTATTTTTTCCAAACTATGCAGTTCTCGAGATGACCTAGTCTTATAGGAATGGGTACCAGACAGGTTTTAAGTTTTTTTTAAATTGCCTAGAAAAGAAAGGCAACAAGGAAGGGAGTTGACCACCCCACCACAACACTCATTATGTCATGGCCTAGAATATGTGAAAGCCCCACTAGAAGTATCTCCTGTGTGACTACTTTTACCTTTCTAATGTTGATTCGTAATTCATTTGTTAATTAAAACGCTTTACAGCCCGAGTAAACATACTTTTTTGACATAACTTGTAAATATGTTAGTACACTGCTTACTTTTGTTTTTACTTACTTAAACATGTATTACACCACGACACATTCTGTGTAACCTTCTGATTATATTCTAATAATAACAGCATATTCTCATAAATGCATGTCTTTTTTATGTAATCCACAGTTGTATTAAAAAATAAGTATTTATTATATAGTTTTGTTGTTGTTGTTGTTGTTGCATATCCCTTACAGGACGTTGTAGTCAACATCAACATTTTCAGCTGCTGTTGATGTACTAGGCAAGATTACGTTTGCCATTGCTTTCTGAGCGGCCCGGCTCACATACTCTGTTAAGTTACCAACGCAGCGAGATCCGCTACCAATTCTCACGCAGGTTACGTTACTCATGAGAATATACGGGAGTACGGAGAAAGACATTAACCCATAGGCCAGGGAGACCGGACCGATTATATAGTTAGGAAAACCTTAAAAACTGCTTGTGAATGAGTAGCAATTATTTTCCATATCGTTTTTATAATTTATTCATGAAATTTTGAACATGTTAATAGTTGAGAATGTTAGATAAAGTTCACAGTAACACCTTAAAAAAAAATTTCTATGCATTTAAAAATGAATGACATCAAACTATTTAGCATAAACATTTGGTGTCATGTTTTTTAAATGTTATTAAAGTGATTTTTTTGTTTTCTTTAGCATTATTCGCCTTCCACCAGCAAATTTAAACGATTATGGATCCATGAATCAATATGTTGAGAGCTTGCCTACACATACTGATGAAAAGTCAACAAAAAAGAATTCTAAATACATAATAGATGTCCCTGATTCAGCAATTGCAGGCTTATCTGGTGAGGAAGTTCAACATCTGGAGGTCATTAAAGACTCTACTCGTCGAGTCCAGCCTGTTTCGATGGCATGGCTGCCCACTGGCGATTTCTATGTTGGATGTGAAGGCGCCGAGCTATTCAAGGTTACAAAAATCTGATTATTAATATACTGTACTTTAGCTGATTCTTTTGTGGCAATGAGAGCACTATAAACAACCAATGAAACAATAATATATGTTCATTTTCATGTTGATGTGTTGTTGATAACAGATTGACAAAATTTCATATAAATCACTGCACAAAAAAAAAACAATAATACAATTACATGCGGCATGAAAAACCTCTCTCCTGGTATACACCTGCATTGGTACCAATGTCACAATGAAAACAGAGGTCAGCATGGATGAATGGATAAGAGCGGTCATTCTTAAATATCTGGTGTGCTGATCCTGAGGTAGCGGTTTCAGCTTCTACGCTGGTCTTTTGGACTAAAATGTTGATATTTCATTCTTTGCATGGGGAAATAAATTACAAGTACCTCAGAAATTGGAGTGCAATCACCTGATGGCAAGAGACATGGGTAATAGGGAAAGCTAATCCATGCAAAAAAATCTGTTCTGTACACTAGAAGTAGTAAAGTAGTACACATGTATAGACTACGCTGGAGTTCAAAGCAAACGGAAAAAAAAAAACCCACCCCGAAAAAAAAAACATAAAATCCCCAATTTATTAATATAATAAAAATCCAAGTTATTTTAGATGATTAACCCAAAAAAAATATAGGACCCTTTTTACACACTTTGAGAGCAGGTCCGAATGGCCAAATGGATAAGAACGTGTGTTTGTGCTGATGCCAAGGTTATCGGTTCAACCCCTACACCAGACAGCTGGACTAAAATGTTGACCTATCGTCCTTGACTTTTGGACATAAATTACAAGTACCTCTGAAGTCGGAGTGGGTTCGCCTGATGGTGAGGGATACTGTTAATATGGAAAGCTCCTCTCTGCCGTGTATCTACCAATAAGAGGTAGAGGTTCTTGTGTGTTCCAATGACCCCAAGAGCTATGCCAGCGCTAGCACAGCTACTGGTAGAGTCACTAATGTCAGACCGGTCAAGGGAAAGGAACCAGACTAAGAGACACACAAACCTGCTGCCTTGTAGGTAGACTGGGGACAGTCAAAGGCTAGGGAAAGCACACCCTAAAAATGCGTGTCGAAATTCGATGTACTGAGCCACAGGCTTGACAAAGCAGTGCAACATAACTTAATCAATTCATGATGCCACAGATTAAAATTAATCAGTATGGTGCTAATCCTGTGAAGTCCCATCAGGCGGTGATAATGCCGGGCCCCCTGCCTCGAGGGGGTCCACCTATTACTACTGGTGGTCACCTTCCCCTGTGCTGTGGAGTCAAGGCACAGAGGAGTAGGTTAAGAACTATTGACCAAACACACCGGACACTCAACATACTACAGTGGACTGCCGAAGGAATTTCTAACAAGAGAGTCCCCTTAACACATCGTCTTCATAAAGATAGAATAGGTGTGGCATGCATACAAGAGACGCCGATCACAGATTCTCAGTCAGAGGATACCAGGCCATACGTTTCGACCGCGAAGGACACAAAGGAGGAGTTCTAATACTTACACGAAATACAATACCTTGCAGCGAAGTATCTGTGATCTCTGATAACCAAACAGAAATTATAGGTGTTGATATAATGATAAAGGACATGAAAATAAACATTTACAATCTGTATAGCCCAGCAGATAAGGACCTTACACTTTCAAATATGAAAATAACTGACACAAACTGCATTATTGTCGGAGACTTTAATAGCCATTCAGAAAGATGGGGATACCCAGATACTGACAACAGAGGTGTGGAAGTGGGGGACTGGGAAATAGACTCAAATCTCCATCTACTCAACAAAGCGGACGACACACTGAGCTTCTACTCTAGAAAATGGTTTACCACTTCTACTCCAGACTTAGCTTTCTGCACAGGAGATATCCTCCACAAAATTAATCGCCATGTGCTTGACCAATTAGCAGGTAGTGACCACAGACCAATCAAGCTTGTAATGAATATGGAGTATGTTCCACAGGAGCAAAAGCCTTGGCCTCGCTGGAATTACAAACGAGCTGATTGGGACAGATTTGCCATACTAACAGACAAATATTGTGAAAACATAAATACACGACATGGCAACATGGATCAAATGGTGGAAGTTTAAACAAAGCAATAATACAGGCAGCCACTGAGTCCATTCCAAGAGGAGCAAGGAAAAATTACAAACCATGCTGGACTGAAGAACTACACATTTTGGAGTACAACGTTGAAGATGCCAGGAAGACAGCAGAGAGAGAACAAACAACTGAAAGGAACATCTCTCTCAAAGCCATCTCAGCAAAATATAAAAGAACAGTAAATCAAACAACAAGAGATTGTTGGAGGGAAAACACAGAAAACCTGAACTTTGACAGTGATGGAAACAAACTATGGAAACTAGTGAAAGCCATGAACAATGAAGGACCCAGAAACAAACAGATAACAATTAAACAAGGAAATGCATTGCTTACAGGAAAAAAAGGCTGCAAATGCACTAATAGAACACTATGCTAGTGCAAACTACATGGATATTACAACCGAACAGAAGAAAGCAATCAAAGATAAACAGACACATCATAGTAATACAGAGACAACAACAGAATATATTATGGCAAATCTAAAAATGGAAGAAATGGAACAGGCAATGAATACCCTAGAAAAGAAGAAATCACCTGGAAAGGATGGAATCACAAATGAAATGCTAATAGGACTAGGTACTAAAGCAAAAATGAAACTACTAGCAGTCTTAAATTACAGCTGGAAGAGAGGAATAATCCAAGAGGCATGGAAGGAAGCTATACCAATACCAGACCCAAAGAAAGGAAAATACCTGGAAGAACCAAATGGTTATTGACCTATCAGTCTACTTAGCTGTGTAGGAAAATTAATGGAACACATTATCAATGGCACGAAATGAAGAGCAATATGGAACTGAATGTAAAGAGGCTACAAAAATAGTTTGGCAGCAGAAGTGAGAATATATGAGCAATATAATCAAAGATATGGAAACTAATCACCAGAAAAACGAATCCAGAAAGTTTTTTTTAAAGAACTGAAGTCAATGAAACGAGGGCACCAACACAACACATATGGTATAAAAGACAAAAATGGGAATATGATAAATACCAATGAGGAAATGTGTAACACATGGAAAGAATACTTTGTTGAATTACTAAATTGTGAAGCTCCAAGTAATACTTTCTCACAGGAAGAGGTTCTAACGTGTGAACCACAAATTGAAGAACCTGCATTTGAAGAAATCCTATATGTAATAACACGACTTAAAAACAATAAGGCAACTGGGGCTGATGGAATTGCTGCTGAATTTATAAAGGCAGGCGGCCATGCATTACATCTAAAGCTATACGAACTAATAATAAAAATCTGGAGGGCAGAAAAATTACCCCATGACTGGAAAGAGTCATTATTGATACCTATCTTAAAGAAAGGAAACAAGTTCCAATGTGAAAATTATAGAGGAATATCACTCCTGTCCACAAGCTATAAGATACTATCCGCGGTATTACTAAATAGACTAAAACCATATTCAGAAGACATACTAGGTGACTACCAGGCGGGTTTCAGACAAAACAGATCAACAATAGATCAGATATTTATCTTACGACAAATAGCCGAGAAAAATTGGGAATATAAAAGAGATCTCCATAACATTTTTGTGGATTTTAAAAAGGCTTATGATAGTGTCCATAGGAATAGTCTATGGAATGCTATGCAGGAAGTTGGAATACCAAGGAAGTTAATCAACATTACCAGACTATGCATGAAAGATACTTATAATATAGTAACATATAAAGGAAGGAAATCAGACCCTTTCCGAATAACATCTGGCTTGAAACAGGGTGATGCACTGTCGCAGCTCCTTTTCAATCTTTTCAATCTGGCTCTAGAGAAAGTTGTAAGGAAGGTAAAGGAGGCATGTGCTATTGGAGGAACATCCAGACTGTTTGGTTACGCAGATGATATAGATATTATAGGGGAAAATGAACAAAAGACAGTGGAAATATTGACTCACTTAAAGGACAAAGCCCAACAGATGGGGCTGGTTATCAACCAAGATAAGACAGAATATATGATAATTTCAAGAGAAGGAACGGCTAAAAACTCTGGCCACATACAAATAGATAATATGACCATTAAAAGAACGGAAACATACAAATACCTGGGTACACGCTTCAATTGCTCCAACATAATAAGGGAAGAAATACAAGCTAGAATCAACTCTGGAAATAAGATATATTATGCACTACAACATCTGCTAAAATCAAAGGCGCTATCTCGTAACACCAAGATCACAATATACAAAACACTGATCAGACCAGTTCTGCTGTTTGGCTCTGAAACCTGGAGTACAACTAAAGGAGATGAAGCCTTGTTACAAACCTTTGAGAACAAAGTCTTAAGACGCATCTTTGGGCCCATTAGGGATACACACAGTGGAGAGTGGAAAAGAAGAGGCAACACAGACATTTATGATTTGTTTAAGTCCCCGCTAATCACTGGTATCATGAAGGTTAATAGACTGCAATGGCTGGGGCATATAGAAAGAATGGAAGATAATAGGGAAACAAAACTCGCTTACACTCAAGAAATAAATGACCGTAGAACCCGAGGTAGACAAAGAAGACGGTGGAGAGATAATATATATACAGACCTACAAGCACTTGGAATCAATGACTGGCAAGAGAGGGTCAACCAGAGAGACAAATGGAGATGGCTTGTATCTGCAGCAAAGAACCTCAATGGCTCGGAATGCTGAAGAAGATTATCAATGGCAGGCTAACATGGCATCTGGAAGAAACCTAGCTCTTAACACCACACCAAGCAGGATTCAGTACAGATCCACTGAAGATCAAATAACCTATACAGCTCAGGAAATAGAGGATGCCTTCTAAGAGAAAAAGCACACACTAGCGGTCTGGATAAATTTAGAAAAAGCATTTGATAAAGTATGGAAGGAAGGGCTGAAAGTGAAACTGCAAAAAATGCATGTTTGTGGGGGAAAATGTACAAATGGATCAGCCACTACCTTGAGAACAGAACTGCCAGGACAAAAGTACAAGGACAAACCAGCAAAAAGATGCTGTTGGAGCAAGGTGCCCCCTAAGGAGAAGTTCTTTCACCAACATTATTCCTAGCATATATAAATGACATCACGGAAAACTTTCCAGCGAGAGTACACACATCCTCCTTTGCAGATGACCTAGCCATATGGACATCTGAAGAATATATTAGTACAGCTAACAGCAGAATACAGCAAGCCTTATTAGCGCTAGAGGACTGGTCAAAATCATGGCTAGTGAAGATAAGTGAGGAGAAAACAACATGCACAGTGTTCTCCCTCTCAAATAAAACTCAGCAACCTAAGCTGGTATTGAATGGGAAAATATTGCACCATGAAGAAAATCCAAACTATCTAGGAGTCACCTTTGATCGTCGCCTCACATGGAAGACACAGGTTGAAAAAAATCGAACAAGAGCAAGGCAAAGAATGGCAATCATGAAAAAGCTTGCTGGTACAACGTGGGGAGCAGATGAGAAAGTTCTCAAGAAGTTATATACTGGACGGGTGAGGCCAGTACTGGAATATGGCATTGCAGCTTGGGCAACAGCAGCTAAGTCAAACTTTAACAAAATAAGTAGAGTCCAAAATCAAGGAATGCAGATCATAACTGGAAGCCTGAAGACAACGCCTATTAATGAACTAGAAAAGATCACTTGTTTAAAACCAATGCAGGATAGAAGAGATAGCAGAGCCCAACAACAAGCAGAAAAATTTAGAAGATTGACAGACCACCCCATGTATAAAATGTTTAATGGTTTTGGATGGGAAGACTGAAGCAGCAGCAACTGCCTGTGATGATAGAAAACATTCCTTGTATTGAGAAAAAGAACACTCAGAATGAAACAGAAGAAAAAAGCCCTAAACTACATAAAAGAACATTACCCAAGTAGCAATTGGACCCATGCATATACAGATGGATCTGCCAATAATTCAATAGAAAATGGAGGAGAAGGAATTCTCATAAATTTAAAAAATGGAGTGAAAATAACACAGTCAGTGGCAACTAGAAAATTTGCAAGTAACTTAAAAGCAGAGGTAGAAGCTTTGAAAACTGCAGCAGAAATGCTCTTGATGGAGGAAAATAAAGAGAAGCAAATAGCTATCTTCACAGATGCAAAGTCAGCTGTCTCAATACTGAAGAGCAAAAACAGCACAGAACTAGCATACCTAAGAGCAGCACTCCATAGACTATGTCAGAAAACCAAAATAGTTGTAATACAGTGGCTGGTCATCACATTACAGTATACCTGGAAATGAAGAGGCTGACAGATTAGCAAAAGAGGGCGGAGGACTACCTCAGCCTGACATAGACATAACCTATAATGAGGCAAAGAGGTTTATAAAAAGCACTTATAGAACCAAATGAGAATCAGAGCATCCAGGTCACCAGAAAGATGATGCATATTGTAAACTCGATCTAAGTGAACAATGGCAATCTTCAGACTCCGCACAGGACATAACAGGCTGAAGTACCACTTGTTCAATAGATTAAAGATAGGAGATACCGATGAATGTAATTGTGGAACTGGTAAAATGACAGCTTAACATTTGCTGCAGGAGTGCCCAATATATGCAGAACAGAGAAAGATATTTTGGCCCACGCCTGCTTCATTTGAGGACAATCTCAATGGAGATATCAACAAGCTCAAGTTGACCGCAGCTTACTTTAACTACATTCAGGTTGATATCTAAAGGTGCATGAAGAAGTACTTAGACTGCCACACTTCATACCACAGGTATGTCGGTAGCAAAAGTGTCCTAGAGGCATGAAATGGAATATTGCTTGAATAGCAAATCCATTACGTGGAAATTCCAAATCGAAAGTTGACTGTGTGGGTGTCATCAAAGGTGGAAAAAGTGTCCTAGTGGCAAGAAATGGAATATTGCTTGGATAGCAAATCCATTACATGGAAAGTCTGAGTCGAAGCTCACTATGCGGATGTCATCTGCAGACCGCATTTTTCTGGTTTCCGGGGGAACAGCCTGTGGTGACTAGAAGGCCCAATATACGGAAGTGAGGCTAAGCAGCCATGTGCAGGATGTGACGATTGCTTGGGTGAGCCCATTTCCAGAGCGCTGTGTGTCAGCTCTGCAATTATGGAAACCTCCTTGGATGGTGGGGAATGCCCATGGTCTGCTCCTGCCTTCCCTTGAGGGCTGACCAGGAATGTCTTTGGCTGTTCTAAATGGGCCAGCTGGGATTGGGGATAATACCACAACAGTGAGAGTCAAACATCCTAAGAAACTCCCAGGAAGGTTAATCCGGTCAACAAATGCCCGCAAAAGTTGAATGTGTCGGCTTAACAGCGCAAGAACGCAGCTCTGCTGTAAACAGGCACACACAATCACGTCCATAAAACACTCTCTGGATAAACACTCAAGAAGAAGAAGAAGATATGGAAAGCTAATCCACATAAAAAATTCAGTCCATCACTACTATAAATAGTGTGTATGGACTACGCTTGACTTCAAAGCGAGCAAGCGCCCAAAAAAAAACCACTTTGAGACATTATATTTGTATAGACCAATCATCTCTTAGAAGCAATGTTGTCAATATCATGCCAACTGCTGTAACTTCCCAAGACATTCCCTGAGACCCATTTTGTCTGAGCCAATTTACTACACAGTGCTTTAATTAGTATTTGATGGGAGTTATATTTTAAAACAATGTTTATGATATTTACTTAGAGTTATATGTTAAGACAATATTAATATTTACTTTCAGGTGGATACTGATCTGATGAAGGTACATATTTTGTACCACCCTTCATCGTCACTTTTGGATAAAAGTTCTCAAGATGAAAGTCTTATTGATAATTCACAAAGGGAAAGTGTAACCTTTGACGGTAATTTTAATATATGTTTTACTTTTCCAATAATTAAATAATTGGTGTCCCCCTGAAAACTATCACAGAACAAACTCCACGGAGAGAGGAATATTGACTACCAGTTTAACATTATGTATTTGTTTTGCTAAATTGGTTTAGTATTTTCTTAACTATCACTATAATTTGTTGATTATGTAAAACGTAATTAGATTTGTGAAAGCTGCTCTCACTTTTGTATTTGCATTGCAGTGTTCTTTTACATGTTTCCCTTTCTCTGTGTGTGTTTGTTTCATTCTGCCTCTGTTTCAAATATTTATTATGCCTCTTAATGAATGTGTCTAGCTTGCATGCTGCTTTTACTTGCTCCTAGCAGTCCTAAATTGCACAACAGTGGTGATCGAATGAAATGGCGAGTCATGACCGCCCACGCTTTCCAGCATGGCACATGATTGATTGATTGATAGTCCCACAGGCATGAAAGGGAGCTATACTAATTCTAATGAAAGAAAGGAACAGACCTGGCAGAACCAAATAACTATGAACTCATCAATTTTGTTGTGTAAAGCATTAATAGAGCGCATTATCAATGGCAGACTAATGCTGCATTTGGAAGGAAAACACCTCATAACTCCACAATAATCAGGATTCAGAAAGTACTGATCCACTGAAGGCCCCAAAAACCTATATACCTCAGAAAATAGAGGATGACTTCAGATTGCTACAGAGAGCTCTAGATGCATTAGCTGCAAATAGATGGTGTGTCAGCATAAACACTGACAAATGCAGCACCACTCTCTTTATCCTCTCATCAAAACAAAAGGCAGGTATCATCCAGATAATGGAATAACTCAAGAGAAGATAAAGAACCCACATTGACTGGAGTAACATTTGATGACAGGTTGACATGCAGAAAACACATCATCAAAGCAGCAACAAAAGCCAGAAGGAAGGTAGCTATTATGAGAAAACTAAGTGGAACCACATGGGGATCTAGGCAGCCAGCATAAGGTCACAATATAGTGGATACCATCTCACTGTAGAGTGCCCAGAAACAAGAGAGTTGATAAACTAGCTAAGTAAGGAGCAACAGAAGAACAACCTGATGTACCTGTCACATACCACCAAAAGAAAAGAATCATCAAAATCAGAAAACCCTCAACATGACAATTACTATTTTATGGGCATACCAGAACAAATCATTATTCTGCACCTCAGAACAGAACATAATCGATAGTACAACCAGACGTATACAAAATATTGGTGAATCGGCCATGTACACATGTGGACTGGCATACAGACAGCAGATAACATACTCCAAGACTGCCCAAAATATGACATATCTAGGTAAACCTTCTAGCCTACAGAAACAACAGTGAAGGATAAAATGTTTGGACCACTGAGTAAACTCAAAAAGACAGTGAAGTTTATACAAGAGACAACAATGCAGGTATAGACACATTTCAAATGAACCAAAGAAAATGAGGAAGAGCCTTCCAAGAGTGAAAGCATACACTAGCGGTTTGGAAAGATTTAGAAAATCATTTGATAAAATGTGGAAGATAAGATCAAAAGTAAAGCTGACCAAAAAAAAAATACTGGTGTATTCAAAAATTTATAGAACCCCAGCTAAGCGAAACACAACTTGGACTTAGGAAAAACAAAGGATGCACAGATGCCATTTTTGCTCTTAGACAACTTATAGAAAAATCAATCAAATTAAATGAAACATTCTACTTAGCCTTTGTCGACCAAGAAAAAGCATTTGATAGAGTAGATAGAAACAAGCTGTGGGATATCCTTAAACAATATGGAGTGAGTACACATCTAACAAACCTATGTAGAAGCTTATACAACAACAGTGAATGCATAGTGAGAGCAACTGGAAGACACTCAGAACCCTTCACCATAAGATCCGGAGTGCGACAAGGTTGTGTCCTGTCCCCTCTCTTGTTTATAACATATCATATATAGACAACATATGTAAAGAAACCACCCAAACAGAGACTACAAGAACACCGCATGACGAGATCACAGAAGAAGAACCATCTGCAAATTACCAATACCAAAACCAAACAATACATTCAACTTAACTGTTGTTTGAGTTTGAAGTGACATTCCTTCACACGTACTATCATGCTAGGTTTTTCTATCCAGAGACACTTATTAAGAACACAAAAGTCTTAAACGTGTTTTCCTCATTTTGTTATCATTATTAAAAATTATTCTATGTAAGATACCATTGTAAGGGTGTGAAGTGACAGATCTTCACATATACTGTCATGCCAGGTTTTTCAGTCAAGAGACATGAATTTTCTTTGATTTTCTTACACAGTAGTGTATAGTGGTGTTAATTTGTACTGCATGGCCAAAAATCAGGACTGGGTATCTTGGCTAATGTAAGAGGTAGAGTCATTACCAAACAAAATGGAGTGCACTATATAGCAAGGTTCTCAAATGGGAATGAAGATTGAGACTACCACTGCAGCACTGAAATGGCTTCCCAATATTTCACTTCAATCAATCAATCATGTGCCATGCCGGAAAGCGTGGGCGGTCATGACTCGCCATTTCACTCGATCACCAGTGTCGTGGATCAGCTCAGTGTTCCTGTCTCGTCCATGCCATGTGGCCAAGCCATCCAGGTATTTTCCTCTCAGTCTTCCTCTTGGTCTGTTCCCCTCGATCTTGCCAGTTGTCACTAAGTTCTCCAATCCATTTCTTCTAAAAAAAAAATTTTTGACTGTCTACGTCTAATTTCTCTAATCAGTTTACGATGTTCATTTGTCTCCTGTATTTCACTTACAGAGGTGGTTATCGTCTCTGACTTTCAGTCCATGCTTCAGAAAGTTCAGATTGGATGGTTGTAGCATGAGTGACCACCACTTGTGGAGGCCTCAAACCTTTGTAGATGTGTGTACATCTAGGCCATGCTGGAGTACGCAGAAATGCTAGCCTTGAAAGCATCTATGGGATATTGAAGATTGACAGAGGGATATATTGTGGGCAATAAATGGTGTATGATGATACATTTCATGATGAATCTTATCTATAGTCAAATAGAATGCACAAAAAATACATTTACCTTTAGCTGATACCATCTTCTAGAAGTAATCAGTGTTTTCATAAGAATATAATGTTTTTTTAAATAGCGCTACTTTAAATAAAATAGACAAAGCATCTTTGGACAGTTTTCAGTAAAGAGTAATGAGTGAAAAATGGAGATACTTCATTGACAGAAAAGCAAAAACCACACTGCAACAGAAAAATAAATATATTTAAAATTTTTTTTGCAGATCCCTTAAAGGACGTTGCAGACAACACCAGCATTTTTCAGCTGCCGTTGATGTGCTAGGCAAGATTATGCTCAGTAGTTTGAATATATACATGTATAAAATATATACATATATGTAAAATGTGGAATCTGCAAGGACATTGTGGTTAGTGTACTTTCTTACCAAGACAATGGCCAGGGTTTAATCCCAAAGGGCAGAATTACTTTTTCAAACCCATGCTGTACATTGCTTTTCTCTAGTGCTGCTCTGGTTAAACTCGGTTTCATGAAATGGAAATTATGCACTTTTCTAGGGATTTTCTGATAAAAGAAAGGTAGCAAGAAAGGGAACTGTCACCCCACCTCATTATTATCAAGCCCTTTGTAGACTTGGTCATGATGGCAAAATTGTGCAGCCATATTGTTCTAGGGATGACGTAGACATCCTTACAGCAACCCTCCTTAGTCGCCTCCTACAACATGCATGGTAGGTTGCAGAGTTACAGTTCTTTGCTTCCCTTATGGACCCTGGTAACACGCAAGTGGCCATGGGACTACCTTTGCCTTGTATATGTATTTGCTCTTTTCTGTCTTTAATTTGCAGAGCCTGTGGATGCTATTCTGAAGCCAGGCTCATTGCAATGTATGGATGTCAATCAGAATGGGCTGTATGTTGCTGGCAAGGTAGGACATTTAGTCTTGACTGCAGTACAGTAGTTACCAGTTTCTTTACATATAATTTCACCTGATTATTGTTTGTTTTATTCTCCAGTTACATTGATTTGATTTTATTATGCAAATCTCACTCTTTAATTCTCTCAGTCTCAGAGGATTTTATAACAGATGTCAAAATGGACATTTACCACAATAGAAAATGTGTTATATTCAAAGAAACAATAAAACTGTCTTTAAACTGTCATTTACTGCCTATAGTACCTTGCGGTGTAGGACAGGGGGTACTTAAGCCTGTGGAATTAAGGCTGCATAGCTAGTGCAGTCGCCGCGAATTGTGCAGGTTAGGGTTTTCTTTTTGCCCCGGACAGAAAAAACTCCAAGCCTTACAGAGGAATCGAACCCGGGTCTCCCAAAGGAGAGCACGGCATTCTAGCCACTCGGCGAGCCGCTAAAGAAGCAATATGTAGAATAAAAGGACTTTTTTTTTACATGCCTTGTAAGTGCACTGTTCATATTGTGCTATTCCTATAATTTTAGGTCGGTGTGATATTGACCATGTCATCCACTGAGTGCCGATTGGTCTATAAAAATATATATATATAAACATATACAGGGTGTATTCTTAATGACTGTGCAGTGTTTGAAAACATTCCCGGTCCAAGTTTTGTATTTACCTATTATGTTGCATGAACGTTGAAGAGGGTGAATACAAAACTTGGACCGGCAATAATTTCAAACACTACACAGCCATTAAAAATACACCTACTACATCCCCTTGTTTCTGAGCTTGGACAGGGGAAGAAGAACTCTGCAACATAGCCCTGTGAAGATGCTACTTTGGTATTGAGTTGAGAGAAAAGTCTCTACACCAAACTCACTCTGATAGATGCAAGCCCTTTCTCAGGGCTCAAGTGATCTGAATGCCATTGCATCAGACATACAGAGTTAAAACTCAGTCTTCTAGAGAGTTCACCAACCAATCCTACGCCATACAAACTTGTTTTAAGAGCAACATTTTAAATTTTGTAACCCTTCAGGTCAGTAACATTCGACTAGCTTTACTAGTTTAATGCATATTTGTCTCATTCCATCACCCACACCACCACCTTCTTTTGAGCCTAGTCTTTTGACAAAGTTATATCTTTGTTACACTTTGCCATTGTATTATTATGGAAATAATTCACTTACAAGTGAAATATACACCCCATCCTCGTAATCATAAAGGCGTGGAGTTTTTTCTGTCCGGGGCAAAAAGAAAACTCTAACCTGCACAGTTCGCGGGGACGGCACCAGCCATGCGGCCTTAATTCCACAGGCTCAAGACCCTCCTGTCCTACATAGCAAAGTACTATAGGCAGTAAATAACAGTTTGTTTGACAGTATAATATTAAGTGGTAAAAAAATGAGGAAGTGAGGAAGAAACAAGGATGTACTGGCTGACATATCACATATCATTTTCACAGTTCATAAACACATGAAGGCTGTATTAACCAGATTGCCCTAACATACACAACATGTATTCATTTTTGTGTGTTTATTGCATTTTTAACACTTTTATTATATATTGTCAATTAATGCATTAAATCCTGCAATCTATTTTTTGTGTCCTTGTTATTCAAATTCACTATGGGAAATTAAATTTTAAATATTGTGTCCCCGATAAGAATATAAACATTGAATAACCTGTCATTGACACAAATAAAGTGCAAGTGGTTCTCTTCTTTTCTTCCACCTTTCATATGTCAATGACCAACTTATTTTGTCAAGCCTTTTGCACATTTGTAGACTTGATTATGATTGGTTGGATTTTGCAGCCTCAAGTTTTCTAAGGGATGAGATAGCCTGTCTTATGTCAGCCCCATTAGATGGCTCTTACGATATACTAGGCAGGCCGAGAGAGGGATCATGCTGCATGGGCAACACATGGTTTCTTTATTTTAGCCCAGGCTTTGTGCTATGGAGAGGCAATAACTCCATCCCTGGTCTTAACCGGTCTCGGAATCAAAGCGAGAGGCAACTGTTATGGGTTATAAGTCCTTGTCAGTTGGCGTAGACATGGGGCGCCACGCATTGCCTCTGATGGTGGGAGACACCTACAGGTGTCACTGATCAGCTACCGCCCGCCTCAAGCTGGGCAGCCCCCAGCCAATTGGGTGCTGATCCACCACAGCCTGCCTGCTTCAATGGGTGCTTGGGGCTAGGACAAAATCTGGATCGCAGGTTGTAAAACCAATGCACCAGGTACTAATAAAAAGAATAGAAACCTCAAGCTACGGCTTGCAACCTGGAACGTGAGAACCATGTGTCCAGGATTTTCCACTGACTTGACAAATATTGACGATGTGAGAAAAACGGCTGTGATTGATGCTGAACTCAATCGTCTTAACATTGATATTGCTGGCCTGCAGGAGACTCGCCTCACTGAGGAAGGGTCACTCAGGGAAAACAATTACACCTTTTTTTGGAAGGGAAGAGGGCAGGCAGAAAAAAGGCAACATGGTGTGGGCTTTGCAGTGAAGAATTCGCTACTGGGAATGATTGATATCCCAGCTGGAGGTAATGAAAGATTATTATCACTGCGCTTGGCAACCTCTTGTGGATTTGCCACCATTGTCACTGCATATGCACCGACACTCGCTTCCTCTGATGATGTGAAGGATACGTTCTATGAGCAGCTAGACTCTGCGATCAAGGCAGTTCCAAAATCCGACTACATTTATATGCTCGGTGATTTCAATGCTTGTGTGGGCAAGGACTCGAGTTCATGGCCAGTGTGCCTTGGAAAATACAACATCGGTCGCATGAATGAAAATGGGCAAAGGCTGCTGGAGCATTGCACTAGAAATGACCTATGTATTACAAACTCCTTTTTTAAAACAAAAGAGATGCATAAGGTCACATGGAAACATCCAAGATCCGGCCATTAGCACCAGCTGGACTTCATCATCACACGGAGACAACATCTGAACCATACATCATTACCTCGAAGTTACCACAGTGCTGACTGATACAGATCATTCTTTGGTTGTTGCAAGGGTTAGACTGAGACCAAAGAGAATCTACACAGTTAAACACAAGTCTAGCCCCAGAATTAATATTACTAACACTCACGATCCTGGAAAGTGCTTTGAATTTCAACAGAAACTTGAAGACGCTTTCAATGATACATCAGAAAATTGTATAGTAAATGATAAATGGAGTAAACTTAAAAAAACTATTTATAAAACAGCGGTAGGGGTTTACAGCACTGTGGATCATAAGAGGCAGGACTGGTTTGCGGCAAACAGCCAGATACTGCAGCCCTTGATTGATAAAAAGAAGATAGCTCTCTTAAGAAACAAGGAAAGACCAACGCGTAACACTCTGAGTGAGCTGAAGCAAGGGAGGAAGGATGTACAAAAGGCTGCCAGGCAGTGTGCGAATGACTATTGGATCAAGTTATGTGAGTCCATTCAAATCGCAAGTGATAAGGGAAACATCAGAAGCATGTATGAAGGGATAAAGAAAGCCTGTGGTCCAATGATCAAAAAGAAGTGCACCGCTGAAAACCTTGACTGGAGAAATCATCACTGATAAGAAACAGCAGATGGATAGATGGGTTGAGCACTATTTAGAGCTTTATTCAAGTGAGACCAAGCTAGCGGATGATGCCCTCAACGCCATAGAGGCCCTGCCAACTCTTGACCACCTGGACACACTTCCCACTATAACAGAAGTTAAGTGTGCTATAAATGAGCTTGCATCTTGCAAGGCTCCAGGTAAGGATGGGATTCCAATAGAGGTAATCAGGAGTGGGCAAGACACACTCGCTCTACAGATCCACCAGCTAATAGAGCTATGTTGGCGAGAAGGACAAGTCCCACAGGATTTCAAAGATTCAAACATCATAACGCTGTACAAGAACAAGGGAGATCGGAGCGACTGTAACAACTATAGGGGTATCTCACTTCTGTGTATTGTTGGGAAAGTATTTGCCAGAATTGTCCTGCACAGACTTCAAGTCCTGGGAGATCAAGTCTACCCCGAATCACAGTGCTACTTCCGTCAGAACCGGTCTACCATTGATATGATATTCTCATTGCGACAGATGCAAGAAAAATGCCGGGAACAAAATCAGCCACTGTTTATTGCCTTCATTGACCTCACAAAGGCATTCGATTTGGTCAGTCGTGAGGGTCTGTTCAAAGCACTAAAGAAGATTGGCTGCCCACCAACTCTTCTGTCCATTGTGGAATCGTTCCACACAGGCATGAAGGGTATAATCAAGTTTGATGGCTCAACTTCAGAAGAGTTTGAAATCAAGAGTGGAGTTAAGCAAGGTTGTGTACTAACCCCCACCCTCTTTGGGATATACTTTTCACTTCTACTGAAATATGCCTTTCGTGATCAGGATGACGGTATATACATACACTCACGCTCAGATGGTGGCCTCTACAATGCTCACAGATTGAAGGCCAAGACCAAAATTAGCAGGGTACTAATCAGAGAGTTGCTTTTTGCTGATGATGCTGCGATTACGACCCACTCTGAGGAAGAATTACAACATCTACTATCTGCATTCTCCAATGCTTGTTCTGAATTTGGTTTAACAATTAACAAAAAGAAGACACAGATTATGTCACAAGGTGCACATGGTGAGCCATCAATCTTTATTGACGACGTCAAACTGGAGATAGTAGACCATTTTACATATCTAGGATCAGAGGTAAATAGCAAATTATCCCTCGATCAGGAAATCAACATCAGGATTGGCAAGGCAGCAACAACAATGAACATGTTAGCAAAAAGAGTCTGGGAGAACAGGAAGCTTACTGCCAAAACAAAAGTCCTCGTCTACCAAGCCTGTGTCCTTAGTACTCTTCTTTATGGCAGTGAAACCTGGACAACTTACTCACGCCAAGAGAAACGTTTAAACAGCTTTCATATGCGGTGTCTGCGAAGAATACTTGGTATTAAGTGGCAAGACAAAATCACAAATACTGAAGTATTGGAAAGATCAGGTTGTGTGACGGTGTATTCCATGCTCAGTCTTCGTAGACTTAGATGGATAGGACACGTTAGGAGGATGGATGATGGTAGAATACCAAAGGACATCTTTTTTGGTGAATTACAGACGGGTAGGAGATCTCAGGGTCGGCCTCTACTACGATACAAAGATGTGTGTAAGAGGGACATGATTGATACAGGCATTGATAATGCACATTGGGAGCACGTCGCCGCTGAACGTGTTGCATGGAGGGCAACTACCAGAAATGGAATAAAGACAAAGGAGAAAATGATTGCAGATAAAGCACACACAGAGCGTGAGAGACGTAAGATGGTGCAAAATGGTGGAAGTGACCATGTTTTCACATGCACCTACTGTGGGCAAACATTTGCAGCAAGAATTGGCCTTACCAGCCACACTCGCCACCGCCATGGATCGTAGTTATTAAGCCTTTTTGAAGCACAATGTACCAAACTATCGTCTGTCAAGACGGAAAGGTGCCAATGAACGATATACCTGGCAGGTTGCAGTGTCGCTATTCTTGACTTCCCTGATGGGCCCTGGTGACACACAGCCAAAGTGGCTCTCACTTGCATCAACAGTTTTTAATATTAATAGTGTCAATATTTTACTACATACAGTGTGAATGCATGAATTAAAAATTTTCTTTTCTTCTCTCTGTTTACAGGATGGCATCATTCGCTTGCTTGATGTTACTGGAGAAAAAATTACTTTGAAAGAAGAAATTGCTGTCAACTGTCCAGTATCATCTCTTGCATTTAGTCCAAATTATCTAATTCTTGCATGGGGTTCACCAAATGTAATCCCTTTTAATCCATTTCTTGATCACTAAATGTTAATGTTTATTTGCATCTCTGTTGCAGCAGAATCAACATGTTATTATTAAACGCTTCACAGTTCTTTTATAAACAGCACCTTAATAACTCATGATAACATCAAAGTAAAAAAATTCCAAAACATGAAGTGTAGGTTAGCAATAGAAAATTACAATTACAAAAAGAACAGTGGACATTATAGTGATAAGGCTTCACCAGTGAACAAGACGAGATAAACTACAACAAAATATAAGTAATGGAAATGACAGTAAAGAATCTGCATTAATATATAGTCGTATGGAACCATGTGTAATCAAAATAAGCAGATAGACATTTGTGATATTTAACCTAGAGACTTCAGATGTAATGTAGTTGTATTTTTGTTGTTGTTGTAATTGTAGATTGATTGATTGATTGATTGATTTAGGAATCGACATCACAGCATTCGGGGCATTCCCATAAGTGCTCCGTCCCCATCCTCAGCAGCCAGTGAAGAGTTCAACACTAATAGTACCAGTAGCAATCTGATTATAAGTCCGTCTCGCCTTTCCTCTGAGCGTTGAGCATCGGCCAGATCCCTTTGTCACTCCTCGTTGTCTCATTCTTGCCAGACCATGGTAATCCATTTGCTCCTCCGAGGTGTGCACGTGCTCCCACAAGGCCGCAACCACGTCTGCCTTGTCATGTATCAATACTCCACCAAGTTCTGCAGAGCCAGCCAATCTGTCCGCCTGTTCATTTCCCAGCACACCGGCATGCCCCGGAGAAAAGATCCAGGCGATGCTTGTCACCCGTGAATTCCGAAGCGAAGCAAGCCACTCCGTACGAAGTCTGCCCGTCCTCACCCTCGTCAGCATGCTTTCTGAGTCAGTTACAATCACGATGTGTGTGTGTGTGTCGTATTCTCCATCCAGCGGAGAGCCGCAGTGACTGCCTCCACTTCCATTCTTAAGCTGGATGTTGTGGTATCATATGCCAGGCTCTCCTGCCCCAAACATCGACCATTAGCTTTGGCTATGAACCCCCAGCCACTTCTCTCACCTCTTGACACCGAACCATCTGTGTAGATAATCACATCACTCAAGTGAGCATTGTCCTGAATTAGTTGCTGGATTTCCACTTCCGTGGCCCCTGTTGGCCACTCCCTGCACTACCGGCTTAATGTAATTATAACTCTGCACAAGTCTGACTGCTCCGCTGGTACTCTGACCCACTCCTCTCCACGTCTAATGTTCTCCAAGGGGCACACCTGTCTGATCGTATCCTCCGCCTGAGCCATCCATGATTTCCCTCTTATCAGTCGCTGACCCTTAACTGCGTCCAGCGCCTCATGCAGTGGGTGGTCTGTGTCTGCAGCCACTCTGAGGTATGCCTTCGCCTGCATCACCTTGAGCCTACCAGCAACAGTCGGCAGACCAAGGATGTAACGCATACACACTACTGGGGTGTCTCTAGTGCATCCCAGAATGACCCGCATAGCTTCGTTCTGTATGCGCTCTAACTTCACCAGCTGACTCTCTGAGACAGTGAGCAGACCTAATCCATAATCAATTACTGAGAGGATCAAGTGCTGGTATAGTGTGAAAAGCATTCTCTGCTCTATGTCCATTGCAGCCATAGTTTTAAGTGCATTGAGTCCCTTTTGAGATCTTGTCACGACCGTCTCCACATGGTCCTTGGATAGGCTCCTGTCAAATGTGATCCCCAGATACTTCAGTTTGTTCTCTCTGCTGACATTTCTACCATCCATCGCGAGGCTTGGGACATCAGCTCTTACAATCCTGTTACCCAGAGAGCACCACAAAACAGCCGCCTTTTCTGGGTGGATGACAGCACTCATTTCTGTGCACCAGTCAATCACTTTATCTACTGTAATGTAATTGTAGATTTATAAAGCTAATCTGCATCTCATTGTCCAATAAGTTACATTTCCACAGTATTACTGCTGTTAAACCTAGTTCATTTATATATGAAAATATCAATGATGCTATAAATTATTTGAATGCTGTGTGTATTAAAATTGTCTTCATTGTTTCTAATTGCCATATTGTTAGTCGTCTTCTCTCCCGTATAAACTTGTTGGTGGCGCATGCCATCATGGCACTAATGAATATCGTCAGCATGTCTTTGAAGGTAATTGTTTTCATTGTTACTAATGAATATCTTCAGAGTATCTTTGAGGGTAATTTATTATCTACCACTGGACGTTGTGCATGATCATGAACACAGAGTGTACATTTAAAAACATGAACATATGTACAAAATATGTTATCATCATTCAGTGCCTAGTTGGCTGGCGTGGGCGATAATGCCTCTCCAAAAATTATGATCTCCGACGTCATGGATCAATTCATGTGTTGACTCCCTTCTATGCCATGACAGTAGACTGTCAAGAATCTTCTCCCACTGTCTTCCTCAATCTCTCTTTCCGCAAATCTTTCTGGTTGTCACAATATGTTCCAGTTTTTGTCTTCTCATAATATGGCAAAATATATTATGAATATAGCAAACCATTGGTTGCTCAGTTTTGGAACTTTCTCTGCAAAACGTTGTCTGGGCTCTGTTCAATTTACTTTCAATACTAATTTACTGGTTATATTTGTGATTGTTATCAAGTCTGTCTGCTCTAGTTATAATTACACACTTTGCTGTTATCATTTCCTAGTTTCCTAATTTATGTGTCTCAGACTGTACAGTGAGTATTTTAAAAGTCAATAAATTGAGTGAACACATTTAATGTATTGGTTGAAAAAATGTAATCATTTGATAGATGTTCAAGCTCAGTGGCCACTCTAAGCAACTTGAAATGACTTAAGGTTAATATAGAAATTATAGGGTTACTCAGAAGTTTAAGCTAAAGAAAAGAGTAAAAGCAAAAACCCATAAAATGCCAATTAGACATACTGGGGATGTGGTGTTACACATATATTTTCCACGATCAACTGGCAGCAGAGATTGAACATGGTCATTATTTCATTGTCTACCATTACTTTCCAAGAGAAATCTCTGGTACTCATTTTACCAGTCTAGGCTGACCACAGGTTAATTCTAGTCATGAAAAATTAATCCTGCTGAACAATTCATTCTAAATACTGCTGTTTATTAATTTTGTTTCTCTAAAATATGTGAGCAAATATTTAAAACACTTTAAACTTATCAAATGTTTGTTTTGTTTCAAAACATTTTAAATAGGGAACCATACAGTATTACACATGTGGCAATGTGAACTCAACATCCACTTTACTGGCAGTGCATAATGGAAACTTTGTGGGTGTTGGTGGACTGCCTTTAGGATCAGATTGCGCTGTGGTAACTGAACATTGTAACGTTTGTGAATATTGTACTCACTGTGCATGACAATTGAAATACATGGTATATTTTTAATGACTGGGGGTTCTTAAAAATATTGCTATTACAAGTTTTGTATTTACCTTTTATATAGCATGAACTCCACAGTGGGTGAATACTTCTTCTTCTGCGTTCATCTGGAGTTGTTTTTTTTCTTTTCTGGACGTGATTACGTTGTGCCTGTTTACAGCAGAGCTGCGTTCTTGCGTCGTTAGGCCGACACATCCGACTTCTGCGGGCATTTGTTGACCGGGTTAACCTTCCCGGGCAGGGTGAATACAAAACTTGGAACAGCAATATTTTCAAAAACCCCACGGTCATTCAAAATACACCCTATGTTATTATTATTTTTAATAGAAACTCAGAGTCCTGATAATGAGAGTTGTTTGCACAGTTCTCCTAGACTGCTTGCATGTGCTGGAAGGGTCTTTTCAACAATTGCAGAGATAACAAGGCCAAGTGAGCCAAGAAAGTGGTCATTGTTGGGAAATATGGTACCAAATTTGGTGCTTTTCTAGGAAGCCTTTCAAGAAGATAGAAGACAGAAGTGATTCAGCAAATTGTGGAGAGGGAATCTATTACATAGCTAGCTAGTTTTTATTTATTTAATCAGCTGACAAATTATCCTCACCGCACATCAAATCATTCAGTCCTCAAGTGCCAAGATTCATTCCTCACTTTCTTCCTCAGAGTGTAGCATCTGATGACATTAGTTTTGTGTTGTTTTACTATTCTTCTTCTACAATTCTGCATGGTGCTCTAGTCTGATTTGACCCCTTTTGACTTGATGTTCTTGATGATCAAGGTTGCAGATTCAAAGTCATTACTAGATTCATTTAATTGCCCTGACTCTCTAAGGGCATTCAGTATTTCAGCTTAGTCCATTGCTCATTTGTTTTCCACAACACTGGCTTCACATGCACGCACGCATGCACACACACACAATAAGAACACCCACCCACCTGCAAGCCCATAAGCCAGTTTATTTCCTTTTACACTGTGGCCTGGCATAAAAATGACGTTGACTTTTACATCATTTTGACCTCCTTAGAGACTCTACCATTATCTTCGAGCGCAGCTGATCTCAATCTTCCTGAGCATACTCATTAAGTGACAGAGAAAACATGCCAAGGTGAAAGTCTGTGTTTCCAGCCATGCTGTTACCTTAGGAATCCCTGAAGTGGAAAAGAGGAGTTGATATTTGATAATGCAACAGATGTTCAAAAACTGTAGTCAGTGGTGTTTGGATGTACTCAACAACTGCCGCAGTACAAGTCAGAAGTTCTTTTTACATTCTAGGGAAATGATGGAAATGTCAGTAAAACTTTTTGTTGATAAGAAAATAAATATGTGCTGCCACATACATTTACTGCACATATTTGTGGCCAGAAGCAAACAACATAATGATGAAATTGGTTTAATAGTTAAATGTAGGTTCACTCACAATTTTAACACTAGTAGCTTATATAAAAAATATTTTCTCACAACACTACACAGCATAGAGAGAACTGTGAATAATGAATGTTTAGAGAAGTCAGTTTATTCATACTGAAATGTAAGGATTATCATTGTAATTTCCAGTCACTCAGAGAAGATGGTCTTCTGCAAGTATGGAAAATAACCGATGGAACATTCATATCAGAATTGAACATTGGTGAATGGGTGAGTACACTACCATAATGTTTTATTTACAATGTCTCAAAGAAAAACTAGTAACATATGTATTTTTTTTATGCTGTAAGTATGTAAAGGACCATTTTTACATGCCTTGATGCCCATTGCTCATATGTTGCCAGTCCCACATTGTATAGGCCAATGGGCACTCTAGGGGTGATGTGATCAGTACCACGCTGGCTGTCTTTACTTTCAAAGACCTGGTACCCATTTTAGGCTGGGTTGACTTGGAAGCCCAGATCAATGTAAGACATCTGCCTCATTGGACATGTGATCCATGGTCATCGGGACAGCATTCAAATGTGCTAACCACTGTGTTGCCATGGCTATTTTGATGCTGTGCCAATGGATAAATATTTATGTGTTTGCTGATGTTATGCACAAATAATTTAGTAAGCGTGCATGTTAATAAATGAGGTAGCAAAGCCTGTTACATGCATAACAATTTTATTATTATTCATTTTTTGATTAATTGCTGATTTAGTCATAAAAAGGGAAACAGTTAAAGCTACACAATATTGCAACACATTTTTCAAGTTGTATCATGCCATCGATTGAAAATGACTCACATTGCTGCAACACTGCAAGTAAATTTTCTACATCATAACGTCAGACCCATACAGTCAACCATATGTACGAACAGCTACAGCGCTTCCAATGTATGGTGTTTGAACACCCACCTTAGACCTGACTTGGTACTCAGTGGCTTTAATCTATTCTGATGCAAAGAAACACCTAGCTAGAAAGAGAAATGAAACCGATGACCAAATCCAGCAAGCTTGCAATATCCCGCTTGCAGGACCTTGACACTGATTTCTTGTGGACTGGAATAAATACCTTGGTATACAAATGGAACAAATGCCAAGACAAGTATGGAGATTATGTTGAAAAGTAATGTTTGACAATGTTAATTATTAGCTATCTTTAGGTTTATATATGAATAAGCAAATTCATAAGTCATGCCTTGTTACCTTAATTATTGAAAAATCCTTGTAGACATAGGTGACTTTTATGTCTTTTTGTTTTTATTATAGTTATGGGAAATCAGTCATAAGTCATGAGTTCCAGATATATTTATGTATATGGGTGTTTATTTAATTGTTTACAGTTAAGCTTATGTGATGAATTTCACTTGATGTGGCACTTTTAATGTACCTCTGACATTTTCCAGTGTTTTATTCACTTCTTGTCTTCATCTGCCATGCCACGTTAAGTAAACAGTTAACTTTAGGTACTGTACACTTATGTCATTGATCTTTCTAAAGTTTAATTATAACAATCTTTAACAACTAATTTCTACAACCATAAGTTATTGATATGCTCCGTAGCTTTCACTAAGCATTGAAGAGCTGTCATAGATAATTTTGAGTGTTTTATTTTGAAACTGTATATTTGTATAGAACATATTTCTTATTGTCGATTTGGTAATTGTTATTATATTATTATGTTCTTGCCATTTTCACCTGTTTTGTGATCTCAGATGTCCTGGGGTTGTTATTGTCTCTTTTTCTTTCATATTTCACACAAAATACATATATATCCAAGTTGTGAAACATTTGATGATGTGTAAACATTTGAAATTATTCAATTATTTTGCAATATTTTTCTGTATTCTAAAAGGCTGAAGCATTAGTATGCAGCCGTCTAGCCCAGTATGCTGTAGCAGGAACCAGATCTGGAAACTTGTGTTTTATTGACCTTACAAATACTCAAAAACCAAGGCTGATAGTGAAACAAAGGCTGTTCAGACAACCTATTAAGCACTTGGTGTAAGTTTCATTGTTACATTAGTTTGTTCTTGCAGTCGCAGGGCATTTTGTAGTTCCCATGAGAAAATGTAACTTTTAGTGCAACATAATTTAAAATTATTATATTAGAAATAATGACTGCATATGGTTTTTACAAAACTGACTCTAAACATGTTTTTAAAAAACTATATTGAAATTCTGAAATTTTGATGTTAAATCACATACATTTTGAAGGAATATTTTTTATGGTTTACATTGTCTGTCTGTATTTAGTAAAAATTAAATGTTTAAAAACAAAAACACCAAACCACAAGTTCTAATATTAGATATATAGTTACAACTTAGAAGCCACTGTGAAGTTGTGGAAGGATGTTGCCTGAAACAATTCAACGTCAAGAATAGAAAATAAATTCATTGGAAACTCATCACAATGCAACAAATTCAGGCCAAACAAAGCAGGTACTATATACTAGGAATGTAGAGGAAGACTGCTGATAACCAATCCTGGACAGTATAAGGTACATGTCACTTGTTTTCCTGAGAGGAAGTTGGAATCAACAAGCACATCTTCAAACTTATTATCTGTTGGGATTATTGACTGACTTTTGTCTACACTCCTCTCTTCTGTCTTCCCTTCCATATATCTATTTCTTTCACTCTCTCTCTGTTATTCCTTCAACACATACTCCGACAACAGTTCCTTTCAACAATAAACAAAAGATTTATTAATAAAAACTATGTCTGGTGTATGTATGGATAGTGTCTATGTAGTTGGTATGTTCTTCTAGTGTGGAGGCAAGATAAGATGTTGATAGATAGTCTCCGTAATCTTCTCCGGCATATTCAACAGGCCAAAACATCAGATATCAAACACAGAATTAGAACGTTCTCACCCGGTATGATCCGTTCAGCTTGGGTCTTGACTTAATCCAATTCTTGAAAAACACAAACAATTGTTCACCACAGTAACACCGTACAGTAATGTGATCACGGTAAGTCCTTTCCGTAGACAGAGTTTTCAGTTTTATGTTGTTATAATCCATCAGTGAAAACACCTCACACCTGTCCACAGTTATTTAACCGTTTTCTGAATATATGTACACTGGTCTAGGGTTCTTCCCTGTTTCGTTTAGGTGAGTACTAAATGAAAATGTTTTATCCTATTTTCTATGCTTGAATAAAGTTTCTTCTCTAAGGTTCACCAAAACCTGTTTTTTGACATTCGTTAAGTCACCCACTTTGCATTTGCTATAGTGATATACTTTCACTGCACCTGTGAAGTGCCTGATTAAATTAAAATGTCTTTCCTGTATTATCAACACTGCTTTCTCTGTACAAGAGATGTACTGGTTGATCTTCTTTGATAGGTCAGGCTGTGTAGTAGAACCTTATATATCTAGAATTAATGATACTCCAAGCATTGAAATCTATTAGCACACAATCACTTCTATCCCATTTCCCGGGATGATTTCTTTGCTATTTTCAGGAGACATAAATCCAGTTTGCCGTCCCTTTCGGTAGCACACACTAACCCAACCATCCCAGTTGCTACTATTTATATTGGGCCTTCCGTTCTTCGTTAGTGTTTGATGTCCATACATCAACAATCGCCTTTGTCGTTCCCGTAACATCAAAAGTTCAGTGAAATCACGTATACGTCCGGGCGCTCCGTTCTCCGCTGTTGAGCTGGTCCTCTGTCCATCGCTCGTTTGCACTTCAAAGCATTCTCCGTTCATTTTCCCGTCGGCCGATACTAGCGGGAGTCACTGCCCTCGGCGCGTACCTGTATCCTATTTTTATATTCGTAGGTCAATGCTCGTGAATTTTATTCCTCCTCGCAGAATGAAGTACACAATTGTGTACTCTTCATCCCTGTAGTTTTGATTCTTATGATCCTCCAACTTATTCCTCTTCCTCTGGAGTTGGATGTCTAGATAAGAAATCCGCTCCTACATTCTCCTTACCAGGGATGTATTCCACTGTGAAGTCCTGTTGCAACAACAACGTCCATCACATCCACCGTGCGTTGAGCTTCTCTGAAGTAGCTATTAACATCACGTGTTGATGATATGATTGGATCCTCACCTGGATCAACACCTCATCCAGTAGGCGACCTCATATGCACCTCATATGCACCCTACCGAAACTAGTGTTGGCTCATCGCTCCTGTACGTTCAGTCGACCTCCTTTCCACTGGCGTAAGCGATGGTTCACAATACAGACGGATCGTCCCATCCTGATTGTAACACTGCTTCCATGTCCTCTTGGTTTCCCCCGGCTTTGCCTCTGGGGATGTTCCGCCTCGTCCTCCTTGGACCGAGTCGTCTTTCCCAAATCTCCTGGACTTTTGCTTCCAGGACCATCTTGGGCGAGATTGTATCTGGTCAGCCAATCTTCGGTTGGAGTCCTGGGTATTTCTCGCCTTTCCCGACGTTACCCACCCCTTCTGAACTTGGTTACCGGTGAAACTTTCACTCTTGTCCTTTCCCTGACTTGTGATTTCCCTCCTCCTGTCGTTGGGTAAATCTGACCTATCACGTACTGTCCCATAGGCCCTCCTATGTTGTACTGGCGATCTCTGGTCTTCGTCTGGACTGGTAACTTTTGTCCCAATGGCTGCCATCACCATAAAGTGCGAAGCTTTGCTCCCGGATCTCTCTTCATATTTCCTAATGAGATGTCTAGGGAGATTTTTCTTCTCTTCCCCGATCCGTATTTTGTAGATGTTCTTGGACACCACCTTTTCCACAGGATAAGGTCCTTTCCATCCTACTTGGAGTATATTGGTCTCTGCTGGACCCCACACTTCCACTTTGTCTTCCACTTTAAAAGCTATGTTACTCTTAGTCCGCTTGTTGGGTGGTGCGTTCTGGCACTCCGAACAAGACTTCAACCACCGGCGTACATCTCCGGTCATTCCTGGCCAGCAAAAATGGCCGGAAATTTGCTGCAAGGTCTCTCGGACACCCATATGTCGATTCTCGCCTATGATGTGTCCACTCTGAAGAATGTGAGGACGGTGGGTCTCTGGAACCACCCACTGCTCGTGCAGGTTATCTCCCCTCCCAGCTCTCCGATAGAGTAGTCGATTCTTCAGAAAGTACTGTCCCCGTTCTGGTAGCTCAGCACTTCTTTGCAGCTTCCTGTAGCAAGGATGCAACGTAGTATCCTTCCTCTGGGCAGTATGCAATTCTCCTATCCCTGAGTTGTCGCATAGTGTCTCTGCCTCTCTTTCCTTCCCGTGAGATCCACTGACTACTGTTCCCTTGTGGGCTGGCTGTTTGGGCATTCCCAAAAAGACATATTTCGTACCAAGGATCATGGGAAATAAGGAGTCAGATAATACAGCAGCTGGAATAATGCCCGTGACGTACCTGGATTTAATCTCCACCTTGGCGATTGGCAGCGTCATGGTAACAGCACTCCTCATTGCCGGCTGTATTTCTATGGTCTCCCCTGTAAGTTGGTCTGGGCTTACCAAGCTGGCATCCACCACCGCTTCCCCATCCAAACCGGTATCGTAGAGACAAACAACCTGCTGGCCATTGACTTCAATCAGTTCGACCACAGGTGGCCTCTCTTGGTCCGGAGTGTCTTCCATCTCCTTGACCGTTTCCTTGCCTTCCTCTTTTGATTCCTCGAGGTTGGTTATGCAATTGGCGTCTTCTGCCTTGCATCTGCAGTCCACAGTATTATGTGTTGTCGACTGGCAGAGTGTGCACCATGTTCCCTTCCTAGGTTTCCGTGTGTCTTTTTTGTTCCTTTCTCCTTCGCCGATCTCAGCCTTGTCTGTGATCACCGTCGTAGGAATCACTTTGCATGCTGCGAAGTAAGAACTTTTAGGTTTCGATCTGCAGTCCTTCGTGTTATGAGATGGCACTTTGCAGAATGAACACCACTTCTCCGACCACTGTCGTTTCGCTGAAGAATTCGAGGTGCTCTGGTTTCCTTCCTTCACCTTCTCTGAACTCTCCTCTGTGTGCTTTATATAAGGTTCCACTTTTTCTCCTTCCCAGGTTTTAGGCTTCTTTTTCTCTTGTTTCTCCTGACCTTTGGTTTGTATACTGAGTTCCGCAGCCTCCCCATGTACCTCTACGAATCGTTCCGCCAGCTTATTCACAACATCAATCCGTTCCGCCCCTTGTTCTCCCAAGAAGGTTCTGAGAGGTTTCGACATTTGCTTTCGCATCTGGTCGACCACCATCATCTCTTCGAGACTCTCATAATCCCTCTTGAATTCTGCCAAGTCCATCCATTTCTGGAGATAGGATTTCAGCCTCAGACTGTAGGCGGCGAATAGTTCTCCCGGCTCTCTTCTAGACGATCTAAACTTCTTCCTATACGTTTGTGCTGTGACTTCATAATGTTTCATCAAAGCGGCTTTTAATTCCTCGTACTGATTTTCCTGTCCTGGTGGTAGGCGTGTGTAGACCTCGTAGCCTGAACCACGTAAAGCCTGGGATAATTTAAGAGCCCATCTGGTTCTATCCAGTCCCATAGCGACTGCCATAGCCTCGAACCGATCCAAAAACTGGTATATCTTCTCTTTACTTTCATCAAAGACCGCCAAGGGAAACTTCATGGCATGGTAACCCTGCCCAATCATGTGGGTTGCCCCAGGTGAAGATGAACTTCCTTCTGCTGCCTCTATTTCACCCTTAGTTTGTGTCTTGAGTTCTAACTCTTTCAAGCGGTATTCATGTTCCATTTCTTGTCTCCTGGCAGTCTGTTCCATTTCCAGTTTCTTGGTCTCCTGGTCCATTTCCAGTCGCTTGGTCTCCTGTTCCAGTTTCTTGGCCTCTTGTTCCATTTCCAGTCGCTTGCTCTCCTGTTCCAGTTTCTTGGCCTCTTGTTCCATTTCCATTCGTTTGGTCTACACCTCTATTCTTCTCACTTCCAACTCGGCCTTCCGATCTTCTCGTTCCGCTTGACGAATCTCTCGCTCTCTTTCCTGGATGTAATCAGTTAGTTCCGAGCCAGCTAAACCAATTTCCTCCCCGTTGGCCCTTAGTTCTGCTGTAGTTACTTTAGGAGTTGCCATAGTTAAGAATGTAAGTCCGCAAATAGAGTACAGACCCCTCAAGCAATAAAGAAGTCCTTCCTATAAACAGATAATCTACCTAGAACCTATATCATTTATCTATGTCTATTAAATATTCTAAATCTACAACACCACACAGTACATCACAACCACTCTCTCATCCACAAGAGGAGATATAGGATAAAGACTTATGTAGACGTGTGACCGTGTGACTAGGTATGTAATGTGTCTTACCACCTATCCACATTCACTCTGTCTGGAACTTTCTCACTGTAAAGTCACCAGCATTAATGAAATGGTTCTACCATAAATGTAATGGCACCATATATCCAATGGACGTCCTTCCATTAAAAGTCATCAATGTATACTTATATTTATTCCAATCAGTATGTCCCAACATGCAGGTACTCCGCTATGCCTGTGCCAATATGCAGGTACCCCTCTATGTATATGCCCTGTTATGCCCAGGTCATATGGGTATTATTTTCTACCCCGCTCGCTCCACCAATTATGTCACTTGTTTTCCTGAGAGGAAGTTGGAATCAACAAGCACATCTTCAAACTTATTATCTGTTGGGATTATTGACTGACTTTTGTCTACACTCCTCTCTTCTGTCTTCCCTTCCATATATCTATTTCTTTCACTCTCTCTCTGTTATTCCTTCAACACATACTCCGACAACAGTTCCTTTCAACAATAAACAAAAGATTTATTAATAAAAACTATGTCTGGTGTATGTATGGATAGTGTCTATGTAGTTGGTATGTTCTTCTAGTGTGGAGGCAAGATAAGATGTTGATAGATAGTCTCCGTAATCTTCTCCGGCATATTCAACAGGCCAAAACATCAGATATCAAACACAGAATTAGAACGTTCTCACCCGGTATGATCCGTTCAGCTTGGGTCTTGACTTAATCCAATTCTTGAAAAACACAAACAATTGTTCACCACAGTAACACCGTACAGTAATGTGATCACGGTAAGTCCTTTCCGTAGACAGAGTTTTCAGTTTTATGTTGTTATAATCCATCAGTGAAAACACCTCACACCTGTCCACAGTTATTTAACCGTTTTCTGAATATATGTACACTGGTCTAGGGTTCTTCCCTGTTTCGTTTAGGTGAGTACTAAATGAAAATGTTTTATCCTATTTTCTATGCTTGAATAAAGTTTCTTCTCTAAGGTTCACCAAAACCTGTTTTTTGACATTCGTTAAGTCACCCACTTTGCATTTGCTATAGTGATATACTTTCACTGCACCTGTGAAGTGCCTGATTAAATTAAAATGTCTTTCCTGTATTATCAACACTGCTTTCTCTGTACAAGAGATGTACTGGTTGATCTTCTTTGATAGGTCAGGCTGTGTAGTAGAACCTTATATATCTAGAATTAATGATACTCCAAGCATTGAAATCTATTAGCACACAATCACTTCTATCCCATTTCCCGGGATGATTTCTTTGCTATTTTCAGGAGACATAAATCCAGTTTGCCGTCCCTTTCGGTAGCACACACTAACCCAACCATCCCAGTTGCTACTATTTATATTGGGCCTTCCGTTCTTCGTTAGTGTTTGATGTCCATACATCAACAATCGCCTTTGTCGTTCCCGTAACATCAAAAGTTCAGTGAAATCACGTATACGTCCGGGCGCTCCGTTCTCCGCTGTTGAGCTGGTCCTCTGTCCATCGCTCGTTTGCACTTCAAAGCATTCTCCGTTCATTTTCCCGTCGGCCGATACTAGCGGGAGTCACTGCCCTCGGCGCGTACCTGTATCCTATTTTTATATTCGTAGGTCAATGCTCGTGAATTTTATTCCTCCTCGCAGAATGAAGTACACAATTGTTAACCCTTCTCCTTCCTTGTATTTTAATATGTAAGTTATCAAGGAATCATTAAACTGCAGTTTTTTCTGTGACAGTACAAATAAAATATGTTAAAAGATTTAAATACTACAAACCAGAACTAGAAGTAGATGCCAAAGAGACTGCAATGGCATGAACACATTTGAAGAAAATAACAGAATAGAAACTGATGGTGAGAGACTATTTTAGCTGTTTTCTGTGAGAAATTGATGAAGGGAATCTCATGTGATTAGGAATATGGTAAAGGAAATTCTTTGATTGAGAATGGGATGAAGGGAATTTTTTGATTGGGAATGTGTTGAATGGAATCTTTTGATAGGGTGCAGATTGTATTTTGTTAGTAAAAGAAATCATGAAAACTACAGAGATGTTAATTTGATGTGATAGAAAAATTATAAATTTTAAAAACAAAATTAAAAAAAAGCAAAATTGTATATATCATGAAAGATATTCTGTACACAGTTATTCTTTTTCTTCTTCATAATATGGTTTTTACCCCCTTTTTAATCCTTTGTTTATAATTTATAGTCTTTAGTTTATTATCTATTTTAGTCTCTAATTTGATTCTTAGTATGTGGTCTTTTGCTAATTCTTTTTCCTTGTGGATTCCAGAGAAAGGCTTTCTAGTTAACTGGTTTTAGTTAACTGGTATTCTCAATGTTTGTTCCACCCTATGCAAGCCTTTTATCCACACCTCTTGATTTACTGGATTTTTTTCTAGCTGTCTTATGGAGCTCCACATGGGTGGTCTTGTTATACCAGTTTTGTCCTTCTCGGCCTTTTGGTTAAGGTCAAAGTGTATATTCATCTGCACTTGTAAACACTGTTCAGTGAATCAAGAGCAATGAAGCATGAATGTGAATGGATAAATCAGGAAGTGCTTGGAAGCCGTGGAGATGTGGTTCCTAAAATAAATGTGTGAATACCTTGGATTGCCAGACTAACTAACAACAATTGCCTGGAAGAGCCTAATGAAAATAGAACGTTATATGTAACTATAAACAAATTACAGACGGCATTCTTTGGACATATATTGAGAATAGAGGCAGTGGAAAACATTGTGACAACTGGAAAGATTAGTAGGTGCAGAGGCAGACACAGACCAAGAGAAAAGATGCTGGAGGAACTGAGATAGTGGCATGGAGAAATATCATCAGCAGTATTGATCCAGAACACCAAGGTGAGAGACTTGGATAGCTATGAGAGTTAGCAGGGCATACGATGATAATGATAATGTGCCAAAAGTAATTGCCTTTTAAAAAATAAAATAACTATAACTTGTGAAGAAATATCACAAATGTGTGTTTAATTGTAGTCAATAGTGTATTTGCTGTTATCTGTTGATTAAAAAAAATAATGTTGCATGTCCTTTGCAGGATGTTGTAATATCAACCCAAGGTTGATTTTCTGTGAAATTTAACATTCCATAGTTTGCCATTGCTTTTAGTTAGTTAGTTAGTTAGTTAGTCGACAGATCATCCTCATTGCACATCGAACCATTCAGTCCATAAGTGCTCAGATCCCCTCAGCAAATCCCGCAGCGTGTAGCGGCTAACAATGCCAGTTCTGTGTTGGTTTATCAATCTTCTTTGGCTTCCTACGTAGTGTTCTTGTTTGGCCACCCCTCTTTTAATTTGCTGTTCTCGCAGTCTGGCCATGGTTGTAGATTCACAGTAACCACTTGGTTCACGCAAAAGTGTTACTTCTCGTAGAGCATTCAGAATGTCAGCCTGGTCCATGGTGCGTCCGCCCTCCACAGTAGCCTCACCTGCGAGCTTGTCAGCCCGCTCATTTCCTTGTACTCCCGCATGCCCTGGCACGAAGATGAAACTAATCTTTGCCAGCCGAGACTGCTCCAGAGGCAGCAACCATTCTCTTCGGATCGACCCCTCCTCTATCCTCTTGATCATGTTCATTGAGTCGCTAAGGAAACATGCCCTAGTGAATGTCTGTGTCTCGAGCCATGTTATTGTTTTACTTACTGCCATGACTTCCATAGTCAGGCTACTTGTGGTTTCAGTGAAAGCACCAGAGTCCTCCTTCACAATTCTCCCTCCAGCCCGAGCCGTAAAGGCCCATGAGCTTCTCACATGTCGGACAACTGACCCATCTGTGTAGATGACAGCATCACCGTCTAGCGAATTCTCGAAAATCAACGCTTGTACTTCAGCCTCCACAGCAGCCGGATTTTCTTGTCTGCATTTTCTATCTAGTTGGATGCAAACTGAAAAGGATGTGCAGAAATCTGTTGGCACTTGTACCCACTCCTCGCCAGGTTCTAAGTCCTCAAGTGAACACACCTGTTGAAGAATGTCTTCGGCTTGACCCATCCACGACCATCCTCTTTTTAACCTGCTGCCCTTCACCTTCATAATTTCACTGTGCAGTGGATGTTGTGCGTTTGTGTTAACTCTGAGGTAGGCGCGTGCTCTGCAAACTTGTATTCTGTCTTCAATGGTTGGAAAATCAAGAAGGTAGCGCATCACCCTGCATGCTGTATCTCTTGTACATCCAATAAGGAAGTCAACTTTTAAATCCAACTTAATGCGGGTGTAGGGGATGAACCACCTATCTTGCCATTTGCAAACTGGAAGTTTCAGAGCTAATGCTATCATATAATTTTAATTCTCCTTTATTTATATGTTGATTGTAAAATATGGTTTAATCTGTATTATTTTATCTATTGCAAACATTTTGAAATTTAAATACACATTCTGAATCTCCAGTTTCAACAATGATGCTGGAACACTCTTATTTGTAGCATCCAATGTCAGCAGCATTTTTCTTATAGATGCACGAGCAACAATGGGTTTTAATGTATTAGGATATTTGTGTAAGTATTTTACTACTGTTATTATGTACAGGGTGTATTTTTAATGACTGTGAGGCTTTTGAAAATATTGCCATTCCAAGATTTCTATTTACCTTTTATGTTGCATGAACTCTACAGAGGGTGAATATAAAACTTGAAACAGCAATATTTTCAAAAACCCCACAGTCATTAAAAATACACCCTATAGTACTAAAATACTGAAGAATATGAAAAATTGCCAGCATGAGCTCATCTCAATGAAGGGAAATTCCTAGCTGCATATGAAAGAGGTAGAGGATGGGAAACACACAAAAGTGCGGCAAATGCAGTTCAGCAGACTGAGAATAGTATAACTAGGAAGTCCTTTGTATGGAATCCACAGGGTATAAGAAAGACAACTTAAAACACACGGAGAAGAGAAGTCGAAACAAAAATGAATAATATGGGGAGAGTATGGTTAGAGCTGCAAGGGATGTCTCAGGATTGGGGGCTTGGAGTGAGTCAGTTGTGGGCCTGTGTCCCAGTGAAGGTTGAAAGAAGAAGAAGACTGAGCATTCAACAGATTAAGTGGCAAACCCTGCTCTTGAACAGTCAAAACAGTGAACGACCTTTTTACACACCTTGAGGTGTATCGGATATATGGTGCTAACTCCATATCTTTATAGACCAATTGGCACTTGATGGGTGATGCAATCACTACACACTGGCCTCCTTTACTCCTGAGGACTCTTCATGGGACCCATTTTAAGCTGGGTCGACCTGGGAACCCAGGTCAATTTCCACAATTTGCCTAGATGGGCTCAAATACATAACCACTAGGACAGCTCCCCACTCATGTGTACTGACAGTCAGGAATTGCTGACACAGACAGAGATCACAAACCACCAATGTGGATGTGGAATGCAAAGGGTTACCATCACATTATCTTCCCAAGAATTAATTTTAGCAAATCACATAATTTGGGATGGAGGAGTGAGATGCTCAGACATTTCACACCACTCTTTGGACTGATTAACTTCACATATCATGGCATAATGTGTGCATCTTTCTAATGAAGCTTTGTGTCAGTTTCTCCAAAAGACAGTTCTTGGCATATAAGTGTAAAGATAAACAAAGGAATTCATTATCATTCATAATTTAAAGGAAACCTTGGGAGGAGTTACCAGAATTAGCTCTTAAAGGACATGGGATTTCTCTATGTTTAGTATCAGATTTTTCTGCCTCATTGTGTTTTCAAGAATAGTTAACATTTAAAGTGAGGTATTTTCATGATTATTTTTCCCTAAAACTATACTGGTTACATAGTTATAAACTGTACTGGCTACATAGTTATAAAAGAAATGTTTAAAATGCATAACCAGATGGGAAAACAGAACACAGAGTTTATTAAAGTTATCAACCATGATTACCTTTTCCAAATCTGTCTCTCCAGGCTTTAAAATTTAATAGTTTCACTGTAGTGACAAAATGTTGGAAAAATAACTTCCTCAGAATATATGAAGGTCTTTACTAGTATGCCACCACGTCTCAAATGCTGCTTCACTTTAACAGTTTTGCTATCATTCAGATTGTGCTATGTGTATGTATACAAAAATAATATCATTGTCATAAGCACCATTTTCACTACCATTATCATCACCATTAGCATATCCTAGTAATTATCACATTCACTATTATTATCATAACTTTTGATGTTAGAGTGAAAGTTAGTACACATTAACATTAATCAGCATGATCAGGAACAATGATGCAGTCAGCTATTTAAAACAAAATAATATGCTACAGTAAATTTTAATTGCACAGAACATAGACATTGCACTAGTTATTGGACCTAAACAGTTAACAATACTTGAATTAAAACTGTTAAAAAAAATCATTATATTTTTTGCATTCTCTGTGAAACATAGGGTCGCAGAAGTTACTAACAAGTACTTTTAATTATGTGGTGTGACCTTCTGCCGTAGAAATGTTATTCTGATGAAATAAAAACTGTTATGGAAAATAACGAATTCCCTACCTGGGGTTAGGACACATAGAAAGTTTCTCGACAAGAGTCCAAAGTCATGGAGAAAAGCTATGCACTATAGCAACAGTAGGCACAAAAGCTGTTAAATGATCAATTCTTACCCCTAGAAATGGTGTAGAGTAGTTATCAACTTCATGCTTGAGAGAAGGACAAATTGTAGCTAGATTACGTTGCAAAGTTGATGTAAAGCTATTAGCATCAAGATCCCCTTTCAGTCAAGTCTGAGTAGAAGTGAAAGCAGAACCAGAACATGATTGAAGATCTTTTCTATGGTCATTCTGATCGTGCCCCGGCTGCTTCAATAAATTACATATCTGTTTGTGTTACAAGACAAATCGTAATATGCAGAAGACAATGTTTTAGGCCGCCCATCTCAACAGAAAGGGTCATTTATGTTTTACTGCTTATACTATGACTGTTTCACTTCTGTGTTTTTATTTATTATTATATGTATTTTCTGTGATCATCCGTTCATCCAGTGGCCTGTCATATGCAGAACTTCTCTTCTCCCCCCTCCTCCACACCAGTCTTTCTAAATATGTCCATTATAGCCAGATGTCCTGCCTATATTGCCTCGGTAATCTGTTTGAAATATTATGAATTTAATGTATGACTGGTGTCATTTGCATTGACTGTTTTACAGCTGTGAGTGGCAAAACTCAGTCCCTGGCAACATTCGTGAATAACCACAACACAACACTCTTGGTTGCCTGCAATAACAATCCTCAGATATATGGCTCAAATCTTCTGTACAAGTTTGTCATCTCTGATGATATGATCAAAGGTCAGTATGAATTTTCACATATATTTCTAATTATTTATTTAACTGGTAACCATTTTTATTGATTTTCTAAGAATTTTTTTTTTGCAGTTTATTTTATTTATAAAGTGAACAAAAGAAGAAGAAATTGATTTTTTATAAAGTTATGTGTTATTATTTAAAAAGGTAAAGGTAGCCTCAAACCTGGACAATGACAGAAAAAGAGAAAAGAAAAATCACTACAACAGAAATGAGATTCCTGAGAAGAATACTCAATATATCAAGAAGAGATAAGATCAGAAATGAAGAAATCAGGACTAAAGTGGGGGTTATAGCAGCGCTAGATTTTATTACAAGGCAGCAGGTAAAATTTTTGGTCATGCAAGTAGGTTACCAACTAACAGTATACCACAACAAGCAATGATGTACAGACCCAATGGAAGCAAAGGAAGAGGCCGACCATGTAAACGATGGACAGGGGGAATAGGAGAGTCCATGGGAATATCGATACATGAAGCCCATAAGCTGGCACTCTCCCGCTGTTTATACTTCACCTCGACACCACAAGGTACATGAGGAAAATGATAAGAGATGAGATGAGAAAGATATTCTCCATAGCAGATTATGTTGTTAGGGTGTGAAGTGTTAGTCGTGCACATATTCCAGGTCATGATATACCAAGATAGGTCACCAGTTCCCGTCCTTGTGGCCTTTCCTTCCCAGACAACTCCTAAAACATCTATTGCCCATTTTTTATAAGGATGGTTTGACTCAGGGCTGTACTGGTTGGGAACCCTTCCCCTTTCAATTTTCCTCTGCTGAGGATTGAACCTGAACCACTGTCTCAGCAGGTACTGCACTAACCATAATACCACCTCAGTTCTTAGTATTTAATTGTTTAAACATAATATTATATATATATATATATATATATATATATATATATATATATATATATATATATATATATATATATATATATATATATATATATATATATATATATATATATAAGCCTCTGAAATGTTTGAAGAACTTGACAACAAAGAAGCATAAATTCATGCAGATAGAATCTATAAGTAGAGCAGGAAAGAGTGGGGGTGCAGAAGTTTCTATGATATACTCAGATAAAAAAAATGAATCCACATGCTTGCCAACAGGAATATTTTGCTCAAACAATTCTACTTGAGTACAGGTTCTGAGTATTGCCGCAGAAATGATAAAAACACAAGCCATTACTAGGAGAATTTATTTCTTGAAGTCAGCTCTTCAAGCTCTCAAGAGCGACAAACTGCTAAAGCTGAAAAGAAAGGTACCATCTCACTATGGTATACCTGGAAATAAAAGAGCACATATGTCAGCAAGTAACGGACCACAATGGGATCAAACAAAACAGTTAATAAATTTTCATAAAAAAGACTCTTATCAAGTCTGTCAGAAATTCCTCCAACATCGAGACAACAATTACTATCTTTTTTTACTTCACTCATTTATCTTTAAAGTTTATTCTCCACTGTTGTTTCTCAAGGCCAGAAGGTGTGCCTAGATATGTCATATTTTGGGCAGTCTTGGAGTATATGCCGACTTCGTGGTGAAGGACGCAGTTCATGACCCCACATATCCACGTTCAAAACACAGTTGCGTGCGATTTGGCAGCAGACCACCTTGTGTTCGTTTTTTTCTGAAAATGATATGGGTGCCAGTCATTCAGAAAAAAAATGGCAAACTACTGAATGTAAACTTGCCAAGAAATCATGAACAACCAAAAAATGCTGTGGTTGACTGCAACATCCTGTAAAGGATATGCAACTAAATGTTTTGAAGCATATATGATCTGCTGTCAGCAGCACCAATCCACGTGTGAAAATGGCTTATTTGCCAATCTTGAATTTTGTTTACATGTGATTGCATAATTAATTGTGTCCTGTTCTGAGGCACAGAATAATTATTTATTCTGGTAATCATCCTGTGCTGGTGTTGGTGGCTGTCAGATTGATGTTATTGATCCAGACATCCATATGTACATGTGGACTGAGAGACAGGCAGCCAAACATATCCTTCAAGACTGCGATATGTTTTGACAATTCTGGACAACATTGACCCCCAAAGACAAAAAAAAACAACAACCACAAATAGCTGTTTGGGTGTCTCAATGAGCTCTCAGTTGCAGCAACTTACATTAAAAACAAAAATGTTGACAATTATAAAGCAAAATAGACAAAGGAGGGAGAGAGAAGAAGAGGAGATGGAGACAAAGAAGGAGTAGAAGAAGAAGGGAAGAAGGAGGAGGAGATTTTCTACTTATTTTTCAGTGAAGCTTATGCAGATTATTAGATTTAACAATGAGATAATCTGGGTTTAACAAAATATTGAAGTTTCACAAGCACAATTGCAACAATGCTTTCAAATGGTAACCCTGTACATAATTAATGATCAAAAATTTAAAGTGTAGCATTTGTAAATATGCCTGAACTTCAGCAGATATTAAAATATCTGTTATATAAATATTAATTTGTTTAAGCCTGCATTTATTTTAACTATTCATTTTTGATTACCTCCAGATGTTAGTCAACATTATAAGAGCTCAATGTGCGACATTAAAGAGGAGTCGTGTCGATTTCTTAAAATGGGACTCCGACATGCAATTTGTAGCCTGGCTTTAGGAGAGGGTGACATTGTCTATGCAATTTGTGCTAGCACAAAACGGCTGCTCACCTTTACCTTGCCAGACCAAGATAAAAAGTTGAGGAAGGTCAGTGAAAGATTCCAGATTTATTTCTTACATTATTGTGTGTTGGATCTTTAAACTTCTAATCAAGACGTATATTTCTCAGATATAAAATTATCATCAAATATCTTGCCAACCAGCGTGAGTGATCATGTTTCTCCACATCTCACAGTCTTTAACAGAATGTGTTAGTTTGTCAAGAATCATTTCCCTCTGTCTCCTTCTAGCTTTTTGCATAAATGTTTTTGTTGGTTATTAGATGTTCCTGGTATTTTCTCTTTTCAACATGTAGCTGCCAAAAATGTTGACTATTATTTCTGATGTTTGTAATGGCTTTGTAGCTTAACCTCTTTCAATACAATTAGATTACTCATTTTGGATGTTTATGGTATTTTCAGGATTCTTCTCTAAAACCACATTATTTTAATTTAATATTTCAATTTATTACAATATGCTCTGGATTTTCTCTTCTCATAAGGTGGTCAAAAATGTATTTCCTTATTACCTTTGTCTCTCACCATCAGACGAACCCACTCTAACTTCAGAAGTACTTGTGATTTATGTCCCAAAGTCAAGGACGAGAAGTCAACATTTTAGTTCAACTGACTGATGTAGAGGTCACAGTTGAATGCGCCATCTCAACATCAGCATACCGGATGTTTCTTCTTCTTCTTCTTCGTTCATCCTGAGTTTTTTTTCGGATGTGATTGCGTTGTGCCTGTTTACAGCAGAGCTGCGTTCTTGCGCCGTTAGGCCGACACATCCGACTTCTGCGGGCATTTGTTGACCGGGTTAACCTTCCCGGGGATACCGGATGTTTAAGAACAAGCGCTCTTATCCATTCGGTCACGCTGACCTCCAAGTAAATGTATGAAACTGGCTTAAATGTGGACCTCGTCTTATCAACTAGTCATCATATATGCTAGTATATATCTTCTTCTTCTTCTGCTGCGTTCATCCAGAGAGATATTTTTTGGACGTGATTGCATTATGCCTGTTTACAGTAGAGCTGCATTTTTGCGCCGTTAGGCCAACACATCTGACTTCTGCAGGCATTTGTTGACCGGGTTAACCTTCCCGGGGTGTTAGTATATATGATATATAACATTTGTAACTGCACAGGGAAACAAGAAAACAACAATATTGTTTTGTAAGTAATCCTGAGAAGCTGTAGTCTCAATTTACTGTGCTACTTTCTGCTTTTATTTTGCCTGTAATTTTAATTTGACAAGTTTAATTTGACATTCCTATCAGTTTTATTTAAACTCTCTCTTTCCATCTGTTTCTTACACACACACATGCACGCACACACACACACGCACACACAATACACACTCACCTATGCACACATGCACACACACACATACACATGCATGAATAATATATTTATAAATTTTTTTTTCCAGATTGACTTGCTTTTGACTCCCACTGCAGATTATCCTGGCCATCATCTGCCAGGAGGGAATATACTGATTTCTCCCCACATGAAATGGCTTCTCACGTATGGACCAGATGGCTACATTAAGATTCGAACCTGTGCAGCATTAGTATGTCTGATACTTATATTATTGTAACTATGAGCAATATATTATTGTCTCTTCATTTAACTCTTTCAGTCCCAGGCATATATTTCATCCTATTGTAACCAGCTGTTATGTTAACTTAATAATGGAGTTAAAGTAACAAAGCTACAGGACAGAAAGAGATAAAGTAATAATTGAGATAGTGGGAGTTAACATAACAAATGGAAGCAACAGAAGAAGCTAAGAATAGCATGTTATACAAGGTAAGTAAAAGAACCTTTTCCACACCTTTAGGTGTGCTGAGTATATGGTAATGTTAGTTGCATATCCTTTACAGGATGTAGCAGTCAACTCCAGCATTGTTTGGCTGTTCGTGATTCCTGGACAAGTTTACGTTCAGTAGTTTGCTATTGCTTTCTAAGGGAGTCTCTGTGGTGAAGTGGTCAAGCCGTCTGATTCGGGCTGCAAAGGTTGTGGGTTTGATTCTGGGCTGCGTACTTCGGTTCACGAGTGCATTTTTTAAAGACTCCTAAGGGTCATCACTGGAGCTACAGAGTTTGTGCTTTGTGCGACACTTTCCGCGCTGTGGAAAGAGACTGAGCTATATGGGATAAAAACCCGGTGCAATGAAGTTGACCCTGTTGACTTTTAAGCAAGGTTTTTTTTATTGCTTTCTAAATGACTGGCACTAATACCATTGTATTGAATACCAACACAAGACGGTCTACTTGAAAATCGCCCGCAGCTGTGTTTCAAATGTGGTATGCAGGATTATGAATTGCATTTGTGACCCCTTCACCACATAGCCGGTTGCAAATGGTGCTAGCTCCATATTTTTGTAGACTAATCAGCATTTGATTGGTGATGTGGTCAGTATCATACCAACCACTTTTACTTCCCAGAACATTTCCTGGCAATATTAAGTCAGTGTATTGTGAATATAAAACAGAAATAGCAAGAATATATAAGTTACACAATATCTAGTAGAATAATATAATGCTACATATCCTTATGATATGAAAATATTTAATTGATAATTTAATGTCATGAATAATTACATCGGCCATGTACTCAGAATGGACAAGACAAGACTCCCCTACCAAGCCCTCATATGGTCACCAGTAGGGAAAAGAAAACGGGGAAGACCAAGAGAGACCCTGCGTAGAACCATCATCAGAGAAGGCTCATTCAATGGCCAAGTAAACATCCAAGATCTACAACATGTAGCAGCGAACCGCCAAACATGGGGAGCCATGACTTCTACCCTATGGGCCGCCTTGGGCTCAAGAGGAAAGACTAACTAATGAATAAATGAACCAACAAAATCAGTCATCTCAAATAATAATTGATTCTGCATGTCCCATGTATTTTCCAGAAGCGTATTGGACATGGAATCAATAAGTCAACAAATCAATAAATTAATGAAGTTTAGTCTCCATTTTGTAGATTGTTTACAATAAGTAGGAAACACTTTCTGTCTCTTACTTTGGTTATGCACTCTTAAAAAACTGAAATATTGTATCTAGAATGTCATCAAAGATTGTACTCCCAACAGGAAAGAACAGCTGTGTTTACACCTTTTGAGTATCGGGACGGAGGAGTTAGAACTGCAGCCTTCTCCGATGACCACCTGTACATTCTCTGTATAGGTTACGATGGCAGCATCAGTTGCTGTCACTGGAAGTGAGTATTAATTATTGCAAGGTTTCTTGCACTTGATTGGAATACATAGGATACAGGGGTATTTCCATACATCATCTTCCTGGACTAATACCCAGAAATACTTGATATATACTTATGTTAACTGATTCGGAGCTGACAGATAATATATTGCCAAATTTGACCTCCCATTTGGACAGAAGGACAATATGTCGCCATACTAGGATCAGCATGTTATTTGTTTTGTTTTGCAGTATCTTCCACAATTTTAAAGCCGAGTGAATGGACATTTACATTATAATTCTTGTTAATTTGATTGTGTACCATATTTGGGCCAAAACTATTTTTTGTTTGGCACTGAATCAACCACCAAACTATTTAGCTCTAACTTTAAATCAGTATCACTGCTTGGATAAGAAGCATGGAAAAATGACAAAATAATTATTAATAAACTACAAACATTGATTAATTGGTATTGCACAGAATAGATGGACAAAAATCGTATAAAAGAACAGCTGGTATTAAATGGAAAAATATTGCGCCATGAAGAAAATCCAAACTATCTAGGAGTCACCATTGATTGTCGCCTGACATGGAAGACACAGGTTGAGAAAAATCGAACAAGAGCAAGGCAAAGAATGGCAATCATGAAAAAGCTTGCTGGCACAATGTGGGGAGCTGACGAGAAAGTTCTCAAGAAGTTATATACTAGATGGGTGAGGCCAGTACTGGAATATGACATTGCAGCTTGGGCAACAGCAGCTAAGTCAAACTTTAACAAAATAAGTCCAAAAATCAAGGAATGCGGATCATAACTGGAAGCCTGAAGACAACGCCTATTAATGAACTAGAAAGGATCACTTATTTACAACCAATGCAGGATAGAAGAGATAGCAGAGCCCAGCTACAAGCAGAAAAATTTAGAAGATTGACAGACAACCCCATGTATAACAGGTTTAATGGTTTTGGAAAGGGAAGACTGTAGCAACTTTGTAGAAACTGCAAAACAGAAGGTTAGGGCAGATCCTATACTTAACATATCAACAGTCAAACCCATTTACAATGCACACAAGTTCCCAGCTTGGAGACAGCAGCAACTGCCTGTGATGATAGAAAACATTCCTGGTATTGAGAAAAAGAACACTCAGAATGAAACAGAAAGAAGAAAAATCGCTCTAAACTACATAAAAGAACATTACCCAAGTAGCAATTGGACTCATGCATATACAAATGGATCAGCCACAAATATAATAGAAAATGGAGGAGGAGGAAACATAGTCATTCTTCTTCTTCTTCTTCAGCTTTCCGAGCCATTGAGGTTCTTTGCTGCAAATACAATCCGTCTCCATTCGTCTCTCTGGTGGACCTTCTCTTGCCAGTCGTTGATTCCAAGTGCTTGTAGGTCTGTACATGTATTATCTCTCCACCGTCTTCTTGGTCTACCTCGGGGTCTACGGTTAAGTCAGTCCGATATCGAGGCTCTTGTATTTGTTTCGTAACAAAGAAAGGTTTTTACAAAGGTGGGGATGTTAACCCCACGCTTCAACCCCCAACCTGGAGGACCAGGGTGTTTCTCTTTGTCTGTTCTCTACCCTTTTACCTGTCCGGCTTGGGAGGCCCTGCTGGTAGCTACGCTACCGCCGGCATAGCTCTCAGGGTCATTGAGAATCTCAAGCTCCCCCACCACGACAAGGTGGAAACACCATCGGGGGAGTCATTGGCAACTGAAAAATTTTCAAGTAACTTCAAAGCAGAGGTAGAAGCTTTGAAAACTGCAGCAGAAATGCTCTTGATGGAGGACAGTAAAGAGAAGCAAATAGCTATCTTCACAGATGCAAAGTCAGCTGTCTCAATACTGAAAAGCAAAAACAGCACAGAACTAGCAGACCTAAGAGCAGCACTCTATGGACTATGTCAGAAATCCAAAAAAGTTGTAACACAGTGGATCCCATCACATTGCAGTATATACCTGGAAATGAAGAGGCTGACAGACTACCTCAGCCTGAGATAGACCTTACCTATAATGAGGCAAAGAAGTTTATAAAAAGCACTTATAGAACTAAATGGGAATCAGAGCATCCAGGCCACCAGAAAGATGATGCATATTACAAACTCGACCGAAGAGAACAAGTAGCAATCTTCAGATTCCGCACAGGATATAACAGACTGAAATACCACTTGTTCAATAAACTAAAGATAGGAGATACCAATGAATGTAGCTGTGGAACTAGTAAAATGACAGCTAAATATTTGCTGCAGGAGTGCCCAATATATGCAGAACAGATAAAGATATTTTGGCCCACACCTGCTTCATTTGAGAACAAGCTCTATGGAGATATCAGCAAGCTCAAGTTGACCGCAGCTAACTTTAACTACATTCAGGTTGACATCTAAAGGTGCATGAAGAAATACTTAGACTGCCACACTTCATACCACAGGTATGTCGGTAGCAAAAGCGTCCCAGAGGCATGAAATGGAATATTGCTTGGATAGCAAATACATTATGTGGAAAGTCCGAATCAAAAGCTCATTGTGTGGGTGTCATCAAAGGTGGAAAAAGTGTCCTAGTGGCACAAAATGGAATAGTGCTTGGACAGCAAATCCATTACATGGAAAGTCTGAATCGAAAGCTCACTGTGTGGATGTAATCTGCAGACGAATTCTTCTGGTTTCCGGAGGAACAGCCTGTGGTGAACGGAAGGCCCAATATACGGAAGTGAGGCTAAGCAGCCATGTGCAGGATGTGACGTTTCCTTGGGTGAGCCCAGTACCAGAGCACTATATGTCGGCTCTGCAATTATGGAAGCCTCTTTGGATGGTAGGGAATGCCCATGGTCTGCCCCTGCATTCCCTTGAGGGCTGACCGTTATGGCTTCGGCTGTTCTAAATAGGCCAGCTGGGATGGGGGATAACACCACAACAGTGATAGTCAAACATCCTTCAAAACCCCCGGGAAGGTTAACCTGGTCAACAAATGCCTGCAGAAGTCTGATGTGTCGGCCTAATGACGCAAGAACGCAGCTCTGCTGTAAACAGGCACACCGCAATCACGTCCGGAAAAAAACCTCTCCAGATGAACACAGAAGAAGAAGAAGTACAAAAGAACTACCAATGTGGAGCTCATGGAAACAACTAAAAAAAACACCAGTGAATCAAGAGGTGAGGAGAAGATGCTGGCGCTGGATAGAACACACACTGTTTTAATGTGACAACCATATAATTAATGGTCCTTTTTATTGAAGCCACAGGACATATAATATACAGGGAGGTCTAAAAAAACATGGAGAAAAGAATGTTAGACAGAGATGAATAATAGGGTGAAGCCATAGATGGAGCTACATAAGACAGCAAAGGATAGGATGGCTTAGAGTGAGTGGGCTGAGGGTTTATTTTCCAATGGGGATAAAGGATAAATGAAAATTTGTTTTCCTCTTCTTTGTTCCTCATTGGAACACACATAGTTATAAACCTCTCTGACTGAGAGGTCAGTGTGTCAGGCTTCAGAATGCATGTTAACTCTGTTTGTTCCATACAGTTGTTATTACCCCTTTACACCAGACATTTATTATTATCGCAGTCTGTCCTAGTTATCATATCAACTCCTTTATCCTAGACACTTGTTATCTAAGCTTCTTCTTTCTTAGATAATTATTATTGTAACATCTCCTCACCTAAGCATGTATTACTTTAAAGAAACAAAGAGGTGAGTTTTTCATGACCGCAGTTTCAGGTTAGACCCTGCCTCATGAAATTAGTAACTAAACAGGAAACACCATGTCCGCTACCTTATATTCCTGAGGTTGCATAAAATATTAATTTTTCTAGATATGCTACTGCTTTTTATGTTATACATCACAACTACTTCCGTTTGTACCAGTTTATATTTGTGGTCCTTTCTGTTTTGGTGTTCAGAGTAGAGTGATACAAGAGATATTGTATGTTCATCAGAGATTATCCTGGGAATGAATGATGAAGAAGGAAGTTGGTCATATATAATGTCATCTTCCAGCATTAATGAAAGCCTGATAATTTGCTCTTGTCATTGATCATCATCATCAAGTGCCCTGCCAGCTGGCATAGGCATTCTTGACTCTCCACAGATCTCAGTCATCGATTTTCTGAATCAACTCTGCTGATGATTTTCCTCCTTGCCACCGTCTCAATCACAAAGCATGAAAGTAGCGCAAGTAACAGGAAAAGCTGATCACTACAACAAGATATATAACCGTTGCTGTAATTTATTATATTGAGAGCTTTACTAGCAAGTCACATTAACAGAGTAAATGTTTTCTCATGAATTGCTTGTTGAATTATAGTGTTTTAATCTATGAGTTCAGATCTGTCAATTTCATTTCTCATTACACAGTCGTTTTAAAGGGAAATCTGGATCTGGTCTTGGTGCAAAGCTGAAACGAGACAGGGATATGGATTTTGCTAATCGAGAAAATATCAGATTGGCAGCATTTCAAGAATATATGCAGAGTTATGGCAGCAACAGAAAAGCATCGGAGATTGAGCAGGAAAGAAAGGTGAACTTCTTTGTTTCTTGTTTCATATTTTTTTTTAAAAAGCATCCTAGAGTTAAAAGTTATTTTTTTCTTAAACTTTGGTTAGCCCACATTTCTATTGGTACATGTAGTGTAGTCACTGATAGTTGAGAAGTTTGTCACACCCAAGAAGTAACAAAAGACCAACCAAAGGAAAGTCTATATTGCCTCAATGTGAATCTTACTTTATTACAGTTTACTGGGACTATCAATCTCAATATGCATCCGACTTTTTCAAAATCTGTTTTGCAAATAAACCAACTACAAGAAAGTTCTTCCTGCTAAAAAACCTGGCAGCGACTTTTTTCACCGATCAACCCAGTTGTAATGCGCAGTCAACTCCAGCCAAATTTTATAGGTTTGGCTGTTGTCTTAATTTGTCTATCATTCTTTCTACTTACAGTCTAATTTACAACATCTACATTATAGACAAAAGGGGAGGGTTGTTCCATAGGCCATGTCACAGTACATACTGTTACAAATTTTCAAAATTGTCTGAAAAGGAAGTATGGTGAGGAAGGGAACTGGCCACACACCTCCTATGTCATGGCCTAGAATTTCACACCTCAATGGCAGTATCTACGAGGGTTATCCAATAAGATCTGGATTGATGTAATCTCTAGATAACAATGTGAGCTGAACTGAAATTATCTGTAGTATTTTTCAGCATAGTCACCTGCCACTTCTTCTTCTTCTTCTTCTTCTTCTTCTTCTTCTTCTTCTTCTTCTTCTTCTTCTTCTTCTTCTTCTTCTTCTTCTTCTTCTTCTTCTTCTTCTTCTTCTTCTTCTTCTTCTTCTTCTTCTTCTTCTTCTTCTTCTTCTTCTTCTTCTTATTCTTCTTATTCTTCTGCGTTCTGAGCCATTGAGGTTCTTTGCTGCAGATACAATCCATCTCCATTCGTCTCTCTGGTTAACCTTCTCTTGCCAGTCGTTGATTCCAAGTGCTTGTAGGTCTGTATATATATTATCTCTCCACCGTCTTCTTGGTCTACCTCAGGGTCTACGGTCATTTATTTCCTGAGTGTAAGCGAGTTTTGTTTCCCTATTACCTTCCATTCTTTCTATATGCCCCAGCCATTGTACACCTGCCACTGCAACACATATTTCCTAGTGGGCTATGAGCTTCTGTGTTCCAGCAGCATACAATTCTTTTGGTTAGTCCTTGAGCCATTGTTACCTGATGCACTTTGCTACTCTTGCCTTATTTGGAAAAATTTCAGTTGTTTCAGCACCCATCGACAAGAAACTTTTTGAAAATTGAGGTAATCCCTGATGATAATGTCCACAGGACTTTTCCATATGCCAATAGCCATTGCGACTTCTTGTACATAACTCGCTGATCATCCGAAATAGCCTTTTCGATACTGTGTATGGTTTCACTCATAATGACACCTTTCAGTCAACATTCAAAGGGCTTATCCTCGATGATTAATGACTTTCTCAAAAGCATTCACACCATTCAATCACTGATGAACATGCCACAGTCTGTCCTCTAAACATACATGATAGTCAACAATGAATTTCAACGGGTTTTGACACTTCTTTCACCAAAAATGACATCACAACATGCTGTTCCTGCACTGGAGTCAACTGGTCCAACGTCATTTTGCAAGTTTGGGAAAACTGCCCATTCCACCACCAAGTATCAGATGTCTACTTTTAACTTTGGAGTAGTTACTAAACTGAATAATATTCATCTGGGTGATCCTGACATAATCTGGATACTTACTGAACATAATATGGTAAATACCTTTGCCTTGACATATTGTATATTATTAATTCATTTTCTTAAATGGGATTTTTTCATGTGTTAGCCTTGATGAAATATTATTTTTATTTCTCTACCCCTCTATGAAAATACTTTCACAATATTGCCAAGATCTTGTCTTGGCAAAGATTAGTGTTATATGATTGGATTAAATAACACGTAGCAGGTATGGTGTTTCCTATATCTTTGCTGTTTCATTTGTAATTTACCACTGCAAAGGTTAAATAAACTGCACAGCCACTCCTAATGAATGTTTATACCAAGACAATAGTCAGATTCAGATTCAGATTCAAATTCAGCTCTTGAGACGAATGACTACAGCATTTACTTTTCACAAAGAAATCTTTAATACTCATTTTATATCAGGCTGGGTCCAATGTTCTTTTCTCCATTGTTCAGTGTTTAAAGGGGCCCAGTGCATTAGGGTCCCCAGGGCCCACTTATCATTGGGCAAGCTGACACCTTAGTCTGCCTACCACTGTCCCAGCCTCAGTATATTTACACACTGAACTCTTTTATTCCAAAGCAGCATGTCTTATAATGGGCTTTTCCCCCATGAATTTCAGCCATTGTGTCATGTATTCTCTTATTTACACTTGTGAGAGCACACTAAAATAATCTGGCTTCCCAAATGGCCACTTGCACTATGTACTGAGCTTCTGTGAAAGTAATGAGTTCATGATTTTTTATATTGGCTATTGTCCTTCTTAGACATCTTCTGTGAGTCCTTCAGAAACTAAGAAAATAAAACACTTCTTTTACAGACAAGCATTGAACATGACAAGCAAGCAGCACAAGACAGGGATGAAATCTACATATCACCACCACCTTCCCCAAGTATCAATGCAACTTGGCTGGAACAACGGGAAATTGACGTATGTGTGATTATTTTCATCTTGTTTGTGAGTCTGTGGGTCAGCTATTAGCAAATTTGAGAGTTTGTTGATGAAATGTTCATTGACTGCTTTAATCACATAAAAGGGTTTTCAAAATTAAAACTATGCCATTTTAACATTCATAAGTCTTACCTTTTTGGTATTATAGATGAACATCAAATATATATTTAAGGGGCGTTCGTTTGAACCACTTGCTGCGTTACAGAGTGGAGGGTGATGCATTTCTCTTCCGCATAGTGGCAGGCGATGAATCATGGTGTCACCACTTTGAGCCGAGCAGCAAAAGAGAGAGCATGCAATGGAAGCATGCTGGATCACCAAAATCCCAAAAAATTCAAGTTACAGGTTTCCGCTGGTAAGATTATGCTGAGCACATTTTTTTGACCATGAAGGGCTATTGTTGGCCGACTTTAAAGAACCTGGTGTCAACATCAACTCTACCCACTACTTGCAAACACAAGACAAGCTGCAAAAAGCCATCAAGAATAAATGACCCGGCATGCTTTCTCGCGGTGTGATTTTGTTGCACAATAATGCTCGTCTGCATGTCGCAAAGATTGGGCAGGAAGCATTGGCAAAGAATAAGTGGGAAATTCTGCAACATCCAGCCTATAGACCTGATTTTTCACCATGTGATTTTCATTTGTTCGGACCTCTAAAAAAAAGCTCTCAAGGGGCAACGATTTCACACACATGCAGATGTAATGAATGCAGAAACACTTGGTTCAGTGAGCAACCACAATCCTTTTTGGCGGACGGCATTCGCCGCCTACCTAAGCAATGGAATGCTTGCCTGAATACTTATGGCAACTTATTCTGACCAACCCATGGTGCCGTTCATTCAAAATGAATGCTTTATTTAATTCTACCACACCTGTTAATGTTTCTTTCATGCTTTTGTAATAAAGCCATTGGAACGGGTTTCAAATGAACGTCCTTAATATATATTTAATATACAGCCAGTCCTAAGCTAATCCCTCCTTAGTCACCTGTTATGAGATGTATTGTAGGTTACAATGTGGTACAAATCATTGCTTCCTGGTAACACTTGAGCAGAAACCTCCTTATTCGCCTTTTAAACAAGCATGGCAGATTTCATTGTTACTATTCATTGTTTACCATAAGGGTCCTGGTAACACATGGGTTTAGACTTCCTTAATACCCGGGAAGCTTAACCTGGTCAACAAATGCCTGCAGAAGTCAGATGTGTCAGCCTAATGGCACAAGAACGCAGCTCTGCTCTAAAGAGGCACAATGCAATCATGTCCGAAAAAACTCTCCGGATGAACACAGAAAAAGAAGAAGAAGAAGAAGACTTCCTTAATTGCGTCTTATGACATGCATGGTAGATTACAGTGTTACTATTCTTAGCTTTCATTAAGGTTTCTGGTAACACACAGATGACTTTAATAGTTGGGGAACACAAATACTTTAACATCAAATTAAACTAATAATACAAAACTAAACATTCTATATGTAACCGAAAAAGAGTTGAATGGAGTTGTCATGTTATTTTAATAGTTTTAAAAATTCAGTGAAGCATTGTTTTATAGGCCATGTATTACCTTCTAATAGTAATTATAGTTTAGTTAGCTAGATTAACACTGCATTGTTAGATCAAAGAAAATCTCTGCACCTAAAAGATATCTAGAAGATATTTGATAATAACTCAGAAATGTGAATTACAGCAAAGGCTAGTAAAATTTGCCTAACTCATTCTTCACCCACCAAGTTCTTCATTTCCCCCAAATGGAGTATAGGCCTTCAAACATTTCATGTCAAGCTTCCCTATACTTTGTAATCTCGTGTGATTCTTTCTTGTTTTTCCCATGTCATTCATGTCTGTCTATAGTTCTCTTGTCTGTTTATGTGTCCCTATATTTATTTTTTCTTGTGCAGTCAAGTGGAACTTACCATGAATTTATTGGTATTCCTTACAAAACATGCTTTTAATTTAAAAAAACTCTGCCACATGCAGTATATAAATTAGCCACTTCTTTCCTAATTAGTACTTGAGTTCTTTCTGTTCCACACAGTATTTAAATTAGCAATTTCTATCCTAATTATAACTTTACCTTCTTCTGCCACATACAATATTTAAATTAGCCACATCTGTCCTTATTACACTTGCCAAGAGATCACAACAGCAAAAATTCTGGTGTTGACTGCGACATTCTTTAAAGGATATGCAACTAACTAACTTTTTTCCCCGGGAAGGTTAACCCGGTCAACAAATGCCCACTGAAGTCGGATGTGTTGGCCTATTGGCGCAAGAACACAGCAATCATGTCCGAAAAAAAATACTCTGGATGAAAGCAGAAGAAGAAAACTAACTTTTTTTTTTCCCAATTATAACTTTACCTTCTTGTGCCTCATGCTGTATTTATTTACCACTTCTTTCTTAATTATAATTTTACCTTCTTCTGCCTCATGCAGTATTTATTAGCCACTTCTGTCCTAATTATAACTTTACCTTCTTCTGCCACATGCAATATTTATTAACCACTTCTGTCCTAATTATAACTTTACCTTCTTCTGCCTCATGCAATATTTATTAGCCACTTCTGTCCTAATTATAACTTTACCTTCTTCTGCCACATGCAATATTTATTAACCACTTCTGTCCTAATTATAACTTTACCTTCTTCTGCCTCATGCAGTATTTATTAGCCACTTCTGTCCTAATTATAACTTTACCTTCTTCTGCCACATGCAATATTTATTAACCACTTCTGTCCTAATTATAACTTTACCTTCTTCTGCCTCATGCAGTATTTATTAGCCACTTCTGTCCTAATTATAACTTTACCTTCTTCTGCCATATGCAATATTTATTAACCACTTCTGTCCTAATTATAACTTTACCTTCTTCTGCCTCATGCAGTATTTATTAGCCACTTCTGTCCTAATTATAACTTTACCTTCTTCTGCCACATGCAATATTTATTAACCACTTCTGTCCTAATTATAACTTTACCTTCTTCTGCCACATGCAATATTTATTAACCACTTCTGTCCTAATTATAACTTTACCTTCTTCTGCCTCATGCAGTATTTATTAGCCACTTCTGTCCTAATTATAACTTTACCTTCTTCTGCCACATGCAATATTTATTAACCACTTCTGTCCTAATTATAACTTTACCTTCTTCTGCCTCATGCAGTATTTATTAGCCACTTCTGTCCTAATTGTAACTTTACCATCTTCTGCCTCATGCAGTATTTATTAGCCACTTCTGTCCTAATTATAACTTTACCTTCTTCTGCCTCATGCAGTATTTATTAGCCACTTCTGTCCTAATTGTAACTTTACCTTCTTCTGCTTCATGCAGTATTTAAATCAGCCAGTTCTATCCTAATTATAACTTTACCTTCTTCTGCCACATCCAGTATTTATTAACCACTTCTGTCCTAATTATAACTTTTACCTTCTTCTGCCTCATGCAGTATTTAAATCAGCCAGTTCTTTCCTAATTATAACTTTTACCTTCTTCTGCCTCATGCAGTATTTAATCAGCCAGTTCTATACTAATTATTACTTTAACTTTTTCTGTCCCATAGTTTTATTATATTAGTCAACACAGGATCAAACATTAATTAAAGTAACAGTTACTTACAACAGAACCTGTTAGAACTTGGGGCATTAAAAAATGTTGCATCAGAACCTCTTAGAACATGGGGCATTCAGGTAATGCTGCATGTCCTTTACAACAGAACCTGTTAGAACCTGGGACATTCAGAAAATGTTGCATGTCCTTTACAACCTGTTAGAACATGAGGCATTAAGAAAATTGTGCATTCCTTTACAGCAGAACCTGTTAGAACGTGGGACATTCAGTTAATGTTGTGTGTCTTTTACAACAGAACCTGTTAGAACATGGGGCATTCAGAAAATGTTGCATGTCCTGTGCAGGATGTTACGATCAACCTAAAGTTGATATTTTAAGCCATTGTATGTTCACTAGTTTGCCATTGATTTCTGAATGAGAAGTCAACCATGAAGTCCAAATTAATGCCAGTGTAGTTGTTGAACCACCTGCCTTGCCATCTGTGAACCACCTACTTTGCCATCAGTGAACCACCTACCTTGCCATCAATGAACCACCTACTTTGCCATCAGTGAACCACCTACCTTGCCATCAATGAACCACCTACTTTGCCATCAGTGAACCACCTACCTTGCCATCAATGAACCACCTACCTTGCCATCAGTGAACCACCTACCTTGCCATCAATGAACCACCTACTTTGCCATCAGTGAACCACCTACCTTGTCATCAGTGAGCCAGAAGTTTAAGTCATTACATTCTGGCCACAGCTGAAGTATATAGCGTTTGCCTCTGTCCCACAGGAACATTGTTCATATGGTCATTATTGGTCCAATTCTTGGCAGTTCTAAGACAGATAATAGTAGCAAATTTTAATTAAATGCATATTCACAGTAATATTTGAGGGTGTAGAGTTGTAGTTCTGCTTTTACTGCATCTATAGTCAACATTAAGACATGTTTCCTTAGTAGTTGAAGGTAATGTGAACAATAAAAGAAATGTATATTTTCATTTCATGTAGTTACTTCGACAAGAAGGTCAACATTTTGCAAGTGTAAAGTATGAACTGCGCTCTCATATCAGAGATATCAGGAGAACAGTAAGTTGATTAATGTTCTCATTTTTAAAGTAGTTTTAATAATATTTTATGAATTCTGTCATGTGTTATTATTTTTTCTAACATCGTGCTAAAAATATTTTCTGTTTGTCTGTAGAATTGTTACATGCATATTTCGAGATTATTCAACTCTGATAAATATTTATAAAAGTAGTTGAGCCATATATTTTTGTCTTTTGATTTCTTGGCAAGATTACGCTCAGTAGTTTGCCATTGCTTTCTGAGCGACTGGCTCAATACCCAGTAAGTTACTGACTCGGGGAGAACCGCTACTGATTCTCGCGCAACGTCACGTTACTTACGAGAATATACGAGATTACGGAGAAAGTCATGTAACAGCGAGACCGGCTTATTTACAAATACTGGTATCTTAACAATACATAGTGATTGCTCAGTTTCACTTTGTCAGTTCCGATGAACGCATGGTATGGGATTGGCTTTTCCTTGTGATATGTATTTATTTATTTAGCCTCAGTCAGAATTGTACAATTGTGATTTTTTCAAACTGGTTATTTTCACCTTTGGAAGTCTGCTGCAAAATGCCCCAGGCATGACAGAATTAAATTCATTAATAATGGTGTTATGCCATGTAATCAAAAGTAATGTATACAGGACAACTGATATTTTAAGAAAGTAATAATTCAGAAAAGTGAATGTATTGCTTCATTGAAAAGAGCAATTTACTTATCTTATTTATTGTTGTCAGATTCAGAATATGATGGCTCAAAATAATGATCTACCAGACATTGAAAAACTTAGCCGGAATGAATTTGATCTTGACCTTGAAGAACAGAACAGGCTTCAAGCAGAAGGCGAGTCTGAAATTCACAAGGTGACAACTAACTATTTTAACAATTTATTTGTATAAGTGGAACATATGGTTGTTATTACAAAGATCTCATAATCAAGCGATCAAATATAAAAGGCTTAAATACTATTAGGTTCATTTATTTTGTGATGAGTGTCGTAGACTCACTGATACTAAATACTTCAACAGAGTGGTCTAGGATAGATTAAAGCTTATTCTTTCACACAATGTATCATTTTTGTAATGTTCTTTTAAAAAAACATGTGTGCATTAATTAAACTGTATTCTTTATTGAAACTTACATTCATAAGGTGACAAAACAGAATCTATGTTAACAATTTAGTTATATAAGCACACACAAAAAATAAAGGCCACCACCAAAAATATCTCATCAAAAAGAAATAAAATATAAGGGGTTCAGATATTATTAGATTAAATTATTTTTTGATGAGATGGATAATTTTGTTATTGTTTTTAATGTATGTATTAATCCAACTGTTTGTTACCTGTTGTATTTTTGTATCCAACATTAAAGGTTCGGGAGGATATTGAGTATGGAAACCTGTCTAAACTTTATCTCCGTGAAAAGATCAAGGAACAATGCTGGGATAAAATGAAAGTGAAAGGGAGAGCAATTCAGGTCAGTGAACATGCAGCCATTTAATAATCATTGCTTGAAAACTTAGTAACAACTGGCAAACTTGATATCAAAAGAGCAAGAGGAAAACAAATAGATAAATTATTAGCATGACCAAATGGCATAATCAGAACAATAAGGCAGACCCAATATGGGACTCGAGTGATTGTATGAGATGACCTTGAATTCATGCAGTAATGTTTTATTCAATCTGATGTTTTTGTAATACTTCTTTGTTTTTTTTTCTCCTGTCATATGTTCCCCATATTTATTTAACAAACCACATTATGAAAGCTTCAATTTTACCTTCAGATTGTTTCTTCATTGTCCATGTTTCTGTACCATAAAATAATGATGAATCTATAAAACACTTGATCACTCGTAAAAATAATTTGTCACTTAACTAAAAGAGAAACCTGGACGAATGCAGCAGTTTTTGCCCATTATGTTTATGAAGGTTTCCACTCAGGCATTGAAACCTTTGCTGCAGCGATCGATCTTGAGGACGCATACAACAGAGTACCATTGGATTTTTTAATACTTCAGCTTCTTGAACTCAAAATAAGTCCATTCCTCCTTAGTTGGATCGCTGCAGCCCTCTTCCAACGGAAAGTAGTTTTTAGGTGTGGCAGTTGGACTTCGGAACAAACAACAATATATCCTGGCCTACCACAGGGATCACCATTATCTCTGGTGCTGTTCAGCGCCTACACAGTGAGAATTACCAGTGAGCAGAACACTGGACCTGGTAGGACATTGTCATATGCCGACGATGTTTTAGTGTATCGTCAGGGTAAGGATAGAGATCAGGTTGCTGTGGAACTACAAACCGAACTCAATCGCATAAGTACTTGATGTGATGAAGCTGAGGCAATGGTCAACCCAACAAAGGCAACAGTGACTTGGTTCTCGTTGAATAATCATATTGTCAACATTTCAACATCAACTGTAGAACTGTGTTCAGAGACGGTGGAAAGAATGCAGGCAATGAATTACCTGGGATACGGTTTGATCGAAGCCTTGCTTATAATGAGCACATAGACCAGGTGATAACAAAGGCCAAGCGGGGTTTGGCTGCGATGCAGGTGATGGCAGCAGCAAACTGTGAGCAGCGCCATCTATGTCTTCTGTACGAGGGGCTGGTCATGTCTGTTTTTGAGTACGCGATGGAGATCCTGACTGTCAGCCGTAAGCAGATGGAAAGGATACAGAATGAAGCTATGCACATTATTCTTGGATGTACATAGATACAGCATGCAGGGCGATGCGCTACCTTCTTGATTTTCCAACCATTGAGGACAGAATGCAAGTTTGCAGAGCGCGCGCCTACCTCACAGTTAACGCAAACACACAACATCCACTGCATAGTGAATTATGAAGTTGAAGGGCAGCAGGGGGTCAAGCCGAAGACATTCTTCAACAGGTGTGTTCACTTGAGAACTTAGAACCTGACGAGGAGTGGGTACAAGTGCCAACAGATTTCTGCACATCCTTTTCAGTTTGCATCCAACTAGATAGAAAATGCAGACAAGAAAATCCGGCTGCTGTGGAGGCTGAAGTACAAGCGTTGATTTTCGAGAATTCGCTAGATGGGCGATGCTGTTATCTACACAGATGGGTCATTTGTCCGACATGTGAGAAGATCATGGGCCTTTACTGCTCAGGCCGGAGGGAGAATTGTAAAGGAGGACTCTGGTGCTTTCACTAAGACCACAAGTAGCCTGACTATGGAAGTCATGGCAGTAAGTAAAGCAATAACATGGCTCGAGACACAGATATTCACTAGGGCATGTTTCCTTAGCGACTCAATGAGCATGATCAAGAGGATAGAGGTGGGGTGGATCCGAAGAGAGTAGTTGCTGTCTCTGGAGTGGTCTCGGCTGGCAAAGATTAGTTTCATCTTCATGCCAGGGCATGTGGGAGTACAAGGAAATGAGCTGGCTGACAAGCTCGCAGGTGAGTCTACGGTGAAGGGCGGACGCGCCATGGACCAGGCTGACATTCTGAATGCTCTACGAGAAGTAAGACTTTTGCATGAACCAAGTGATGACTGTGAAAACCATGGCCAGACTGCGAGAACAACAAATTAAAAGAGGGGTGGCCAAACAAGAACACTACGCAGGAAGCCAAAGAAGATTGATAAACCAACACAGAACTGGTGTCGTTAGCCGCTACACGCTGCAGGATTTGCTGAGGAGGGGATCCGAGCACTTATGGACTGAATGGTTCTATGTGCAATGAGGATGATCTGTCAACTAACTAACTAACTAACTAACTGTCAGTTAACTGTCAAGATGTGAAAAGCTGTTTAATATTGTTGAATGTTTCTTTGGCCATTCCTATTCTTTATTTTACTTCTTCTTTGTCTCCTCCTCTTTCCTCCTCCTGTCTCTTCTTCTTCTTCCTCCTCCTGTCTCTTCTTCTTCTTCCTCTCCTTCTTCTGCTGCGTCTGCTCCTCTTCCTTTGCCACTTCTTCTTTTCTTCTTCTCCTATCTATATAATCCGCAGGGCATTCTTTTACTGGAAACAGTTGTTAGGAAATAATTATCTATTTTCTCTCCCAATTACTAGGCATTTAATTCAGCTCTTGAGGTAACCAATTTCCCTCTCAGAGAACGATCAGCTGAAACCCTAAAGATGATCAAAACAGTGTCCACACGCAGGAAAATAGAGATGAGAGAAGCTGAGGTATTTTCATCTTGTGATGTTCTAGATCTCTCGCTCTCTCTCTCTCTCTCTCTCTCTCTCTCTCTCTCTCTCTCTCTCTCTCTCTCTCTCTCTCTCTCTCTCTCTCTCTCTCTCTCTCTCTCTCTCTCTCTCCCTCCCTCCCTCCCTCCCTCCCTCTCTCTCTCTCTCTCTCTCTCTCTCTTGCTCTTGTAAAAAGGACACAGATTATGGTCGTCACTAGGAAGAACGAAATACCACAATGTAATATACAAGTGAATGGGAATATTCTTCAACAAGTGAATAGGTACAATTATCTCAGAACAGTAATAACATCTGATGGGAGATGCCTTGAAGAGATTAGAACAAGAATCACCATGGCAAAAGTAGCCTTTAGCAAGATGAAAAACATACTGACCAATAAAAAGATTTCAATTGAAACGAGAAAAAGAGTGTTGAGATGCTACATAGAACCTGTACTTTTATATGGATGTGAAGCTTGGACAATGAACAGTCAAGCTGAAAAACATCTGATGGCTGTAGAAATGTGGTTTCTGAGGAAAATGCAAAGAATACCTTGGACAGCCAGAAAGACCAATGAACAAGTCCTTCAAGAAACAAATGAAGATCATAAACTGATTAGAGACATTAGCCGCAGACAGTCAACATTTTTTGGGCATGTTATGAGAAGAAATGAATTGGAGAACTTGGTGACAACTGGCAAGATCGAAGGGAGCAGTCCAAGGGGAAGACCTAGAAGCAAATACCTGGATGGCTTGGCCTCGTGGCATGGTCGAGACAGAAACACTGAGCTGATCCATGACTCTGGTGATCGAGTGAGATGGCAGAACATGACCACCCACGCTTACCGGCAAGGCACATGATGGATGGATATATATATATATATATATACTAGCTGACCCGGCCCGGCTTCGCCCAGGCCCTGGCGGGGATCTATTTATCTATCTGTCTGTCTGTCTGTCTGTCTGTCTGACCCAGCCCGGCTTCGCCCAGCTCCTGGTGGGGAGCATCTCATTTAATTCTCATAAGTAGTCATTCTTCTTCTTCTTTCGTTTGCTTGAAATATGTCTATATCTGCAATGTCGTCTCTTGTATGAATTGAACTGTCTTTTTCAGTTCACACAGTGGTCCATAGAGTTTATCTTCCACTGTCGTCTCTCTAGGCCAGAAAGTTTGCCTAGATATGTTATGTTTTGGGCAGTCTTGGAGTATGTGCTCTGCTGTCTGCGACGCAAATCCACATGTGCACATGGCTGTTTCACCAATCTTGAATTCTGTATACATGTGGTTGCGTAATCTATTGTGTCCTGTTCTGAGGCGCAGAATAATGACTTGTTCTGGTCTGTCCATAACGTGGTAGTCATCTTGAGCAGGTTTTGGTGGCTTTCTGACTGATTTGATCATTCTTTTCTTTTGGTGGTATGTAACGGACACATCAGGCTGTTCTTCTTTGGCTCCTTCCTTAGCCAATTGATCAGCTCTGTCGTTTCCGGGTACTCCACAGTGGGATGGTATCCACTGTATGGTGACCTTATGCTGACTGCTAAGTTCAGAAAGTAGTGTCCTTAGTACTGGCAATTTCCCAGACTGGAGCGCCTCGAGTACTGATTTTGCATCTGTCAGTAGCACCACAGGTTGTGTACCATTGCTGTTATTTAGTAATTTCTCTGTTGCTATCTTGATTGCCTCAATTTCGGCATCATAGTTATGGCAGTACTTTCCTGTCGGCACTCTGGCTGTGTCCCTAGTATTATTTGGGTATTCTATGTACACTCCCGCTCCTCCATTTCGAACAGCATTTTGTGCCGACCCATCTGTGTAGACTCGGATCCAGAGGTCCTGTGGGTATTCTTCATCAAGGAAGCTGAGAGTGGCTGTTCTGCGCTGCACACTGTTCTGTTCTTCCTTGTCAAATATTCCTCTCACTTTTGTCTGGATTTGTAACGATAGTCTATGCTCATCTTTCCATGGAGTTCACTCTGGAATAGTTGTTAGGGGGATACCAATTGTGGGCAGATCGGTGGTTTCTCTGCAGAGTTGTTTGGCCTGGTGGATAAAACTACTTCTTTTCAACCGCCCCATAGCTAGGTTTTCAAATCTGTTCTTCATAGGGTGGCCTGGCAAGCTGAAGAACTTTTCTGCTTGTATTAGCGTTTTCGTATCTCTGCACTCACTCAGTACTTGTGTCCTCCCCATCTTCTCCATTTCCACTATAGGGGTTGATCTCATCCCTCCTGTGGTGACTCTAAGTGCTTGATTTTGCACCTTGTCCAGCTCTTGTAGTGTGGTTTTTGATGCTGAACACCACGCAGTTGACCCATATTCCAGGTGTGGTCGTATGCTCTATTGGTAAACTTTGCTAAGTATTTTCCCACTGGCTCCCCATGTAGTTCCATTTAGCTTTCTCAGAATGGCTATTTTCCTTCTGGCTTTTGCTACTGATTTGTTGATGTGCTTTCTCCATGTCAGCCTGCCATCAAATGTTACTCCAAGGTATGTTGGTTCTTTATCATCTCTTAGGGGTGTTCCATTTATCTGGATGATCCCAGCCTTTTGTTTTGAAGAGAGGGTAAATAGAGTGGTGCTGCACTTGTCAGTGTTTATGCTGACACACCATCTATTCGCCCATGCAGCAAATGTATCTACAACTCTTTGTAGCAATCTGGTGGCCACTGATGCATGTTCATTTGTGCTCCATAGAACCAGGTCATCGGCGTACATTGCCGCTTTAATTCCATGTGGTAGATTAGCAACAAGATCATTGATGAAGATTAGAAAAAGTGTGGGGGACAAGACTCCGCCCTGGGGAACACAGTGATGCAGTAGTACTTTCTTGCTCTTGAGTCCGTCTATCTGTACTCGGGCTCTTCTGTTGTGCAAGTATGCTTTCACCCATTTGTACATTCTTCCATTGACTTTGCAGTTTCTCAGTTTCTGCATCAGACCTTCTTTCCAGACTTTGTCAAAGGCTTTATTCAGATCTATCCATGCCGCAAGCACCAGCTTCTTCTCTTGGAATGCATCCTCAATTTCTTGAGAGAGGTAGGTTGTCTGATCTTCCGTAGAGTAGCACTGCCTAAAGCCAGCCTGCTGTGGCACAAGGATGTTTTTACTTTCAATGTACCACTGCAGTCTGTGATTGATGATGCGCTCCAGTGTTTTGCAGAGACAGCTGGTGAGGCTAATTGGTCTGTAGCTAGAGGCAATGGAACCATCTTTCCCTGATTTTAGGAGGAGTATCATGATTGCTTCTCTCCAGGCTTGTGGAACACTGCCTAAGGTCCAGCTGTTATTGAAGATCTGCAACAGCTTTGCTTTGGCCTCTGTTCCTAGGTTCCTGATCATTTCATTGGAGATACCATCAGCTCCTGGTGACTTTCTCATTTTCAGTTTTGATATGGCTAGCTCCAGTTCGCTGATTGTGATGGGTGCCTCCAAGAACCTCGTGTACTATTTCCTTCTGTCCTGTATGTTGTCGTTTCTCTCGAATCTCTTGTTGTTTCTCTGGACTAATTTTTATATTGTTATCTTGTGCGAATGAGTCCACAAAATGGTCAGCTGCTTGCTTTCTTGTTAAGATGTTTCCATCTTTATGTAGCGCAATTTTTGAGTTTCTCCCTGTGCCCTCGTCATTAAGTTGTTTTATTAGCTTCCACAATTTCCTTGTGTCTCTTTCAAAGTTCAGAGACTCCGTTTTCTCTTGCCAGCTTTTCTATCTAGCCTGCAGCTTGGCCCTTTGAAATTTGTCTTTTGCATGCTGGAATTTATTGTGGTGCTCTTGGCTAGGTGTGGCCTCTGCTTGCTTTCTACACACTTCCACATCGTTATGCAACTGTTCCAGTTCACTACTCCAGTAGGGTTTATATTGTTTACGGGCTCCTCTTGGTACTGTTTCTCGCGCTGCCTGTAGCATGCATTTCCCAAACTCTTCGACTACTTTATTTATGTCTTTCTCAGTGTTCAGGTTTCTAACCAGTATGCTGGTGCGATGCTTGTACATTGCCCAGTCTGCTTTCTTGTAGTTCCACCTCGAGAGGGTGCTGCTTTCACTTACAAGCTCATTTTCTACGGTTAGAAAGACTGGCCGATGGTCACTGCCACCAAGTTGTTTCCCAACAATTTGTGTAATGTTCCACTCCAGGTCTGGTGAATGAAAAGCCAGGTCAGGTGTAGTTGTAGTGTGCCATGATCTTGAGTAGAAAGTATGTGGGTCGGACGGCTTGTTAATCAAGATGAATCTATTCTCATCCTGCCAGTCTTCCAGTCTCTGTCCTCTCTGGTCCATGTGATCATAGCCCCAGCTCTGCGAGTGGCTGTTGAAATCGCCACACACAATCATTTTTTCTTTTAGTGGTAGTGTGTCCAATGCCTGTGGGCGGTCACTTGGACAGTAGTAATTGATCAGATGTAGGTCTGTATTACCTGTCTTAAGATTAAGTGTCTGATACTCAGCCCCTTCCATGTAGACTTCGATTTGGGAAGCCATGATGTTATTTTTTACAAGGGTCAGTATCCCACCTTTTCGCCTGTCCTTTCGATCAGATCGGTAACACTGGTAGCCTCTGATTTTGAAGGCTATATTTTCGTTGAGGTGAGTTTCTTGCAAGCAACATATGCTTACTTTTTCTTGGTCCAAGGCTTTTTCTAATTCTATTTTTTTGTTGCTGACTCCCTCCGCATTCCAGTGCATTATTTTAAATCTTCATTTAGTATGGCCAGTTGTCCTATTCTCATGTCCCCTGGCTCCACAGGACATCTGAGAAGGACCTCCAGTAGTTGGGGTTGGACCCTTTCGAGACATAGGGCCTGGCACTGCACCTGCCTGGGGGTCCAAAGCATGGCGAGCACCATAACATTTAGCAGTAGTCGACATATTCCATTTTGCGTGATTGCGTGGCATCCTGATTTCTGTGGTGCGCCTCTTGGCTGGTTGCCTCCGTCTTCAGCACCTTTCTTTGCTAGAGCAGACTGTGGTCTCACTCGAGTGTAGATGTGTACGTGCGCACACACCTGTCTGCACATGCATGTACGTGCATACACATCTAGAGCATACTGGTTATTTTCCGGCGCCAGAAACTCGCCGTCGCCCCTTCTCCTGTTAGTTTAAACAGTTCCGCCACGTGAAGGCCAGGAGTTGAACTTTTGCTGCATAGGTTATGTATTCACGAGCCATTGAGGTATTTAAGCAGTGTTGGGCGCTCACCCCAACACCGCGCCTCGGCTACATACAGCAACATTTGGAATCTAAGTAGTCATATAAGCTCCAGTTCCCGACTAGCTGTCTGTCTGTCTATCTGTCTGTCTGTCTGTCTGACCCTGCCAGGCTTCACCCTATCTCTGGTGGGGAGCATCTAATTTAATTCATATAAATAGTCATATAAGTTCCCGTTCCCGACTGTCTGTCTGTCTGTCTGTCTGTCTGTCTGTCTGACAACCCGGCCCGGCTGTCTGTCTGTCTGTCTGTCTGTCTGTCTGTCTGTCTGTCTGTCTGTCTGTCTGTCTGTCTGTCTGTCTGTCTATCTGTCTGTCTGTCTGTCTGTCTGCCTGCCTGCCTGCCTGCCTGCCCGTCCGTCCATCTCTCCCTCCGTCTATCCCACCCTCTCTATCTATCTATCTATCTATCTATCTATCTATCTATCTATCTATCTATCTATCTATCTATCTATCTATCTATCTATCTATCTATCTATCTATCTATCTATCTATCTATCTATAGCCAGGGGACTTAACCTAAGATATAGCAATGCTACTAAAAGTTATGTCCCTTTATATATTATTTCTTATGTTAAGTCATGTAATTTAATTATTAAATTTTAGTAAGTAAATAGCTGATTCTACAATAAAAAAGCTATGACAGTTGGTTGCACGGGAATGAAAAGAAGACGTGCAGAAAATTTCATCTCAATAGGATGGACCGTTATCGAACGCATCAAATACATCCCTACCCACATACATACATACATACATACATACATACATACATACATACATACATACATACATACATACATACATACATACATACATACATACATACATACATACATACATACATACATACATACATACATACATACATACATACATACATACATACATACATACATACATACATACATTGTGTTTATATATATATATATATATATATATATATATATATATATATATATATATATATATATATATATAGAGAGAGAGAGAGAGAGAGAGAGAGTGAGAGAGTGAGAGAGAGAGAGACGTTTAAACAGCTTTCATATGCGGTGTCTGTGAAGAATTCTTGGTATTAAGTGGCAAGACAAAATCACAAATACTGAAGTATTGAAAAGACATGTGTGACAGTTTATTCCATGCTCAGTCTTCGTAGACTTAGATGGATAGGACATCTTAGGAGGATGGATTATGGCAGAATACCAAAAGGACATCATTTTTGGTGAACTACAGATGGGTAAGAGATCTCAGGGTCGGCCTCTACTACGATACAAAGATGTGTGTAAACGGGACATGATTGATAATGCACATTGGGAGCAAGTCGCCGCTGAACGTGTTGCATGGAGGGCAAACATCAGAAATGGAATAAAGACAAAGGAGAAAATTATTGCAGATAAGTCACACACCGAGCATGTGAGACGTAAGATGGTGCATGATGGTGGAAATGACTACGTGTTCACAAGCACCCACTATGAACGAACACTTACAGCGCGAATTGGCCTTATCAGTCACATTCGCTACTGCCATGGGTAAAAGTTATTATGCCTTTTTTTAAGCTCAAACTATCGGCTGTCAAGACGGCAAGGTGCCGATGGATATATATATATATATATATATATATATATATATATATATATATATATATATATATATATATATATATATATATATATATATATGGTAAAAACTTCTCCATGGAGAATTCAGACAGCAATAAAATGATATGCAAATCCATTTGAGTGCACAGATAACCTAAAAGCCAATACCTATGATTTAAGAGTTAAAGCTTGACTCTTCGAGAGGAGGTGGAGGCGGTCAGTGCAGCTTTCCGCTGGACAGAAAATACGATACATACACACATTGTGATTGTAACTGACTCAGAAAGCATGCTGAGGAGGGTGAGGACAGGCAGGCTTCGTGCAGAGTGGCTTGCTTCGCTTCGGAGGTCACGGATAGCAAGCATCACCTGGATCTTTTCTCCTGGGCATGCCGGTGTGCTGGGGAATGAACACGCGGACAGATTGGCTGGCTCAGTAAAACTTGGTGGAGTATTGATGCATGACAAGGCAGACGTGGTTGTGGCCTTGTGGGAGCACGTGTACTGTACACCTCGGAGGAGCAAATGGATCACCATAGTCTGGTAAGAATGAGACAGCGAGGTGTGACGAGGGGGACGACGCTCAGTGGAAAGGCGAGACGGACATATAATCAGATTGCTACTGGAACTATTAGTGTTGGAACTCTTCGCTGGCTGCTGAGGATGGGGACGGAGTGCTTATGGGAATGTCCCGAATGCTGTGATGTCGGTTCCTAAATCAATCAATCAATCAATCAATCAATCTTCGAGAGGATTTTAAACTAAACAACATGCTTGTTCACTGATGGTGACTGCCTGGGCAAGCAGCATTTTATCCCTCAGCCCAGAAAACTCTAGCTGTAGATTCTAATAATGGTACAAATTCAGTACAGATAGTTTTATTTTCTATTGCTAGAACTGTCTGCAGGTTGTTGTAATTCTTTTATAAAATGAACCATCTAACATGATGTTTTTAAATGTAATTTAACATAGTATGTCCCATCTTTCTTCTTGATATTCTGTTCTTGTCTCTTCTCATTTACTTTAGAATTCATTATAGACATGTCATTTTTGTTTCAATTTTCATTTCACTTCTGATGATAGTGTATATGTTTGACATTGATAGCATAATTTTGACAGGGAGTTTTGAATCAGTTATTCCATATATTTCCCCCCCGCATAACTGGTGACTTCAGTCGACTATATATATATATATATATTATGAGAAGAAAAGACTTGGAGAACTTAGTGACAACTGGCAAGATTGAAGAGAAGAGACCAAGGGGAAGACCGAGAAGTGCATACCTGGATGGCTTGACCATGTGGCATGGTCGAGACAGGAACATTGAACTGATCTGTGACTCTGGTGATCGAGTGAGATGGCAGAACATAACCGCCTGTGCTTATCGGTGTGGCACATGATGGATGTGTGTATATATATATATAAAGAGAGAGGGAGGGGAATATAAAATAATACAAGATACATACATAAAGGTTTTAGAGAGGTCTATCCCAATCTAAGCAAAATACAATGGGATGCTGGGGATTTTGTCACAGTGTTCACAGAGTGACTGTTGCATGTATTTATTTCAAGTGCCACTCACATTCTAATGTTTCAGGCAAGAAAAGAAATAGCTGAAGTTCCACCTAAAATGTCAGTGCTTGTAAGTATATTTCTGATTGAAGTGAATTTGGTTCACTTGCCAGTTTGCAGTAACTGTGTACATTATGTTTTTTGAACGATTGTTAATTTGACTTTCCCTTTTTCTTTGTAGGTATATGTTAGTTGCATATCCTGTACAGGACATTGCAGTTAACTGCAGCATTTTTTGGCTGTTTGTGATTTCTTGTCAAAGTTTACGTCTACCATTGCTTTCTGAATGACTGGCACTCATACCTTTGAATGAAAACCAACGCTAGGCAGTCTGCTTCCAAATCTGTATGCAGGATTATGAATTGCATTAGTAACCCCTTTGTCACAGAGCCGGCGTAGGCATATGTGCTCACCATTAAACCGCTACAGCTAATCACTATAAACCACTACAGCTAATCACTATAAACCACTACAGCTAATCACTATAAACCACTACAGCTAATCACTATAAACCACTACAGCTAATCACTATAAACCGCTACAGCTAATCACTAATATTAAAATAATGTGCAAGCCTACTAACAGAAACATGAAACAAATCTGACTAATTTGCTTATATCAGTAAGATTTGTTTCATTTTTCTTTTGTTGTTTGTCCATCAAGAATGATGATGACCATTCATTTCACCCAGTGGGGTTGAAAGTATGGAGCCATTCTAATATGGCTGAAAAGGCCTATTTTGGCTCAAAATGTTCTGTGACAATGTAGGCAGAGAATGCTTGATGTTTCAGGAGGAGGATCTGCAGTGGTTTTTCTGTCCAGCCTTTTCTTCACAGCTCTTGCAGTCCTGGTTGCTTCACAAGTGACTGCACCCTTGCATAATGATGTACACCACGAATTTTGGTCTTTGGCAGCAGTCTCCCAAGTGTCATGATGAATTTCAAAAGCTTTCAGTGAGATTTTCAGAGTGTCTTTAAAGCCTCTGGCCGCATTGGAAGCGTTTACAACAACACAGCTCGCCATAAAAAAATTTGTTTAGGGAGCCTGTAATCTGGCATGCTAGACAAGTGACCAGCCCAGCAAATCTGATTCTTCATCAGTAGAGTGTGGATACTGGGCATATACGCTCTTTCTAGGACTTCAGTGTCTGGAATCTTGTCTTGCCATTTAATCTTCAGTAGCTTCCTTGGGCAGACTGTGTGGAAGTGGTTTAATTTCCTAGCGTGTCACTGATAAACAGTCCAGGTTTCAGAAGCATATAGCAGTGTGGATAATACAACTGCTTTTTAGACTTTTAGCTTTGTTTGCAGGCTTATTCCATTTTTCTTTTATAAGTTTGCACATTGTTTATTTGTATCCTGTCTGCCACATGATATTTAAGTGAAGTTGATGTTGCTTACATTATTATTATTATTATTTGTTACCCAGCTGGTTAAGCCCTATCTATATATTTCTCTATCTTTCTTTGCAATGGATATCTCTGTTAAAAGAAGCATTAGTAGTGAGTGAAGAATTAGCCATAATTGACTTGCATCTTGCTGTATTGACAGACTATAGTTTGTAAAATGAAGTTATACCTCTCCATAACACAAAACCTGGGCTGAATTTAGAGATCATGTGTTGCCCATGCAGCATGATCCCTCTCTTGGCCTGCCTAGTTTACTCCAGAGGAAAGGTAACACCAATATGTCTGGAACAAGACAAGCTGCAGAAGCTGCCGGATCAACAAAGCAACACTCTAACGTCCGCCTGTCAGAGCTTCCATCCTAGACCAGTTGCCGACCAAGGCTTAGGGCCTGGTCTGCCCTGCCATGACATATAGTCTTTAGGTTGCATTTCCTTACACTAGGGTAAGGCTTGTACCCTCCCAATTGCACTCCTCCGCCCAAAGCTGTTGGCACAATGTGGGGTGTCAGGTTTGGTGAGCGCCACCCAACAATTGGTGCTAACAGATTGCAGGCAGTACCATCTACTGTCATACAGTAGCTCAGTCTTATCTGATTAAGATCTGACACTATAGCCATAATTAGTCATGAATATCAATCAATCAATCAGGTGTCGACTCTACAATGAAGGTTGGCTGCAATGGATCTCCAACACTGTCTGTCTCTCACCCTGGCTGTACATTCTGTCAGGCTGATGTTCATCCATCTCTTGATGTTATCTTCTCACTTGTAGCATTGTCTACCTCTTGCTCGCGTGCCAACATCCTTGCCCTCCAGTATGTTTTTTATAAGAGTATCATGTCTTTTAACGTGGCCAAAATATTTCACTTGCCTCCTCTTTATTTATTTCATCAACTCTCTCTTCATTCCCAGTTTTTCTAGAACCTCTGCATTTGATTGTTTTTGTTTCCATGAAATACGACCTATTCGTCTGTATATCCACATCTCCAGGGTCCCTATGTGACTTTTTAGTTGCTTGTTCAATGTCCAGGCTTCCATGTCATACAGTAGCGTTGAATATATGTAGCATTTGACATTTCACATTTTTACTGTGCTGTTAATCTCTCTAGATGTTAAATACAGATTTCATGCTGTTGAACGCATTTTTGGCCATTCCTATTTTCTTTTTGATTTCTATTTTACTTCTGCCATCATCTGTTATTATATGTCCAAGATAGGAGAAACTTGTTACTTGTTCTATTATATCCCCGTTTACTGTGATTTTCATTGATGACCTTTCCTTTCCTCTGCTAATCATCATAGTTTTTGTTTTTTGGGTGTTAATATCAAAGCCACATTCTGCACTATGCATGTTTACTTGTTCCACTAGGTCTTGTAACTCTTGCTCGCTTCCTACTAGTAACACGGTATCATCAGCATACCTAAGATTGTTTATGATTCTTTCATTGATGGTAAGTCCAGGCAGTTCAACTTGTTTAAAAATTCTTTCTGTGTATAGGTTGAAGAGGCTTGGGAACAGAACACATCCCTGCTGTACTCCTCTTTTTATCTCTATAGATGCCGCTTGTTCCCAGTACAAGTTACTAATAAGTCTGATGTCCTTTCCGTCTATTCCTATATCTTGAAGGCACGTAATTAGTCATTCATGTTGTAATCTATCAAAAGCTTTCTTGTAGTCTATAAAACAAACATATATACTTTTCTGAACTTCTATATATTTTTCAATTAGCATCCTCAAACAGATAATTGCTTCTCTGGTGCCGCTGTTTTTGCGGAACCCAAATTGTTCTTCATCTACTTCCTCATCTATTTTATATTGAATTCTTTCTTGTATGACCTTGAGTAGTATCTTAGTTATGTGGCTCATTAAGCTAATAGTTCTGTAATCCTCACAACCAACAGCTCTCAGCTACTTTGGTAGTGTGATGAAAAGGGATGTTTTCAAGTCCTTGGGGATGTACCCAGTATTATATGTATCATTACATAATTCTGTGATAGTATCAATGCCACAGCTGGATAAGGATTTTATCATCTCTGTTGTTATCTTGTCAGGACCTGCAGCCTTTCCCTCTTTCATCTTTTTTATAGCTTTCTCTACTTCAGCCTTTAATATGTTTGGTCCATCTTGAATATTATACAATGTTGGTTTATTGACCCTGTTGTCCCAGAATAAATCTTCTGTGTACACTGACTGTTTTTATCATGTCTGTGTTATAAATTACAACTTCTCCATTTTTTGCTCTGATACTTCTTCTTCTTCTTTGCGTTCATCCGGAATGTTTTTTCAGATGTGATTGCGGTGTGCCTAGTTAGGCACCCTTGGGTCGAAACCCTCAGGCCAACACATCCGACTTTTAGCATGCTGTTTTGACCAGGTTAGCATTCCTGGGAGACTCTCACTTTTGTGCTACCGTCCACATCCCAGCTGGTCAAGCTGGAACAGTCGAAGACTTCGGTCATCCCTCAAGGGAAGGCAGGGACAGTCCATAGCATTTTCCGCCATTCAAGGTGGCTTCCATAGTTGCAGGGCTGACACATAGCGCCCTGGTGCTGGGCTCACCGAGGGAATCGTCACGTCCTGCTCATGGCTGCTTTAAATTCTCACTTCAGTATATTGGGCATTTCCTTCACCATGGGCCGTTCCCGCACAAACCAGACTGGTCTGCAGATGGTATCCACTCAGCGAGTTTTCGGTTCGGACATGTGCTTGTCTTTGTGCCCATCAGAGCTGTTCCAGCCACGATAGACATTTGGAAAACTACCTAGTCAGAGCTGTTCCGAACAAGAGCGGCATTCGAAAACTGGGTAGTCATAGCTGTTCCTAGCACGAAAGAAATTTCACTCTGACGTTTTTTGCGTTGTGCCTGATTTATTTGCACCCGTAGGCCAGCACATCCAACATTAGCAGGCATTTTTACGGGTTAGCCTTCCCGGGGTTTCGAGAGACGTTAGACTGTTTGTGCTGTGGTATCGCCCACATCTCAGCTGGTCAAAGTAGAACGGTCAACGACAACACGGTAAACCCTCAAGGGAAGGCAGGGGCAGACCATGGACATTCCCCTGCTATCCGAAGAGGCTTCCATAATTGCAGAGCCGGCACATATTGCTCTGAGACTGGGCTCACCCAAGGAGTTGCCACGTCCTGCTCATGGCTTATTTAATTCCTCACTTCCATGTGTTGGACATTTTGCTTGCCACTGGTCACTCAAGCACACACCAGGAACGGTCAGTCTGCAGGCGATATCCACTAGGTAAGCTTTCACTTTGGACTTCTGGCCACGCAATGGATTCGCTAGCCGTGCGTTCCATTTCGTGTTATTGAGACGTTTTTCCACCTTTGTCTAGACTCTCTATGAGGTAGATACAGACAGTTTTCGTATCCATTTTGACTGGGGATCTTCTTCTACCTTTTTGTACTCACTCACGAGGTAGGCTACATGTGCTGCCGGCTCAGGACCTTACCTCCGTGCAGAAGTGAGCGAGAAACGGCCAGGCCCTCTCATCCAGGGATCCCTCATATCCCCCAGCTGAGAGCCTTCGGACAAGTATCTGGACTAGGCATGTAGTGTGCTCAGAATCTCACCTCCATTTTTCGGTAGGTGGGTATCGACCAGGCTCTCACATCCGAGGGTTTATGGCTTAGAGGCATTCAGCCACAACCCTTGACAGAGAGCCTTACAGTACGTCTTCGGACTAAGAACTTCTGCCTTCGTGCGCCTGATTTAAACTTTTGACTGCTATCCTCAGTCTACCTGAAGAGCAGCAGGTTGTGTCTCGCTTAGTCTGGCCCCTATCCCATAAGCTGTCCAATATGTAGTTTTTGCCACATAGTGGTCACGCGCACCACCTAATAGGAATTAGGAGATTCCCAGTCTAACAATAGAATGACTTGACCACTGGGAACTAAGGCCGACGTAGGCATCGTCAGGACAGCAACAGAGGTCGCTTCGAGAAAGGACATCAAGTCAGCTGTGTTTTTCCTTTGAGCTCCGTGACAAAAGGATTTGATCGTCTAGGCGAGGCATATTTACTGAAAGAAGAGATCGCCTGTTTGTATGGCATTCATACCATGTCCGGACCGGGACATAAATAAATTATAGACGACGAGTTTGCAATAGTTTGCGATAGTCCTTGAGGGATTGAGCAATTACAGAAAGATATTAACAGCTGGGTTTATATTGACATGTAACGTCTCGTCCCCGTGTCAGGGGCCCGTTATATTTTACAACCGTGTTATATATATTTCTGAAACGGAGATTAATCTGAATAAAAAGGATTGTCTCGAATTGCACCAGTCTTTAAGGTGAGCGACTTTGTTACATTTTACTCCAGTTTTGAGTTTTAACGCTTTGGCGGTTGAATGACATTGAGACAGTTTTCATCCATCAACACAGCACATGGGGTCAGTGGGACACGCAAGCTCCCCCACCACGGCAAGGTGGAGACACATCAGGGGAGTTTTCCTCTGATACAACAGTTTCCTGTTATATTATTTTTCTTCTTTGTAAACCTTTTTATATGTTCATGTAATTCTTTTGAATTGGGTTTTATTTCCAGATCTTCTATTTCTTGGCATTTTTTCTGCAGCCACTCTTCTTTGGCAACTCTGCACATGTGACATATTTCTCTATCAATTAATAAATACTCTAGAGTGTTCTTTGCTTTCTTTCTTTGAATCATTTTGCTCAAGATTTCATCGGTTATCCATAATTGTTTTTTTCTTGTTTATCTTCACTGGCAAGGTGGTATTTGCAATCTGTATACTGGATTTTACACATTCCCATTTTGTATTAATTTTATCCTCAGGATTGTCACGTCTATATTGTTCCATACTTTCATCGATTAGCCATCATATCTATTTTTTACTTCAGCCAGGTATAGTTGATGTCTGTCTGATTGTTTCAATGATGATATATCTACTTGAGGTGTCTTCGATTATCTTATTCCTGGGTTTTTAAGTTTTATTTGTAATTTTAAGACTACAGGATTGTGGCCAAAGTTGATATCTGCACCAGGGTATGTTTTGGCATTTTTAACATTGTTTTTAAATCTATTTCTAATCATAATGTAGTCAATTTGGTTTCTTGTTCTATCTCCAGGGCTTTTCCACATATACAGTTTCCTAGGGTTATGTTGGAAAAATGTGTTACAATCAATAAGATTGTTTTCTTCACAGAACTGTATCAGCCGGTCTCTTCTGTCTTTTCTGTTTCCCATACCATGTTGCCCTACTATCTGCTTATATTTATTTTTTCCAACTTTTGCGTTCATGTCTCCAATGACAATTAGGACTTCTGATGATTTTACAACTTTCAGTGTTTGTTGTAGGTCTTCATAATATTCTTCTAGCTGTTCATCACTATAATCAGTTGTTGGAGCATGCATCTGCAAAATTACTATGTTGAATGGTCTTGCCTTAATTTTGAGTAATATCATCCTATCTTTATGAGTCCAGAATCCACTAATATGTTTCTTTAAATTTCTTTTTACTAAAATTCCTACTCCTCTCTTGTGATGATCTCCTCCTGAGTTGTATTTGTCCATCTTGTTTCAGATACGCTTGAAATATCCAAATTCATGTATTTTGCTTCAGCAATAAGATTATCAAATTTCCCTGCCTGATACAGGGTGTGTACGTTCCACGTACCAATTCTTAGACTTCTCCTTCTACTTTTCAGATAGGTATTGTCAGAATGCACTCTTTCAAAAGAATTTGGGATGCATTCTTCATTATGCACTTCCTTATTCACTATGGGTTTTGTCTCTTCCCTGAGAATATTTACGACAGGCTCATCTCCAGGGGGTCAAGAATTATCCGTATCACTGATTTCTTGTTGTTGAATTACCATTGCTGTCTTTGGGATATTACATGTTGAGGTCTCAATCTCTTCCACGATGGCCAGCCATGTTCACTATCGTGTCCTGAACAAGCCTCATGTGTGCCACACACTCTGCTGTTTCGCTTTCAAAGCCATTGATCTATTTAGATTCATCTGCCTTCTTCATCGTCCCAGTCTTTTGTGTACTAGGGATGGATATTCCCTTAGTAGGATATTACCCCTACTTCACTCATGTAGTTTGGCCAGTCAGTCAAGACTGTTGCCCATGGTGTGGCCGCCACCGTACACAAGTGGTATTCGTGGAGCCATACATGAGCTAGGTAAAGAGATGGGAACCAAATAGGATCCTGGTCTATCCCTTGGGATATGGCTGCCAGTCACCGTGAGGTACTATCCCTCTCTCTCTACCCTACACCTCTGAAAATCTCTCTGAATGCTTTTGGAATTCATCATGACACCTGGGAGACTGCAGCCATAGACCGAAATTCGTGGCATGCATCATTACACAAGGGTGCAGTCATGTGTGAGGCAACCAGGACTGCAAGAACTGTAAAGAAAAGGCAGGCCAGAAAGACCACTTCAGGAAATCCTCCTCCAGAAACGTCAAGCATTCTTTGTCCACATTGTCAAAGAACATTTCGAGCCAAAATAGGCCTTATCAGCCATCTTAGAACCCACGGCTCCATACTTTCTACCCCACTGGATGAAATGAATGGTCATCATCATTCTTGATGGACAAACAACACCCTACACCATGTCATGAATATAATGTTGGTAATAAGTTCAGTTTTATTTACATAACTAATTTTTTTCCAATAGGAGGAAGAGGTTGAAGCTGACGACACAGATGAGAGCAGTGTGGACTATTTATCACTCAGTGGAAGTTTAGGTAAACCAAACTACAGCTTTAGTTATATTGTCTTATGTTTCTTATAATTTTATATTTATTTTGTTATTGTATGATCCATAGTAAGATATGTGTTAAAATATGAAAAAATAAAAGTATTAAAGTAAGAGACACTTTTATACAATGTAAGGAACATTGGGCAAATCGTGCTAGACCCATATTTTTATGGACCAGTTGGTACTCAGTGGATGCCGAGTCTAAAATGCGTACCAGAAAATATCTTGGGAAGTACAGGTTCTCAGGTGTTAATGAATACATCATCCATCAAGAAGTGATCAGTGTAAAAATATATGGCTAGCACTATATATACACTTTCCTTCTTAACATGAGACGATGTTTACCTTACTTTAATCTATTTATTTAGTAAAAACTTGAAGGATATATGCTTTCACTGACTCACTACCAAACAAAAAAGTGGGTTTGGACCCAAAAAAAATTCATGGCAGAAAATGGGAAGTAGGGGTGTGTCACAATAATGTTGTAACAATGGTTAAAACTGTAGCAGATATATTGTATTATATATCAAATTAAAGGAGATTACACAAGGAACATGACAGTGTTAATATCTATGTGAGAAGTTAGAAATATGACAATAATGATAGGTTTTTTAATAAAACTTTAAATTAAAGGGATGACAATTATTAAAAATCGCCACTTACCAAAGCGTTATTTCTCATCATTTGAAGGTAATCCTGTTATATTTACTGAATAATGATAAATACACCACTTTTCTTCACCAATATCACAAAAACAGCTCCATAACATCAATAAAACACAATTAAAACACCATATTTTGAAGCACATCATTTTCACAAAAAATGGAAAATGTCATTAGTAATTAGTCATTAGTCGCTGTTCCAACATCACAGGAAAAGATTGTTCCCATTATGCTCCGTTCCTGTGCCAGTGAATATCACATAAAATGTTCCTCATTGCCCCATGTGAAAAGTGGAAAAGACAGGAGTCTCAACAAAAAACAGCTGCTCAGGCACACTGTGCAAAATGCCATCGCCAGAATGTCACCACAAAAGTCTTCTACGAACAGTACAATTCACCCCTGATGGAAATGGCAGTCACTTTCCTAACCAGATGTTCACCTACAAAGTCTCGATGTCTCTTGATATTGTTGTTCTGTTTCTAGATGTTTTCTAGCCACCACATCATTTTTTCTCCGAAATGTAGATCAAGCAACAAAACAACTTCTAACAGATGTAAAGAAACATTTCACTGTACATAATGCCGTCGCCAGAATACCAACACAAAAATCCTCCTCAAAAACACAGTTCATCATCGATGGAAACAGCAGTCAGTAGCAAAACCTGCAGCCACATATTTCTGCATAAGGCAAGAAAACCAGTCGCTTCTGCGACACACCAGCCGCCATACATGCAGATATTTCTTGATGTTGTTGTTCAGTTTCTAGATGTTATCTATCCAGCTACGCCATTTTGAGCATGCAGATGACACCACAACACCTCGGACAGATGTAAAAACCATTTCACTGTACATAATGCCGTTTAGAATGCCAAAACAACAGTCCTCCATGAAAGTACGGTTCATCGTCAAAAGAAGCGGCAGTCAACCAGAAGACCAGCCGCCACACATTTCTGCATAAGGCACAAAAACTGGTCAATTCTGGAACATAGCCCTCCGCCATTGCTCTGAACATGCAGATCATGCTCCACAACCAAAATTCACAGCTCACAGCACTGCACCACGCACTCAACTCAGTAGCAGGGCGACGGAACCGTAAACTACCAGTCCAACATAAGGAAAATGCGAATGCAACAGTAGCCACGAGCATAAACACCCAGAGGCCATAACCATTTCACTGCCTGTCCGCCATGCTGGGGACCGGAAAGTGTGGTAAGTGTGGAAAATGTCAGGAACATAGGAGGCAGGTTTATATTAAGAAAAAAATATATACACTATTTTCTATTTAGTTATAATTATTATTCTTTTAAATTTAATTATTTAAATATTGCTCAGCTTATTTGTGATAGGCAAAGCAAACTAGGGGAACAAGTATGGCTCATTACAGCAAGCATAATTAAACATGTGCAAGAACCAGAAGGCTTGTCATTTCTAAAATAATAAAAACAAACCACTTAAACAATCTTTTGTCCTAAAAAACAATGAATCTTCTTGTCTGATACTGTTGGAAGGTCATATCTTTCTGTGTATAAATTTTCATTCACCGGGCACTAAATATTGTGGAAAATAAGAGAAATGAAACAAATAACGCACTGTCAATACTAAGCCAACCAAACAGCTTCTGGGGGGTCCAGGGTAATTCCATTGAGCCGACCTGTCGGCTTGCGACAGTCAATCAGTTAATTAAACAAACACATCACATACACATACTCTTTGGGTTTTTTTACTACTAAATTTAGGTTTGTTTTCAGGGTAAAGTTTTACAACTTTTATTGCCAACTTATATGGCCTTGATTGTTCCTGACAGTGTCCATTTTTGTCTTGACTTTAATCATATAACAATTTATCCCCCCGCCCCCTCACCACACACACACACACACACATACCCCTCCCAATCCATAGAAGGAATTTTGTAGGTTAGAGTGCATGGTGGAATATATGATCAGTCTTTCCCTCCCATTGTGAATGATGAGAGCTGGCATCGAACCCTTGTCTTACCACGCTCATGCACACCACTACAAACAAAACTTCTGTCAGTGGCTGAAACAATTTTGTTCAATCCAGTTATAGATTGTGATAAGGAAGTCTTAATTGAAGAAAGCATAAATATAAATATATGAAATTAAATATAATTGGAAAAACTCAATTGGTGATCCCAGTATTTCAATTAGAATATAAAAGACAACACAGTTATTATTAAAATAAGGTAAATACATAGACAAGAAAGTCTGACGTCAATTTAATTGTTATTTACAGTACAATTAATTTGGTGACATGTAAAACAGTAGTAAATTTAGGTACAAAGATGCTGTGTTATTTATAGACTGAGATGATAACTTGAAAGAAGCAGTAATTAATTATAAGGGGCACTCATTTGAAATCCGTTAGTGCCGCACTGTGCGTAATTGCATATGTTGCACATGATCATGTAATAGTCATGTGATAAGTACTGACCAATGAATAAAAGAGCAATTGCTTATTGTCCCATGATGCATAGGTTATGTTTCTGACCATTGAGAAAATGGGCGGGTTGATCCAAAATCTGTCCAAAGAAGCTCAAAGAGCGGTGATTCAGTTTCTTTCATGTGAAGGATGTTGACCAGTGGACATTCACCGAAGAATGCAGGCAGAGTACAGTAACAAATGTGTGTCAAAGACAACAGTGACAGACTGGGCACGAATGTTTTGGAAAGGACGTCAGTTCACGACAGATCTTCAACAGCCGGGTCAAGCGCATATTGTTGCAACAGAAAAAAATCATTGCCAAAATTGATGCAACAGTACAGATGAACCATTGTCGAAGCATACATTCACTAGCAAAAGAATTTGATGTGTCAATTGGGATAATTCAAAAGGTCGTTCGTAAGAAACTGCAATGTCGGAAGGTGTGTTCACAGTGGGTACCACGGATGTTGACCGACCACCAAAAAGAAGAACGCACTGGATGGTGTTTGAACCACTTGCTGCATTACAGAGTGGAGGGTGATGCATTTCTCTTCCGCATTGTGGCAGGTGATGAATCATGGTGTCACCACTTTGAGCCGAGCAGCAAAAGAGAGAGCATGCAATGGAAACATGCTGGATCACCAAAAGCCAAAAAATTCAAGTTACAGGTTTCCGCTGGTAAGGTTATGCTGAGCGCATTTTTTGACCATGAAGGGCTATTGTTGGCCAACTTTAAAGAACCTAGTGTCAACGTCAACTCTACCCACTACTTGCAAACACTAGACAAGCTGCCAAAAGCCATCAAGAATAAACGAACTGGCATGCTTTCTCGCTGTGTGATTTTGTTGCACGATAATGCTCGTCCGCATGTCGCAAAGATTGTGCAGGAAGCATTAGCAAGAAAGAAGTGGGAAATTCTGCAACATCCAGCCTATAGATCTGATTTGTCACTATATGATTTTAATTTGTTTGGACCTCTAAAAAAAGCACTCGAGGGGCAATGATTTCACACAGATGCGGTCGTAATGAATGTGATAAACACTTAGTTCAGTGAGCAACCACAATTCTTTTTTGCGGACGGCATTTGCCGCCTACCTAAGCAATGGGATGCTTGCCTGAATGCCTACGGCGACTTCTTCTGACCAACCCATGGTGCATAATTCATTCAAAATGAATGCTTTGTTTAATTCTACCACACCTGTTAATATTTCTTTCATGATTTTGTAATAAAGCCATTGGAACGGGTTTCAAATGAATGCCCCGAATAATAGCTCAGACTGTTTTAAAATTGTCAACTCAATACATAAACACAACTGATTGAAATCGAACTCACAATAAAGGTTTATGAACAACTAATATGAAATAAATTGATCTAGGTGTAACAAGATATGCATTAGAGTATGAGACGATAACAACATGAACCAAACACCTAAAAGAAGGAAGCTAATACAAACATTTTAAATGTTGTGGAAGTTATTTTATTTAAGTGTTTTTATTCTATTTTTTCATTGTATTAACTTCCATGTGGGTGCGGTTTAAAATGAAGTTATGTTTATGTAAATTTTAAATTAGTTTCATGTAATTTGCATTAAATTTTAGGGAATATTTACAGGTGCTCAGTGTGGTGGGGCAAATGAACTCTTCTACAGCCAGTTTGATCTGCATTGCAGAGAACAAAAGATTGGCCAGATAATACTTATAGAGGTTGGTTCAATAGTTCAGTAATAAAACCTATTATACCCTGCAGGATATTTTGAATTTCAGGATACAATATCTCATGTAGCAAAGGGGAAAATATCTAAAACATAGACAAAGCAGTCTTATATGAATCAGAAACTATCTATCTATTATCTCTTTTACTAATTCACATCTCTCGTTAAGCGTAGGGGCATAGCAGACGCCTAAACATGCAATTTTTAAATTGTTTTTGAAATCATTTGTTGGTATAATTTATGCATCTTGATGTGAAGCTTTTTAGAAAATAAAACAAAGAAGATATACATTCTCAAATAAATGTCCACCCATGCTCCCAAACTGCAATCATTTAACAGGTTCTTTAACATTTTAATTTTCTAAATAGCAAAGTAACTTTCATTCTTTTTCTCCTACTATTTATTTCCCCATTGGAGCATAAGTCCTTAAACAACTCTTGTCAAGCCATTATAGCTTTTGATATCTCCTGCTGGTTCTTCCATGTCCTTCTCATATTATTCATCTCTGTTGCCATTTCTCTTCTCTGTGTGTTTTTAGTTCTCTCTCTATTTCGTTCGCCTATTAAATTCCAGAGAAAAAGATTTATAGTTACACTATGATCAGGTTTTCTCAGTGTGTGTTCTATCCAGCGCCAGCTTCTGTTCCTCGCCTCTTGATTGGCTGTATTCTGTCTAGGTCTTTTTTGTGTGTGTCCTGTATCAATAATTCTGTTATACCATTTAGTTCTATTGGGTGTAGTCATCAGTTAATAATGTCTTGTCATTTATTAGTAACAGTTTTAGTTATTCTCCATGCCTCTGATCCACACAACAGTACTGACCTGTCCATCCATCCATCCATCATGTGCCATGCCGGTAAGCGTGGGCGGTCATGTTCTGCCATCTCACTCGATCACCAGAGTCGTGGATCAGCTCCATGTTTCTGTCTCGACCATGCCACAAGGCCAAGCCATCCAGGTACTTGCTTCTAGGTCTTCCCCTTGGTCTGTTCCCCTCGATCTTACCAGTTGTCACCAAATTCTCCAATCCATTTCTTCTCATAACATGCCCAAAAAATTTTGACTGTCTACGTCTAATTTCTCTAATCAATTTACGATCTTCATTTGTTTCTTGAAGGACTTGTTCATTGGTCTTTCTGGCTGTCCATGGTATTCTTTGCATTTTCCTCAGAAACCACATCTCTACAGCCATCAGATGTTTTTCAGCCTGACTGCTCATTGTCCACGCTTCACATCCATACAAAAGTACAGGTTCAATGTAGCATCTCAACACTCTTTTTCTCGTTTCAATTGACATCTTTTTATTGGTCAATATGTTTTTCATCTTGCTAAAGGCTACTTTTGCCATGGCGACCTGCCACTAGAGTAAAATGATTAACTTTCATTATAACATTATGTCTATCAGTTTGACATATTTTTACAATTTCTAGTGTTTGCCAAGATGGTTTTTCTGTGCTAAAGCTGTTACCTTAAAGTGTACAGACTATGATTTTTCTTTTACCTCCTATGGATAAAAATCCCTAGCCTTACAGGAGATTAGAACCTATATTCTATGTTGTGAGATCATTCACCCTTCCTCTCTTAATCTTTAAAAACAATTTTTAAAATATTATTCTACCATTTTTTGCAAAATGTTGATCTCAGTCTTTTTATTTGTTCACTTTTTTAAAATGATTATCATTGAAGCTTTTTGTTTAATTCTTAGGATGCCATTCATCAAATAAAAGAGGCTTTCAATAAGGAATTTGATGAAGTGTATAGTAAGAAAGAACAAGAGATAACCAAGGTGAAGGAAAAAAACAGGAGAATAAGCAAGATTATTGAGTACCTTGGGCTAGATGAAGAGATACCTGAGCCTACCATGAGTGTGGCAGAAAAACCAGAATTGCTTTTTGATGTGAATGAAAGTGAGGTGAGATATTTGTTTCTTAATCTAGAATTTTCTGCAGGGTTGTCATGGCTACATGGCTATTAACAGTTATATTTTCAGTAAAGTCTTATCAGACTAATAAATAAATCATTTTGTTTTTATGTTCAGTAATAATAGCAGTCTAGTAAATTTTGCCATTGGTTCTGATCTGTTAATTTAATGTTGGGATTGTACTGTTTTTCTCAAATTTTATTTTACTCATTTAGCTACTAGTAACCAAGTAGCATCTCATAGACTTGTCATGTAGTTTTTAATATTTATTTTAAATAAAGACACATAATGATTGATTGTTCCAAACAACAACTTCATTCATGTTTTTGTAAATGCAGGTCAAAGCTGAAAAATATCTGACACCAGAGCAGAGGAAACAACAGGAGGAAGAGAAACGTTTAGAAGAGGAAAGACGTGCAAGAGAGAAAGGAGATAATGCCAGAGAGAGGGCCCTAGAGATGATGATGGGTGGGGTTTTGGAGATCAAGAAAGAAGATGAACTGAAAAAGGTATTTTGTAATAATACATGGTAAAATAAGCTACATCATAGCATCAAAATTATCAGCAGTATTTTTATCTTTAGACTGATTCTGAAATATGGACATTGTAATTTGTTCCCATATTTAAATGCTTAAGCTACAGTATTCTTATTATGCCTTTTATTTCCATTTGGGGCATAGGCCCTCACCAAACCACATGAAGCCATTCTATCATTTGCTATCTCGTGCAGGTCTGTTTTGATATTCTCCCCATATTATTCATCTCAGGCTTTAATTCTCTTCTCCTTGTGTTTTAGGTCTCCCACTATTTTGTTCTCCTTGTGGGTTTCAGACAAGAGGCTTTCTCAGTGTGTGTCCTGTCCACTGCCAACATATTTTCCTCATTTCATCTCATCATCTCATCTCATCATGTTCCTCTTGTACCTTGCGGTGTCGAGGCGAAGTATAAACAGCGGGAGAGTGCCCGCTTATGGGCTTCATGTATCGATATTCCCATGGACTCTGTTATTCCCTGCGTCCATGGTTTACGTGGTCGGCCTCTTCCTTTTCCTCACCTTTTAATTTAGTTCTCTCATGGGGGAGACACTGTAGTGAATCAGATACTGTAGGGTAGGATTGCCTTAGAAGTAAATCATCCATCTGTAACTCAAAAAGTGCAAAGTAAAAAATCCATTTAGAGCAATATTATAAGAACAAACTTAGTCTACAATAATTTATAATCTTAACCTTATTGAAATACATTTCTCCAGAAGAAAGCATGTCTGCATGGAATGTAATAATTTCCTCTAGTACAGTCAGGGGGCTATTACCAACAGCAAGTACACAATATCATATCTGAAATTATAAAAACTTTAAAAAATTTCAAAATCCAAAAGATGTTTTCATTGACATATTTGCACACCAAAGCATTACTGGAAGTTTTACTTCAAAATAAAAATTAAATAAGTAAATGTCTTGTCTAACTTAATCCCACTCAACACAAAAAAACAGAAAGAGTAAGTAACATTAACGAATTATTACTAATAAGCTGTGGTGCAAAATCATTCTGTTCTCCTTTGTTCTAATTTTGAAGGAAATGTATTACAACCAGTTATGGATCTCAGAGAGGTATATTTCCTCTAAAAAGATTCCATCCAAAGTTTTGGCTCACCCCCGGGGAGGTGCTTTTTCCTAACAATTTTGCCAGGAAAGAGATTTTACTGTCTACTCTTATTTTTATTTCCAACTGCCATGAAGTTTTTGAAGTGCACAAATTGCACATGCGTCTCTTATTTGTCATACTTAACTGAGAATATTAGGTATCCAATCTGACTACCCATGATAGCAGGGGGATGTGTAATATCATTAGATATCAGTGGCTCTTGGAAAAACTCCAATACTGTACCTTTTGAGTTTGAGGTGTACACCATAACTGGTGGCAGTAAATGGCGTGGCAGAATGGTGCAGGGATACAGGGGCCAATATCCACCCAGACAAGGCATCGGTTGTGTGGTACTTCCTGGATAACCAGATCGTCAAGGCAGATGTCCTAGGTATTATGTTGAATGGATGTCCTCTTAGGTGAGAGAGTAAAGTGAAGTACTTGGGTATCACCTTTGACAGGTGTTTGTCTTTTAAGGATCATGTGGAGGCTTCGGTGGTGAAGGCTGGTAGGGGACTTAATGCATTGAGGGCGATGGCAACAACTGGGGTAGATCAGAGGATGCTGTACAGGCTCTTTCAGCAGTTAAATAATTTCTGTCATTGAGTATGGTTTGGGGCTGCTGACAGTATCAAAGAGCCAGTTTGAAAGGTTGGAGCGCATACAGAATGCTGGTTAATCCTGGGGTGCACAAAGGACACACCAATTATATGCATGAGGCATATCCTGGCACTACCAACAATGACGGATAGGCATAGGGTCCTTAAGGCCAAATGGTACCTGAAAGTTGCTGCAGATAGGGATCACCCGCTGCATGCAGCCATGGATATAGTCAAGGGTCATAGACTAAGATGAGGCAGGTCTTGGATGGCACAAGCAGAACTTTCTATACATCAGGTGTGTGATCTAGAGACTATCAATCGTGAAAGAGAATGAGTTGAAGTTCAGGAAGACATGACGGACTGGCACAATGTAATAATAACACTGGGTTGTGTGTGCAGAGAATGGGCAGCGGTGTCACACTGAGTTTGAAGTGCAACAGCTGATCCAGAGTAACACACATTGAGGTGACATTGTTGTCTACACTGATGGGTCAGTGGTAAGAAACAGACGTAGTGGTTGGGGCTTTATTGCAAAGGCTAATGGGCGAGTGTTGAAAAAGGAGAGTCTGGCATATGAGACTACGACCTTCAGCATGAGAATGGAGGTGGAGGCATTAACAGCAGCATTCCGTTGGCTAGAGGAGACTACTGCAACACACATTGTATTCATTATGGATTCAAAGAGTATGCTTAGAAAGGTGGAGAAAGGAATGTATCGTGTGGAATGGCTCTCGTCGCTTCAGAGGTCACAGATTGTGACAATTGTATTTAACTTCCAAAAAGATAGAATGGCTGAGCTCAAACACATCGTTTCCACTGCCCAAAGTGAACTAATCTGTGGCAAGTTGACTGCTCGATCTTGGTTCTTGTACCACATCTTCAGGGGAACGGAGAAGTTAACTTTTTCATGAAACATACTTTCTCTGAGTTTACAATCCCCAATCACGTGAAAACTGGTTTCCGTAAGTTTCGTTCTCTCTGGGTGCAAAAGAAACACCTGGTACAGAACTTCTGGAAGCTGGGAGAAGGTTACTGAAGGGAATATTCCCTCGGGTTTCCCCCTGCTAAAAATAGTGCAGTGTTTCCCCGTTTCAGAATAAGACATGAGGACAGACCTACTGGCCGTTTTGTGACAGCCGGGATTTGTTCACGTGGACTTCTAGTAACAAAATTTCCCATGGTCTCTGGGTAGTGAGATCGGATGTCATGTGTATTTTTGTGCATGTACATAATCCTTTGCCAGTTGGAAATCAAAAAAGAGTAGCCTAACGGTACAGACCAGGCACAATTTTGAGTTATCTACCCAAAGTATTTCAGGCTCTCCGCAGAAGCTAAGGAGTTCATGCACTGAGCTGAGATTCTCTGGACTCAGCTTTGAGTTAGGAGTAGAACGGAGCACTTATGGGTTACACCAGTTTGCCGTGATGTTGATCCTTTGACTAAACTAAACTAAACTAAACTAAACTAAATTATCTGGTAGTCTAATACTTCAAACCCAATGGCAGTATCTGCTTTGGGACTAGTTTGATCTTTACTTTTATCAAGGTGTTCATTGCTTCACAACATACACACACACACACACATATATATATATATATATATATATATATATATATATATATATATATATATATATATATATATATATACATCATTGGCACCTTTCCGTCTTGACAGACGATAGTTTGGTACATTGTGCTTCAAAAAGGCTTAATAACTACGACCCATGGTGGTGGCGAGTGTGGCTGGTAAGGCCAATTCTTGCTGCAAATGTTTGTCCACAGTAGATGTATGTGAAAACATGGTCATTTCCACCCTTGTGCACCATCTTACGTCTCTCATGCTCTGTGTGTGCTTTATCTGCAATCATTTTCTCCTTTGTCTTTATTCCATTTCTGATAGTTGCCCTCCATGCAACACGTTCAGCGGCGACTTGCTCCCAATGTGCATTATCAATGCCTGTATCAATTATGTCCCGCTTACACACATCTTTGTATCGTAGTAGGGGCCGACCCTGAGATCTCCTACCCGTCTGTAATTCACCAAAAAAGCTGTCCTTTGGTATTCTACCATCATCCATCCTCCTGACATGTCCTATCCATCTAAGTCTACGAAGACTGAGCATGGAATACACCGTCACACAACCTGATCTTTCCAATACTTCAGTATTTGTGATTTATTGCCTCTCCATAGCACAAAGCCTCGGCTAAAATAAAGAAACCATGTGTTGCCCATGCAGCATGATCCCTCTCTCGGCCTGCCTAGTTCACTCCAGAGGAAAGTTAACACCTATACATCTGGAACAAGACAAGCTGCAGAAGCTGCCGGATCAGCAAAGCAATGCTCTAACTGTCCGCCTGTCGGAGCTTCGATCCTAGACCAGCTGCCAACCAAGGCTTAGGGCCTGGTCTGCCCTGCCATGACTATTTTGTCTTTGGGTTGCATTTCCTCGCACCAGGATAAGGCTTGTACCCTCACAATTGCGCTCTTCCGCCGAAGCCGTTGGCACAATGTGGGGTGTCAGGTTTGGTAAGCGCCGCCCAACATTCGGCGCTGACAGAAAGCTTGGTAGTACCGTCTATTGTCATACGGTAGCTCAGTCATATCTGACTAAGACCTGACTATAGTATATATACATATATATGTATATATATACATATACACACACACACACAATTGCTCCTGAGTTATGTATTCCAGGTTCACTAACTTGAATTTATGATGTGTTTAGGATGTTCCAAAACCTACCTTCATGTTGACAAAGAAGGAGGAAGAGTTTAGTGAGGAAGAGCAGAAGCAGCACAAAGAATACTTGAAAAAGGTGCAAGATCTGAATGAAGAAAGAGAAAAGTTCAAAAAGGTGGGTAACTGGATTTTAAAAGAAAGACTTAACCAATTATACTAATTGCCAAATGGCTATGTATATAACACACAAGAAATTTGACTGTAAATGTGTAAAAATATAAGTAAACAAAGTAAATGACCAAAATCAACATGGCCGAATGGATAATAGCGCTCCATCTTAAACTTCCATTGTGCTGATGCTGAGGTAGCAGGTTCATACCCCACACTAGTCAGTTGGACTAAAATGATGGCTTCTTGTCCTCGACATGGGGACATAAATTACAAGTACCTTAGAAGTTGGAGTGGGTTTGCCTGATGGCAAGGGACACTGTTAATAACACAAAAATCAGTCCAGTACACTCAGCAGTACTGGCAAATGAGTGAACAGAACAAATAAAAAGTAAATGACCCCTTTTCACGCCATGAAGCACATTGGGTCTATGGGACCAGCCAAATACATTTAGATAGATTGGTACTCGGCATGTGATATCGTCAGTATTATGCTGACTGGCTTTACTTCCCAGAAAATGTCCTGGTTCCAATTTTAGCTAGATTGACCAGGTAGCCCAGGTCACTAAAATAAATCCCTGCTTGAAATGAGATGTGAACACATGACCACCGGGCCCATCTTGCAAGCAGGCTAACTACTACACTACTGCAGATTCCATGTAAAAATATACCATAGACAAATGTTCAATCAGCTTTACTTCTCTTTATGTCATTACCTGTTTTTTTTTATGAAACATTTATATTTACTTTTTTTTTCAAATCACTGATTACTGTTCATTGAGGTAATAATGATTTTTTTTTTCATGTTGCATATCCCTTACAGGACGTTGCAGTCAACACCAGCATTTTTCAGCTGCTGTTGATGTACTAGGCAAGATTTCGCTCAGTAGTTTGCCATTGCTTTCTGATTTAGGATTATAAATAATGTGTTTTTATGAAGTAACGAACATTTATTTTATTTAATGATAGTTTTAGAGCAGCGTCTGCTACAATGATAGATAATATATCAAAGTAGATGCAGATAGACTTCCTATAGATAGAAAGATAAGTCACTGGAGAAGACGAGACCAAATAGCTTGTAATTCTAGAAGTATTCAAGGTCCCAGTACAGATCTGGTCTTCTGACAGTGTTCAAGCGGAAAGGAATGGTTTACAACAGTTCTTGAAACAAGACTGTCTGCCAAGGTTTTCCAGCTACTATGCCAGAAATAAAAGCTCAAGCCCCCAAATCTGATTCACTCTCACCAACAAGGAGAAAGGCAGATTAATATATATAAAGTCACAAGTCTGTCATATCTTCTCACACTCTACTTATACTAATCTGAGTTATTACAATAACAGATTAATTTGTTTGTACTTCTAGATTATATCACTTAGATTTATTTGATTACACACTCCAGGAGATCCACTGGACTCTCCCAGACATAAATCAGATTTTACACTTCCCCATCCTACTCTAAACTACTAACTAGAAATGATGATGATTGTCCTGCTATCTTTCTGGTTCAACTGAAGAAAATTTCAAATCATGGACAAACTGTTAGGGCCTGAAATCTTAAAAATGTTGAGCATGTTAGCCAATGGGAAAGCATGGCTTCTCAGCTGATACCCTTGTCCTCTGGGTAGGTACGCAGCTTCGTCAGATCTCTCCTCCTCGGTTGAGTTGACATTACTCTGAACTGATTTTTTAGAATTGTTAATTGTTCACTCACATTCACTGTGCAACAAGGTATTGTCTATATAATGTTATTTTGTTACTATAGGTGTTACTTAATCACAAAATTGTGAATTGTAGTATAGTAAGTGATGCTTCACATTAAGTTAAAGTTTTAGCTCATTCAAAGCTTGATGCTGAAGGTGTCAAGTCCTTCACAAAATCCTAACCACACTTGTCCGGTGCGAAAGCAAATGCTCTAGGTTTTCTTTTCTATATTAGTTTACTAACATATTGGCATAATAAGCACCACAAGAAAATAACTGTAACACTCGGTAAGTATTCTAAGAGCCTAGTTTATTAGCACATGCTTCTACCATGACATTTCTAGCACAAAAGAAGCTTCACCGATATTTTTCCTACACCAGAAGTGATCGGTCCAGGGTGTTTATGGTCACTAATTTCTCAGACCAAACTGAGAAAATGTCTTAGCCAAATCTTTACATTTGGTGAGGTACACTAAAGTGTACACAATAACTCTACCACTATCCATTTGTGGTATATTTATACACGAAAATTAGAGATAGCTGTTATTAGCATTCTATACTACAGACATGCCCCATATAAATATAGATACAAATATAAAATCATACAAAAATATTTAATGGTTTTAATGAGGTCTATCCTAGTCTAAGCAAAACGATGTGGGTTTCTGGCTACTTGTCACATTTGTGAGCTGCAGAGGCAGAGTGGATAGCCCACTTGCCTGCCGAGACAGTGGTCCAGGATTAAGTTTTAAAACAAATACTGCTCTGGGATCGACCCAAGCCTCATAAAAATTGGTACCAGACAATTTTCAGAATTGTTTTGCAAATTGTCTAGGAAGAAAGAGTAATGTGTAATGTACCGCGCCACCAACCATATTATGTCATGGACATAGAAGATCTAAATCTTCACACACCAATGGCAGTATCTGCCAGGTGACAACCTTTAAGGACAGGACTCTTTTCCATGCCTTCAAGTGTATTGGGTATGTGGTGCCAGCTCTATATTCTCACAGACCAGTTGGCACTCGGTGGGTGATGTAGTCAACAGCAGCCAGGCTGCTTTTACTTCTCAGTACATTTCTAGGTACCCATTTGAGGCTGGGTTGCCCTGGGAACTTGTTATTACCAAATATTAATTTGCATCTGTTTATTGTGTTGCCCAGCAACTAGAATCAGAACTGAGAAAGTTACAAGTGACCATCCAAGAGAACCTCCAGGCATTTGATGACATCCTGAATTTGTTGTTTCAACGCAAGATTAAAATTATGATGGTAGTTTTCCAGGTATGTATTCTGTTGTTGTGCAGTGGTTGTAGAACGATTTGAACAATATTAATTTATTTGATACACTTATTATAAGTTTAAAAAACACACTATGATAAGATCTAAGAAGGGACTCAGTGCACTGAAAATTATAGCGTCTGATTTTTCAACAATTGAGAATGGATTATGACTTTTCATAGTGTCATAGAGGCAGCTTGTGAAACTAGAGAGCATACAGAATGAAGCTACATGGGTGATCCTGGGATGCACAAGAGACAAGCTGGTAGTGCAGATGAGATAAATCCTTGCTTTGCCCATGATTGCAGACTGGCTCAATGGGGAGCAGGTTAAGTCAAATCTCCAAGAGGCCACGGACAAAGAACTCTTATCTATATATCTATATGAGGCCCTGGGCACAGTTAAGTTTCACAGTCTGATAAGAGAAAAATCATGGATGGCTTAGGAAGAAGACACAGAGAAATGTGTATGTTTGAGAACATTGGGAGAGAGGAGTAGGCCAGAATGGCAGAGGAAAAGTCTGTCTTGTGCAAGGTCATAATCTTACTGGACAGGGAATATGAGGATTGTCAGAAATCTGACATGGTTGTGTTAAATGGATCCAGTCTCATTGCAGCATACTTGGAAAGGAAGAGGCTGACAAATTGACAAAGGAAGGCAGAAGACTACCTCCCTCAGTCTGATACAACATAACCTACATTAAGGCCAAGAGGTTCATAGAACCAAATGGGAATTTCAGGCCACCAGAAAGATGATGCACATTAATAACTTGATTGAAGTAAACAAGTAGCAATCCTCAGACTCTTCACAGGACATAACAAGCTGAGATTCTTCTTGTTCAACAAGCTAACAATAAAAGATACTGATGAATATAACTGTGGACTTTGTGAAATAAGGCTAAACATTTGCTGCAAGAGTGTCCAACATATACAGAACAAAGAAAATTATTTTGATTTACATCAGCTCTGTTTGAGGACAAACTCTAGGAAGATGTCAACAAGCTCAAGTTGACTGCTGCTTTTGTTAAAGGTTGATGTCTCACAGTGTACCAAAATAAAAACAAGATTTAAAAAAACACCAATGATGTATATCAGACAAAATATTATTGTATTGTTAATTGAACTGTCCCCCTCTGCCGTGCGTCCACCTTGACGAGGTAGAGGGGCTTGAGCGTTCCAATGACCCCAAGAGCTATGCCGACGGTAGCACAGCTACTGGTAGGGTCACCCATGTCGGACAGGTCAAGGGAGAGGGACCAGACGAAGTGACGCACAAACCTGCTGCCTTGTAGGTAGACTGGGGACAGTCAAAGGCTAGGGAAAGCATCCCGAACAAATGCTTGTCGAAATCGGATGTACTGAGCCACAGGCTTGACAAAGAAGTGCAACGTAACTTTATCATTTCATGATGCCACAGATGAAAGTTAATCGATATGGTGCTAATCCCGTGAAGTCCCATCAGGCGGCGATAGTGCCGGGCCCCCTGCCTCGAGGGGGTCCACCCATGACTACTGGTGGTCACCTTCCCCTGTGCTGTGGAGTCAAGGCACAGAGGAGTAGGTTAAGAGCTATTGACCAAACACCCCGGACACTCAACATACTACAATGGAATGCAGAAGGAGTTTATAACAAGAAAGCCTCCCTAACACAGCGTCTTCATAAAGATAGAATAGATGTGGCATGCATTCAAGAGACACACCTCAACGCCAATCGCACATTTTCAGTCGAGGGATATCAGGCCACACGTTTCGACCGCGAAGGACATAAAGGAGGAGTTGTAATACTTACACGAAATACAATACCTTGCAGCGAAGTATCTGTGATCTCTGACAACCAAACGGAAATTATAGGTGTTGATATAATGATAAAGGACGTGAAAATAAGAATTTACAATCTATATAGCCCGGCAGATAAGGATCTTACACTCTCAAACATGGAAATAACTGACACAAATTGCATTGTTGTCGGAGACTTTAATAGCCGTTCAGAAAGATGGGGATACCCAGATACTGACAAAAGAGGAGATGAAGTGGAGGACTGGGAAATAGACTCAAATCTCCATCTACTTAACAAAGCGGATGACACACCGAGCTTCTACTCCAGAAGATGGATTACCACTTCTACTCCAGACTTAGCTTTCTGCACAGGAGACATCCTCCACAAAATCGATCGCCATGTGCTGGACCAATTAGCAGGTAGTGACCACAGACCAATCAAGCTTGTAATAAATATGGAGTATGTTCCACAGGAGCAAAAGCCTTTGCCCCGTTGGAATTACAAACGAGCAGATTGGGACAGATTTGCCATACTAACAGACAAATATTGTGAAAACGTAAATACACGATATGGCAACATGAAGCAAATGGTGGAAAGTCTAAACAGAGCAATAATACAGGCAGCCACTGAGTCTATTCCAAGAGGAGCAAGGAAAAATTACAAACCATACTGGACTGAAGAACTACAATTTTTGGAGGACAAAGTTGAAGATGCTAGGAAGACCGCAGAGAGAGAACAAACAACTGAAGCGAACATCTCTCTCAAAGCCATCTCAGCAAAATATAAAAGAACAGTAAATCAAACAACAAGAGATTGTTGGAGGAAAAAAACAGAAAACCTGAATTTTGACAGGGATGGAAACAAACTATGGAAACTAGTGAAAGCCATGAACAATGAAGGACCTAGAAACAAACAAATAACAATTAAACAAGGAAATTCCTTGCTTACAGGAAAAAAGGCTGCAAATGCACTAATGGAACACTATGCCAGTGCAAACCACATTGATATTACAGCCGAACAGAAGAAAGCAATCAAAGATAAACAGATGCATCATACATATACAGAGACAGCAGCAGAATATATGATGGCAAATCTAACAATGGAAGAAATGGAACAGGCAATGAATACCCTAAAAAAGAAGAAATCACCAGGAAAGGATGGAATCACAAATGAAATGCTAATAGGACTAGGCACTAAGGCAAAAAAGAAACTACTAGCAGTCCTAAATTACAGCTGGAAGAGGGGAATAGTCCCACAGGCATGGAAGGAAGCTATACTAATACCAGTCCCAAAGAAAGGAAAAGACCTGGAAGAACCAAATGGCTATCGACCTATCAGTCTTCTTAGCTGTGTAGGAAAATTAATGGAACGCATTATCAATGGCAGGCTAACATGGCATCTGGAAGAAAACCAACTCTTAACACCTCACCAAGCAGGATTCAGAAAGTACAGATCTACTGAAGATCAAATAACCTATATAGCTCAGGAAATAGAGGATGCCTTCCAAGAGAAAAAGCACACACTAGCAGTCTGGATAGATTTAGAAAAAGCATTTGATAAAGTATGGAAGGAAGGACTGAAAGTAAAACTGCAAAAAATGCATGTTTGCGGGAAAATGTACAAATGGATCAGCCACTACCTTGAGAACAGAACTGCCAGGACAAAAGTACAAGGACAAACCAGCAAAATGATGCTGTTGGAGCAAGGTGTCCCCCAAGGAGGAGTTCTTTCACCAACATTATTCCTAGCATATATAAACGACATCACGGAAAATTTTCCAGCCAGAGTACACACATCATCCTTTGCAGATGACCTAGCCATATGGACATCTGAAGAATATATTAGTACAGCTAACAGCAGAATACAGCAAGCCCTATTAGCGCTAGAGGACTGGTCAAAATCATGGCTAGTGAAGATAAGTAAGGAGAAAACAACATGCACAGTGTTCTCCCTCTCAACTAAAACTCAGCAACCTAAGCTGGTATTGAATGGAAAAATATTGCGCCATGAAGAAAATCCAAACTATCTAGGAGTCACCTTTGATCGTCGCCTGACATGGAAGACACAGGTTGAGAAAAATCGAACAAGAGCAAGGCAAAGAATGGCAATCATGAAAAAGCTTGCTGGTACAACATGGGGAGCAGATGAGAAAGTTCTCAAGAAGTTATATACTGGGCGGGTGAGGCCAGTACTGGAATATGGCATTGCAGCTTGGGCAACAGCAGCTAAGTCAAACTTTAACAAAATAAGTAGAGTCCAAAATCAAGGAATGCGAATCATAACTGGAAGCCTGAAGACAACGCCTATTAATGAATTAGAAAAGATCACTTGTTTACAACCAATGCAGGATAGAAGAGATAGCAGAGCCCAGCAACAAGCAGAAAAATTTAGAAGATTGACAGACCACCCTATGTACAACAGATTTAATGGTTTTGGAAAGGGAAGACTGAAGCGTAGCAACTTTGTAGAAACTGCAAAACGAAGGATTAGGTCAGATCCTATTCTTAACATATCAACAGTCAAGCCCATACACAATGCACACAAGTTCCCAGCTTGGAGACAGCAGCAACTGCCTGAGATGATAGAAAACATTCCTGGTATTGAGAAAAAGAACACTCAGCATGAAACCGAAAGAAGAGAAATAACCCTAAACTACATAAAAGAACATTACCCAAGCAGGAATTGGACCCATGCATATACAGATGGATCAGCCAAAAATTCAATAGAGAATGGAGGAGGAGGAATTCTCCTAAATTTAAAAAATGGAGCGAAAAAAACACATTCAATGGCAACTGGAAAATTTTCAAGTAACTTCAAAGCGGAGGTAGAGGCTCTGAAAACTGCAGCAGAAATGCTCCTGATGGAGGAAAATAAAGAGAAGCAAATAGCTATCTTCACAGATGCAAAGTCAGCTGTCTCAATACTGAAGAGCAATAACAGCACAGAACTAACTGACCTAAGAGCAACACTCCATGGTCTATGCCAGAAATCCAAAAAAGTTGTAATACAGTGGATCCCATCACATTGCAGTATACCTGGAAACGAAGAGGCTGACAGACTGGCAAAAGAGGGCGGACGACTACTACAGCCTGACATAGACATAACCTATAATGAGGCAAAGAGGTTGATAAAAAGCACTTATAGAACCAAATGGGAATCAGAGCATCCAGGCCATCAGAAGGATGATGCATATTACAAACTCGACAGAAGAGAACAAGTAGCAATCTTCAGACTCCGCACAGGACACAACAGGCTGAAATACCACTTGTTCAATAAACTAAAGATAGGAGATACCGATGAATGTAATTGTAGAACTGGAAAAATGACAGCAAAACATTTGCTGCAGGAGTGTCCAATATATGCAGAACAGAGAAAGATATTTTGGCCCACACCTGCTTCATTTGAGGACAAGCTCTATGGAGATATCAACAAGCTCAAGTTGACTGCAGCTTACTTTAACTACATTCAGGTTGACATATAAAGGTGCATGAAGAAGTATTTAGACTGCCGCACTTCATACCACAGGTATGTCGGTTACAAAAGCGCCCCAGAGGCATGAAATGGAATATTGCTTGGATAGCAAATCCATTACGTGGAAAGTCTGAACCAAAAGCTCACTGTGTGGGCTTCATAAAAGGTGGAAAAAGTGTCCCAGTGGCACGAAATGGAATATTGCTTGGATAGCAAATCCATTATGTGGAAAGTCCGAATCGAAAGCACACTCTGTGGGCTTCATAAAAGGTGGAAAAAGTGTCCTAGTGGCACGAAATGGAATATTGCTTGGATAGCAAATCCATTATGTGGAAAGTCCGAATCGAAAGCTCACTGTGTGGATGTCATCTGCAGACTGCATACTTCTGGTTTCCGGGAGAACAGCCTATGGTGAATGGAAGGCCCAATATACGGAAGTGAGGCTAAGCAGCCATGTGCAGGACGTGACGATTCCTTGGGTGAGCCCAGTACCAGAGCGCTGTGTGTTGGCTCTGCAAGTATGGAAGCCTCCTTGGATGGCGGGGAATGCCCATGGTCTGCCCCTACCTTCCCTTGAGGGCTGACCAGGATGTCTTTGGCTGTTCTATATGGACCAGCTGGGATGGGGGATAACACCACAACAGTGAGAGCCAAACGTCCTAAGAAACCCCCGGGAAGGTTAACCCGGTCAACAAATGCCCGCAGAAGTCGGATGTGTCGGCCTAACGGCGCAAGAACGCAGCTCTGCTGTGGACAGGCACAACGCAATCACGTCCGAAAAAAAACTCCGGATGAACGAAGAAGAAGAATTGAACTGTCAAAATGAGCAACAATTTATTAGGTATCACACCCTGGATAAATTTTTTGATTGGAAAAAGATTGATGAAAATAATCCTCATCATCGTCATATTTCATGTTTAATATTAATATGTTAGTCAGTACTCCATAGTATTTCTTTTATTGTTTTTGCCTATCATTTCTAAGTTGCAGTATTCATCTTGAAATTATTTGACAAGCTGGTGTCTTTTTTTTTAAACACTGTTCATTACCAAATCTAGTTCCAAACTTCCATAGAGTATTTGATTTAAGATTTTTATGTCATATGGCTCATAACATTCCGTAAGTGGAATTCATATTAATTTTATTCAATAGCTTCTTTATATGACACGTTAGGAGGATGGATGATGGTAGAATACCAAAGGACATTTTGTTTGGTGAATTACAGATGGGTTGGAGATCTCAGGGTTGGCCTCTACTGCAATACAAAGATGTGTGTAAGCGGGACATGATTGATACAGGCATTGTTAATGCACATTGGGTGCAAGTCATTGCTGAACGTGTTGCATGGAGGGCAAATATCAGAAATGGAATAAAGACAAAGGAGAAAATTATTGCAGATAGGTCACACACCGAGCGTGCGAGACGTAAGATGGTGCATGATGGTGAAAATGACCATGTGTTCACATGCATCCACTGTGGAAGAACATTTACAGCACAAATTGGCCTTAACAGTCACATTCGCCACCACCATGGGTTGTAGTTATTAAGCCTTTTTTAAGCACAAAGTAACAAACTATCGTTTGTCAAGACGGCAAGGTGCCAATGATGATGACCATGACACAAATTGTTTTAAAGTACTTAATAGTCAGACAAAATCAGTATGGAGAGTATCACTTCAGTCACTGACAAATGTTTGAAAATTAACATTTCTTTGTCACTAGATGTGTCATCAAAATGTAAACCAAGTCTTGTATAAAGATATCCATAGCTGAATGATTTAAATTTGCTGTGACATTTGTTTCAGCTTTTCATTTATGTTGCTTTAACTTGGTGTATTTTTATGAATTCTGCAGTGTATTAAAAAGATAATTTTGCATCTTAACATATTTGTGTATTTTTCATACCTAATAATTTCTTAACCCAGCAAATGTGAACTACTGTGAATTCATAAACCGTCTGGCTGTATCTGTTTTGGGAGTTCCTTTACATAAAAGTATTTTGCAATTATCACATTATCTCATGCCAGTGATACTTTAAAAAACTAAATATAATTTGATGACAATTATCTCTTGCTGAGCAAATATGCTTGTACCATGTTGCAGGAGGAACTGAAAATCTTGAGACTCCGTTATGCTATGTTAATCCACGAGGAGATTGAGGTTTACGAGAAGGATCTTATCCATATTTTGGAACACAAGAAACAGTTAAAGGTGAGACAAATACTGTCCTTGAACAGCAATACAATTTTCTTTACAGTTAACTTTTAAAGGACATGAGGATTTTTCCATGTTAGGCACAGTTTCAGTTTTCAAATACTGATAAAACTTAAGGGTCAATCATCTCCAAGAATTTATCAATTTAGGTTGTCAGTGGTTATATAAAGTAAAGTAAGTAGTAAAGGACCTTTTTTTACACACCTTGAGGAGTATTGGACATATGGTGCTAGCCCCATATTTTTATAAACCAATCGGCACTTTAGGAGTGATTTGGTTAATATCAAACCAGCCACCATTACTCACTAAGACATTAACTGGTACCCATGTAAGAATGTTAAAAATTCATCTTGTTGGAGAATTGAACACATGACCACCAAGCTGACAGGTAAGGATGCTAGTCACTGCACTACTGCAGCTGCCTAATGGTTATGTGGGTACACACACAACATATAACAAACAATTTCTGAAACAAATGCTTGGTAACATTTACTGGCCATGAATGATGGTTGGCTGTAAGGGATGATTGGAAATATTGGCTCTAATCACTAACTTTAATCATCAACTTATACCCTGCTATGAGCCGATAGGTCGGCTCAATGGAGCTACTCTGGACTGCCACAAGCCGATAGGTCAGCTTTATATTAACAGTGCATTATTTGTTTCATTTCTCTTATTTTCCACAATTTTTAGTGCCCGGTAAATGAAAATTTACACATAGATAAGATATATCCTTCAAAATTTATCAGATAAGACACGCAGATTATGCTCTGTGTAATACAAATTGATTGTGAAAGTGGTTTATTTTTATTAGTTTAGAAATGGCAACGCACTATGGTTCTCGACTCGTCGATTTATGCCAGATTATCATTTTAAACAATTTTAGATTATAGTTATTATGATTTAAAGGAATTTGTGAAATATTCTAAAACTGATAGCACGTGCAGTAATGTGGTTATTCAGTTAAATTATTTAGCATTATGGAAAACAAACCTAACAGTGAAAGTTCGTCATCATATGATGGCACATGTCGAATTATGCTTGCTCTAATGGGCCACACTTGTGCCCCTAAGTTTGCTTTGCCTATCACAAATATGCAGAGGAGTATTTAAATAATTAAATTTAAAAGAATAATACTTAATAACTAAATAGAAAATAGTGTATATATTGTAATGAGTACAAATCTGCCTTGTGTTTTCCTTACTTTTTCCATTTTGTGTGAAAAGGATGTGCTTCAAAATATTATGTTTTACTTGTGTTTTGATGGTGTTAAGGAGCAGTTCTTGTGACATTGGTGAACAAAAGTTGTGTATTTATCATTATTCAGTAAATTTAATTGGATTATCATCAAAGATTGAGGAGTAGTGCCTTAGTAAGTGGACATGTTTAATAATTGTACAAAATCTAACATTATTATTATTATTATTAATATTATTATTATATTTGTACCCTATGGCAATAGTAGTAATACTGACGTGTTCCTTGTGCAACCTCCTGTATTTTGATATATAATACAATATAATTGCTACCATTTGAACAAATCTTAGATCATTACTGTGTGTCACAGTACTTCCCACTTTCTGCCATCAATTTCTGTTTAGTCCAAACCCACTTTTTTGTTTGGCAGTGAATCAGATAATGAAATGTAGAGTCAGTGTATCTTAAAAAGCAAATAAAATGTAGAAACAGTGTATTTTAAAAAAACTAGTTATACTATGTCTGGAAATAACAGCAAGGGGAGCAATTTGTGACTATTTTAAGTCAAAACATAATTGCCATTTTCAACACGATTTTTCTTTTTGTTTCAGCACCAGACTGCAGAAGCTGTTGTTGAGGCAAAGAAAATTCTAGAGAATTTTCGCAATGAATATGATGCTTTTCAAGCGGAAGACAAATATTTGGATAGGTCTTTCAAAAGAGAATTTACTGATGTCTCTGCAGTGTTGGTGGATGCATTGTATAAGCACTTCAAAAAAAGGCCACGGTAATTTTGTGCTTCTTACTATGTTGAGAAAACAATTTTGTCTACTGACAGCAGTCGACTTCTTGTTACAAATGTAAAAACTTATGATAATGGTTGTTGGTTGTTGAAAAAAAAATTCACTATATGTTTATTGATTACTCTGTACATGGAGCTGGCTTTGTGGCAAAGGGGTTACAAATGCAATTTGCTATCCTGCATATCGCATTTGAAACACAGCTGCAGGTGATTTGGAAGCAGACCACCTTTCATGGCTCCCATACAAAGGTATGAGTGCCGGTCATTCAGAAAACAATGGCAAACTACTGAATGTAAACTTGCCAAGAAATCACAAACAGGCAGAGAATGCTGGGGTTGACTACAACATCCTGTAAAGGATATGCAACTAACTTAACTAACTATACATGTAATACATGTCCTATCTTTTGTCCCATTGTTATTACATCACAGCATTCCCAGTAGTTACTTTAACTCATTATATCACATGACTGCATTATTTTATTTCATTAAGACTAAAAGATAATTACTCTTAAGTACACAAACTTTGGTATAGAAAGTGTTACTTATCGGGGACTGAAAGAGTTAGCTTAATTTTTGTATACTTTCAAATAAAGAGGACTTCCATTTGCGAGCAATATTTTAGCATGATCTGTACCATCAAGACGGTCTTGTACTTTCTGCCAAACTCCTGAATATATTCCATATACTGATAACAACTTTTCATGATCATCATCATCATGTGCCATGCCGATAAGCATGGATGGTCGTGTTTCAACATCTCACACGATCACCAGAGTCGTGGATCAGCTCTATGTTCTTGTCTTGACCATGGCCACATGGCCAAGCCATCCAGATATTTACTTCTCTGCATTACCTTGTTATTTTCCACTTAATCTTGCCAGTTGTCACTAAGTTTTCTAATTTACTTCTTTGTATAATGTGTCCAAAGAATGTTGACTGCCTACATTTAATTTCTCTAATCAGTTTACGGTTTTCATGTGCTTCTTGTGGGACTTACTGATTGGTTTTTCTGTCTGTCCATGGTATTCTTTGCATTTTCCTCAGCAATCCCATTTCCACTGCCATTAGGTTTTCATTATAGCATTTTCATAAGTGGAGGTAAAAGGCACCATTGCCAGGAGTTAGTTAGTTTAGTTGAGCTGCATCTGGAGATTCCTTCGTTCTCAGATAGGTGCAGTACTACTGGTATTGAACGCTTCCCTGGCTGTCGGCTATACTATTATGCATTGTGGAAGTCATTGCCTTATATCTTAGTGTCAGAAGAAACACCATCTCCCATCAGTTACAACAGGTGCCGACTTCCCTATAACCGTATTGATTCAAGCGGCACATGTGAAATGACTGCATGCCGCTCAGCTTTCGTAATCTGCGCTATTCTCTAAGGGCTGCCCACTGGCCGACTTCAACTTTATTAGGCGGCATTTGTCAATACCTCAGCATAGTGACTGTTCCCATAGACTGGTTAACTGTGGTTTCTATACTACACACTATGATGGGCAGAGTGCAACCATAAAATAACAAAACTCCAGCGACGTTTCCACCGTTATATTAAACATAATACATTTTATGTATTCATCAATTGGTCGAGACCACAATCAAATCTAATATAATAAAAGCAGCATAATGTAAGCCGTTGCTTATCTTCGAGATTTGGTGCATCAATGATGACAACCACAACTTGAATGCCCTTGTCACCTTCGCACAATCGTGTCTCTTGCTCCGGTGACAACTTCGGCATGCGCCACACGGATTAAAACCCACGATTGTCACGCCCTTCAGCGTGACCATCTTTCAACATGCCATGAGCTCCAATTCGACTCATGGCACCATACATAATCTTTTCTCCCTGCTGCCTGCAGAATTTAACTCTTTATAGAAAATAAAGTTATACCTTGACAAACTGGTGGAAGAAAAGAGGAAACCACCATTGACGTACATAGTGTATTGTGATTCGACTCAAAGGCTTTCAATTTAGTAAGACACATTGACATAATAAATATGTTTACTGATGGCGAGGGACACACAAAAATCAGCCCAATGCACTAGAAATAGTAGCATGTGTATAGACTATACTTGAGTTCAAATTGAGCGAATTAGAGATACTTGTAATTTACATCCCAAAGTCAAGGACAAGAAGCCAACATTTTAGTCCAACTGACCGGAGTAGGGATCGAACCTGCTATCTCGGCATCAGCACACCAGATGTTTAAGAACAAGCTCTCTTATCCATTCGACGATGTTGACCTCATATTATGTTAATAATTTAAGCTACTTAAATATACATATTAAGCTGTTTATTTCTTATACCTGTAGCTTCTGCCAGATTTTTAACATTTCCTACCCATTACGTATTTCAGAACTCACAAATATCGCCAGGGGGACGCAACTAGTGTCAAGACCCTGAATCCATTTTCTGATCGACCTTCGTCAGTTTTGCAGCTTGCTCAACTGAAAAGCCAGATAAGCGCAGGCCTTGATGATCTGGACAAGTTGCAAAATGCCCCTGAGGGTCTTGATGTCCCAGTGTGGGAAAGAATGTGTAAACTGAGACGTGCTAAAGTGGAAAGTGAGACCATGGTAGGTTCAATTGTATTTGTAAAACAGTCCACGTTGTGTGGTGTTGGTGGTCATGTCTGTCCACAGCATTCCATCTCGTGCACTGGCAATAATTTCTGATACTGATGTTCCTCCTCGCCATGATGCCAGACTGCCCAGCATTTTCTCTTTTGGTATTCCCCTGTTCCCCTGTCTCTCTCCACTCAACTTTCCATTGCCATGGCATACTCAAGCTTTCCCCTTTTCATGACATGCCTAAAGATTGTGGGTTGTCTTTGCCTGATGCAAGTAACCAGTTCTCTATGTGAGTTATCTTCTTTCAAAGTATATATATATATATATATATACACACAGTTATTGATCGACTTACGACCTATGCAACTTACGACCATTCGACTTTACGACCACAATCACTAGCCATATTAGATTTCAGATTTATTTCTGCCTCAATTATCAGTCGAACGGCGTTGTCTCCAATCATCGGCGGTCGTTAACTAAGGAAAGGGAGGCATGATGCTATGATGATGCTAGACTGCTAGCCGGCGTCATCAATTTCTAAGAAATAACACGGTCACACTCAGTAACCCTAGGTCCATTGACTTCCCCAAGCGCGGCTAAAGCGAACGATTTGCAAGGATTGAACGGATGGCGCACGATGTGTTTCGTCTGTATCGTGAAATTTATGATGAATAAAAGAAACATACAATTCAGACAAAGCTCACCATGTTTATGAAAAAACCAACTCTGGTACCCCCAACTGCTGCCTTTGATGACGACATTAATGATCTGCAGCCAAGCTTCAGTGGCCAATAAAATGTTTCGTACATGTTTATATATTCTGATGTTAATGACAATTTTATGTGTTTCGCGATTGGGAAAATGTTTCCTATAGTATTTTCCACACCTGTATTTTGTATGATTTGCAAATATTAAACCAGTTGTACATGTACAGTTAATGCAGTGTTTTTCTTAAACCTGGCGATGTAAAAATAAGAAACAAAATGGTGTAGAGATGATACAAATGGCACAAAATGAACATCGAAAATTATTGTAAAATTTATGATATAATTTAACTTAAATATTTTTATAACATCACTTCACATTACTGTACACATAGCCTACTCAACTTACGACCAAATCATGTTACGACCAGTCTGTCTGAACCGATCGTGGTCGTAAGTCGAGCACTAACTGTGTGTGTGTATGTATGTATATATATATATATATATATATATATATATATATATATATATATATATATATATATATATATCCTAGTTAAAGGACATCGCTGCCAACACCAGCATTTTACTGCTATTGTTGATATCTTGGCAAGTTTTACGTTCAGTAGTTTGCCATTGCTTTCTGAACGACCGGCTCCCTTACCAACTCGTTAAAACCCAGAGTGATGCGGTCTGCTGCCAATTCGGTCGCAGCTGTTTTTCGAATGCAGATAAGCAGGCTCGCGAATCACATCCGCAAGCCCTTAGCCACGGAGACCGGCATATATATATATATATATATATATATATATATATATATATATATATATATATATATATATATATATATATATATATATATAACATATAACTTAGTTTAAAACAAATTACAACATTTATTGTCTATCATTAGTCATGGATGATTCTCATGATGATGATGGTGAATTTATATAAGGTTATACAATATGACCATTACATATAGATAGTGATGACAGTTATCAGTTGAGGTATCTTCATTGCACTCCGGGCATGTCCATAGGTGCTCAGATCCTCCCCCCAGCATATGCATCAGCGTCCGGTGGCTAATAGTGCCAGTTCTGTGTTGGTTGACGAGGCACCTCGTTTTCCCGATGTACTTCTCTCGTCTGGCAGTGCCAATTCTTACACCCAAGTCTTTCATCCTGGACAGCGATGTGGAATCACTGACGTCAAAGTCCTCTGTTCTCGCCATATCTTTGAGGACGTTAATAACATCGGCACGATCCATGGGCTGGCCATCTACAGGGGGTGCAGAGCCAGCCAGTTTATCAGCTCGTTCATTTCCCTCAACTCCCGCATGTCCCGGGATGAAGATGAAGGTGACTTTACGGACAACAGACTTCCGCAGCGACTCAGTCCACTGTCTACGTACAGATCCAGCTTCGACCTTCTGAATCATGCTCATTGAATCACTTAGTACACACATGTTGGTATAATGCTGTGATTCCAGCCATATGAAAGCCTGTGTAACTGCCATCACCTCCATCGTCATGCTGCTTGTGGTCATAGCGTGGGCACCACTGGATTCTTGAACGGTTCGACTGTAATGCCCACGCACTTCTCTGCTGCTTTACAACAGATCCATGTGTATAAATGAGCACTTCAGGGCTATCTGAGTGTTCATAGATGAGCGCGTTAACCTCAGCATTGACAGCGGCAGGGTTCTGCTCTCTGCACCGTCTGTCGAGTGTGATAATGCAGGAGAAAGTGCACTTAAAAGCTGGAGGCACCGGCACCCATTCCTTGCCGGGGTTGATACTGGTAAGACTGCAGACCTCTCTGACGACATCTTCCGCCCGACCCATCCTTGATTTGCCCCTCTTTAGCCTGTCACCCTTTTCTCTGAATATAGCATCATGCAGAGGGTGCTGCTTATCTGCACTTATTTTTAAGTATGCACGAGCTCTCCAGATCTTGATCCTGTGTTCCATTGTCGGAAATTCAAGGAGGTATCTCATTGCTACACAGCTGGTGTCTCTCGTGCAGCCCAAAATGATGCACATGGCTTCGTTTTGTACCTTTTCAAGTCTTCCAATCTGTGTAGGGCTGACAGTGAGGATGGCCAGGGCATACTCGATGCGTGAAAGCACAAGTCCTTGGAACAGAAGTATTAGCAGTCTTTGCTCGATATTGGCAGTCGCCATGACTCTCATTGCTGACAATCCTTGTCGAGCTTTTGTTATGACATAATCAGCATGATCTCTGAAGGACGGGCTACGATCAAGCCTCACGCCAAGATATGTCATTGACTGGGTTCTCCTCAAAATGCTCCCATCCATTCTTACTGCCGGCATGTCTGTTTTCACAATATGGTTATTTAGGGAGAACCATGTAACCGATGCCTTTGCAGGGTTGACAAGGGCATCGGCATCAGCACACCATGAGGAAATTCGATTAGTTCGCCCTGCATATCATTGGCAACCGCCTGTCTATCTCGACCCTGTCGATACACGAGGATGTCGATACACGAGGATGTCGTCAATGAATGACAAGAGTCCTACCCCTCCCGTCCAACTGTTGTTCAGTGATCGGCACCGTATACACGTTGAATAGTACTGGTGACAGTGGTGAACCCTGCAGCAATCCTAGACATATCGTTATCGGCTCAGAAGACCAACTCCCGCATCTTAGCACCACCTTCCTTTGGAGCAGAACTGCAGCTATCCATCGTACAAGGTGAGGGTGCACTTTCAGTCTGAGGAGGGTTTGCATCAAGTGCTTGAAAGATACTCTGTTATATGCGTCCTCTAAGTCTATGGCGGCCGCACATGTCTCTTCTCTGACCTGAAATCCTTCGTAAACATCTTGAGCAAAGACCGCCACATTCAGCCATGACTCTTTGTTGCGTCTGTATCCTCCGAGTGTGGGCGGGAAGCAGCCGAGTTGTTCCAAGTCATAAGCAAGTTTGTGTGCTACAATTTTCTTCAGTAGCTTGCTAGCAGTGTTGTGCATCATAATGATTCTGTAGCCGTTTATCTTGGAATGGTCTTTGTTCGGTTTTGGCAGTGGCAGCAAGTAGCTGTGTAGCCATTCTTCTTTGATCTGACCCCTCTGGTCAGATAGTGATGACAAACAGTGCATAACTTCAATGTTACTTGTCTCCTATCTGGATCAGCTAAGCAGCTATGGTCAGATTTCCACTCTCCAGTAGAATCAGCTTGCTGGTCTTCTGACGCCTGTCAGTCCTGGCACTACTTGGTTGTCCATAGTTCTTGGGATCTATACTCAGGCGCTCTTATTGAGAGCTTGGAATAAATAGTCAAGAATTGTGTTATAACTAGCTCTACATCAGTATAATCCTAAGTAATACATACAATCTATCACCACAAACACACACAACGACAAGTTTGGCTGTGTCTCTCTTCCAGCTATACTGCGTTTACTCTCCCTTATATCTCTGTCCTACCGTCTAGTCTAGGAGGGACTTTTCCAGCCTAACATGCCTATAGTTATTACATTTCTACCATCCCTTGTAGCGTCCTGTCATGAGGAATGCACTGTCCTATGTCCATGTCACTAATACAGACACGTAATTCCTCACAGTGAGTACCATCCAACATTTGGTTTCGCAGATTAAAGGGTCGGGTGTGATATCCTATTAGTACCTGATCTCCGGGTTTACATGCAGTGATCAGCTCTGTGAAAGACCTCTATGAGTTACGATGCACGCTCGTGCACCACACACTGGAAAGGCTAAGCACCATATACCCTTTACCAATTGTAGGTAATGTCTGTACCATTATACTGCTGCTTCAAACACAATCAATAGCCAATATTCCAATGCACAAACAAAATAGCATAACCCCCTTCATACTGGTAGGTTTGCATATGACAAAATAACATCTCAAGCATCCAATATACATAAAGTATATTAATTCAAAATAGACATATTTTGGTACTCAACGTAATAGCATAATGCAAAGTTAGTAACAATATTGTATATACACATATGCAACATAAACAATACTCAGGGCATTACCTACTTAGCCACTGCTGTGGTAAGAATTAAAAGAAATAAAGTCAGTTGACTATATTCTGTACAACCAATGCATACAACAAAAGGTGACTAGGCTAGTTTACATAGGAGGGACAAGCATGCTAAGACACATGAAAGTCAAAAGTCTATCTATAACATAGCTGAGATCTGCTTAACATAAGGTTACTTGTCAGAAAAATAACCATTCTATGCAATATGATATATACACAGAAAATTAGGAATACTAGTACTCACTGAGATAGCCTATCACAAGCCGACTGAAGAAGCCTCCAGGAGTTTACAGGCTATCACTAATATTCCTAGAGAAGTCTAAACACCATCAGAATCAGACATATGAATACAGAGATCGTCATACCTGTTCTAAGGTTTTTCATTTCTGATCTGAGTATCAGAATCTTCTAACATATATACCCTTTTCTAAATTGCTCTCATCTCCTTGGCCTTTTTACATTCCCATGGTTTTGTTTATTTCAGTTCACACCTCCTACACTGCAGACTGAATTATCTGGCCCCTTCACACTGGTCAGCTTAACAATGCATTGAGTCTGCCAGTCCATCTGGTTTTAATTACCCTTAGGCCACTCTGTGTGGCTGGCCTTCAATCTGCTTTTACACATCATTCAGTCTTCATGGTCGGCTGGACTTGGCATGTTTACAGCCCCAGACTGACCTGTATGCTAGTTCACGCCTGAGTGGGTTCTTATCAAACAGACAGGGGAAGCCATGTATTCTGCTGATGAATACTCCAAGTGTAAAACTGAAGTGTTCCCATGTCTGGTCAGTGTCACATTCCATTTCCCACATAGCCAAAAGACTGATGAATCATGCATTTACTTGCCAGCTTTGCAAGCTTACGTCAAGGCTAGATAGCTTTAGAGCAGCGTGATTAATTCATTCTTATGTTTCCTTCTCTAAGTGGTACCTCAGATGTTGAAGTATGTGAAATTATTATGGGATGTAAATGTGGTGTTCCACATATATATATATATATATATATATATATATTTTTTTTTTTAAATCAGTCCATGGTGTTCACATCATTCTGGTGTCAAACCACAATTAACTATATTCATTAATTTTCAAAGTTTTTACTCTTTAAGTCCCAATCAACTCATGATGTGTTATTTTCTTTTCCTTGAATCCCAGTCATCACCTGATGTGTTCTGTTACTTTTTACATTTTATCAGAGCATACTACATAAATCTGGCTTCCCTAATAGTCACTTTCATTATATGCACTTGGGATTTTTCATTGTGATTATTTTCTCTTTAGGGTATCTCCTGCAAAACCTTATGGAACTGAAAGAGTCTGGAAATAGGAAAGTCTTTGAAATAATATAACAACAGAAGGAAACCTGATGTATTAGAAGGTTCCTGTTTTTTAGTTGAATTACTGGCCTTTATCTCTCATATCTGCTTTCTGCTGCTGTGTGTTTCAGTTCTTTAAAGAGATATTGTACACATGTCACAATTTATTGGTAATCACAATATTGTTTTCTGTCATCATATTGGATATTTTACTGTAATTATAAACATGTTTCTGTTTCTTGATCTTGAAATTAATTAGATCTGACTCTTGTTTAGTGTCAAAATTACTGCAGTTCCATTAAAGCTATATTAGAGTTAGGATGTGACAACCTCAGCAAAGTTTTAGGTCTTAAAATCATGTAATTAAAATCAGTGAGTTTTGTTTTTAAATGTTACAGAAAGGTTCTTAGAACATTGCGAATGAAGCAGAAGAAAAACAGACACCTGCAGGATCTGAACATGTAAAAATATTGGCTTATAAATAGCATCAAATCTTAAAAACTGACACTGCATGACAGACAATTTCAACATCACATGTGCATGAAACTTTATTTGCATATGCATGTTTGCAATTATTGCATGTCATATATAGACATACACTGAGATGGATCTGCCACGTAATGACACCTTTATAAATTACCAAGAACCATTTCTTCCATTTCATAAATAATGTTTTGGCTTACTTACTAACTTACTTTTATATGCTAATTTTACTATAATTTTCAGCTCAAGACCAAGGCAAATGCCCTAGCAGAGGTACAAAGTTTTTTACACAAAAGGCAATCAGAGGATGAGAAGCTTAAAGCAGAAATTGATCAAATTCATCATAAATTCACCAAGTAAGGATGATGTCTTTGTATATATGCATAGGAGAGACAGGAAATGGGTTAAATAATGTTTCATACTATGTAAATCCTGGAGTCATGGTATCATAGTGGCCAGTCACTCCACTGCCAGCCCTGTGATCATGGGTTTGATCCGCAGGGTGCAGATTCAATTTTTTTAATTGACCTATGCTCCCAGGTTGTCCCAGCCTGAAATTGGTACCAATAAATGTCTTAGGAAGTAAAGTTGGCCAGTATGATACTGACTACATCACCCACCGAGTGCTGATGCTTCTTCTTCTTCTTCTTCAGCGTTCCGAGCCATTGAGGTTCTTTGCTGCAGATACAATCCGTCTCCATTCATCTCTCTGGTTGACCCTCTCTTGCCAGTCGTTGATTCCAAGTGCTTGTGGGTCTGTATACAATCCGTCTCCATTCATCTCTCTGGTTGACCCTCTTTTGCCAGTCGTTGATTCCAAGTGCTTGTGGGTCTGTATATAATCCGTCTCCATTCATCTCTCTGGTTGACCCTCTCTTGCCAGTCGTTGATTCCAAGTGCTTGTGGGTCTGTATACAATCCGTCTCCATTCATCTCTCTGGTTGACCCTCTTTTGCCAGTCGTTGATTCCAAGTGCTTGTGGGTCTGTATATAATCCATCTCCATTCATCTCTCTGGTTGACCCTCTCTTGCCAGTCGTTGATTCCAAGTGCTTGTGGGTCTGTATATAATCCGTCTCCATTCATCTCTCTGGTTGACCCTCTCTTGCCAGTCGTTGATTCCAAGTGCTTGTGGGTCTGTATACAATCCGTCTCCATTCATCTCTCTGGTTGACCCTCTCTAGCCAGTCGTTGATTCCAAGTGCTTGTGGGTAGTGCTGATTGGTTGATGACAATATGGCTCTAGCCTCATATGCCCAAATGTACCTAGGGCATGTAAAGGTATCTTTACTTACTGACGTTAATCCCACAAAGTATAGTGATATTATCTGCAGGATGCTGTAGTGATGGTATCTGCAGGATGGTGTAGTGATAGTATGTGCAGGATGGTGTAGTGATAGTATCTGCAGGATGGTGTAATGATGGTATCTGCTGGATGGTATAGTGATGGTATCTGCAGGATGCTGTAGTGATGGTATCTGCAGGATGGTGTAGTGATAGTATGTGCAGGATGGTATAGTGATAGTATGTGCAGGATGGTGTAATGATGGTATCTGCTGGATGGTATAGTGATGGTATCTGCAGGATGCTGTAGTGATATTATCTGCAGGATGGTGTAGTGATGGTATCTGCAGGATGGTATAGTGATAGTAGGTGCAGGATGGTATAGTTATGGCATCTGCAGGATGGTATAGTGATAGTAGGTGCAGGATGGTATAGTGATGGTATCTGCAGGATAGTGTAGTGATAGTATGTGCAAGATGGTATAGTGATATTATCTGCAGGATGGTGTAGTGATGGTATCTGCAGGATGGTATAGTGATGGTATCTGCAGGATGGTGTAGTGATAGTATGTGCAGGATGGTATAGTGATAGTATCTGCAGGATGGTGTAATGATGGTATCTGCTGGATGGTATAGTGATGGTATCTGCAGGATGCTGTAGTGATGGTATCTGCAGGATGGTGTAGTGATAGTATGTGCAGGATGGTATAGTGATAGTATGTGCAGGATGGTGTAATGATGGTATCTGCTGGATGGTATAGTGATGGTATCTGCAGGATGCTGTAGTGATATTATCTGCAGGATGGTGTAGTGATGGTATCTGCAGGATGGTATAGTGATAGTAGGTGCAGGATGGTATAGTTATGGCATCTGCAGGATGGTATAGTGATAGTAGGTGCAGGATGGTATAGTGATGGTATCTGCAGGATAGTGTAGTGATAGTATGTGCAAGATGGTATAGTGATATTATCTGCAGGATGGTGTAGTGATGGTATCTGCAGGATGGTATAGTTATGGCATCTGCAGGATGGTATAGTGATAGTAGGTGCAGGATGGTATAGTGATAGTATGTGCAGGATGGTGTAATGATGGTATCTGCTGGATAGTATAGTGATGGTATCTGCAGGATGGTATAGTAATAGAATGTGCTGGATAGTATAGTGATGGTATCTGCAGGATTGTATAGTGGTGGTATCTGCAGGATGGTATAGTGATGGTATCTGCTGGATCGATTATCCACCGGAATAAGTGAACAACTCTGCAGCTGAGCAGAGCAGGGAACTCACTTGTCCTGACAGTCGGAAATGGCTGTCAAAGGCAGAGGTAAAAGACCACCATGTGGATGTGGAAGGGAAGGGGAAACCACCACATTATCTTCCCAAGATTTTATGACAACACACATTTCAGAGACAGTGAACAACGTTAATGGCTGTCTTAGGACATCCTCATCCGGTAAGGACAGTCATGAGCCACAGGTGACACCAGACCGTTATCCAGCTACTGATGGCAAAATCATAAATAAAATAAATACATTTAGAGTAGGAACATGGAATGTTAGGACATTAAATGACCTAGAAAAGTTGAACAATGTTCTAAGAGAGATGGATAGCATGAAAATGAATATACTAGGCGTTAGTGAGATGAGATGAAAGGAATCGGGCAAAATTATAGCTGACAACCACATAATTTATTCTGGAGGGGATACACATGAAAAAGGTGTAGGAATAATACTTGGTGAAAAAAACAGCCAAGTCACTTAATGGATACTGGTGTATTTCAGATAGAGTTATTATGGTCAAAATCAAAGGCAAATCAATAGGTATAAATATTATACAAGTATATGCACCAACAACAAGCAGTAGTGATGAAGAAATACAACAATTTTACGACGAAATAGAAATGGCGATGGCTCAAATTGGATCACAGGAAATAAAAATAATACTTGGAGATTTTAATGCAAAAGCAGGACAGGGGAAAATGGAGGATGTAGTGGGGAATTATGGTTTAGGTACAAGAAATTAAAGAGGGGAAAATCTAATAGAATAGGCAAATATCAATCAATCAATCATGTGCCATGCTGGAAAGCATGGGCGGTCATGACTCGCCATTTCATTCGATCACCAGCGTCGTGGATCAGCTCGGTGTTCCTGTCTCGTCCATGCCATGTGGCCAAGCCATCCAGGTCTGTTCCCTTCGATCTTGCCAGTTGTCACTAAGTTCTCCAATCCATTTCTTCTCATAAAATGTCCAAAAAACTTTGACTGTCTACGTCTAATTTCTATAATCAATTTACGATTTTCATTTGTCTCCTATAGTACATGGTCATTGGTTTTTCTGTCTGTCCATGGTATTCTTTGCATTTTCCTCAGAAACCACATTTCTGCAGCCATCAGATGTTTTTCAGCTTGACTGCACATTGTCCAAGTTTCACATCCATACAAAAGAACAGGCTCTATGTATCCCCTCAACACTCTTTTTCTCATTTCAGTTGACATCTTTTTATTGGTCAGAATGTTTTTCATCTTGTTAAAGGCTACTTTCGCCATGGCGATTCTTGTTCTAATCTCTTCAAGGCATCTCCCATCAGATGTTATGACTGTTCCAAGATAATTGTACCGATTCACTTATTGAAGAATATTCCCATTTACTTGTATATTACATTGTGGTACTTCGTTCTTCCTAGTGACGACCATAACCTGTGTCTTCTTACAATTTAATTCCAACTCCAGCTGCTCACTGTGTACAACAACTGCGTCTACTAATTGTTGTAGATCTTGTGCATTGTCTGCAATCAATACTGTATCATCTGCATGTCTAATGTTATTGATGTTTCGTCCTCCAATGCTGATTCCATTTATATCTTCTACATTCCTGAAAATATTTTCACTGTATAAGGAAAAAAGATCTGGAGACATTACACATCCCTGCCTAACACCTCTCTTAATTGGCTGATATTGTCCCACTTCATTATCAATCCTTATGGCAGCTTGTTGTTTCCAATATATGTTTTTTATAAGTCTAATGTCTTTTTGACTCGTAGTTACCACAGTGCTGACTGTGATACGGATCGTTCTTTGGTTGTTGCAAGGGCTAGACTGAGACCAAAGAGAATCTACACAGCTAAACACAAATCTAGCCCCAGGATTAATATTATTAACACTCATGATCCTGAAAAGTGCTTTCAGTTTCAACAGCAACTTGAAGACGCTTTCACTGATACACCAGAAAATTGTACAGTAAATGATAAATGGAATAAACTTAAGGAAACTCTTTGTAAAACTGCCGTAAAGGTTTACGGCACTGTGGATCATAAGAGGCAGGACTGGTTTGCGGCCAACAGCGAGACTCTGCAGCCCTTGATTGATAAGAAGAAGAAAGCTCTCTTAAGAAACAAGGAAAGACCAACGCGTAACACTCTGAGTGAGCTAAGGCAAGCTAGGAAGGATGTGCAAAAGGCTGCCAGGCAGTGTGCAAATGATTATTGGATCAAGTTATGTGAGTCCATTCAAATCGCAAGTGATAAGGGAGACATAAGAAGCATGTATGAAGGAATAAAGAAAGCCTGTGGTCCAGTGATCAAAAGAAGTGCACCATTGAAAACCTTGACTGGAGAAGTCATCACTGATAAGAAACAGCAGATGGACAGATGGGTAGAGCACTATTTGGAGCTTTACTCAAGTGAGACCAAACTAGCGGATAATGCCCTCAACGCCATAGAGGCTCTACCAACTCTTGACCACCTGGACACACTTCCCACCATAACAGAAGTTAAGTGTGCTATAAATGAACTTGCATCTGGCAAGGCTCCAGGTAAGGATGGGATTCCAATAGAGGTTATCAGGAGTGGGCAAGACACACTCACTATACAGATCCACCAGCTAATAGAGCTATGCTGGCGTGAAGGACAAGTCCCACAGGATTTCAAAGATTCAAGCATCATAACACTGTACAAGAACAAGGGCGATCGGAGCGACTGCAACAACTATAGGGGTATCTCACTTCTGTGTATTGTTGGAAAAGTATTTGCCAGAATTGTTCTGCGCAGACTTCAAGTCCTAGGAGATCAAGTCTACCCCGAATCACAGTGTGGCTTTCGACAGAACCGGTCTACCACTGATATGATATTCTCATTGCGACAAATGCAAGAAAAATGCCGTGAACAGAATCAACCACTGTTTATTGCCTTCATCGACCTCACAAAGGCATTTGATTTGGTCAGTCGTGAGGGTCTGTTCAAGGCACTAAAGAAGATTGGCTGCCCACCAACTCTTCTGTCTATTGTGGAATCGTTCCACACAGGCATGAAGGGTATAATCAAGTTTGATGGTGCAACTTCTGAAGAATTTGAAATCAAGAGTGGAGTTAAGCAAGGTTGTGTACTAGCTCCCACCCTCTTTGGAATATACTTTTCACTTCTACTGAAATATGCATTTCGTGATCAGGATGGTGGTATATACATTCACTCACGCTCAGATGGCGGCCTCTACAATGCTCAGAGATTGAAGGCTAAGACCAAAATTAGGAGGGTACTGATCAGAGAGTTGCTTTTTGCAGATGATGCTGCAGTTACGACCCACTCTGAGGAAGAATTGCAATGTCTACTATCTGCATTCTCCAATGCTTGTTCTGAATTTGGTTTAACAATTAGCAAAAAGAAGACACAGATTATGTCACAAGGTGCACATGGGGTACCATCAATCTTTATTGACGACGCCGAACTAGAGATAGTAGACCATTTTACATATCTAGGATCGGTGGTAAATAGCAAATTATCCCTAGATCAGGAAATCAACATCCGGATTGGTAAGGCAGCAACAACAATGAACAGGTTAAGAAAAAGAGAGTCTGGGAGAACAGGAAGCTTACTGCCAAAACAAAAGTCCTTGTCTACCAAGCCTGTGTCCTTAGTACTCTTCTCTATGGCAGTGAAACCTGGACAACTTACTCACACCAAGAGAACAATTTAAACAGCTTTCATATGCGGTGTCTGCGAAGAATTCTTGGTATTAAGTGGCAAGACAAAATCACAAATACTGAAGTATTGGAAAGATCAGGTTGTGTGACAGTTTATTCCATGCTCAGTCTTCGTAGACTTAGATGGATAGGACATCTTAGGAGGATGGATGATGGTAGAATACCAAAGGATATCTTTTTTGGTGAATTACAGATGGGTAAGAGATCTCAGGGTCGGCCTCTACTACGATACAAAGATGTGTGTAAGCGGGACATGATTGATACAGGCATTGATAATGCACATTGGGAGCAAGTCGCCGCTGAACGTGTTGCATGGAGGGCAAATATCAGAAATGGAATAAAGTCAAAGGAGAAAATTATTGCAGAAAAGTCACACACCAAGCGTTTGAGACGTAAGATGGTGCATGATGGTGGAAATGACCACGTGTTCACATGCACCCACTGTGAACGGACATTTACAGCGCAAATTGGCCTTATCAGTCACACTCGCTACCGCCATAGTTAAGAGTTATTATGCCTTTTTAAAGCACAAACTATCGTCTGTCAAGACGGCAAGGTGCCAATGTGTAATGTATAATGTCTTTCCCATCAATTTGTAGATCTGTAAGCATATCTACCATGTTGACATGTCTAACTCTATCAAAAGCCTTTGTGTAGTCAATAAGGCAAAGGTGTATATCCTTGTTTACTTCTATAGCACGTTCAATAACTGTTCGCAGCATATACACTGCATTTACTGTACACTTTCCTTTTTCAAACCCACATTGTTCTTCCCCTATTTCAGGTTGTATTTTCTTCCTCACTCTTTGCATGATAATTTGTACAACGAGTGAGGCAGAAAATACAACCTGAAATAGGGGAAGAACAATGTGGGTTTGTAGAAGGAAAGGATACAGTAAATGCTGTGTATATGCTGCGAACAGTTATTGAACGTGCTATAGAAGTAAACAAGGATATAGACCTTTGCTTTATTGACTACATATCAGTGATATGATAATTGGAAACACATGGTTTAAACACCATAGGAGACGACTATACACATGGAAAAGCCCTGATAAGAAAATTCACAACCAAATTGACTACATACCAATTAATAAAAGATTTAGAAATGCTTTAATTAATGTAAAGACAATGCCCGGTGCTGACTGTAATAGTGACCATTTACCACTATGTGGACAAATAAAAGTAAGATTAAAGAGAGGGGAAAAAATGGTTAGGAACATGAGACTTTATAAAGAGGTTCTGAAAGTAGATAAAGAAATTCAAGAACAATACAGAGTGACTGTGAAAGATAGGTACAATGCAATAGCTAAAATACAGAGTATAAATGAACAATGGGAAATGTTAAGGGACTCCATTAATCAAACTAGCAAAGAAATATTACTGGAGAGAAGCTAAATAGCTAAGAAAAAATGGATGAATGAAGAAATCTTAATGCTAATGGATAAAAGAAAACAGAGTAAAAATGACAAACAAGAATATGCTACGATAAATAAAGAAATAAAAGATAAATGTGGGAAGGCAAAAGTAAATTGGTTAAACGAGCAATGCAAAAAAATTGAATTAAAAGCCATTAAAGATACAAAAAATATGCACAGGCAAATTAGTGAGCTCACGGGAAGAAAAATAAGAATAAATACAGGGTGTTTGAAATCAAAAACAGGAAAGATATTATTGGAGGAAGGTGCTATAATGAAGAGGTGGAATTAGTATATAAGAGCATTATATGATGGCGAAAGGGAAGAATTAACAGAAGAATGTAACTTAGAAGGTTCACCTATTCTAAAAGAAGAAGTCGCTGACGCTATGAAACATATGAAGAAAGGAAAAACAGCTGGGCCAGATGAAATCACAATAGAAGAATTCGAAGTATTTGGAGAATTTGGAGTAGATATATTAATCAAAATGTTAAATGATATTTACAGCAGTGGATATTTACCTAGTGATATGCTGAAATCTGTATTTATAGCTATACCAAAAAAGACCAGGAGCAATTGAATGTGAAGACTTTTGTACAATTAACTCATAAACCATATCACTAAGCTTCTACTCAGAATCATAATGAGAAGAACCAGAAAGAAAATAAAACTGGAAATTAGTAAAGAACAGTATGGATTTGTGGAGGGAAAGGGCACAAAGAATGAAATATATACATTACGGACAGTGATAGAAAGGTAAATAGAGAAACAGAAAGACATATATTTGTGCTTCATAGATTATACTAAGGCTTTTGATAAAGTAAAACATGATGAACTGATTAAAATGTTGGAAGATATCAACATTTATGGGAAAGATTTAAGAATAATAAAGAATATTTACTGGAACCAAGTAGCAGCAATTAAAATGGGAAATAAAGAGGGTAGTTACGAACAGATAAAGCTGGGAGTACGACAGGGGTGTGTCTTGTCACCAGATCGCTTCTCCCTATATAGCGAAGTAATAATGAGAGAGATAAAAGAGATGCCAGGAATACTAGTTGGAGGTTATAATATAAATAATATACGCTATGCAGATGACACAGTATTGGTGGCGGATAAATCAACAGACCTACAACAATTGTTGGACACTAGTAACAGAGAGTGCAAGGAAAGGACTCTCCTTGAATATCAAGAAAACAGTAACAATGGTGATATCAAAGAAAATGGTGACACCAAAATGTGACATAGAAATAAAAGAAAAAATTCATAACCAAGTGGATAGTTTTAGATATCTAGGGGTATTTATAACATCAGATGGAAGATGTACAACAGAGATTAAGAGCAGAATAGGGCAAGCAAAAGTCGCATTTCAGAAAATGAAGAATATCTTATGCAGTAAGTCACTATCACTGAATGTAAGAAAGAGAGTGCTGAAATGCTATATAGAACCAGTTTTGCTGTATGGCAGTGAATCTTGGAATGTAAATGAACAAATTAAGAAGAAATTAGAAGCAACAGAGATGTGGTTCCTGAGACAAATGTTGCAAATTCCTTGGACTGCCAGAGTAACTAACGACTGCCTGAAACAGGCTATTGAAACTAGAACATTATATACATCAATAAGAAAGAGACAAACATGTGATGAGAAGAGAGGCATTGGAGAACATTGTGAAAACTGGAAAGATCAAGGGGAAGAGAGGCAGACCAAGAGAAATGACGCTGGATGGATTGAGACGGTGGCATGGAGGAATATCAGCAGCAGAGTTGATCCAGAAAACCAAAGACCAAGATCTGTGGAGAGCAATGAACACCTATGCCAGCTGGCAGGGCACTTGATGATGATGGTGATCTGCTGGATAGTATAGTGATAGTATATGCTGGATAGTATCGTGATGGTATCTGCTAGATAGTATAGTGATACGATGTGCTGGATAGTATAGTGATGGTATCTGCTAGATAGTATAGTGATATGATGTGCTGGATAGTATAGTGATGGTATCTGCAGGATGGTATAGTGATAGTATGTGCAGGATGGTATAGTTATGGCATCTGCAGGATGGTATAGTGATAGTATGTGCTGGATGGTATAGTGATAGTATGTGCAGGATGAACGAACGAACGAACGAACGAACAAACTTTATTTTCAAAGGGTTAAGAATTGGGCACGCAGGCCTGTCTAACATTCTGCCCTTCTATCACTCTTTCATACATTATTTCATTCACACATCATTCAAGGCTAACAGAGAACAGCAACAATATAAAAGATATGCATTATAAAGGCATGGGCAAAATGCGAACATCAAAACTATACGACACAGTCAAATTAGATAATGGTCTGACACTTGTTATTAGCCATGTGGAATATACTGGCCTACCAAAAGGGGACTGGCTGTTATACTAGGGTTTTGTTATTATTATTATTATCTCTATTATTAAGGGGGAAGATAATCCGTACTGAGATAGTGTTCGAGTAATTTGCGATTATATGAATAGGGATTGGTGATGTCTTTGATTTCTTGTGGAAGATTGTTCCACAGCTGAGCTGCAGAGTACGTTAAGCTTGTTTTGTATAAGTCAATTCTAGGCTTCGGAATGTGTAATATATTTAAACGTTTACTGTGTCTAGCATTATATTTAAACAATGGCCAAAGGTAATTTGGGGCATTCCGATGCAGGATTTTGTTGGAATATACTTTTCACTTCTACTAAAATATGCCTTTCGTGATCAGGATGGTGGTATATACATTCACTCACGCTCAGATGGCGGCCAATACAATGCTGAGAGATTGAAGGCCAAGATCAAAATTAGGAGTGTAATGATCAGAGAGTTGCTTTTTGCGGTTGATGCTGCAGTTACGACCCACTCTGAGGAAGAATTACAATGTCTACTATCTGCATTCTCGAATGCTTGTTCTGAATTTGGTTTAACAATTAGCAAAAAGAAGACACAGATTATGTCACAAGATGCACATGGCGTACCATCAATCTTTATTGACGATGCCGAACTAGAGATGGTAGACCATTTTACATATCTAGGATCAGCGGTAAATAGCAAATTATCCCTAGATCAGGAAATCAACATCCGGATTGGTAAGGCCCCGGGAAGGTTAACCCGGTCAACAAATGCCCGCAGAAGTCGGATGTGCCTGCCTAACGGCGCAAGAACGCAGCTCTGCTGTAAACAGGCACAACGCAATCACATCTGGAAAAAAAAAAAAACTCCGGATGAACACAGAAGAAGAAGAAGATTGGTAAGGCAGCAACAATAATGAACAGGTTACGAAAAAGAGTCTGGGAGAACAGGAAGCGTACTGCCAAAACAAAAGTCCTTGTCTACCAAGCCTGTGTCCTTAGTACTCTTCTTTATGGCAGTGAAGCCTGGACAACTTACTCACACGAAGAGAAACATTTAAACAGCTTTTATATGTGGTGTCTGAAGAATTCTTGGTATTAAGTGGCAAGATAAAATCACAATGAATGATAGTATAGTTATGGTATCTTCAGGATAGTGTAGTGATGATATGATGATCAGTTAACCAATATGCCATTATAATAAGCAATGAAGTATTACTAAAACTGGGGATACAGAAAATATTGCTGAATGTGATAAAAGCAAGACAATTAAGACTCTTAGGTCATCTAAGGATAAACTACACCTTATTAAAGGATGTCCTGAGGGAATAGCGGAAGACAATATTCCAAGAAGAAATCAATGTTATAACTGTGTAAACAACATCAAGAAATAGACTGCAAAGATACTTGTATGAGTGTAGCATGAAGAGAGTATTGAAAACTCATTACACCTGAAGTTCAGTGCGTTAATGGCTTTGACGGTGATGATACTATTGCATATATTTTGATCTGTTCTGTGAAAGTCAGCATAAGGAATCTTCTTGCAGGCTCAAGGAAGATGAGCAGAGGTTTATTCTCAATCTGGAAGTTCAGTTGCTGCTAAAACAAGGTCAGATTGAGGTTGATTGTGGTCCCTTCATTCAAGACTTTCGTGACAGTGTGCTGATTCATCGCAGTGTTGTGGAGGACTTGAACAGCACCATCAAGGTGAGATATTTTCATTGTTTGCTGTTGTATATGCATGGTCTCTGTTGGATAGTATAATGTTGGAATCTACAAGGTAGTGGCACCTTGCAGCCTTGACAGACCAAAGTATGTGAGTTGGAATGTGGCCAATATTCCATCACAATGCCTGGGCAGAGCTTCAGAGAAACATGTGGTGCCCAAACAACATGTTCCCTCTCTCTGCCTTATCTTGTGTATTCCAGAGGAATAGGTAACCAATACGTCTGGCACAAGGTAGGCTGCAGACACTGACGGCACAGCGTCAAACCTCTGAGACCTCGCCACCACGAGCAGATGGCGAGTGATGGCCAGACCCTGGAAATCCAAGGGAAATGGCTTAGAGGCGTTCAGCCAAGTCCCACAGGTGAGGGCCTCGTACACGTCTGGACCATAAGGGCGCGTACTTCTGTCAATCACAAGTGTCCGGACCTGTCATCAGACTCCCCGCCTGAGTTTAGCGGATCCCACAACCAGCGGAAGTAGGCCCGCCGAAGATACCGCAGGAGATATTGCTCATCTATTGCGAGCAAATCTCCCATCCTTCCACAGTGCGGATCTCGCGACCGGTGAGAATAGGCCCGCCGAAGATATTGTTCGTCTGCTGTGGACAAATCTCTTAAGTAAAGAAACGATAAAAGTAGTAATATTTCAATTGCGCTTCCGCTCCCACCTATTCTACACCCTTCATGTGTCTTCACAAAGTCGGACTAGAGTCAAGCTCAACAGGGTCTTCTTTCCCCGCTGATTCTACCAAGCCTGTTCTCTTGGCTGTGGTTTCGCTAGATAGTAGATAGGGACAGTGGGAATCTCGTTAATCCATTCATGTGCGTCACTAATTAGATGACGAGGCATTTGGCTACCTTAAGAAAGTCATAGGTAGTATAGTGATGGCAACTGTTGGAAAGTATAGTGATGGTATCTGCTGGAAATTATAGTGATGGTATCTGTAGGATAGTATAGTGATGATATCTGCTGTTTAGTATAGTGATGGTATCTGCAGGATAGTATAGTGAAGGTATCTGCTGGAAATTATAGTGATGGTATCTGTAGGATAGTATAGTGATGATATCTGCTGTTTAGTATAGTGATGGTATCTGCACTGTGGTATAGTAATCTTATTTGCAGGATGATATAGTGATGGTATCTGTAGGATTGTATAGTGATGGTATCTGCAGGATAGTATAGTGATGGTATCTGCAGGATGGTATAGTAATGGTATCTGCAGGATGGTATAGTGATAGTATCTGCAGGATGGTATAGTAATGGTATCTGCAGGATGGTATAGTGATGGTATCTGCAGGGTCAACGAGCCTCAACCTAGCGTCAGACTAGCATAATCAATTAAGTATTGGACATTTATCGTGAACAGATGGACAGCATACAATTGTCCACATTACTCTTTTGTGTGCAATTTATTATCATCATGTGCCCTACTAACTGATGTAGGTGTTCATGTCTCTCCACAAATCTTGGTCCTTGGTGTTCTGTATCAACTCCACTGCTGATATTCCTCCATGCCTCCATCTCAGTCAGTCCAGCATAATTTCACTTGGTTTACCTCTGCCTCTTTTCACACTGATCTTTCCAGTTGCCAAGATGTTCTCAAATGCCTCTCTTCTCATCACGTACCCAAACAATGCTATTTGTCTCTTTCTTATAGTTACATATAATGTTTTAGTTCCATTAGTGTGCAGTTCAGTCACAAAAGCTGTTGCCCTCACACCATATCAACAAGATAGCCAGTTACATGACTTTATGTAAGGACTTAGTTGAACAGAGCATCTTACAAAAGATGTGTCCTGTGTTATGTGGAGCATGTAAATTATTGTCTCTAAAAGAAAATAATATTTAAATAAATGTTTAACACAACTTACCTATATGTATTTCTTTAACAGCAACTTGGTGAAAGCAAAATTGCCAGCATGGTAGAAAGCAAAGATTTCAGGAAAGGCATCATACAACTGGAGTGGTGAGATATCTATTGCTTAAGACCTTTCATTCATGATGTTTATAATATGTTGTTTGGGATCTGGTTTTAAAAATAATGAGTACCCCATTATGAGATCAGAAAACAGATTGAAGTAATACAGGTATATACTCTTATACTTGAAAACTAGTTTTTTATGTCTCCACCACCAAGCTATGAAGTCAGTATTATTATATACAAGAGTTTAGCGGTTTTTTAACGGGCGAAAGGATCAGCTTAAATGAACCAGAATTTATCCCATATGGCCCGGCCTCCTTCCACAAGGTGGCCTGCCGAAAGCATTGCACAGTGCTTGAACTCCATAGCTCCAGTGACGACCCCCAGGAATCTAAGAGAAAACTGCATTCATGAACCAAACGAGGTGGCCCGGAATTGAACTTAGAGCCTTGGGAGAGCAAGGCAGGCTTCACCACGGAAACTCCCATAAAAGAGTTATTTCTAGTTTATTTATAACTAGCTGACCCGGCCCGGCTTCGCCCAGGCCCTGGCGGGGATCTATCTATCTGTCTGTCTGTCTGTCTGTCTGTCTGCTTGTCTGTCTGTCTGTCTGTCTGTCTGTCTGTCTGTCTGACCCGGCCCGGCTTTGTCCAGCTCTTGGTGGAGAGCATCTCATTTAATTCATATAAGTAGTCATATAAGCTCCTGTTCCCGACTATCTGTCTGTCTGTCTGTCTGTCTGTCTGTCTGTCTGTCTGACCTGGCCCGGCTTCACCCAGTCCCTGGTGGGGAGCATCTCATTTAATTCATATAAGTAGTCATATAAGTTCCCGTTCCCGACTGTCTGTCTGTCGACCCGGCTGTCTGTCTGGTCTGTCTATCTATCTGTCTGTCTGCCTGCCCGTCCATCTCTCCCTCCGTCTATCCCACCCTCTCTATCTATCGGGTCAGATCTATCTATTTATCTATCTATCTATCTATCTATCTATCTATTTATTTATCTATCTATCTAGCTATCTATAGCTTTTGATTTGATTTGATTTAGCCAGGGGACTTAACCTAAGATATAGCCATGCTACTAAAAGTTATATCCCTTTATAGAATATTTCTTATGTTAAGTCATGTAATTACAAAATGAAATTTTAGTAAGTAAATAGATGATTGCCCCCTAAGAAACTATTACAGTTGGTTGCACTGGAATGAAAGGAAGACGTGTAGAAAATTTCATCTCAATCGGATGGACCGTTCGCGAACGCAGCAAATACATCCCCAACCACAAACATACAGTCTCTTTTATAGATATAGATAAGTAAAAGAAACAATAAATAAAGGGCTCTTTCACACACCTTAAGGCATGCTGGGAATATGGCGTCAGACCCATATTTTTATAGACAAACTGGCTTTCCGGGGGTCATGTGGTAACATCACACTGGCCACCTTCACTTCCCAAGAAATTACCTGGCACTCATTGTAGGCTGGGTCAGCCTGGGAGCCTAAGTTGAAATGTTTCAATCTGTCTTGATGCGGATTTGAACCCATAACCACAGAGCCACCATGCTATTGTAGCTCTTGATGTATGATGGTCAGTTTTAAATGTGCGGCTACTTAATAAGTAAGCAGAGGAACAATGTTAAATATGCACTAACATCTCAATTTTGTAACATATTTCTTAATGAGTATTAGAGTGAGATCCATGTGGGAAGTCGTTGTTCTTGTGAAAAGTATGCTTTGTTACTTGTTCTGTTAATATGTATGAAGAGAGTATGTTAATATGTATGGATATAGTATGTTAATATGTATGGATATAGTAGGTTAATGTGTATGAAGATAGTATGTTAATATGTATGGATATAGTATGTTAATATGTATGAAGATAGTACGTTAATATGTATGGATATAGTAGGTTAATATGTATGGATATAGTATGTTAATATGTATGGATATAGTATGTTAATATGTATGAAGATAGTATGTTAATATGTATGGATATAGTAGGTTAATGTGTATGAAGATAGTATGTTAATATGTATGGATTAGTATGTTAATATGTATGAAGATAGTATGTTAATATATATGTTACTATGTATGAAGATAGTATGTTAATATATATGTTACTATGTATGAAGATAGTATGTTAATATGTATGGATTAGTATGTTAATATGTATGAAGATAGTATGTTAATATGTATGGATTAGTATGTTAATATGTATGAATATAATATGTTAATATGTATGTTACTATGTATGAAGATAGTATGTTAATATATATGTTACTATGTATGAAGATAGTATGTTAATATGTATGGATTAGTATGTTAATATGTATGAACATAGTATGTTAATATATATGTTACTATGTATGAAGATAGTATGTTAATATGTATGGATTAGTATGTTAATATGTATGAACATAGTATGTTAATATGTATGTTAACATGTATGAAGATAGTATGTTAATATGTATGAAGATAGTATGTTACTATATGTGAAGATAGTGTGTTGATATGTATGTTAACATGTATGAAGATAGTATGTTACTATGTGGACCTCCCAGCCAATGCAAGCAAGCAGCTTAGCAGTCGCTTTAAAATTAGCATCAGCCTTCATTCCATATCTCTCCAACACAACAGTACTGGATCATTTCATACAGGATAAACTTTATGATTTTGGGTGGACAAAGCCATATAGTAGATAATATACATTTTTTAATATTCCCATTGTTTGTAAAATGCACATGAGGTTCACTGCTTTAGTAAACTAAGTTACCTACTAAACAACCATATGTGTAGTTCTTTAATAACACCTCTACTTTGATATACTAATACACTTTTTATTCATTTAATAATTGCTGCTATTGATACTAATAGTAGACTTTGTTATCCACTTGATACATCCTTAAGTAGCCAGTCTTTCTTAATTGTCGGCAAAATGATATAAAATAAAGGACCCTTTCATACGCCTTGGGGCATATTGGGTACATGTTGCTAAACATTTATTTGTATAAACCAATCGGCACTCAATGCGTGGCGTGGTAAATATCTCGCTAACTGCCTTTACTTCACAGGAAATGTCCTGGTATCCATGTTAGACTGGGTCGACATGGGAGCTCATGTCAATGTTAAAAATCAACTTCAGTGAGGTTTTGAACACATGATCACAAGCGTGCTAGCCACTGTACTACAGCTACTCCAACAATTATGTTGAATAATAATAATACAACTAACTCTAAATGTACACACATTGTGTATTGACATTGGGAATGTATATTCTTAATATGTGCCTTATATCTTCATGAAGTCCTAAAAAAAGCAAATAAGAACTGTAAACTGATAAGAGAAATTAGGTGTAGACAGTCAAATTTGTTGGGACACGTTTTAAGAAGAAATAAATTAGAGAACTTGGTGACAGCTGACAAGATTGAGAGGAAAATAACAAGGTGAAGGCAGAGAAGTAAATATCTGGATGACTTAGACATGTGGCATGGTCGAGACAAGAACACGAAGCTTGACTCTGGTGATCGTGCGAGATGTGAAACATGACCGCCCATGCTTATCGGCATGGCACATGATAATGATAATGATACGTTCATGATTATAGAAATGAGGATACAGAAAATCATCTTTACATCCCAGAGTAGGATTAATGTTCCAGAGTATTAATAATAAGAATGCAAATAAATTTACTGTTTACATGTTGTCTTTTCAGGGAACACAAGAAGATGTCTATGGAAATGGAGGATCTTGAGAGTAAAATGAAGGACATACAGTTCATCAAAGTAACACGAGAGATTCAGGCTGTACGTTTTGAACTCTATTAGCACAAATAAAAACATGATCACATTTGATTAATAGATTAAAAATATTGGATGCTGACGAATGTAACTGTGAAATTGGTAAAATAATGCCTAAACAGTTGCTGCAATAATGTCTACTAGCATAACTAGAACAGAGGGAATTGCCTTGGCTTCTTCCTGCTGTATTTGAGTACAAACTCTACGGAGATGTCAGCAGCCTCAAGTTGACTGCTGCAGTCTTTAAATGTATTCATGTTGACATCTGAAGGTGTATGAAGAAGAAAACATGACCATGCACCAGAATATAGTTATGGCTGAATGGGGTACATTGTTAGAGGATTAATCTAGGAGTGTTAAAGTTAGTTGCATATCCTTTACAGAACGTCACAGTTAACCCCAGCATTTTATAGCTGTTCGTGATTTCTTAGTAAGTTTATGTTCAGTATTTTGCCATTTCTGAACATCATACCTTTGTATGGGGAACTAACGCAGCTGTGTTTCGAACATGGTGTGAGGGATTACGAATTGCATTCATAACCCCTTCGCCACACAGCCGGTTTAGAGAAATCATCCAGGTTTTCTCTTAATTTATTTTACATATGGCTGACAACTCTGTCGTGTCATGTCAGGTTTTTCAGTCTGAAGATTAGTATGAAGTCTTTTGAGCAGGTCACACCATTATAAATCTATCTTTGTGACTCCCATACACTTGTTCTTAGGAAATTATTGTGGTGGTTTCCCTAAGACATCCACAGCAATGCAAGATATTTATTTATTTTAAATACTTTATTGTTTGCAGCTTTTCTGGTTTTTTTTTTCTTTTTTAAAATTGTACAGGGTCATGGCAAGTAGCCACAGAGAACGTCCAGATTTTCTGAAGTTTGAATTTTGTATAGAGATGGTAACCCTACAATATATTTAACTGATTCACTACATGAGATCTATTTTACATTCACCAGTTTCTCACTTTGGTAATACATGCTAGTACTAGCTTCTAGTTAATTTGTTTGCCACAGTCTGTTTTAAAATATTGACCAAACTATTTATCTAGGATGAAAGTAAAGTATTTGTAAACATTACACGGTAGCACAATGGCTTGCTGGTCTGGTGGTCATGTGTTCAAAGCCATATCAAAGCAGGAATTCTTTAAAAATTTCCTTGAGCTTCCAGGTCAGCTCATCTTAAAATGGACATCAGGGAATGCTTTGGGAAGTAAAAGCGGATGGCATGATACTTATGACATCACTAATCAACTGCCAGTTGGTCTATAACAATACATGGCCAGCATCATATACCTAATAGGCTAATACTAATGATGCTCCAAAATATTTATGAAAACACCAGAAATTATTAGATTTACTTCCCAATCATTTTGCTCTCTCTAATTACTTTTCCTCTCCACATCATCAATGTTAACTAGCCAGTCTACAGGAACATGTGGAAGTTGGAAATCAACGGTAGCTTTAGATAAAAAATTAGACAATTTTGAGAACAAATGTCTTAGAAGACTTCTAAACATCCACTGGACAGACTTCAGAACCAATTCGCAAATAAGACAAGAGACTAAGCAAGATACAGTATCCAATTTCATAAGAAGACGCCGTTGGAACTACATCGGCCATGTACTCAGAATGGACAAGTCAAGACTCCCCTACCAAGCCCTCATATGGTCACCAGTAGGGAAAAGAAAACGGGGAAGACCAAGAGAGACCCTGCGTAGAACCATCATTAGAGAAGGCTCATTCAATGGCCAAGTAAATATCCAAGATCTACAACAGGTAGCAGTGAACCGCCAAGCATGGAGAGACAGGACTTCTGCCCTATGCGCCGCCTTAGGCTCAAGAGGAAGGACTAACTAACTAACTAACTACAGGAACCTCTAAAGTTAAATATTATTGAGATTGCATAGTTGACACAGCATGAGCACACTTAGTAACAGCAGTTTACCTGGTTTATTTTATGCTGTTTTATATTGTAAATGATCTTTGTACATTTTTGTTGGGTATATTTTACAGTTCCTACAAGAAGAAGACTACGAAGCTAAGAAACAAGCTGAAATTGCTACTTTGGAACAGACTATTTCAATGTTGAAAAAGGTAAAATTTAACAATTAAAAATAACTAGTAATAATGTTACTCTAGAATATGTGGTAAGTTTGTAAATGTAAGGCAGACACACCTTAATAATGAAAAAAATATATGTGAGACAAAATAAGCTGTGACCATTTTAGCACTTTTTTATGTTCCAACATATTTCATTCATTTGTAGGTTTTTCCTATGAATATTCAGCTCTTTAACAATTAGCAAAAAGAAGCCACAGATTATGTCACAAGGTGCACATGGGGTACCATCAATCTTTATTGATGATGCCGAACTAGAGATGGTAGACCATTTTACATATCTAGGATCAGTGGTAAATAGCAAATTATACCTAGATCAGGAAATCAACATCCGGATTGGTAAGGCAGCAACAAAAATGAACAGGTTAAGAAAAAGAGTCTGGGAGAACAGGAAGCTTACTGCCAAAACAAAAGTCCTTGTCTATCAAGCCTGTGTCCTTAGTACTCTTCTTTATGGCAGTGAAACCTGGACAACTTACTCACACCAAGAGAAACGTTTAAACAGCTTTCATATGTGGTGTCTGCGAAGAATTCTTGGTATTAAGTGGCAAGACAAAATCACAAATACTGAAGTATTGGAAAGATCAGGTTGTGTGACGGTTTATTCCATGCTCAGTCTTCGTAGACTTAGATGGATAGGACATCTTAGGAGGATGGATGATGGTAGAATACCAAAGGACATCTTTTTTGGTGAATTACAGATGGGTAAGAGATCTCAGGGTCGGCCTCTACTACGATACAAAGATGTGTGTAAGCGGGACATGATTGATACAGGCATTGATAATGCACATTGGGAGCAAGTCGCCACTGAACGTGTTGCATGGAGGGCAAACATCAGAAATGGAATAAAGACAAAGGAGAAAATTATTGCAGAAAAGTCACACACCGAGCGTGTGAGACGTAAGATGGTGCATGATGGTGGAAATGACCACATGTTCATATGCACCCACTGTGAACGAACATTTATAGCGCGAATTGGCCTTATCAGTCACATTCGCTACCACCATAGGTAAAAGTTCTTATGCCTTTTTAAAGCACAAACTATCATCTGTCAAGACGGTAAGGTGCCAATGGATTCAGCTCTTATTTATTTTATATTTTTTTTTAATTTTGTAAATAAACGTACTATAGCTGAATGCTCTATACAGAATGTCCAACTTCAGATTTAAACTAGTATCTTCAAATATAAAAATTGTGATTTACAAAAAGCATAATTTGAAAGATGAATTCTTAAATGATGTCTTTATGTATTTAGAAACATTGTTGTTACTCACTGCTATTAACATAGATGCTTTTGAGCTTGAATGCTACAGGAAAGTTCTTAGAATATTGTGGACCAAGAAGAAGAAAATTATGACTTTCCACAAGATCTGAACAATGAGGACTGGCTCATAAACAGTACCATGTTTTATAAACCAAATTACTTTGGCCATATTAAACATCACAGTGGCATGGAAATAACAGAGATGGGGGGCCTGGCTCCTGGAAGAAGAGGCTGGGGTTTACCAGTGCAAAGATGGACACAGGACATGGCAGACACACTGGGTGTGACTGCGTATGAGGCGGGAAATATAGCAAGAAATCAAGAAACTCTTCAGCGAGCCATGATGAGAGCGACATTCTGTAAAGGACTTGCTTTATGATGATGGTGATGAACATAGATGTAGTCAGGAGTATGTTTTGGTTACATAAACTCAAGTCCAGTTAAGTGGCATAGAGGTACAGCTTCTTTCTCTCTAATTTGAGAAGACCAGGTGTATGTCACAGAATGGAGTTTTGTAAATTAAAAACCTAAAGATTCTATACTCACCATAGGTGAGATTTTTGAGGGAATAGGAGAACTTGTGTGCCTGTTCTTATTCTTTCGCTGCCTCTCATCTCCCAGTGGAGCATAGGCCTTTAACCAACTCACATCAAGCCTTTTTTAGACTTGTTCATGATTGGTTGGTTTTTGCAGCTAAAGTTTTTGACAGGATGAGGTCACCAGTCTTGTGTCAACCCTCTTTAGTTGCCTCTTATGACGTGTATGATAGTTACTGTTCTTTGCTTCCCTCATAAGCCCTGGCAGTACACAGTCATGTATGCATGTTATGCTTGATTAAATACTTCATCAGTTATAAATAAAAATAGTAGGCTGAATAGGCCACTGTCTGCCTTTAAATTGAGAAAATGAGACACAATCTACCCACACAAATAATTTTTATAGCAAGTTTGATTCAGGAAGACACATATTTGAATCCTCATCAGTGCTAGAGAATTCATGCACTGTGTTGAGATCATCTTTTGCTTGATCTATGATGGAAGGCTGGTGCACTTGTGGAGATATCTATATGCAGTGACAGTGATTTGTTACAAATCAAACCAAACCACAACAAACATATTTCTAACAGCAGTTAGACAAAAACTTACTTGCCATTATGAGAGGGCAGTTAAAAAGAAATTAAAGTCTGTATTTTCTTCTTCTTCTTCTTCTTCTTCTTCTTCTTCTTCTTCTTCTTCTTCTTCTTCTTCTTCTTCTTCTTCTTCTTCTTCTTCTTCTTCTTCTTCTTCTTCTTCTTCTTCTTTTTCTTCTTCTTCTTCTTCTTCTTTTAGTGACCTTTATCCCCCATTGGAGCATAGGCTCTTAACCAACTCATTCTAAACCATTCTATCTTATTGCTTTGCTTCATGTAGCTCCTTCTATGCGAGTGCTTTAAATGAAAACCTTACATTGTTTTTTTTTTGTTTGGGTGGGGGGTGGGCGCAGGTGGGAGGAGGGGGTGGGGGGAATATATTCTGAAAAAGTCAAGAACAGATGTATCATTTTTAAAGTAGTCACCATTGCATTCAATGCAAGTCTTCCTGCGCCAATAAAATGCTTGGATTCCTTGAGAAAAAAATTTATCTTGGTCACATGTGTAACCACTCTGCAGTCACTACTCTGTGTTTACCTGACCCAATTGTGAAAGTCTGTCACAGAAGTCACGTGATTTTTTAACCTTCCTACTCCACTCATACACTTGCTGAACTAACAGACATGCATCACCATACTGGACCTTCATTTGCCGGTGCATTAATGTAGGTTTCACTCCTTCACTGATAAATAATACGGATAACAGAACACTGCTCCTTTCTGCTGCATGTCATTATGATGTCACTGTCTTCTTCTTCTTCTTCTTCTTCTTCTTCTTCTTCTTCTTCTTCTTCTTCTTCTTCTTCTTCTTCTTCTTCTTCTTCTTCTTTTTCTTCTTCTTCTTCTTCTTCTTCTTTTTCTTCTTCTTCTTCTTCTTCTTCTTCTTCTTCTTCTTCTGCGTTCATCTGGTGTGTTTTTTCAGACGTAATTGCTCTGTGTTTCGTTATGCATCCTTGGGCGAAAACCCTTAGGCCAACACATCTGACATTCGCGTGCGTTTTTTAAACCAGGTTAGCATTCCTGGGGGACTCTCACTGTTGTGGTGCCGCCCACATTCTAGCTTGTCAAGTCAGAATGGTTGAAAACTTCACTGTCAGCCCTCAAGGTAAGGCAGGGACAGTCCATGGGCATTTTTCACTATCCAAGGAGGCTTGCAGGGCCGACACATAGCGCTCTGGTAATGGGCTCACCCAAGAATTGCCACATCCTGCACATGGCTGCTTTAATTCATCACTTCCATGTATGGGGCTTTCCTTCGACATGGGCTGCTCCCCGCACAGACCAGGAGCGGTCAGTTTGCAGACGACTTCCACTCAGCAAGCTTTCGGTTAGTTAGTTAGTTAGTCGACAGATCATCCTCGCTGCACATCGAACCATTCAGTCCATAAGTGCTCGGATCCCCTCCTCAGCAAATCCCGCAGCGTGTAGCGGCTAACGACGCCAGTTCTGTGTTGGTTTATCAATCTTCTTTGGCTTCCTGCGTAGTGTTCTTGTTTGGCCACACCTCTTTTAATTTGATGCTCTAGCAGTCTGGCCATTGTTGTAGATTCACAGTCATCACTTGGTTCTCGCAAAAGTCTCACATCACGTAGAGCATTCAGAATGTCAGCCTGGTCCATGGCGCGTCCGCCCTCCACAGTAACCTCACCTGCGAGCTTGTCAGCCCGCTCATTTCCTTGTACTCCCGCATGCCCTGGCACGAAGATGAAACTAATCTTTGCCAGCCGAGACCGCTTCAGAGGCAGCAACCATTCTCTTCGGATCGACCCCTCCTCTATCCTCTTGATCATGTTCATTGAGTCGCTAAGGAAACAAGCCCTGGTGAATGTCGGAGCTTTCGGTTCGGACGTGTACGAACGCTGTGCCCGGAAGACAAGATAGCCAGAGCTGTTCCGGACAGAAGACAAGATAGTCAGAGCTGTTCCGGCCAGAAGACAAAGTTGCTTTGTGTCAATTTATTTGCAACCTTTAGGCTGGCACATCCGACTTCTGCAGGCAATTTTTAAAATCAGGTTGGCCTTCCTGGGGGTTTGGAGGGACATTCTGTTGTGGTGTTGTCTACATCTCAGTTGGTCAAGTTAAAACGGCCAAAGACATAACAGTCAACCCTCAAGGGAAGGCAGGGACAGACCATGGGCATTCCCCACCATCCAAGGAGGCTTGCATAATTGCAGAGCCGGTACATAGCGCTCTGAGACTGAGCTCACCCAAGGAATCGCACGTCCTGCTCATTGCTGCTTTAATTTCTCACTTCAATGTATTGAGCCGCTCCTCACGCAAACAAGGAACAGTCAGTCTACAGTCGACATCCACTCAGCAAGCTTTCGCTTTGGACTTCCACGTAATGGATTTGTTAGCCAAACGTTCCATTTCGTGTTAATGAGACATTTTTCCACCTTAGTTTGTAGGCGACCTTTGTGTCAGGTCTTAGTCAGATATGACTGAGCTACCGTATTACCAAACCCGACACCCCACATTGTGCCAACGGCTTCGGGCGGAAGAGTGCAATTGGGAGGGTACAAGCCTTACCCTGGTGCGAGGAAATGCAACCTAAAGACAAAGTGTCATGGCAGGGCAGACCAGGCCCTAAGCCTTGGTTGGTGGCTGGTCTAGGATCGAAGCTCCGACAGGCGGACAATTAGAGCATTACTTTGCTGATCCGGCAGCTTCTGCAGCTTGTCTTGTTCCAGATGTAGAGGTGTTACCTTTCCTCTGGAGTGAACTAGGCAGGCCGAGAGAGGGATCATGCTGCATGGGCAACACATAATCTCTATATTTTAGCCCAGGCTTTGTGCTATGGAGAGGCAATAACTCCATCCCTTACAAACTATCGTCTGTCAAGATGGCAAGGTGCCAATGAATGTAGGCGACCTCCACTCAGCAAGCTTTCACTTTGGACCTCCATGTAATTGACTCGCTAGCCAAGCATTCCATTTCATGTTAATAGGACGACATCCAGGCAGTGAGCTTTCGCTCCAAACTTCCACGTAATGGATTCGCTAGCCAAGCATTCCATTTCATGTTAATGAGATGTTTCTCTACCGTTGTCTATACTCACTCAATGAGTTTTTTATACAGACTTGCGTCGTAACCATTGCCTGCGACTGGGACGCTTCTTCACCTTTAGTAATGCTCACAAGGTAGGCTCATGTGCTGCCACTCACCACCAGACCTCCATGCAGCAGAGAGCGAGTAACGGCCAGGCGCTCTCATCCGGGGGATCCCTCATATCCCTCCAGTGAGAGCCTTCGAACAAGTGTCTGAGCATGGAGCAGGCTCAGCATCTCACCTCCATTTTGCAGAGGGTGAGTATCGGCCTGCCGAAACAAGAACCTCAGGGACCACCTTGTGCATAGTCGTCTCCCCACAGATACTTCATCTGTGGGCACATTTAAATTCCACCGTAAGAATTGTCTGACATGCCCACACGTTTTTCAGACACCAGCGATTACATTCCCCCTAGGCACCTTCTCCTTGAAAGATTCTTTTACTTGCATATCCCGCAATCTTATATATGTTATCATCTGCAAACGATGTGACATGAAATACATTGGTCAAATTGGCAAACGCCTTGCCAGCCATTTTAGGGAACACCTAATTAATCAGGACGCTGACAAACCTGTTCCCAACCATTTTAATTCTTCTAACCACAATGGAGTCGACGATGTATGTGTCACTGCATTGAAACCTGCTTCACCAACAGCTCCATTAGGCTCAAAATTGAAAGCAAATTAATAGACTCTCTGGGATGCTTTCATCAAGCTGGAATCAATACTTTTGTGGGCGCTACTGTATAACTATGCCATCTTCCCTCTATATATTCATATCTAACTGTTCACACACCTCTATATATTTGTATCAAACTGTTTACACTGTTTATAACTATGCTGTCCTTCCTCTATATATTCATACCTAACTGTCTTCACACCTCTATATATTCATATCGGACTGTTTACACATCTTTGGCAACACACATCCTATTTGGCCTTCTGGCAGCCTAACTATAAGTAAACTTTGTAGCAAAAAGAGCGTCTTTGTAAACCGGTTTGAAAATGTTGACCGTCCTTTGTGTCCTTAAAAACGTATTTTTTTTTAAATTTTATTATTTCATTATTATATATTTATTGATTATTTCTGATTTTGGATAAGTCACACTTTGTTTTCACCTGTGTATGATGAAGTTCTTTGTAAGGTATGTACATTGTGCCGGTGTTTAGTATATCTCTTCTTTTTGCAGGGGCTAAATATACCTAATTGTTTGCAATTCATATTGTTATATCCTGCTGCAGCCACTGCTTTTTCTTTTGTTCCATGTCCCTCAGGAGAGAGCCATATAATATGTGTCTGGACCAAGAAGGTTGTGGCATCGTGGGCCTGATTCAGACTTTGACTGCCTGTCCTCAGTCTACCTGCAGAGCGGCAGGTGTTGGTCTGGTTCCTATCCCTAGACCCGTCCGACTTGTAGCTGTGCTACGGTTGGCATAGCTCAAGGGATTGGAACACGCAAGCCCTCTACCACAGCAAGGTGGAGACACATCAGAGGGGACCCAGTGGTTTATGTGTATCCCTGGAAAACCAGAAAGGATGTGCTGAGCAATATCTTCCTGGCCTGTGTGTTCTTGAATAGTCCAGTTCAGTGCAATAATTATCTGACTGATCCTACCAGTAGTCATACGCTTGTGACAAAGATTAAACATGGCAATATTCACATTGGCTTATAGGTAAATTGTGAATGGCTCGTTAAATTGGTTGCAGTCCTTATATGACACAGTATTAATTGAATGACTGTGGCAATTTTAGAACTAATACTTGCTCACCAAGCTCTAACCCTCATTGAAGGAGGACTTTATTAGTTCAAAACCAATTGTTTTTTGCCCTTCATGGAGTGTGACATTCCTGCTAGTGACTGATTGCATGTTGTGTGCTGGTGACGTATCTTTCAAATGTCTGATTCACTGCTGTTTGTTTAGTTCTCTACGTGAGCTCCTAGGTGATTCTGTTATAACATTTAAGTCTTTTATTCTCCACAGGCACCAATTAATGAAGTTTTTTGGTTTGTTAGTAATTGTTTTAGTTTTCCTTTTAAATAATGTATAGTATACATATGTAAGCATTCTTCTTCTTCTTCAGCGTTCTGAGCCATTGAGGTTCTTTGCTGCAGATACAATCCGTCTCCATTCGTCTCTCTGGTGGGCCTTCTCTTGCCAGTCGTTGATTCCAAGTGCTTGTAGGTCTGTATATGTATTATCTCTCCACCGCCTTCTTGGTCTACCTCGGGGTCTACGGTCATTTATTTCCTGAGTGTAAGCGAGTTTTGTTTCCCTATTATCTTCCATTCTTTCTATATGCCCCAGCCATTGTAGTCTATTAGCCTTCATGATACCAGTGATTAGCGGGGACTTAAACAGATCATAAATGTCTTTGTTACTTCTTCTTTTCCACTCTCCACTTTGTGTATCCCTAATGGGTCCAAAGATGCGTCTTAAAATTTTGTTCTCAAAGGTTTGTAACAAGGCTTCGTCTCCTTTCGTTGTACTTCAGGTTTCAGAGCCATACAGCACAACTGGTCTGATCAGTGTTTTGTATATTGTGATTTTGGTATTACGAGATAGCGCCTTTGATTTTAGTAGATGTTGTAGTGCATAGTATATCTTATTTCCAGAGTTGATTCTAGTTTATATTTCTTCCCTTATGATGTTGGAGCAGTTGAAGATTGTACCCAGATATTTGTATGTTTCCGTTCTTTTAATGGTCATATTATCTATTTGTATGTGGCCAGAGTTTTTAGCCATTCCGTCTCTTGAAATTACCATATATTCTGTCTTATCTTGGTTGATAACCAGCCCCATCTGTTGGGCTTTTTCCTTTAAGTGAGTCAATATTTCCAATGTCTTTTGTTCATTTTCCCCTACAATATCTATATCATCTGCATAACCAAGCAGCTTGGATGTTCCTCCAATATCACATTCCTCCTTTACCTTCCTTACAACTTTCTCTAGAGCCAGATTGAAGAGAAGCGGCGATAGTGCATCACCCTGTTTCAAGCCAGATGTTATTTGGAAGGGGTCTGATTTCCTGCCTTTATATGTTACTATATTATAAGTATCTTCCATGCATAGTCTGGTCATGTTGATTAACTTCCTTGGTATTCCAAATTCCTGCATAGCATTCCATAGACTATTCCTATGGACACTATCATAAGCCTTTTTAAAATCCACAAAAATGTTATGGAGATCTCTTTTATATTCCCAATTTTTCTCGGCTATTTGTCGTAAGATAAATATCTGATCTATTGTTGATCTGTTTTGTCTAAAACCCGCCTGGTAGTTACCTAATATGTCTTCTGAATATGGTTTTAGTCTATTTAGTAATATTGCGGATAGTATCTTATAGCTTGTGGACAGTAGTGATATTCCTCTATAATTTCCACATTGGAACTTGTCTCCTTTCTTAAAGATAGGTATCAATAATGACTCTTTCCAGTCATGGGGTAATTCTTCTGTCCTCCAGATTTTAATTATTAGTTCGTATAGCTTTAGATGTAATGCATGGCCACCTGCCTTTATAAATTCAGCAGCAATTCCATCAGTCCCAGTTGCCTTATTGTTTTTAAGTCGTGTGATTACATATAGGATTTCTTCAAATGTAGGTTCTTCAATTTGTGGTTCGCATGTTAGAACCTCTTCCTGTGGGAAAATGTTACTTGGAGCTTCACAATTTAGTAATTCAACAAAATATTCTTTCCATGTGTTGCACATTTCCTCATTGGTATTTATCATATTCCCATTTTTGTCTTTTAAACCATATGTGTTTTGTTGGTGCCCTCGTTTCATTGACTTCAGTTCTTTAAAAAATTTTCTGGATTCATTTTTCTGGTGATTAGTTTCTATATCTTTGATTATATTACTCATATATTCTCGCTTCTGCTGTCGGACTATTTTTGTAGCCTCTTTACATTCATTTCTATAATGCTCTTCCTTTTGGATGTTGTTGATGTCATTTAACCATAAATGTCTGGCATTCTTTTTCCTAATGACTGCTTCTTCACATTTTTGATTGAACCATCTGTTCTTTCTATGCGTGGTTAACACACCGAGACATTCTTCTGCGGTAGATTGAATTGTATTCTTGATGTTCAACCAAGTTTGGTCAACGCTTTCCTCCAAAGGGTTTTGCAGAGTTTCAAGTTTACATTTTATTTCATCTGTAAATTTCTCTTTGACTGTAATTTCTTGTAGTTTTTCTCTGTTATATGTTGGGTGTAATCTTTGTAATTTAGTATAGAAAGCTCTCTTAAGTTTTATTTTAAATTTTGCTCCAACGAGGAAGTGGTCACTGTGGCACTCAGCTCCTCTATAACTTCTAACTTGCTGTATGTTTGATGCATTTCTGTTGTTAATTAAAATGTGATCTATTTGATTATAGGTTCTCTTGTCACATGATTTCCAAGTTTGTTTGTGTATATCCTTTCTTTGTAGTCTGGTACTGCTAATCTGCAGTCCTTTGGCTTCTGCCAGGTTGATGACTCTCCATCCATAGTTAGTTAGTTAGTTAGTCGCAGTTCCAACTTCACAGCAACGAACCATTATCATTTGAAGTTGTATGTAGGCTTTCCATACCGGCCACTTTTTTATTAGTTTGCTCTCTACCTATTTTTGCATTGAAGTCTCCCAGCACAATCAGGATGTCCAGTTTGGGGGTTTCTTCTATGACATCTTCCAGATCATTATAAAAGTCTTCTTTAATATCATCTTCTTTCTCTTCAGTAGGTGCATGTACATTAATCATCGTTATATTTTTCCATTTACCTTTTATTCGTAATTTACTAATCCTGTCATTAACAGCTTTAAAGTTTAAAACGTTCCCCCATAACTCTTTTTTGATGACAAATCCTGTTCCTAATTCATGTTTATTTTGGGTGTTTCCTCCATATATTATAATCATTCCATTTTGCTCTAAAGTACCCTCTCCTGGCCACCTTATTTCTTGAATTGCTGTTATATCCATTTGATATTCAACCAGCTCCCGGGTTAGTTCTTCGGCCGCTCCAGCTCAATATAGTGTCCGTACATTCCATGTTCCAAATCTCAAAAGTACTTTAACGTTCCAAGGTCGTTGTCCAGATAAGTCAGTCCGATATCGAGGCTCATGTATATGTTTGGTAACCCAAAAAGGTTTTTACAAAGGTGGGGATGTTAACCCCACGCTTCAATGTAAGCATTTATACATTTAAATTTACTGAATTGAAAACTGCACTTTATGAACACTAATTACATATAAATATATATTTACTGCTGTATGAAATGTACAAAAAGTGTATATAAAAACATTTAGCTTATGCATCTGCTTTTAATGCGTGATGTTATCATTTATTATTTGGACAATTCTATTGCAGCATCATGAAAGAAATGTTGCAAAAAAGAAGCAGACATTGAGAAGTCTTTCTAAAGGAGCTAAAAATAAGGAAACCAGTAATGAAAAACTGTATACTGAACTACTTGATCTGAATGTGGTGGTAAACGAGCGTAGACACATTGAAGAAGTTAATGGTAGGTAGCCAAGTACAATTATTAAAGACCATTTTTAGTTTATTTTATTTCATTGTGATGTTTCAATAGCTTTCTGTGAATTTGGATATTTATGCTTGCATCGTTCATTTGTCAAGCTTCCTAGTCACACTTCACATTTATTTGTCAGTGTACAAAACCAACCTTGTCACATACTCAGTGGTTCCTTTTTTGTATAATTACCTGTGCAGCAGTGCTTGTGCAATAGTTTCAGTTAGAGGTGGACATGAAACTATTGAAGAGATAGAATGAGTGAGTGAACAGAAGAATATGCATAACTAATGATTAGCTAATTATTTCTTAGTGCTGTGTGTGTGCCTTTTTCAGTGGATGAAATCATATTATCTATTGCTGTGCTTTTTTATATATATGCAATCATATTATCTATTGCTATTTTTTTTTCAGTATATGAAATCATATTATTTATTGCTGTGGGTTTTTTTTTCAGTGGATGCAGTCGTGTTATCAGTTGGTGTGTATGTTTTTTTTTAATTGGATGAGATCATGATATCAATTGTCATGTTTATTCAGTTGATGAAATCATGATATCTATTGCTGTGTGGGTTTTTTTTATTCAATGGATGAAATAATTTTATTTTTTTTGTCATTTATTTTTCAATGGATGAAATTATGGTATCTATCACTGTGTTTTTTAAATGGATGAAACTGATGTTTGCCTGTTGCTGTCATGTGCTGACTGACTGACTAACTTCTCCCATAGCCTATAAGATTATTGAAGCACCACTTTTGCTGAGGTTGTTGTGTGCCATAGGCAGTTTCAAAGCTAGTTGGAGTTCAGCTTTCTCCAGGCACATACTGTAATTATTCTGTACTGGCTATATTTGTAATTTTGAAATGTTGATAGATCAGTGGCAACAGTGGCCCACTCTTTGCAATTTCTAAATGACAATGGATTTTTCCATTCGATAGAGTAGATAGAAACAAGCCCCGGGAAGGTTAACCCGGTCAACAAATGCCCGCAGAAGTCGGATGTGTCGGCCTAACGGCGCAAGAACGCAGCTTTGCTGTAAACAGGCACAACGCAATCACGTCCGGAAAAAAACTCCGGATGAACGAAGAAGAAGAAGAAGAAGAAGAAACAAGCTGTGGGAAACCCTTAAACAATATTGAGTGAGTACACATCTAACAAACCTATGTAGAAGTTTATACAACAACAGTGAATGTATAGTGAGAGCAACTGGAGGACACTCAGAACCCTTCACCATAAGATCCGGAGTACGACAAGGTTGTGTCCTGTCCCCTCTCTCGTTCATAGCATGTATAGACAACATATGTAAAGAAACCAGCCAAACAGAGACCGCAAGAACACCGCATGACGAGAACACAGAAGAAGAACCATCTGCAAATCTAACCATTAGAGAACTCCTGTTTGCGGACGACCAAGCACTAATAGCAAAATCAGAAGCTGAATTACAAGACCACATGAATAGTCTAAACGAAATGTGTAGGGAACATAACATGAAAATTAGCACAAGCAAAACAGAGGTAATGACTATAACTAAAGAAGAACAAATAACAACAATTCACCTAAACGAACATCCCTTGAAACAAGCAAAGAGTTTCAAGTACCTAGGAAGTATAATATCATCAAATGGCAGATCAGAAGACGAGATCGAAAATAGGTGCAATAAGGCAAATCAACTCATTGGACAAATGGCACTAATACTAAAGAATAAACTTGTATCAATAACTACTAAGAAAGCACTTTACAACACAATCTTCCTACCAACTCTATGCTACCAATGCCAAACCTGGACAATGACAGAAAAAGAGAAAAGAAAAATCACAACAACAGAAATGAGGTTCCTGAGAGGAATATTCAACGTATCAAGAAGAGATAAGATCAGAAATGAAGAAATCAGGACTAAAGTTGGGGTTAAAACAGCACTTGATTTTATTAGAAGGCAGCAAGTCAAATGGTTTGGCCATGCAAGTAGGTTACCAGTCAACAGCATACCACAACTAGCAATGATGTACAAACCAGAGGGAAGCAGAGGAAGAGGCCGACCACATAAACGATGGACGCAGGGAATAGCAGAGTCCATGGGAATATCGATATATGAAGCCCATAATCGGACACTCTCACGATGTTTATACTTTACCTCGATACCGCAAGGTACAAGAGGAACATGATGAGATGAGATGAAATGAATGGATTTTTAATGAGTACAACTTATGCACAAAGACCTCCAATGTACAGCTCTTGTCCGAGAAGCATTGACTGTATGTAATAAGATCCCATAAGGGAAACAAAAGTAGTTACATTATTACTCACCATGCATGTCACAAGAGGCAACTAAGGAGGATTGGCCTGAGACTGATGAACTGACTACCTCCCACCATACAAAACCTTAGCTGCAAAATCCAACCAATTATGAACAAGTCTACAATGGGCTTGGTCTGAGTTTGCTGAGGGCCTGTGATGTAATGGGAGGTGAAAGGCAGCAGAAGAAGATCGAGGAAGCCTAGACAATTACTTAGAGAAAGAGTTTTTCTGAAAACTTTTTGTCAGTTCATGTTTGGTTATTTGGCCGGCTGATTGGTTGTCTATCCACTGGAAGACTGCATTTTAACTTGTAAGTCCAATGCATTTGCGTTCAGGTCATCTAAGCCATGAGAGGAGTTTGGATCTATTGGCATGAGGTTGGTGTAGAGACTTCTCTCCCAGCCTAATACCAAAGTGGAAGATTGAGTTTTAACTTGTAAGTCCAATGCATTTGCGTTCAGGTCATCTAAGCCATGAGAGGAGTTTGGATCCATCAGTGTGAGGTTGGTGTAGAGACTTTTCTTCCCGCCTGATACAAAAGTGTAACCACTCAGCCACTCAGCCCCTACACTTCAAGTCCAGAAACCAGTGGGGTATGCAAGAACTGTACTTGGGACTTCATATCTGCAGAGAGGTCAATTAGGATGCAACAGGTCATGATTCAGCACTGCATGTATGCAGAATGGCTGGGATTAGGCCTAGGCTGGTTATGTACCCGCCACAAGTGTACGGTATTTCATTATCACCCCAACCTAATGCACGCATGGAATTTTGTCATCAGTTGATATAAGCTCGGAATCTTTTAAATTAGTTTTGTTACTTGATGAAATTTATATGTGACTGTTGTTTTCTTTAGTTACAAGATTAAGTTGGTGTTGAGCTATTTTTATTTGTCATAAGATAAAAGTTTATGTTTATCTGTTGTGTTGATATATAACCAGATGGAGTTGATTAGAACTAATTATATATAATTTTCACCCAGGTGGTTATCGTGATGATGGTGGTGTAAATATAAGGTACCAGGAAATCAAGCAGAGACGGAAACTGGTAGATTTAGCCAAGGCACAAGCACAAGAGATTGCCGTTTTACGAGCTGAAGTGGAGCGCCTTCGTATGAGAACATTCCCTGCTCTGGTCCAAGTGGAACGCTGATGATGTACTTAATTTCAAGAAAAAATAGCATGTTAATCATGATTCACTCTTACAATATACGGCAGTGGAAATCACTTTAAAATGAAATACCGTAACCTCTTGAATGGTTTGCACATTTTTATATTGTATGGTATTTATTGCTCCGATAAATCAAATTTATTACTCCACAAAATCAAACGTCCATTTGATAACATTATGGTTCTATTTCTTTAAGGACAAGTTTGTTACTTGTTTCCAAATGGAACATAGTCGTACAGCTTATTAGTGTCATGGTGTGAACTAAAATACCCAGTTCTAGACATATGGTTTCTTTGTAATTGATCGTTAGTAGAAAAGGAAAATGTATCTTGTATTCCCGTATTGATAAGCTAACTATTATTGCAGCAAAAAGGAAGGACATAAGACTGGACATTTAAAAAAAATTTTAACAAGATAGTGTAATAGTTTGGTCTGCAGAAAACCCACAGATAGAACTCAGTGGCAAATTCCAAGACGGAGAACTGAAGAAAAATGATTATCTACATTAATTCATTCAGTACCAAACAAATCACCATGTGTTTATTCGTTGCTCCATACATGATGGGCTTTCCTCAATTCTTCTGTCCCACCCGGTTGTTACATAAACCCACTATATCTTAATTGAACCCTTCTACCCAACAGAGGTATTATTTTAAGCCTTTTAGATCAAATCATTCATTTTGTTAAGCAAACTCTGACTGAGGCATAAAAAGTGAAAGAGCTAGCTGCCTAGGATTGAAAGAATTTGCTAGCATGAAGATTAAAAGTGGAATATTTCTTATGAATTATTATATTCTTCTTCCTCTTCTTTCAGCTTTATCCCATATCAAGGCACAGACTCTCAACCAATTCACCACAAGTCATCCTTATTTAGCTATGTCATGCAGCTTTGCCAATATTAACCCCAAATATTATGTATTTCTATCCCTACTTTTCTTCTCCAAATGTTTTTAGGCTTTCCTCTATTTCATTTTCCATGTGGATCCAGAAAAAGGCCTTTCTAGTTATTCTATTCTTATGCGTTCACAATGTATGGCCTATCCAGTGCCAGTGTGTTTTCTTCACCTTCCCAGTCACTGGTATTTATTGAGTTGTACTTCACATTGGTGATTTTGTCATACTATTTTAGTCCCTATATTTTGCACATGCACCAGTTAACCAATGTTTGTTATTAGTAATTATTTTAGTCATTCTCCATGTATCTGATCCATACAGTAGTATGATGTAACATTAGAATTTAATATTTTAAACCTGGTGCAAATTTTCATTTCTTTTGACTTCCATAAATTCCCAAATGATATAAAAGCTCCTCCTGCCTTTTGTATTCTAATCTTAGTAACTTTCTCTGTTCCCTCATCTTTGTCTACATTGCTACCTAACTAGGTGTATGATTTTGCCTCTTGAAGTTAGGTTTCACCACGAGAGATTGAGTTACCATTTGCTTGATTTATTCTCATTATCTGTCTTTTTCCCTAGGAATGTTTAGATATAATTGTCGTAACCTCCTATCAAATGTGTTGTGTATCTTGCACCTGACTCCATGTGTGTGACAGGAGGGCAATGTCATCAGCAAAGCCCAGATAACTGAGCTGCTTTGATAGAGGAGTATTGAATCCCATTTCTGGCAGTACATTTTGCTCTCTTCATAATCCAGCCCATAGACAGTAAAAATAATAAAGGTGATAAATGGCATCCCTGTCTCACCCCTGTTCAATTTGCGAATGCCAGTTAGCTTTTCCTCATCAAGAACGCAGCACGTCATGTCTCTACACGTTGCCTTTATTAAGTTAATGATATTCTGTGGGATACTATAATCTTTCATCAATTTCCAAAGAGATTTCCTATCAGTGCGGCCTTTTCATAGTCCACAAAACCAATATAAAGTGGCGAATTCAGTTTGATGCTTTGTTCTATTATTATGCACAATGTGACTATGTGATCAGTGCAGGACCTATTAGGTTGGAAGCCTACCTATTCATCCCTTAGTTTTTTGTTTTGTTTTTATCAATGGCATCTCTTAGTCCCTCCAGAGAATATTGGCAGAGTAAAATGTTTCTAAAAAAATGTCATAGAAAATTTACTGATATGAATAAAAGAGGAGCTAACTGAACATCAGAGAGCTGCTATAGCGCAGTGATGAGCATGTTTGCTTGCTGGTCCAGAGGTCGTGTGTTTAAATCTCCATCAGTCAAATTTCTAAACAATGACCTGGGCACCAGGAGGTTCTCTGGGAAGTAAAGGCAGTTGGCATGACGGCCACATCATGCATTGAGTGTCGGTTGGTCTAAAATATGAGGATAGCACCATATATCCAAAGCACATCTTGGTGTGAAATGTGTCCTTTAATCTCCTGGTTTTGTTTTTAAATATATGTTTTTACATGTAAACTAACAATCTCTTCTATATTGTTATTACAAATATTATGTCTACTAATCATTTAAAATCTTTTTTCATACATGTATGCGTGAATGTAAACACACAAAGAGAGAGGGAGGAGGGGGCAGAAAGACAGAGATACGGCTGTGTAGAAATATGTTTTGTGAACATAATATAGCATAGCACAATTGGTAACATATTTAACACATTATTGGTTTTTTTCCGAGCCCTCAAAGAAAAATGTGAAATTTGTCTATATATATATTTCCAATGTTTACATAAATGTCTACATTTATAAGAAAATTTGTGTGTGTGTGTGTGTATATATATATATATATATATATATATTCTAAGTCAAATCTCAAAGGTTTAGGGTCTGGCCACCACTCGCCTACTGCTCGTGGGGGCGAGGTCTCAGAGGTTTGACGCTGAGCCGCCAGCGTCTGCAGCCTACCTTGTTCCAGACATACTGGTTATCCTTTCCTCTGGATCAAACAAGGCAAGGCCGAGAGAGGGAACATGTCATTTGGGCACCACATATTCCCTGAAGCTCTGCCCAGGCATTGTGGGATGGAATTTTGGCCAAATTCCAATCCACATACTTTGATCTGTCAAGACTGCAAGGTGCCACACATACACACACACATATATATATATATATATATATATATATATATATATATATATATATATATATATATATATATATATATATATATATATAGCCAGTTTTGTGTAGTGTTCAACATCCAAGTATAAAATATTTGCACATTTATATTTTACCACTAACATACAATATTATTGCGAAGTAAAGTAGGTTTTTATCAGGAAATTAAATACAGCTGTCAATAGTGTATTTATTTCTATGAAATAATGTTTATACATGTTATAATGTCTAACTTCAAGCAAAACAGCGTTAAATTAGTTCAGTTTTGCTTCCTTTTATAATTTAAGTTGTCTTCATGGCTCTGTCTAAAATTATTATTTTTTTAACATTTATTTTTTGTTTTAAACTGAAGACCGCTTTATTTTATTTATATAATGTGTAATTTTTACTTTATTTCATAATCTTTTATAAGCATATCCTGATTAATTTTATATATTTAAATGAGCACATTAAAAGTTCTTTGAATTTGTTATGTGCAGTTAACACCTGCGCTGTGTGCCTGTCTGTAGGTTTCTTTGTTTTTTAATAAACATTTTGTGAAGTTTTCTTGTTGGAAGCTTAGTCAAGTAAGTGTGAAGTTTATTGGTTTACATTAAACAATAACTATGGCTGGAAAGGGACTTCACATACGTAAAAAAGTAGTCCCATCACACATACTACTATCAGGAGTATGACATAATGAGGTGGGGTGGCCAGTTCCCTTCCTTGTTGCCTTTTCTTCCCAAAAAATTTCCAGAAAGATTAGAACATTGTCTGGTACCCATTTGGATGAGGCTGAGTTGACCCCGGAGCCGTAATGATCAGAAACAATAACCCTGCCTCCGCTGGGGATTGAACCTAAATCACTGTCTTGACAGGCACTAACGACTAATCCATCGGAAGGTCTTTCACATATCTAGGTAACATAATTTCATGAGCTGGTAAAATCAGTGCTGATATGGAACACAGATGCAATAAAGCGAGCCAGATTAGTGTGCTGATATCACCAATATAACAAAACAAACATCTGACCCAAAAAAAACCAAAAAATGTTTAACACTGGCTTTTTCACCTTATAGTACCAGAGCGAGATCTGGACATTAATAAAAATGAAAAATAAACACAGACAAATTGTAACAACCAAGATGTAGGTCTGCTGAAGGGGATGCTCAGTGTAATAAGGACAAGACAAAATAAAAGCGATTATATCAAAAATCATTTGCTAATACCAGCAGTGGGATTCATAAAAAAGCACCAAGTAAACTGGTTTAACTACGCCTCATGATTATCACCAGATAGTACTCCATTTAAAGAAATATCACTTTGATATAATAAGGGGAAAATCAAAATCCTGCTCCTACATAATGTTGATACACAGCATAGAAGAGGCAATAAACAGTACTGCATATAAGGTGCATAACAGAGCTCACTTCAGAACTCTCTTCACATTCAGATGCTAAGAGGCAACAAAAAGGAAAATATAAGAAGACATTTATTGATAAATTAACTTATTTGTATCACACTGCCACAGTAATTCATGTGTTACTGAATATTTTAGTTTTACTGTGGTCAATACTATGTACTAAGAATGTTTGCCCTATGGTCAGACAATCATACTTTATGAATACAGAACTCAAAATATTGGCATACAGTGTTTGCTACTCACACTACACGACATTGTCTTATGTTATGAAAGGATACTTATAATATTCACAGTGATGAAACAGTTTATTTGTTCTTTTGATTTCCATTTATTTATTTTTCTGTGACTGCTAGAGTTGCATTTTGTATTCTCTTTATAAACATTTTCCAGCGAAGAATTTCATTTCATTACGTTGTTACAAAATATATGTTACAATTTTGTGTATGTCAGTCTGGGTTTGTTTTTATATTTTGTTCAAGATTACCATTATTTATTTTGCTTGATTACTTTTAATGACCCTCAATAATCCACTTCACTGAACTCTTGAACATCCTGAAGGACTTGATCCTTGATCACTTAACTATGCCATAAGCTTTATTAAGCATAGACAGAGTCAAACATGATGTTAACTCCTAATTAAAAGAGTTGTGTCCTGTAAGCAGAAGACGTACAAGTAAGAGGATGCAACTGTTTCTTACTCACCTGACAAATGAATTTGGGGTAATATACACTTTGAAGCTAAGTATACTTATGTTACAAATGGTATGAGCGCCGGCCATTCTGAAAGCAATAGCAAACTACTGAGCATAAAGTATCCTAGAAAATGACAAGCAGTCGATAAATATTAAGGCTGATTGTGACATCTTGTAAAGGAATTGCAACTAATTTTAACACCAGCCCAGCTACATCAATCCACTTGGACAGGTGACACATGCGCCAGCAGTGATGTGAGGACTGACATAACATACTCATTACTTGACATGAGTCTCTGGAAAATGGGTGGAAAAAAGGTTCAGAGGGGGATGCAGACAAATTGGGGGATTATCTTGGAATATAGTAAATGTATATGCATATGAGCAACTTGGTTAGAAGAAAGAAGAAAGAAATACCCCAATGTAACATCCATATAAATTGACAAATTCTTAAACAATTATCTCAGAACAAGATGGAAAACATTCTGGCCAATAAACAACACTATCAACTGCGGTGATAAAAGGAGTGTTGAAGTGCTGTATAGAACCTTTACAGTTATACGCATGTGAAATATGGACAATAAGCAGACTAGTTGAGAAACATATAAAGGCAATGGAATTGTGGTTTCTGAGGAAAATGCACAGAATACTATGGACAGACAGAAAAATTAGCCAGACAGTGCTACAAAAAACAAATGAAAGCCATAAATTGATTAAAGAAATCCGGGAAGGTTAACCCGGTCAACAAATGCCCGCAGAAGTCGGATGTGTCGGCCTAATGGCGCAAGAACGCAGCTCTGCTGTAAACAGGCACAACGCAGTCACATCCGGAAAAAAAAATCCGGATGAACGCAGAAGAAGAAGATTAAAGAAATTAGATGCAGTCAGTCAAGGTTTTTGGGCACTTTATGAGAAGGAATAAACTAGGAAACTTATTGACAAGTGGCAAAATTTATGGGAAATGATAAATGGGAAGGTAGAGAGATAAATACCTGGATGGCATAACTGGAACAAGAACACAGAGCTAATCCAAGACTGGTGATTGTGTAAGGTGGTGAACCATGACCACCCATGCGTACCGGCATGGCACATGATGATGATGATATGCTTGCTGAGATTCTCTTGTCAGCAAGGAGTGCTGGGGCTGGCTGAAACATGCTAGAGACAGTGACCTAGTGGCAAGATCCTTGTATGTGGAAACTTTAATCTTCACACCCATAAAAGGGATCAAACTGGGGGAAACATGCAGGAAGTAGCCCGTGAGGAAGCATTGTTGGAGCCAGACTGTATGTGTTAATCACGGCAGCCCAACAAGGATGACAATGAGGCCAGTAAATGCAGATGCTGCCATTGATCGTACATTCTCCCTCGGAGGGCAGAATAGGACACTTTGTGGGAGGTATTAGGCGATCATTGAAATGGCCATCTTGATTGTTATGTCCTGGTGCTCAAATTCAGCATGGTCAAGGTCAGAACGACATGTCAAGCTTTCATGTATGATAGGACAGAATCATTTATAGGGAGCCTTAGAAAGAAAGCAAGGATGAGAGTCTACAAGGACAAGGACAGATTTGTGCAACCGCCATGGTGGACTTCATAAGTAGAACACATCATCATCATCAAGTACCCTGCCATCTGGCGTAGGCATTTATGGCTCTCTACAGATCTCAGTCATTGGTGTTCTGGATCAACTCTGCTGATGATATTCCTCCATGCCACCGTCTCAATCATCCAGCAGTTATATTGGTCTGCCTCTCTTCCTCTCAATCTTTCCAGTTGTCACAATGTTCTCCAATGCCTCTCTTCTCATCACATAACCGAAGAAAGCTGTTTGTCTCTTTCTTATTGTTGTATATAATGTTCTAGTTTCATTAGCCTGTTTCAGGCAGTCGTTGTTAGTTACTCTGGCAGTCGAAGGAATTCACAACATTCGTCTCAGGAATATCTCCTGGTATCCAGTTTAGGCTGGGTTGACCTGGTAGCCCAGATACATTTTTTAAAAATCTGCCTTGATGGGGATTACCAGTCCGGTGGGCAATCATGCTCACTGCTGCACATCATTGTTGAAACCTCATTCACCATACCCAAGACATCATCAGCATAGCTCCCTATCAACTATGAATGCAACCATCAACACAAAAATATATGTGTACAATATTCACAAACATTTACATTCGAATGATCTTCAACATTTATATACTTAATTGATATTTAACAACCACAGAGAGCCATATTCATGTATGTTGTGTGCACACAAGAGATCTTTATTTCATATAAGGGACACAGTGTCATATTGTGCTCACAGAAACATATTAAAACTATTTTTGGAACATTAAAACTCATTGTGGAACTGCATCTTTTACACTGTAAAATTTTAACATAGTATCTATGAAATTAATAAAGAAATGTACTTACTACAAACAAATCCTGGAAGCAAACTATAAAATATATTCAAATACAAGGAGAGACTATAATAAAAATTATGAGATTAATCAAAATTAAGTGACGATAATCAAAATTAAGAGACTATAATCAAAGTTAGGACTCTATAAGCTAACTTCACTTGTAATATCTCACACACAAACTGTTATCAGAGGGTATTAGCTTGCCAAGAGCAGACACTGTTACAGGAGGGTGCCAAACATTTATATACTGAGGCCAGGGCTTTGTGAAGCAGAGGATTAACTCCTTTAACATAGTTTTCTTCTCTAGCTCATAGCATCAGGTCAGTTTGTGGCTTTACAAAGCAAGATGGCCAACAAGTTAATTCATAATTGTTTCAATTGTTAATACAAAGGAAAATTCAAGTAGCCATTTTATGCATTGATTATACTGATTGACACTTCAACCTGGTTATATCTGAGTAATTGTGCATCAGTTTACTGTATTAATCCTCAACTGGCATTTTCTGATGTTTTCTAACTCAATCTCAGACTTTCTGCAAACAAAGAAACAAATATTTTTATTTTGATCAAGCACACAACAGATGATTCTGTTCCGCGCCAACAGGACACGGCAGACTGAACAGTCACTCACACAGATGAAGATCACTCCCATCACCTCTCCGCACATGTTGACCACAATGCAGACTGCCAAACACATCCTGTCATGTTTAAATATGAACTGAACACTGGCCCACAAAGACACACATTCACAAAAATCCATCAGGGAGTCTTAAACAAGGTTAGAGCAACAAACATCCAGAGTCCCAAACTTCTTATGTAGACATTACTAAACATCAAAGAAAAGATGAAGTAGAAAAACACTGCCATGTTAATTCCCAGTTTGCAGCAAGCCATCAGAATCAGAACACAATTTAGTCATCAGTACTAGCGGCTATTTGTAAAAAAAAAAAGCTTGATTTTTCTAGATGTAACATTTAATTTACTGTGTTTGTAAGGTGTATTCCTTTATTTTTAATAAATCCAAGTAAAATGTATAGACACTGTCAACAACATCTAAATTCACTCCAAAATGAATGTGTAAAATATGACTGCTGAGTGTGTCTGATTTCAGACTCATAACAAAGGCAACAGTCAGTTCAAAGTTCCTCATGTATGTAGTTTTTCATAGAAAGCAACTGCTTGCTGCCCAATCCTACAACTGGTGTGGTGATGCTAAAATCAGTCATCAATAATTGCCAAAGTCAGAATTTGTCATCCATTATTGACATCATATCACATGGGGCATGCCCATCATTTGTGAAAGTAATATAAATCAATATACGAGGGGAAGTCTATAAGTAAGTCACAAATAGCTGTAGAAAAGTAACTAAATATGATAACAACTTGAAACCAGTTTATTTTTATACACACAATGTCCTTTTATATTTCAACATAATTTCCACCAACATTGATGCACTTATCCCATCGTTTTATCAGTCCTCCCAAACCAGCTGCATAGAACTGCGTGCTCTGTTTCTCGTAAACCACGTTTTCACTTCACATTCAACTTTGGCGTCATTTGCGAAATGTCTCCCGCCAAGATGGGTTTTCAGTGGACCAAAAATGTGGAAATCACTAGGAGCTAAGTCGGGGCTCTGTAAGGTGGATGTTCCAGAACTTCCCATCTTAGTTGGTTAATTGAATGTGAAGTGAAAACATGGTTTAGAAAACAGAGCATGCAGTTCTATGCAGCCGGTTTGGGAGGACTAATAAAAAGATGGGATAAGTGCATCAATGTTGGTGGAAATTACGTTGAGAAATAAAGGGACAATGTATTATAAAAATAATACTGGTTTCAAGTTATCATATTTAGTTATTTTTCTACAGCCATTTGTGACTTACTTATAGACTTACTCTCGTATACCCATGGGAACGATTACTAGCAGGAATGAAAATAAAACCTGATTACAAGTTATCCTGGTTGAACCCAAAGATTGAACTATAGCAAACTTTAAAGCTAAGGTCAAACAGCCCACTCTCTTTTCAAACAAGGATAAAAGTAATGAAATACAACAAAGACATAAGATGTTGCTTGCTTGCTGAACATTATCACTATCACACACCAGATAATCCTGAATTGCAATGGAATAAATAATTAAAGAATCCTAAAAATGAGCAGAATCAACATCCATCATGTCCCTGAATATTGTGAAATCAACAAGAAGCCCATCCTGAATGTTAGTAGAATCAGTTATTTCCATAATTTGGAACTATATTGGAATCAATGATTAGATCCACATTAGTGGAATCAATAGCCAGACAATCCTGAACAATAGTGGAATCCATAATTTGATCATCCTGAAAGGTAATTGAAACATTAATTACAGAACATTACTGGAATCAATAACCTGATATTCTTGAATATTAATGGAATCAATATCCAGATACACCTGAATATTAGAGGTGGGAATAACCAGACAATCCTGAATATTCATTAAATCAGACAAACAATCCTGAATATTCATGAAATCAGACAGACAATCCTGACGTATTATTTTACAATATCAAGTTTATTGTTTGCATTCAAAGTTGGTACAGCATAAATTAGTCACAATTAGATGTGTGAATAACCAGACAATTCTGAATATTTGTGGAATCCAAACTTATTTTACATTATCAAGTTTACTGATTGTATGCAAAAATAGTCTGGTAAAGCCTATATACAAGTAATGAAACAAAAAATATACCTGCAAGTTACGCCTGTTCATTCAAGTCACCATCACAAAGCAGATGAATTTGTTATCATCAAACAATGAATCATTTTCAGCATTTCTAAATTGGTCTAACACATTCAAACCAAAGCTGCATCAACCCTTTCAGCTCTGGCAAAATCTCACCCCCTGGGCCTATGAGCAATATACACATAAAATAGAGCATACATGATACTATGGAAACAAATACCCTATGTTAACTATTCCATCTCAAATACACTGACCTGATGATCTCCATAGAACATTATATACAAGAATAAGAAAGAGACAAACAGCTTTCTTTGGTCATGTGATAAGAAGAGAGGCATTAGAGAACATCCTGACAACTGGAAAGATCGAGGGGAAGAGACAGAGACCGACCAATAGAAATTATGCTGGATGGATTGAGATGGTGGCATGGAGGAATATCAGCAGCAGAGTTGATCCAGAACACCAAAGACCGAGATATGTGGAGAGACATGGACACCTATGTCAGCTGGCATGACACTTGATTTTTATTTTGATATTAAATTTACTGACCTGATCATCTCCAATGCTGCTAATTGTGCTAGTATTCTTTGCATACAGACCCTTGTTCACGCTACCCATTCTATAAGGCCTGTAACACCAAGAGCGTGTTTTGTCGTATTAACAAACAGGAACAGTTCTAACTTTGTGTAAGATTCCATTTCCATGTCACTTTCAGAGAAACTTCCACATAATCCCTGGCAATCATTGCACACAATTTCAGCAGCATGTTCCATCATTAGCCTTTTATAATAGCCATTTCACAGACATTTAATACACCTCTTCAACATGAAAACAATGTCTAAATTGCAACATATAATCAATTCATGAGCACCATCATTTAAATTATATTCCAGGAGATCATCATGGCAGAATGAATAACAGCTCTCGTTCTTAAACAACAGGTGTGCTGAAGCCGATGTAGCAAGTTCAATCCCTACACTGGTCAGCTGTACTAAAATATTGACTTCTCATCCTTGACTCGGGGATGTAAATTTCAAGTATCTCAGATTTTGGAGTGGGTTCGCCTGATGGTAATAGGGAAAGCTAATCCACATGCAAAAATCAGTCCTGTGAATTAAATGTAGCATCACTTGTATGTACTATGATTCAGTTCAAAGTGAGTGAACACAAAAAAAAATTATATTCCAACAAGACATCTACATCTTAATATTAATTTGTACACATTTCCACATTCGGCCTGCCAACATAAGATGGAACAACACATTAGTATTTGAAGAATGAATGATTTACACACAATCCTCAGTTTTGATATTGGAGGTTGGTGTGGCTGACAGGTTTAATATGCTTAATCTGTCTGTGCTGATGGCATCATGGCATGGTGGGTTCATTTTACACGCTGGTCAGTTTGGACTTAAATGTGACTTCACATCATTCACTCGGGGATGTGAGTTCGCCTGATGGCAAGGGACACTGGTAATAGGAAAAGCTAACATTCACACAAAAATCAGTGCAGTGAGCTCACCACTAGTAGCAAGTGTGTAGACTATGTTCGGGTTATAAGCTATTGAACAAACAAAATAAAAAAGATCAACAGTTGAAATGGTATTAACATGCTGATTTATCGTGAAACTAAAAATCTGCACACACCCAAAAGTCATTATTTATATGTGTTTTTAAAATGTTACAGCCACTAATGCAGTTAACTTTTCTTAATTTCTGCTTTGACTGTCTAGAATAGATCATGCAGTCTCATTTTAAAGCCCAATTCTATTACATGAGTACACACACAGACATGACATGAGAATTAATTAAAATCAACAATTTTCCTCTACCATGTATGAATCATTCACAGTGTAAACAAACATTTTGCACAATCAAAAGTTGTATCAGATCAAAATATTTATAATAATTAGTGTTCATCTGTTACAATATAAATGTACCACCATTTCTTGTTAACTATATTCCATGCTCCATAGATTCTATTACGAGTGTACTACACAAACTAAAGGCACACCACAATGACTTATTTGGCTCAAGATCATCATCATCATCAGCATGTACCTTGTCAACTGGCATAGGTATTAATGTCTCTTCACAGATCTTCTTCCTTAGTGTTCTGGATTAACTCCGCTGATGGTATTCCTCCACGCCATCGTTTCAGACCATCAGTATCATTTCTCCCGATCTGCCTCTGCTTCTGGAGGCTGTTTTCTAATGCCTCTATTCCCATTATATGACCAAAGAATTCTGTTTATCTCTTTCAAATAGATCTATATAATGTTCTATTGTCATTACATTTTTCCAAGCAATCGTTGTTAGTCACTCTGGCAGTTCAAGGTATTCGCAACATTTATTTCAGGAACCGCATTTCTATTGCCTTCAAGCTCTTGCTAATCTGTTCATTCACGTTTCATGATTCACTGCCAGCAAAACAGACTAAAGATAAGAAACAACAAATAAATTGGCTCGGATATCTTGTGAGAATGAAGCGCAATAAGCTACTACTTTCTGCCTACAATCAAAGAAGCTCTGGTTAGTGCTTGAGGAAGATAGATTCATATGGAGAGTTTCTGACAAGGTATACTTTGCAAACACAGACTCAACACGGTCCAGATGAGAAATCTTGTTCCAAATCGGAAACTTTAACACTCCCTCTTACACTTAACAGCAAATATGGACCCAAATCACTGACCATGTAGAGACAGATAACTGATCATAGACAATTCATGGTCACTTCCACTTATACTTTCATATCTACTATACTTGAAGAAAGTAACCACCACCCTTATATAACGTGCTTAGCAAATTCCAAATTTGGCATTAGTAACTTTTAAACCAGCAATACAAAGCAATTCAGATATTCAAATAATGAGAAAACTATTAAAATAATTGCAAATACAATCAAATAATTAACTTCTAAATTAAGGATAAATGATAAACTCAAATATAGTTAGATAAGTGTAACTTCTAAATTACAACCATATTACAAACCAAAATAATATTAGATAACCATAACATCTAAATTATCATGTATCATAAACCAAAACACAGTTAAATAACTATAATGTCTACATTAAGAATGCTCATAAATCCAAATATACACAACTATAACTTCCACATTAAGGGTGTATCATAAACAATAATATAGTTAGATGACTTAACTTCTACATTAAGGATGTATCATAAACACAAATATAGTTAGATAACTGTAACATCTAAATCAAAGATGTATCATAAATCAAAATATAGTTAGATAACTATAACTTCTTCATTAAGGATGTATGATAAAACCACTAAGTTGCGTGGGCGGCCATGTTTCGCCATTTCACACAATCATCAGAGTCATATCTAAATCAAGAATGTATCATAATCCCAAATATAGTTAGATAACTATAATTTCTACATTAAAGATAAACCATGAACTTAAATGTATATAATGCTGTCTTTAATGCATCTGTGTATCAACTTGCCTGTAATGTAAATGTTGCTACATTTATATAATATAAAAGCCCAAGAATGCTAACTATCTCTGCTGCACTATACAATATTCAGCGGATCATTGTAAATTACTAATATGAATTTATGACATTAATTTTCATGTGTGGTTAAATCTGCATACTACATCAGCATATATACACAATTATTTGGATTGGAAAACATCTTCAGGAATATGTTAATAATACCATACAATGCTATACAATGTATTACTACGCCAAGCACACTGAATTCAGTTTAAACAAACAATACATTTAGAACAGTCTTGATAATCAATGCTTGCAATAAATCATACTTCTAAACATTTAATTTCTGTCTAAGAATTTACTTTGTTACAAGGCACAAAGAAGATTTTTTTACAAATAGAATTTGATGTTTTTCTGAACTACTTTTGGGACTATTTGATCTATTTACAATCATCACATAAACTATCAATTTGTCAGGCATTATGTGAAGTTCTTATGTATCAATAACATTCCAATCAAATTCTTACATTCACAGAAACCTTATCATTTGTAATTTCTCCTGTTTTTCTCATTACCACCCTGTACATAATATTCTCTTATCTGTAATTACCTCATCCTCTCCTCTGTATGACCATTCTTCTAGCAACCATTTTATAATGACTTCAGTACTTTCTCATGTGTAATTCATTCAGCTGATCATAACACTTGTACATTATCTTATCTAAACATTCTTAGTTTGACTTAAACATTGACTTTTTGTACAGAAAATAATGGCAACCTGCTGAACGTAAAATTGCTTAGAAAAACATTGATCGCTACGTCCTGCAAAGAACATGCAACACATTTTTTAAAATACCAATACATATACATAAATGCCAGAAAGACCAATGAACAAGTCCTTCAAGAAACAAATGAAGATCGTAAACTGATCAGAGACATTAGACGTAGACAGTCACAATTTTTTGGGCATGTTATGAGAAGAAATGATTTGGAGAACTTGGTGACAACTGGTAAGATCGAGGGGAACAGACCAAGGGGAAGACCTAGAAACAAGTATCTGGATGGCTTGGCCTTGTGGCATGGTCGAGACAGAAACACGGAACTGATCCACGACTCTGTTGATCGAGTGAGATGGCAGAACATGACCGCCCACGCTTACCGGCATGGCACATGATGGATGATGGATGGATACATAAATATTAAAAGAAGATGTAACATTTTAAAAATAAATAAATTCATAAAATGTGCAATTCTACATGCTGGATTTTTATTAATATCATTTTATCTCATCACCTGAACTATTTCACAGATACAGTCATACATGTACAACAAAAGTTCTATCCTGTTTTTGTAAACACTAGCTGTTTTGCGCATAAATATTATCAATTAAACTACGTAACCTGGTAGTAGTAGTCTTTGTTAAACCCCAGCATGAGGATCAGTACAGGACAGTGGGAGAAATCAAGCCAATCAAATAAATCATTTATAATAAACACATCTGAATTCAGAGTGGGTGCGACTTATGGCGAGGGACACTGTTAATAGGGAAAGCCAATCCACACGTAAAATTCAGTCCATCACTACTATATATAGTGTTTATGGGCTACGCTTGAGTTCAAAGGGAGTGAGTGCAAAAAACAAAATAACAAAACAAACAAATGTATAATAAATACAAATAACTGTCTTCACGTTTGTTCTATCCCTGATAGTGTCGCTCTAACCCCACAACATTAACTTTATTAGATCAAGTTCTACACTGCTTCTACATATTCTTAGTGAATGTTATTTTGTGTAAATAAATAGAATACATGTCATTTTAAACCCCAAATAGTTTCAATATGATCTTGCTGAAATGAAATACTCATACATGTAAATTGGGACACACAATCATTAACCCCCAAAATATGTGGGAGCCGCAGTAGTAAAGTTTAACCTTTACCTGTATAACAAGCAATCATTAACACCCAAATGATATGGGGACTAACATATGTGTTCTTGCTTACCAAGACAATGGTCTGGGTTCAATCCCCATAAGTGGCAAATTCTTGTTTTAAAGTCGACCCGGTTTCATAAAATACATACATAATAGTTGTAAGAATTTTATAGAAAACGCAGTTAGGCAAAGAACTAGCCATCTCACCTCATTGGCCTGTGATCTATACCACATGACGACCTACTACTTCATACCCCAACTGAGTTATCTGGCAAGGGACAGCCTTCTTGTGTGCAAATGTAAGCGTTATGTCCATAGGAATTTCCCCCTTGCCAAATGCTCAGTTACCCTCATAACAATGTCTGTGACACTTCAATGAAACACAAACGTAAGAAGCTGCATTCCCCAGCAGAATAGAGTAGATGCTCATGAAACAGTGAAGATGGCACCAAAGCATTTGTAAATAATGTACAGATATTTGCGTAGTCAACATGATGCAAAACAGGTGGGTTTGAATCAGGTGCAAATAAGGATTGTGTAATAATACTGTAGTAAAACAAAGCAAGTCTGGTTCATTGTGCAAAATGTTAATTAAATAAATGAATCTAGATGCAAACAAGGAGAGAATGGTACTTATTTTACAGCAGCATTGTTAACAAACTGTGTAATCAGGAACTACTGCCTTACAGTACAACTTGTTAAAAATAATAAGCATGAAGCTGCCACAACATGCCTGGCCCCTTCTTTAGAAGGTTTTCACAACAGTACTACAATCTGCTTCCTACATATATCCTTCATGATAGCACTATAGTCTGTTATAGAGAAAGTCTTCAAAATAGCAGTATCGTCTATTTCTGCAGAAAGCCTGCAAGATTGCACTTTAGTCTGTTCTCCTAAGAGCCTTCAAAGCAGTACTATAGTCTGTCCCTTAAAGACAGCCATCAAGACAGAGTCTGTTCTTGCAAACAGCTTTACAAAATAGCACTATAGTGTGTTCTTGCAGAGAACTTTACAAAATAGCACTATGGTCTGTTCTTAAAGAGAGATATACAAATTTACAAATAACTTCAAACAGAACTAATTTTTCTACCATTATAATAGTTTAATCTTCTATAGTTATATTTTTAGTCCTTTAAGGTTATAATTTATTACTTCCTTTCATTTCTAGATGAGGGAAAGGGGGGGGGGGGGGGGGGGTTTAAAAACTAGTATTTACTGAATGTTGAGTGAAAAGACCCAACGGCAACTAAAAGAACCGATTTAAGGATGGATAGTTTTGGATTTCAGTGTAGTCTCAGCAAGGAGAGATACATGAAAGGACAAATCCAAGGTATTTACAACCAGTATACTATTGGCATGATCAACAGCAATACCCTAGGATATGTGCTAATGCATATATAGCATCTGTGGGTTTGTCTGGAGTACTATGGTGTCAATTCCAAATGAATCATCAACCATTTCAGTGACTAGTTTCACTGGTCATAATGCAAAGTTTAGCAACAATGAGTACAGTCTGAAATACCACATGTTGAATAAAGTAAAGATAGCAGATACTAATGAATGACAATGTAGAACTGGTAAAATGACAGCTAAACATTTGTTACAGCAGTGTCCAACATATGCAGAATAGAGATAACTATTTTGACCTACACCCGCTCCATTTGAGGAGAAACACTATGGGGATGTCAACAAGTTCAAGTTGACTGCTGCTTTCTTTGTATTTATTCATACTGACGTTTGAAGGCGTATGAAGAAGAAGAAGCAACAATACATTGCATCTTTTAATGGCAGTATTTTGATAGCACTAAGTGTTTTATTACATAAGTGAAGTATCTTGATGCTGGTCCTAATATACTTCTTGTATTAGCATTTCTTCCATCCGCATCAATCTGTTTTATCACTCAATGACAGTGACTGCCCCTCTAGCAACATACCTAAAACAGCTTTAAATGTTCGATTCCCAAGCAAACAATTTAGAACAGAAAACATTAACAATGATACTAGTAGATACATTAATGAAACAAAAAAAGTGCATAAGATAGTAGAATAAATGAATGTGAGATCAGCTGGTAAACAAGCATATACACATACACAAAGAAATATCTGTGCTTTGTTAAATAGATAAACAAATGCAGGAACATATACAGGGCTGATGAATAGATATAAATAGATAAACAAATGCAGGAACATATTCAGGGCTGATGAATAGATATAAATAGATAAACAAATGCAGGAACATATTCAGGGCTGATGAAGAAATATACAGAAAAGGGATTGTACTCGGTATGCATTTCATGATTAGCAGTAAAAATGACATACATAACTTTGCCATTCACCTTAGTTAAAGTCTCCAACTAAGAATAAACTAAAGCTTTGAAGAAAAAAAAGGCTCACAATGAGTTCTGTTTATCAAGCTGCCTTGTTACAAATGCATCAACAGAGATAAGGATGTGCTTCTAGGGTTTCAGATTTGATTCTCTCAATAAAGTATCCCGTGAGCATTGAGCAATGACCTCAAAGGACCACTACAGCGATGGCTGACTGACTATTGCTGATGTCGGCCTGGTTGAAGTCACTCAGCTGTACACTGCATGTCAAAGATTGCTGCCCATAAGACATAATGTGTAAATGACACCACGCTAGTCAGACAGCTAGCAACTGATGAATGTCAAGGAAAACAGAAAGCATATAAATACAAAACTTGTGTCAGCCCAACAATAATGAAAACACAAATTGCTGATACAACATATGCATTCATGGACACTTCTTGCACACAACACACACGTCTGTACACACATATAGCATGATTCTACAGCAAACTTTGATGGTTCCTAAAAGTACATGCACACTTTAACCATTATCTTTTGGATTTTCATTCTTATACTAATCTGATAACATGGGTAATTTTTGTGCATTGAAAATTGTGTATCAGAATAGAGACCTGACTTGCAAATAGTGTTTAGCCATATACTGAAGATAGTTTCTGAAGAAATGACATATGACTTGCATATGCACTGTGGACATATCCAGCAACTGAGTCCGGGATACCATTTAAAATTATGTAGTATGTATGTGAATATCTGGAGCAATGTTAGCGCAGTGGCTGGCACGTTTAGTCATGGTCCGATAGCCATGTGTGTTCAAATTCACAACAGGGTGAATTTTTAAACGGACCTAGACTTGCAGGTTAATCAACATCATCAAGTGCCCTGCCAGCTGGCGTAGGCGTTCATGGCTCTCCACAGATCTTGGTCTTTGGTGTTCTGGATCAACTCTGCTGATGACATTCCTCCATGCCACTTTCTCAATCCATTCAGCATCATTTCTCTTGGTCTGCCTCTCTTCCCCTCAATCTTTCCAGTTGTCATGATGTTCTCCAATGCCTCTCTTCTCATCATATGGCTGAAGAAAGCTGTTTGTCTCTTTCTTATTGTTGTACATAATGTTCTAGTTTCATTAGCCTGTTTCAGGCAATCGCTGTTAGTTACTCTGGCAGTCCAAAGAATTTGCAGGTTATTCAACCAAGGAGTTTCAAGTTAACCCAGTCTAAAAAGAGATAGCAGCAAATGTCTTGGCCATCAACATATCACATCTGGTGACATGACCCGGTCCAATTTCAGGCTGGGTCGACCTGGAAACCAAGGTCAAATTAGAACATTTGATTTCACCCTTACTGTGCATGGAAGTCATTAACTCTCAATTCTAATACAAACTCTAGAAAGCAGAAAACAAAAGGTGTTCCTTTTAAAGCGTACTTGACATTGTGTATACTAAGTGCCGAATAAAAAAACTCTGAATTTATTATCTATCAACTTCCCATGGACAATGAGTTGAAGCCAGCTGACAATGAAATATGGCCAATCTATGGGAAAACATGGCCAACCAACCTATGGGAAAACATGGCCAACCAACCTGTGGGAAAACATGGCCAACCAATGGGAAAACATGGCCAACCTATGGGAACACATAACCAACCTATGCATAATCCCAACCAGTGTCTGCTGAGCTGAATCATGACCTCTTACATCCTAACATGCCTCTGTGCAGATGTGAAGCATACTCTGCTGGTTTCTGAGCTGGTGTAGCAGAAGTTAGGTATTAGGTGGGAAAAGGCTACAGCACGATTGAGCATCGGGATGGAATGGGAGGAGAGATGCTCAAGTCGTGACGTAGTTGGTTGTTACGGGGCAGTTAACATCAGGGACTAAGAAGAGATGGACGTATGATTTAACTGAGCAACATCTGGCTTGATTCTGAATAAAATGATATGGAACTAGAACCGTCCGTCTTGGAGTTGTTGATAGTCCACTGTCCCTTCGCTGTACTGTTATAGTACAGAATTGGTGCCCAGACCAGGATGAAAAACTTCAGTTGTCGCGGTACATAGCGGAGCTACTAGGCCACTATATTTGATGCAGCCACTACTTCATACAGCGGTTGTGTGGAAAATGCGGTGCCTTTGAAACATTAGCACGTTATCAGATTGTTGCTGAATGGACTTTAGAAGGTTTTCCAAAATGTCGACCTAGACTGGAACAGATCAGCCTGTAATATCTTCATGCGGTGGTGAAGTCCGCTCTCAAATCGTTTTCGAGCTTTACTGGTGGTGAAGTCCAGTCTGCTCTCAAATCGTTTTCGAGCTTTACTGGTGGTGAAGTCCAGTCCGCTCTCAAATCGTTTTCGAGCTTTACTGGTGGTGAAGTCCAGTCTGCTCTCAAATCGTTTTCGAGCTTTACTGGTGGTGAAGCCCAGGCTGTTCTCAGATCATTATCGAGCCAATCGACCCGTTGTAAAATCATCTCCGGACTCCGTTGTGTGAGAGAGCCGCTTTGTCAAGTCAGTCAGCCGCCGCTGCTCTACACTGTCGGTTGTTTTGAGAGGCTGACTATTGTTCATTGCTGATTTCAGAGGGATGGCCAGTGCTGTCCTCTGATTTCAATCGTTCCTTGTCTTGTTTCAAGAGCCCGTCCCTGGGTGGCTGATACATCCAATCGTTCCTTGCCTTGTTTCAAGAGCCCGTCCCTGGGTGGCTGATACATCCAATCGTTCCTTGCCTTGTTTCAAGAGCCCGTCCCTGGGTGGCTGATACGTTTAGTCGTTCTTCACTGTCTTATCGAGCCCAGTCGAGCCTATCGAGCCTATCGAGCCCAGTCGAGCCTATCGAGCCCAGTCGAGCCTATCGAGACCAGTCGAGCATTTTTGGTCCTTACTGAAGCCGCTTTGTCGATCTTGGTTCCAGATACCGTGCTTCTCAGTCTAGGCATACAGGGGAAGAGACGACAAGGACTTCATTTTCGATGGGAAAATTTAGCTCAACGAGAACAGGGGTAATATAATTAAATTTTTATATTAGATAGAAAATTATTGAGTTTCAGGAGGAAGATAACATCCTTTGCATAATTTAAGACTGTATAGTAATAAGTATTGATTGTTTTTTTTGCTTGAATAACTGTAAATATTTCAGCATGACGGAACAAGATTCGTTGGCACAAGTTTTAACTGGGATGGGAACGGCAACAACAGGCAGACCCAACACAGCACAGTAGAGAAACATACGAATTTTTTTTCCAGGTAACAAGGAATGTGCAGAAGAAGATGTAGGAATATTGTTTTGGGCTTGATAGAAATTACAAAGAAGTTAATATGAATTTCCTACATGTAGAATTACAACGTATTAGTACATGGTTGGGAGAGTTAAAGGTAGCAGTTAATGAAGTAGAAAATTTTGTAGAAACGTTGAACAGAACGACTGGACAAGACCCTTATAGATTTAAGGTAAACTGTAATAGAGTAGGAAAGAATAACAGGAGACAGCCATTGCTTAATAAAGACAGAAGACAATATGGTTATGATGAACCAAGGTTTGATGTATATAGAGTAAAAGACAGTGAGAACAGACGTAATGGTGAAAAGTTGGACTGGTATAGCTGTTATAGATACAAGAATGGTCCTGAGAGAGACTTTTCCAAGAAATTATGGAAATGGCCATCCCATGACAAGACTGCTAGGAAAAAACGTGACGACTGGTTTGAACAAAGACGGAAACAGTATTTAAGGTCAGGGTCAAAGAACAGAGTAGGAAATGTAAGTGAAAATTCAACTATTCCTAAGGTAGTTGCCAATATGACTGTTAGACAGGAAAAGAACACGACAGTGTTAATAGAGAGAATAGACCGAGAGACACAGACGCAGACAAGTAATACGATAAATGATAGTACACAGACACATATTGATACTGTAGAGAAGACAACCCAGGTACAGTCAATTAAGAAAATAGAAAAGGGAACGCAAACTATTAAGACGGTGGAAATTGCGGAACCACCTCAGGTGAAATTAGAAAAATAAGACACAGTTGAAGTTAAGAAAGATAGACAGACGAGAACCAAAGATGAAAGGAAACCAAAGAGGAAAAGTATTGAAGAAAGAAATAGTAGTATGATAGTTAATAGAGGTACTGCCATGTCAAGTTCCTCAGGTATAGACATTAAATTAATACCTAAATGGTGTAGAAATATTAGGTGTGAGAGTTCAGGTTACGGAGAAGATATTTCTACCGCCGCATGTTATAGTAAATACCGTGATGCTGAGACAACTGTGAATACTGGTGATTTGGAAAATGAGAGAATTGCACTACGAGCAGATCCTGAATCGAAGCGTGATGTTCCCTCATACGGTATAGTTGCTGGTGGACAGACGGACAGAGTTTTGGTTGGTGACTCTTTAGAACTAGATACCAGTTTATATGACAAGAAAGTAGGGAAGGCTAAGAGACGAATACCAAGAAAGAGAAAGAAAGTCAGACGTTCTAAAGCTGACTATGGGAATAGGGTCGAGGTGTCGGCAGTAAACTATTATGAATCTGATGAGGGAACTATTATAAGTGTGTCATCTGAAGACGAGATGGGGAAATATAAACGTTACGTAAGGTATACAGGAAACAGTGAGCAGACCGACGCAAATAAAGAAAATAGAAAGAAATCATTTAAGAAGAAGAATAATAATAGACAGATAGCGGGAATTTACTCAACGACAGAAAGTGACTTAAGAAAAATAGAAGAATATATGACCTTAAGATCTGAGTACTTTAACAACAGGTTAACAACAGATAGTGAAGATGACATAATAAAAGAAAGACGTACTAATGTACTGAGAGACAATGAAATATTTAACTTAGATACACTCTATAACTGTTAAAATTCTTCGGGTAACGAAGGACATATGGCATGGTTTTGGCTTATGAAAGGAGTTGCGGTTTGAGCAAATACATATGGGCTGTCTAAAATAGGCAGATGAATTTTTTGGTGTAGCGTCACATGGTACAAAGTAGGCAATAGTGTTGTTGAGGATAGAGACTTACGGCAAATGATGTTCTACGTGGATACGTAATACAGGATATCTTGTGTTTAGTTGCGATGTAGGGAGAGTAAACAAGGTAGAAATTAAAAATAGTCCTTTGTCCGGAATGGATAGATACAGAGAGTTAATCACGTTGAGTGATGTATAACTGGAGTAATTAAAGTAGAGTAGATTCAGCACATAATTAGTAGAGAGAGAGATAAAATAAGTATGAATGCTCGTACTAGAGTGGATGGTTCGACTCAGAGCTATGACATGACGTCTGAGATAGTTTCGCTTGGTAGTTTGAGAAGTAAGTATAGTATTGTTGACAGCTGAACCGAGAGTGTCTGATGAGGAGATATAGATTGAGGAGAAATTGAGTATCATGTGTAAAATAGCCAGTTGTACGCGAGAATATTAAGAGTAAAAGACTAGAAGTTGATGCTTGAAAAATACGAGTTCTTGGTGAGGGGGATGAAGTAGTTACGTCATGCTTGCGGAGAAAGAAGAGCTGATTAAATCTGAGAAAGTTGTTGTGTGGAGAAGTATAGAATGATAGTTACGAGGTTAGTGGCTCGTCGGAGTGAAGTTTGTTCTGAGAGATCGTTGATAGTGCTGGTTAGTGTGTAAAAGAGATATAAGTTGCGAGAGATTCTGACCTTTGAAAACGAGAGAATGATTGAAAAAAGTAGAAATAAGAAAACAGTTGAATTGTGAAAGTCCTGTTGAGTGTTGAAGTAGTTTATCTGATAATCCGTTGTTCTTGTAGGTGTAAAAATATAGACAAACATATGTGCGTCGAGTATGGATAGGATGATGGCAAGTGATAAGTACCGTATACATGTACGAGGCGTTTAGTACGTGCGTGAGTATAAGTATAGATAAACAGGGGTTCGTCGCGTTGCGAGAGTAGTCGTGAGATAAGAGTGAAATTGGGTATCACTGTCTGAGCAAACATAAAATACAAATACCGTGTGAATATGCGAAGACTGGCTGATAAGTGATGTTGATAAAACGTGGAGCATAAAGTAACTGAGTATATGAAAATTGAGAGATAGAAAGAACATGATTAGAAAGGTGTGATGTCTTTTGTTTGGAATGTGTGATGTCTTTTGTTTGGAATGTGTGATCTTGGACGGAATTTATGACAGGTTGGCAGAAAGAGAGTTAACATTCTGAATGACGTTTCATAAAATATGTTTAGTATTGTTGACAGAGACAGGTTGGAGTATGAATGCATGATACTGAGAAATGAGGAAAGTGAGGTCCGTTGTCAGTTATAAGTGGTGTAGTTTGCTGTTTCTGATAGAATCCCGATAAATAGGAAGAGGAGTGAAAGATACGGAGGTAAACAAGATTAATGAATGTTGGAGAACATGAGAACATTTTCCGATAAATGTGACTAGTATCAGCGCGGTGCAAGAACGCTAGGAGAGACTTGAGGATAGCTTAGAGTTGTTGTGGTGAGATGTTGAAAGTACTGATGCAGGAGAATGCATATTAATTGCGTCGGATAGACGAGAAACTTAAAAGTAGAATTAGTTGTATTGGTGAGAGGTCTATAGTAAATAGACAAAGTTTTGTTGGACGTAAGAGAGTGGAGATACCGTAGTTAACGGTAATAATGATTAAGTAGTTGTAGTAATACTTGGAACAAATCCAAGGGAAACAATTAGTGTGTCGAGGTACGGTTTCCTTTAGTAGAGAAATGAGTTGTAGTGTGCTGGGATAGCCGCCACAATAATAGTAAGTGAAGTGATTTGTGCTGCAGTTTACAGCGGTTGGTTAGGATGATATTCCAGATGTTGTGATGTCTTAGGAGTTAGTCTGGTAAAAGATAGAATATTGTGAGGGGAGAGAATCAATGATTGACGGTCATTTATTAATTAGTGAATTTTGTTGAGAGAACAGATATTGTTCTAAGTTAGGAATTGGTCTGTGGTAACAGAAATATATACTTGGCAGTGAGTTGTTTTCTCGGTTATAAAAATAGTGGAATGACTTGTATGAATAGATATGTGTTACATTGGTTCGTATAGGAGGCCGAGATTGATGGGTCACTTTACGTAGTTAATTCTAAGTGAATTATATTTTTTTGAAAACCTTCTCTTTAGCGAGAAGACAGTTGTTTTTGTTGAATTTGAGTTTTTAATGCCTCATATATGTAAAATGTTTTTTTTTACTTGATTTGGTCCTGTAAAATGATTGTTAGTATTTGATTTTAGAATAGGATTATTGTGTTCTTAGACTTTTGCGTACAAACTATTGGTCCGTAAAAGTGACCAGTAGTATTAGGCAACAATAGAATAGGATGTATGTTGTATTATTTTAAATTATATGAGGAGAAACATAAAATATGTATAAACTGTTTGGGGGGTATGATGTCCTGTTTTGATTTTATTTCGCTTCACTTGTGGTCTAAGTGAATTGTCTTGTATGTTTGTATATACATGTTGGAAATTAGTTAAGTTAAGTTTGATTTACATGGTTTTGTGTAAGACAGTGTATGGGGCTTTATTTGAGACCCTTCGTTCAGAAAATAGTAATAAACTACTGGGGACTAGAAGAGAGACACATTCTCCTTGTGAATAACAAGTTTATGTATATTATACTAGCAAGATTGCTGTGATAATCAGCGTTGAGAGGTTAAGTTGTGGAAACATAGGCCATACTTAAGTGACGGGGTTAATACACAAGTAAAATGGTTATGGGGAATTTAAGTGAACATTAATTGGATATATGGATTGAATGCCATATTGGGGAGGAAAAGATTAAAGAATATAGCAGTGGGGTGAATGAGGGGAAAGTTTTAAACATAGTTTCCATGGGGTCAGAAGAACCATGGTGCACTTTCATAAGAGACACAAGATTGCTGGCTTATAGAAGAAGAAGTGAATAACCTGCTACGCCAGGCAATTACCAAAACATGAATTGAATCCATGTTTGACTCTGAAGAACGGTTAGAGACTGGGGATAGCTGTACAATAGTAAAGGGTTGTAAGTGTGAAATGAACATTGTGGAGACATAATGACATGGGGGTTTAGAGGGTCCGTGATATATGGACTGTAATAGAATAAAGTTGATTGCAGACATGAGTATAGTGTTGCTGTTGATAACGGCATAAGTAGAAGTTTTAGTAGAGATGCCCATAATAAATGGACATTAAGGGGTCGCTAAGAGAGAATTCTGAGTGAGGTATGAGAGAAGATTAGTTATGTGAGGTGATCTGTATAAAGTTGGAAGAGGTCTAGAGGGATGATGGACCTTGTTAATTGTGTACTGTCTGTAATATATAGACATTTGGGAGTGAATAATATTTTTGATGAATTGGTACTTGAGGCTGTAGATAGCAGCGTAAATAAGTGGTACTGTAGAAGAGATAATTGTTTTAGACTTTATTACATAAAGTCTCAAATGACATAGGGGAGTAAAGGTGTGTGATTTAGCTGAGTGTGGTTTTTTTGTGTGGAAGAGTTCTACTTCTTCTTTGTATCTCCGGTGCGCACCGATTTCTTATCTTTCTATCATGTGCGAATGTTCACAGGTTGATTGAAAATAGAGAATTAGTAAGTAATGTTGGTGATGACAATAGGGAGTTGGTATCAGAAGAGTACAGCGTTTGGAATTTTAAGCGGATCGCTTATAAAGAGAAGGAGTGTTTATTTCAAAAAGGTGTTATGATGTATTGTATAAAGTTGAGATTTTTAAGGTTATATGTAATGTGTTATGTTATGAAGAAGAAGTTTATAGTTTACTATATTGCAGGGGAAAAGAGTTACAGAATAGAATATTTACTTAAAATAGAGTTGGTTTGGGAGCAGATTAGAGGAATTGAGGGAAGTAAGGAAAGAGAGGGAATAGAGTAGGGGGATTGGGAGTAAAGAATTTTTAAGGGAAAAATTCTTTAGAAAAACATAGGAAGGTGTAGCAGAAGTTAGGTATTAGGTGGGAAAAGGCTACAGCACGATTGAGCATCGGGATGGAATGGGAGGAGAGATGCTCAAGTCGTGACGTAGTTGGTTGTTACGGGGCAGTTAACATCAGGGACTAAGAAGAGATGGACGTATGATTTAACTGAGCAACATCTGGCTTGATTCTGAATAAAATTATATGGAACTAGAACCGTCCGTCTTGGAGTTGTTGATAGTCCACTGTCCCTTCGCTGTACTGTTATAGTACACTGGGAAAGGGGAAGAGAGCTCCTCAACACAGTCCCTGTGGTAGATGGCACTTTGGTGCTACGTTGGGAGACAAGTCTCTATCTATATCATCCTCATACTGATAGATAATTTACCTTTTCAGAGCTTAAATGGCCCGAATGTATCAGACTTAATAAAAGCTCAGTCTTACAGAGGATTCACAACTAACCAACTAAAGACAAATCATTAATTAGTTAGTTTAGTTTAATCGACGGATCAACATCACGGGTGTTACCCATAAGTGCTCCGTTCTACTCCTAACTTAGGCCTGAGTCTGGAGAATCTCATCTCAGTGCACAAACTCCGCAGCACCGGTGAAGATTCTGAAATACTTTGGGTAGAATTTTAACTCACAATTTTGCCCAGGCAGTGCCGTTAGGCTACTCTTTTTCAATGTCCAACTGCCAAGGGATTTTTTACAAGCAAAACATTACACACAGGCATCCAATCTCACTACCCAGAGACCAGGGGAACTTTTGTTACTAGAAGTCCTGTGAAAAAATCCCGGCCCTCACCGGGGCTTGAACCCGGGACCTCCAGAACTCAAGGCGGACACCATACCTCGAGACCACTCAGCCCCTCACCATTAATTAAATCATTAATTATCAAAGCTTGCCTTTGTAAGAGCTATTAAAAGTCTATGTATGTAAACACACACACACACACACATAAAATTACCCTTAAAAACCAAAGACAAAACACCTGTCATCTTATAGACCTATAAGAACTCATAACATCAAATTAGGCTGAAATGTAATGTCAGCTGTTTGATACGCTGGTTTGTGCCTTATGTATGAATACATATATACATATGTCAGTAAATCAATAATAATATATCTGCTGCTGATATACAAAGAACAGGGTCACAATGTACATTTTGCAGAGGCTAAAAATTGGTAGCAATCATATATATCAAACACAATACCATCAATTTAAATCAAACACAATAAAAATCAATTTGTGACAAGAGAAAATTGTCAGAGCTCTGTAAGTTGCACTATTATATGTACATTTTGTCCTGAACAAGTTCAGATTACAAGCAATGATAAATACAAAATAACTTTACATGTTAAACTCACTTTAAACAAAACACAAGCAGTAACACTGCTGCAGAAATCAATGCCAGCTAAACACATACTCCCAACAGCCAGCCTCAAAAGAAAAATATAACAGCATATGATGAAATACACCAAAAGCAAATATTAAACATTTGTAGCATTTTCACAGAAAACAATTTATACATTTTCAAAACATACTAACCCCATCATGAGGTTTGCTTGATTCACACTAATTGAAAATGGTTATCCTAATGTTAAAAGACAAATGACAGAGACTTTTAACCCGACTATCACTCATCCAGACGCATGTCCTGTGCAGAACTTCACCCTCATAACAATCCTTTGAAACTGTTCATCATACGCCAGAAGTCTCTTGCTGTCATGTATAAATTATCTACCATGTCTTGAATCCATCTACATTCTGATCCTCCTCTTCCCTTCATTATCACCTGGTTATCACCGCTACAAGTTCTCGAAAGAAACAACACAAACACTTGTTACAATTAGAAATGTGTGGCTCCTTTGTTATTTATTGTGTAAATACAATTATTCATTTTAAAAGTCTATACAGAAAGCTAGCAACAGTTTTTAAAATACATGCTCACTTTATATGTACAATTTAATGTATACAGTATTGAAACATACAACACCATGGAATTGAAACAATACAGACACATTTTAATTAGCTGTATGTTCAAAACAAAAATTGTGATAAACAATTTACTGAAAAATACAACGTTTAACAGTGTAAAAATTGAGCACCACAGAGACACAACTGATTTACATTGAAGAACTGTTATCTTACATACATGAATCATACAGTTTTAAATACACCACATTGCTAACAATAAATGACTTTTACACTTTTCATTTGTGAAGGAACAACATAATAAATAATTCAGGTATTCCAAAGACTAGATTTAATATAAATGATGTATAAAAGATCATCATAAAGTGCTATTGTTAAATCAGAAAACAACAGGGTATGACTTCACATCTAACAAACAGAAACTGTTACCAAACACTGCTGAATATTCTCAATGATCCCTTCTAAATATTCAACGCAAGCAAAATGTCACTGCTGAACATAGAACTCATCAATCACATACATGAAACCCACAGGGAAAAAAAGAGGTACAGGGAAGACTTTAAAACATGAGGCAAGAGGCATGGCGTAGTTATAGTAAAGCAAATTGCTAAATGGTGTGTGCATCTGGAGCATTAGGCAGACTGACAACTTGCTAGAACATTCTGAAGCTCCACATATTTCACCAATTCAGAATGCAAACTCCTTTACATGATGCTTTAACCATGCATAGTTTTTACAATGACTTGGTGTTGTTTATACCTTATGAACGAAACAATCAAACAAAGCCAGTTTAACAGAGAGACATACCATGAATACAGATGAACTATGATAACATGCTAAAGATGTAGCATTAACAAATATATAAAAATATTCCTTAAAAACCGATAGTGTAACTGAAGTAAGCATCCTAGCATCAGTCCTTTTCAAAATAGTGGGGGAAAGCTAACTCATGTGCATAAAATGCTAGACCACAAAAGAATGTGACTGCAACTCAGAAAGAAATGAAACAACAAAATAAAACACTAATCTGACAATGCATAAATAAGGTGGTATGTTTCCATAAAATAAAGTTAGCAATTTTCTAACCACAATCTTGAAATTAGTGGCAAGGGGTCAGAATGTCCGCCTCAGACACAGTGGAATGTGTGCTCAATACTCAGTAAGACTCAGGTTTTCAAACAATTCTCGTCTGTACACTAGGTGGCGACTGCTTGGGCAAGCAGCCTTTATTCATTCCTTAGCCCAAAAAATAACTCACAGCACACGCCAGCAATGTTATGGATGCCATTATAAAAACAAAATGAATTTTGAAATAATTAATGACTAAAGCATGAGCTGAAGGTTGAGGGGTCGTGAAAAAAAAAAACAATCATGTGGTCTATTCTAAACCAAGAAACAAACAAAAACAAATGAGATGATTAGATGACCTTCGCTGAAGTAACATATTATTTAAAATTCCTTGTTAAGGTGAGCAAGAATAACACAATAAACAAGCAGCAACAAAGTTTCAGGTAAAAGTCACAAGTAATAACAGGGACTTTAAAATCAGTAAAATAAATTCTTAACAGCCTTCATCAGTTAAGTGTGAATTAACCATTGCTGTCTCCCAGATTTTATTTACTCATAATCTTCACTGTGAGAAAATTAATCAATGTATTTAGAATTGGAGTTTCCTGTTACAATAAAATGCCAACTTATATGTTGGATCTGCAACCCAGGGGTAACCTTGCCCAGCACTACAGGGTTGCATCAAAAAGTTTCTAGAACAGTCTGCCCCTGTTGTTTTATCCTCTGACAAATTATATTTGTATAAGATGGAAGTGACCTTGACAAAACAACAATGCTGATACAACCTACTCATTTACTCTTCAACCAAAGTGACAGAAGCTTATGTTGTGTGTGTAACATAATAGGAGTTGAAAATATCCTTGACTGAAAAATATACAGATGTCAAATGTCATGTTTTGCTTGAGGGATCAACGCTTAAGATATTAACTTTACTTTAGAACTTATATGGTTATTCTGCAATGAAGAAAGCCTTAGTTGCTGAGTGGCACAAATATTTCCATGAAAACTGGAGAATAAATGGGTGCTTTTGCATAGCAATTTACTCTGGAGAATAAACAGGTGGATAGTGATGCAAAACAATGCACCAGCACACTGAACCATAGTTTAGAACCAAAAAATTGCAATGCACAATATGACTGCCCTGAAGCATCCTTTAGATTCTTCTGATCTGTCCTTGTCTAATTATTTCTTTTTCTCTTATGTCAAATCTACATAGAGAGGGCAGCAATTCAAGGATGCTTAGGACATTACCATGCAACATAGCATCTGAGAGAGATTTCAGAGAATGGGTTCTGACTGTATGAATGGTGGCAAGTCTGCAGTTACCAAAGGAAACCCCTTTGAGGTAAATGTAGTGTAAATGATTGTATTATACTCTTGATTTTTATAGAATACATAATATTTAAGAACTTGTTGAAGCTGCATCAATCACTCAATCTCTCTCTCATTCACACACTGTCTCTAACTAACTAACTAGCTTGCTCGCTCGCGCGTGCACTTGCACGCACACACACACACTCTCTCTCTCTATCACATGAACATATGCATTCTTACTGACACACTGATAAATATAACAAACTATTAGTCCATGATATAGTTGCATACAACTGTGGACTTATCTTAAGTTGCTATAGATATTAGTCAAGACATGAGACACAGTCCTGTACATATGAACAGTTAAAACTGCAAATGTTTAAATATATCCTTTACTTAAATTAAATGGAATTAAACTGCCTGGAAACCTAACAGAAATTATACAATAATATTCTCATATGACATATATTTAAGAAAACAATTCAACAGCATAAAGGAAATGTTTGCCATACAGGTGAAACCAACATACAGTCTATGTACCGTACCACACAAAAAATTTCTTAGCTAAAGCAAAAGAAAGTCAAATTTTAAGTATGACTCAGACACATTTTTCTAAAATTAATTACAGAGGTGAACAGAAAAGATGAATTTTTATATATAACAGAGAACAGTTTTCTTTAATAGGTACCTTAATTTTTAACAATGATATCCAAAACTGCAAAACTTCTTTTCTATATTTTGACATGTAAAAATTGATCTAAACTCTCTCTCTCTCTCTAATGGCTGTTGAAGATGAGGACAGAGCATGTATGGGAATGTCTCGAGTGCTGTGATGTCCTTCTTGACTCAACTAAACTCTCTCACACATAAACAAATACATAACAGTATACAATAAAAGTAACATCCCAAACTAGGAATTGGCTAGCAGCAGTCGTGACAACAGCCTATGTCTGTGAGAGGAGACAGCAGCAACCAGATGAAAGCATTCCTCAGTCAAATAACATGTACTCAACTTACAGTTGTAACATTTGCATGAAACTGGTTGATTGTCCTCTAATGATTTCAACAATAACTAATCAACACTTTATATTTAAGCTTAAATTGGCCTGTTGTTTTATAAAACCAAATACATGAGAACCCAGCATCCCTCTGATGTGTCTCCACCTTGTCGTGGTAGAGGGGCTTGCGTGTCCCAATGACCTCAAGAGCTCCACCGACGGAAGCACACTTACATGTCGTACAGGCCTTGAGATAGGGACCAGACCAAGAGAGACACAACCTGCTGCTCTGCAGGTAGACTGAGGATAGATAGTCAAAGACTGAATCAGTCGCATGATGCCACTAATTCTTGGTCGGATACATACTCTAAGGCTCTCCGCTGAGAGATATGACTGAACGCCTCTAAGTCAACATCCCCCGGATGTGAGAGCTGGCCAATACTCACTCACTGCAAAATGGAGGTGAGATGCTGAGCCACTACATGCTTGGTACAGATATTTGTCCGAAGGCTCTCATCTGAAGGATAAGAGGGATCCCCGGATAAAAGAGCCTGGCCGTTACTCGCTCTCTACTGCATGGAGGTAAGGTGCTGAGCCCGCAGCACATGTAACCTACCTCGTGAATATTTCTAAAGGTGAAAAAGTGTCACAATCGCACGCAGTGGTTACGATGCAAGTCTGCACCAGAGCTCACTAAGTGAGCATAGTCAAAGGTGGAAAAACGTCTCATTAACACGAAATGGAATGCTTGGGTAGCTAATCCATTACGAGGTAGTCCGAAGTGAAAGCTTGCAGAGTGGATGTCACCTGAAAATTAAGGTGGAAAAACGTCTCATTAACATGAAATGAAATGTTTGGCTAGCGAATCCATTACTTGGAAGTCAGAAGGAAAAGCGTGCTGAGTGGATGTCACCCGCAGACTGACCATTTCTGGTTTGCGTGGAGAGTGGCCAGTGGTGAACATAAGGCCCAATACATGGAGGTGAGGAATAAAAGCAGCCATGAGCAGGACGTGGCAATTTCTTGGGTGAACCTAGCACCAGAGCACTATATGCTGGCTCTCTGCAATTATGGAAGCGGGGAATGCCCATAGTCTGCCCCTGCCTTCCCTTGAGGGCTGACCGTCTTGTCAGTGGCCGCTCTAACTTGACCAGCTGAGATGTGGGAGACACCACAACAAAATGTCCCTCAAAACCTCCAGGATGGTTAACCTGATCAAAAACGCCCACCAAAGTCAGATGTGCAGGCCTAAGGGTGGCAAATAAAAACGCACAACGCAAAAACGTCAGAGTGAAATCTCACATGCCCGGAACAGCCCTGACTACCTAGTTTTCCAAATGTCCGTCGTGCCCGGAACAGCTCTGACTTTTTTGTCTTCCAGGCACAGTGACTTGCACATGTCTGAATCGAAAGCTCGCTTAGTGGATATCGTCTGCAGATCGACCATTCCTGGTTTGTATGGGGAGCGGCCCGTATCGAACGAAATGCCCAATACATTGAAGTGGGGAATTAAAGCAGCCATGAGCAGGACGGGGTGATTCCTTGGGTGACCACAGTACCAGAGCATTATGTGTTGACTCTGCAAATATGGAAGCCTCCTTGGATGGCGGATAATGCCCGTGGACTGTCCCTGCCTTCCCTTGAAGGATGACCGTGAAGTCTTCGGCCATTCCAATTTGACCAGCTGGGATGTGGACGGCACCACAAAAGTGAAAGTCCCCCAGGAATGCTAACCTGGTAAAAAAGTTGGATGAGTTGGCAGTAGGGTTTAGGCCCAAGGGTGCATAACAACATACCGCAATCACATCTGAAAAAACACTCCGGATGAACGCAGAAGAAAAAGAAGAAGAACCCAGCTTGTTAGATTCCACAAGACTAACGTAACTTGAAAATCATCCTAATCCTAAGACTTCTGATTTTTTGTGTGACTTATCAATGCATGTAGTGCTGTGCAGTATTATAAAATGGCATCATCATGATGTTTTAAGCCCTCTGCACAATACCACTCTCATCATGGTCCACCAACAAGTCTCTCAGTCCTTGTCATTTCTCCTGTCTCATGCATCCACATGCTCAAGGAGTCTGTAATGTCCGGTGTCCATCTTCATGCTAGCTGACCCAAGCCCCTTATTCCAGGAAGCAGGCCTTCCATCACAGTTCTTTCCAAGTCACTTTGATACACAATATGGCCATAGATCAGTTTTCGAGACATGATACTGTTCATTAGTGAGCTTTCTTTGATGTTCAGATCTAGTATGAAAGTATTTTTCTTCTTCTTGGTCCACAATTTTCTAAGAACTTATAAAATAATATAACCGGTATTTTAAAAATGCTGAATGGTTTACAATGGTAAACAAGCACAGACTTTAGTTTCAGGTTACCACAAGTGTTAGAAACTAATGCAAACAGGTTTAATCACAAAATACCACATGAGGAGGTGCCTGGGAAAACTTACCTGGAAATAAACTAAAGACAGTAGTGTTTGTTGACAGTTCAATACCAACAACACTCCTAGTAGCTGTCAGCATGCGACAGCGGCCACCCCCCGGGCAACAGCTGTGAGAGGCTGGCTAAATCAGGCATGGGTAACCGATTTGGTGGTAAACCAAGCGGTAAACTAGGGAATGCCTACCCAGCATGCGAAGATAGGACTCGGCAGACTGCGCAGAAGAAATCATTCCTGATTCAACGGGCAAGACGGCGTTTACCTGCAAAGCGTTGTGGAACGTAATGAGCACGGCAAGGCACGTAGAGCGCCCTGGTCATCCACTACACCTGTATTTGTCTCCAGTCGTCTCGACTTGTCTTGCCACTGGACTCAGATGGACTCAGGGAGTGAGGTCGACGAATTGCGCAACTCTTCATCACTTTAATCCAAGTCATCGCGCAAGTCATTTCTTCATCTAACAACCAACAACACCATCATGTTGCTAAGGTGTTGCAACAACCAGGCAACCACCAAGTCTGAATTATGGTGGCAGAAATGTGTTGTAATCATGAAAGCTTATAGTCAAATTGTTTTTAAGCCATGACAGGAGTGCAGTTATGTTATTTTTCTGTTTAATTATTCCGCTGGCTATATGCTCAAAACACCCTGTCATAATTTAACTCTCAGATATAAGGTATTTTCTGCTGATATCTAATTATGCTACCAATCAGGTGCTATTCTTTGATAATCTGAGTTTTTAAAATGTTGAATTTCTGTTATTTCTATTCATTATTAAATATGTATTTTTATTTTCTGACTTTCTCAAAAGAGAGAGTTATAAGGTTTGAATTGTTAACTATCTGCTGTCAAAATACATCCACCTTTACTTCTCTACCAGAATTCACAAGACTGTGACGAATCTTATGTGGTATTTACCATTTACAACTTTACTCAATTGCTTAATTTTCGCAAACTCCAATAATCAAAATAGAATCAAACATTTCACATTATCTCCAAATCGGTCACAAATATTACATCATTTTTTAGCATGAAACCAAACACTAAGCCCTTTGATCTTTTGGCCACTTCTATTACAAGGTGCATGTAAACATACACCCTGAGCTGAGATAAAAAATTTGAATCTCACACTCAGTTCAGAAAAAGTAAGGCAGTGTATGTGTACGTAAGTAAATCACCCATTTTTACATGCCTTAAGACACACCACTAGCAAGCAATTTAACGTAGTAGGTAGAGAGCTATAATGATAATATTACATATGCCTCCGCGCATACAGGCCTACAATATATGATGGTGCTATCACATTATAGACCCATGGCGGGTTCCTGCTTCGGGACATTTCTGTAGGCACACTGGACATATGGTGCTGGCCCCATATTTGTATAGACCAATGTTTTTATTTCCCAAGGCATTTCAAGGGACACATTTTAGGCTGGGTCAACCTGGGAATCCAAGTCAATTTTAAAAATACACTTTGATTTTTTTTTTGGGCACTTGCTTTAAACTCAAGCGTAGTCGATACACACTATTTATAGTAGTGATGGACTGAATTTTGCGTGTGGATTAGTGTTCCCTATTAATAGTGTCCCTCGCCATCAGGCGAATCCACTCCGACTTCAGAAGTACTTGTAATTTACGTCCCCAAGTCAAGGACGACAGGTCAACATTTTAGTCCAGCTGTTCGGTGTAGGGGGTGAACCACTAACCTTATATATATATATATAAACCATGCGCTCTTTATAATTATCCTAAATAAAAAAAACAACAACAACAACAAAAATAAGATGAATAGGTGATACTCACTGAAAGTAACAAATTAAACATATACAAATATATATAACTGTATGCAACAATCTAAACCATTTCATTAATCAAACATTTACACCTCTCCACCAACTGTAATGTTCTTAAGTCTTGGGCTGGAAATAAGAGGAATATCTTTCATGCAAAATATTTACCCCAACAATGTGTACTAATTAGTATACACCCTAAAATTTTAACAAGCAGGCCTCACTCTTCTCTCAGTCATACTTCTGCTCTCGCCAATGCATGTAAAATGTGGGCTTAAAATTATAGAAGCCATATCTATCATGCATGCTCGAATATCAAACTCTAAACACTGAATAAATCTACAGATCAATCATGCTTCATTTCCCAAGGTTGTTTTCAATTATTTTAACAAACTGACGTATCTTTTGTCCATACAATTCTTACATCTTCATATAATATATTGACCTGATTAAATTTTCACTTTCACTTTTCACTGGAATCTTGAAGTTGAAGCAAATGGCTTATTTGATTATTCTGTCGCAATTTTTCTAATATTTTTAAAGGTGTTTGAATCTTGATTCTAACAGGTTGGTTTGATTCATCTCTCATGCATCCGTCGCCATCTTGCTAACTGATCTGTTATCTGGCCATCTAATGTTCGTCCCAAAACAATGCCTAAAATCTGGAGAAGAGCAAGAATTGTTATGTTTTTTGAGAGACAACAAATGAAAGTTGCAGGATATGATAACATACATGAATAATACAAAAACCTCAGATGACACTACAATTAAGAAACTGATAAGTACTCTTTATAATAAGTTTATTAAAGTATATATGAGTCAAGATTTACTGAAACCACCACTACAGAGTGGCCAACACAAATTAAATTGAAAACAGACATAAGACAATTTTTGCCACTTCAAGTGTCATGACTGTTTCCTGCACTTATTTTTTTTCACAAATGCTGTTTGTAAATGTTGAAAATACCATTTCCATTGCCAACAAAATTGTATCATCCTATTTTATCTTTGAAAGTTCTCATTACAGTAAATTTTATTAACCTCATCTCGCAACTTGCTCACTTCATGTACACAAGGACAAGTTAATATGGGACGTTAAAGTGAGCTCATTTGTGGACACACAACTCTCTGAGTAAGACTGAATGCAAGCATGCATACTGGGTAAGCGATATGCCAGAATGACTATTTAGTGTGAAATGCCCATGATTTTGATCCCCTAAAAAATAAAGGGAGATGTAAACTCAAATGGAGAATAGAATTAGTGACAAAGACGAATAATATGGGAAGGATATGGAGGAGACTGAAAGAGATAGCAAAGGATAGGACTGCTTGGCTAAGGACTCCAAGATATTAGAAGTTGATGTGGTATATGATTTAGTGTGAGATTATGTGAATGCATGAGCAAGGAGTGAGAGTGGAGGGAAAAGGTAGATAAAAATACAAACCTGTGGCACTGCAAGTGCAATAATGAGGCCTCCTATTACTGGCAGGTTACTCTCAACAATCCTCATGACCGAAGACACACAGCCAACGACATAAATATTATTTGTTGAGCCCTGAACCTGTAACAAATAATTTGAGAGTTAATGCCCCTCTTGTTCTCCTTGAAACACTCATCAACTATTACTAATGCTAACATATTAGGCAAGTTGCAATGTTACAATTGCTTTTATTGTTGCTGTTGTTTTTTAATGACCGGTTACAACATTGGGGGAATTAATAGCGTGAGAAATGCTGCACTTCGAGTTCATTTTCTTAGAAAATCAACAATGCTCTGTATACAGAACCAGTACCAGCAAACATTTTATTTTTGCGAATTTGATAGCATCAACAACATCAAGTAAGTCTTCAGACCAAATCGTTCATTCACGTAATCAAAGTCCAAAACAATTAGCTATAGACAACTGTCATCAAGAACACAAGAGGCTTGACTTTATTGCACTGGGTTCTATCCCATAAGGCTTGGTCTTCTTTCCCCAGAGCCAAAAGCATCATACAAAGTATGAACTTTGGAGCTCCAGTGATGACCCTCAGGGTTCCCCAAATAAATGCACTCATGAACTGAATTATAGAGTCCTAACAAACCCACAACCTTCATAGAGAGATATAAACCACCAAATGTACAATTTGGATGATGATATTGAAGAATCACGTCCAATCAAGTTACTCACTCTAGTATGACTTGAAGAATGACTGGCAATGACTTCGATCCACTCAGGTTGGCCAGCAGCACTCACAATCCCATGCATGCTTGTGATATCTCAAGTAGTGATTGCAAGACTTGGGTCTGAATTGTCTACTGTCAACACAGAGGAATAGCCATGATTCTCTTGCAGTCCCACAGCATGCACAGTTCTGAGCCCTCACTAGGCTTAATCACAGAGAGACCATGGTAGATTTCCCCCTCCCCCCACTCATGAACCAGACTAACATATCTGGCCAGGATGCCCTGCATGGAGGCGAAGAGAGGTCTTCTTCTGCTGCCTTTCCCCTCCCAATAGAGCATAGGCCCTCAACCAGCTCACATCAAGTCCTTGTTAGACTTGCAAATGACTGGATGGAATTTGCCAGCAAAGTTTTCAAAAACATGAGGCAGCCAATCTGATGCCAACTTTCCTAAGTGGCCTCCTACAACAAAAGACAGGCCTTGCTCGGTATATAAACTCTGACCCTGGCACATTAGTGCCTCTGAAACTTATGCAAGCTGGTTACAATGAAGGCAGGCTAAATAGAACATCAACAAATCTAGGATATTGTGAAGGATTTGTAGAGTTAATTACAAAATCATCAAACACTCAAAGACATCAATGTAAAAATTCTACAAACCGTTTCATTTAGTGAATTAGCACCGCACAATATATTTGGTACCCCATGCTGTAAAAAAACAAAAAATATTCTTTATCTATATTGCTTGGTGTTTTACAATAGCTTATACAATATAAAATATGATTACAAGAAAGAAATAGTTAAAAGACTGCTTTTCCATGCCATCCAAGAGATCTGGTACTTGGCTAATATTTTCTTGACCATATGGAGTTAGACAGGGTCTCAGAGAAGCCAGGAAGTGAAATGACTTTAGAGATATGATAGGTGCAACAGTATGCATAAAATTCATCGAGACAAATAAAGTGGTTTGATAGAATTCACTGAGAGACAAATAAAGTGGTCTGAACATATAAGAATAAAATCTGATCAACTAGTAATAAGAGTATACTACCAAAAATATTCTGGTAATGAAGCTAAAGGAAGACCAAGAAGGCAACGGGCTAGCCAACATCAAGAGTACTCTAAACAAACATGGATATGACACAACCAAGTCAACACCTCTGGCCTTGGAACATAAGCTTAGGTTCCCCGCACACCTAAAAGATAGGAGTGGATTAAAAAAAAAGACATCATCCATGTGGGGCTAGACAAAAGACAATAAGGCATTAAACAGGTGGTGTGATGAACACTTCCTTCCCTTCTGGTACACATTACCTATGTGGTCTCATATCAGATCTCACCACAAGAGAAACCATGGACCACCAGACTAGCAGGCACGTGCACAAGCCTCTATGCAGCCTTTGTCTTATTTGCAGATTTCTTCTTCTTTTGCCTTTCATCTTCCAGTGGAGCATAGGTCCCCAACCACCCCATGACTCGCCCTTTGAAGACCTGTTCGTGATTGGTTGAATTTTGCAGCTAAGTTTTCTATAGGATGAAGCAGCCATTCTCATGTCAACCCTCCTTACTCGCCTCTTATTTCATGTGTGATAGCTTGCAGTGCTACTATTCTCTGCTACCCTTACATGCCCCAGCAGTAAACAGGTTATATATAAATGTGCATATTTTAGATTTGGGAAATTAATTATCAAACAAAATCTGTGCAAAAATGCCTCATTGTGTACATAACGCAATAATACAAAAGTACACAGATACTGATGTTATTCACAATTTCTTTCAAACAAAAACATAAAATAGAGCTCCTGGGCATTTTAATACAACACTTGTGATATACACAGATGTTTGACATATTGATATGTCTGTTTTCATAAAACATATATTATGGTCACAAAGTGATTTGAGACAAAAGGTGGAAGGAAGGAAAACACTGGAAGTGTTAATAGCAGAAAACAGTGTCAGACAGACATTTGATCTCATGTAATCAACAAGCAAGAAAAAACACCTATTGTTTCAACACAAAATTTCTTTATCAGAGAAAATAAAATGTATTAACAAAACTACCAAACAGCAAATAATCAGAAATAGAATTACACTAAATTAGGATGCAACAAAATGCAAAAAATATAACACAAATGGCAAAATGTAAACAAAAATAATTAATACATAACAGCAAATGATGATGGGTATGTGTGAAAGCAATAAAAAAGAAGAAATGTTACAGAAAAATTCTTAGAATACCCAAGATCAAGAAGAACAAAAATACTGACATTTTACAAGATATGAACATCAAAGAAAACTGACTCATACAGAGCATCATGTCACGGAAATTGAAATGTTTTGGCCATATGAAACATAAATGTGGTTCAGAAAAAGCAGCGAACAATAAAGACACCCTAAGCATGAAGATTCATGGGGTGGTGGAACTGTGGAAGGATCGAGAATCTGTCAGGTGGGTTGTGATGAGAGCAACATTCTGCACAGTGCCTGCTACACGATGAGAGACATCCTAACGACAAGTTAAATCTAGTCTGTCTACTTACATAAACAGTGTCTTGCTTTATGCAACAAGAATGTGGAACAGCACACGCCAGTGGGCTCCTGTTAGTTTTACTGCAGTTGTAGTACTCATTATTGTTCCAGTCTTTATATCCATCATTAGATATACCACAACAGCCCAGCTGAAAAGTCATTTGAAATATCTACTACACTATCATGTGACAATAGCTAACACAAAACATTTAAAAAAAAGTTATGATAGCCCACAACTGGGTCTGCTATTGGGGTGTGAAGTTTTCGTCATAATCCAGTGCCTTGCCGGCTGGCGTGGGCAATCATGTCTCTCCACAAACTGTGATCTTGTAACAGAGCACCATCTCTGTTAGGGAGTTAATGAGTTAATGGATGGTGTGCAAAAACAAGGGGAAATAGGTTTGTGCAAGCGTGAGCACCAGTAGTTAGGTATCTAGGGCTGCTCACGCGTTGACGTAGGCTGGAGAGGCAGTTACCATCTGCCGCTCACGTTGACAAGTCGTATGCGATTTCATCTATGTAATATTCTACAGTTTTGATACGAATAAACTCAGATGGATTGTATGGTTTGACTTTGTCATTTATAGTCACCATCGGCTTGTATTGCGGTATGCAGTTGCTTTGAGTCCTCCCGCACTGTTAGAGGACTCAAATTGGTGCCGTGACCAGGATCTCAAATTCTTAGGTTGTCGCGGCCTACACGAAGTATCAAGTTCAGTGGGAACTTTCCGGAGAATGTATTGCAAACAACTGCGGCTACACTCAAAGGCTCTTACTGAACGCGTTTAAAAACATGGCGTGTTCTGCAACTTTTACGAAAGCCACGCTATAGACTGTTTTCAAGAGGCTGTCCAGGGCCGCTGGTCGATCATAATCGCTAATTCTCAAGAGGCTGTCCAGGGCCGCTGGCTGATCGTTATCGCAAATTCTCAAGAGGCTGTCCAGAGCCGCTGATCGTTATCACAAATTCTCAAGAGGCTGTCCAGGGCCGCTAACAGAAGCGAACTCCAAACTGCGGGTATTCATTGATGCACGTTTGAGAAATATTACGGAACAGACGCCATCAAAATCACTGTCAAATACACGCTCAAACTGAGGAGATGGCATAGAAAATCCACTCAAGTTCACCTTCAAACTCAGTCAATTTTTGCAGCTAATAACGCTTTGATGATGAAAAACTGTTGCATGATATGCGATCCAACCACATTGGGCCCCTCGGACATGGGTGGGCATAATGGTTGCCGACCCTGCTGAAGAGGATAGCCTACTTGATCGCATTGTTTAATTGACCAGGGGTGAAGCCACAGTTCAGAGGTGCCCGACCAGGGGTGAAGCCACAGTTCAGAGGTGCCCGACCAGGGGTGAAGCCACAGTTCAGAGGTGCCCGACCAGGGGTGAAGCCACAGTTCAGAGGTACCCGACCAGGGGTGAAGCCACAGTTCAGAGGTGCCCGACCAGGGGTGAAGCCACAGTTCAGAGGTGCCCGACCAGGGGTGAAGCCATCACGCGGGAGGAGCCAGATCCTGAATCCAAAGATTTTACAGGACGAAAAACAGAAGTAATTGTTATGCCCCTCGTTTGAGAGAACTTTGCAAGGACAGGACACCAGTCAAGTACAGTTTGAATACGCCTTGCGATGTGAGTTGTACCCTTACCTAAAAAGGTATATTAATTATAGATAACTATATTGTAATTGTGAAATTGTTTATATTAAGTGAAGTTATATAACAAAAATATTTCAGCTTATAGGTATAACAAAGTGGAGTTGGAAGAGCCATATGCAGGTTAGTTACTAGGTATTTAAAATAACAAAGCTTATATCATAAAGGCTTGGTGAGCTACTATGGAAATCTTTTATAGGAAGTTAGGACGTGTGACAGAGTTGATGGACAGCTTAAAAATGGACGTAGATAGAATTTTGTCTATAATAAAAGTAATAAAGAGACAGATGCTTGAACGAACAGAGCACGAGACAGGTATGAGATATTATGGTGTAGGCAAGCCCAATAGATGGCAGCCGGTCAATAGGAACGATAACCAGTGTGGTTACAATTCTAAAGTTATTAGCTATATAAATATGAAAACAGATAAGAGGGAGACACAGAGATATGTAGTGAATCAAAACAAAAATTTAGGAATTGGTAATGGCCAGAAAAGGAATTTGTATAAGAAACAGTGGTCTTGGCCTTCAAATACTGAAAACGCAAGAGCTTTGCGAGAAAACTGATTACAGATCAGACAGTTGCGATATTCGCTTGCAAGGTTGAAAAACAGAGAAGAAAACACAGACAGGACTTTGGGTGGTCAGAAGGTGTTTTCAGTCTTTAGTGTCAGACAAGAAAGAGAGGCACAGACAGTCAGTAGTGTGGAGAAGAGTACTCAGACACCGATTGATAAAGTAGAAAGGAGAACTCAATCAAAACCAACTGAGTTGAAAGTGACAAAGAGAGACACCGTTACATTTAAGGAGGCAGGTCGTGCAGAGTTTAGACAACCCAAGACAAAAGACAGCAGAAAGAAAATTAGAAAGAGTGTTAGGACTAGAAATGGAAAAAGTTTGCTCATAGATAATCATGGGTGTGGAACCGAAGAATCTGAGTCGTCTCTAGAATCAGAATTTTCAGACCTCGCAGATTTTGGTATAGAATGTACACCCGACAGGGAATTAAAAGGAATGAATAAGAACGGGAGGATTGTACTACGAGCAGATCCTGACTCGAAGGGAGATGTTTCCTCGTACGGTATGGTTGGTAGTAGACAAGCAGGCAAATATTTAGTTAGTGACTCTTTGGAACAAGATAACAGTATATATGGCAGAAAAATAGCAAAAGCCAGGAGACGAATTCCAAAGATGGGAGAAAAAGATACTTTTAAAAAGAAAGATGTCTGTATAGTAGAAAGTAGAACACAAAAACAGCAAAAGGCTGAAGCAGCGCTGGACAAAACTAGAAGTCTCATGAAGGCGATAAGACCATGGTTATATTTAACCCTTTACAGGGCAGACGCTTGTCCATTTTCTAGCCCTGAACGGGCAAGATTTTTTCAGGTTCGGTAAAATTTCGGGTCGCATTAGTAAAAACATCACAAATAAGGTGTTAGTCAACCGATTTTAGTTAAATAAACAACACAATGAAGGGAAAAGCATGCAGAATATGTTACTCACGTGATTGTTGTCGGTAATCCATATATGAACACAAATATTTACGAAATACGGTATGTTGTTTGTGATTTTTCCATCATCTATACGGCAATTTACAAACACATTTTCAGAATCATAATCACTTTCTTTAAAGTCCGACTCAGGCTGCTAATGCAAAGTAACGCTTTGCACTGATATCTAGCTCCGATTAATAGTCAACTTCGTGCCCTTTAATGTCATTTAAATTGAACAGAGCGAAATCTCGGCTATCACTTGAAGAATCGCCTAAATCCATTTTGAAAAACAGCGTAAAAATCCCGAAAACTATCAAAAATTGTCCGTAAAAGTCCGTTCAATTTCATACTATCGTGTTTACAAATGGCGGCCACGTTGTCAAGCTGTCGGCGAAAGCGAAAGTAGACATTGGAAGTGTCGGAAAGCCAAGAGATCGCGTTTTTACAATGCATAATAGTATCGGCCGGAATCGGACGCTACGATCGTTTTATGGCATCGGCCTGAATTGCCCGCTGTGACCTGTAAAGGGTTAAATAACTGATACGTGCAGATTTGAGCATTTTGTAACTGAGCTTGGGGTAATTCAAGTATGATGAGGGTTATACCGGCTCAAATGTTGTGTTGCTGTGGAGAGGATTAAAGTGGAAAACGGTGAAGAATCACTGCAAGTGATGTGTGATGTTGAGAACTGAAGTAGTATTGTCTTGTATTGCATAGGTTGTCTTGGGGTATAAAGGAGTCATAGAATAGTCACTGATTGGGTAGTGCGGATGTTATAGCCTGAGAATAGCACGAAGAAGTAAATCATTGTTATAAGAGATTGAGGAGAAGTGAATGATTTGTTATGCATTGTCTGGACGAGCATGATATGTGCGAGTTAAAAAGAGAAGTTGATAGGGTGCTTTATGGTGCGTTGAGCGTGGTTGATCGTAGTTCTGAGGAGATAGGACGTTTGGTGTTGAAGTGAATTGTTTGGTCATGCGTGGTCCTTGCGTGCATAGACGTGTAGGCAGACCTGTGTTAGTCGTGCTGATTAGAGAGTGAAGAGTGAAGTTTTGAAACACCATCTAATTAGAATGCGTGGATAGAAAGATGTCAGGCTCTTAGTAATAACAGAGCGAGATATACTTCATAAATGTGTGAAGTGAGAAATTTTGTAAGAAACACCCAGAGGATGCACATGATATGCACGTGTTGAAGACAGAGGTGTATCGCGTTGAGTGGGTCTGATTATGTTTTAGAGGGAGGGAGATGTTGGATGTCGAAGTAGTTTGTAGTAGAGAATTAGGTAAGACAGAGAATGCCATGCGTGCATATATACATGTTTGGTTGGGATGATTAGAGAATAGATGAATTAGAGCTTGAAACGTGGAATGTTTATGTTGAGTGAGGTGTGCTAGAGCAGTTGACATAACGTAAAACTGACATAGAGAGATATAGGCTAGTTAGAAATGTTGGTTGTTAGAGATAATGTGTTGTTTGAGCGGAATAGGCTCTGACTTATTAAAAGGGACCAAATGTTGAAATGAGGAAGTAGTTAGATGGTGAAAGTCCTGTGGCAGATATTGAATTAAAGTTCCTTTTGTCGTTTTAGGAAACAGATCTGGTGTCGTTTGGCGGAATTATGTTGGAATGAGGTTGCATGATGCAGAGAAATGAGATGGGATTAGTATGTCTTGTCAGAGTGAGAATTGTTGAGAAGAATCGGGTGTCTGTAAAGAAGATAGACAATAAGGAACCAGATTATCTAGGTTGTTAGCCGTATGCGGTGCGGTTGCTGTTTCTGAAAGAGTTCCAATAAATGTGAGTGGCTTGACTGCCATCGCGGTGTGAGAACGAAGCTAGAAGAGAGTTGAGGATAGCTTAGAGTTGTTGTGGTGAGATGTTGGAAATTAGTGATGCTGGAGAATGATATGTTGGTTGCGTCGGGTGGACGAGTGACTTAAAAGTAGAATTAGTTGTTGGTACAAATCAAATTCAGGGGAAACAACTAGATTAGAAAATAGGTGTGCTGACTTGCAGTTTCCCTTGGTGAGTAAATGAGGTGTGCTGAGATAGTTACTAAACGGAGCAATTTAAGCTGTAGTTACAGTAGTTGTTTGCTTAGTATTTCAAGTGCAGTGGTGTCGCTGTGGGTTAGTTTCGTGAGAGATGGAATGTTGTGAAGGGAGATAATCAATGGTTGACTTCCAGAAAAAGTATGGTCATTTGTTGATTAATGACTTTTGTTGAGGGAACAGATATTGTTCTGCGTTATGATGAGAATATAGCCTGTAGGTAACAAATATATATATTTTGGGGTTAATGCAGGTTTTGATTACTACTTCATTAGGTATATTTATTTTGAAAAATGTTGGGGATAAACGAAATATGTTTGAAAACCAGGGAGGGGTGATACTGTTCTATTTTGATTTGTCTTGACTCCAGTTATTCATGAATTGTGAGTTTATTTAGCTTGCTTTGGTTAAATATTAGCATATTACTTTGTTTATTAATTTTCATTTGCAAAAGTTATAATGATGTTACTTCTTGAGTTGCCCTGACTATGTTTAAATTAATTTTCGTTTGACATTCAATTGTGGGGAGTTAGAAAATTAAACAGGTCCATATTAAAGAGAGAGACTTATTAATGGGTCCTTGGGAGTTCTGGATACATAGTTACGTTCAGAAAATATGGTAAGGAGAAAAACATGAATTGAATGCCATGTTTTAGTCCAAAGAGTAATCATATACTGTGGATATCAGTACAATAGTTGGGGGATTAGATGATGAATAGTGAATTATGAAGGGTAATGGCTGTGGTTATCAGCAACGATTGGAATAAACATGGACTGAGAGCCATGGGGGCAGGATTAATAATATATGAATTACGAATGTTATTGTTCGTGCTGTGATTGCAGCATGGGACAAGATGAATGACAAAGAGTAGAAGTTAAGTTTACAGTAAGTGAACAGCGATATTAATTTTTGGGTTACAGCATATGGACCTGACTTAAAAGCCATAGAGTAAAAGTATGGGAATGTCTATAATAGATAGACAGAGATAAGATGGGGTAGATAGCTTAGAAGGTCACAGACATACGTTCAGTGACGGTATTTTTATTGCTGTTGATAATGGCATGAAGTGACAAGTGGAGGTTTTAGGAGGTATTGCCCATAACAAATGGACATTAATAGTAGTGCTGAGGCTTTCAGCGAAATTAATAGGGAAACTGATATGAAGTATTCCTGAGTTGCTGGAGTGATGTATGTAAGGGTTAGGGATTTGGTCATGTAGGTGATGTTTATAAGGTTGGAGGAGGTTTTGAGTGGTGGGGCCCATAATGGACCTTTTGATATGAGTAATGTCTGTAATGAATAGACATTTAGGGGTGGATAATATTTTTGGTGTTTGATGCTGTAGATATCAGCGCAAACTGTATTATGCATTAAATTATATGGTGAGATTCGGAGATATGATATTAAATTGCCATAATAAGTGATATAATTGAATTGTGAGAGATATGTGTTTGTTTTAGACTTTACTGCGTAAAGTCTCAGGGCGACATGGTGGTGTAAATGTGAGTATGGTTTTGTGAGGGAGAGTTCTTGTTCTTTGTTCTCCGGTGGCCACCGATTCTTTGTCTTCCTATCGTGTGTTAGTGCGAGTGACTTCAGGTTGGTTGAATGTGGAGAATTGGTAACGCTGAGGTAATGGTTATTGGCGTAGACCTGTTGGTGATGATGATAGGGAGTATGGAGTATTTTCGGAAGAGTATGCGTTTTGAATTTTTATATTCAGGATTAGATATTGTTATGTATGAGAAGTAAAATTAAAAAGGTGTTTGAGTGAATAGCTTGTGACTCTGCAATTGAGAAGAAGAAGTAGCATTGATGGTAAACAAAGAAGAAGTATAACTTCACGAAGAACTGTGACAGAACATAGCGGTTGGCTATAAGATATAAGTAGAGAAGTAGACTCGTAGGAGTAGAAAGAGTAATAACTAAAGCTCACTGGTAAAGAGGGGGCTGGTTTAAGATGAGCAAGCGGGTTGGGAGAATAACATTGGGGGTAAGTAGGTTAGGGATTAAGACTTTTCAAGGAAAAGTCTTGTTGAGGGTAGAAAGGAATGTAACAGAGCACCATCTCTGTTAGGGAGTTAATGAGTTAATGGATGGTGTGCAAAAACAAGGGGAAATAGGTTTGTACACGCATGAGCACCAGTAGTTAGGTATCTAGGGCTGCTCACGCGTTGACGTAGGCTGGAGAGGCAGTTGCCATCTGCCGCTCAAGTTGACAAGTCGTATGCGATTTCATCTATGTAATATTCTACAGTTTTGATACGAATAAACTCAGACGGATTGTATGGTTTGACTTTGTCATTTATAGTCACCATCGGCTTGTGTTGCGGTATGCAGTTGCTTTGAGTCCTCCCGCACTGTTAGAATCTCTAGTGGCATGGATCAATTCGTGTGTTGACTCCCTTCCGTGCTATGACACAAGACTGTCAAGAATCTTCTCACACTGTCTTCCTCCATCTCCCATTCTGCAAATCTTTCCGGCTGTCACAACATGTTCCAGTTTTTGTCTTCTCATAACGTGGCCCAAAAATGATGACTGCCTCTGCTGATGTTTGTGATAAGTTGTCTTTGCGACCAGCTTCCCTTAAAACGTCTTGATTGCTCATTTTGGCTGTCCAATTATTTTCAGAATTCTTCTATAAAACCACATCTCCAAGGCTTCAGGGAATCTTTTGGCCTGTTTACTAATTGTCCAGGATTCGGAGCTGTATGTTAAAACTGGTTCTATGTAACATGCAAGAAGTATTTTTCTAATTTTCAAGGACAATGACTTATTGCACAAAACGTTCATTAGATAGAATGCAGATTTTGCTTGTCCTATTCTGTTATTTATCTCAGTGATGCACCTTCCATCTGATGTTATCCATGTTAGGCCTTCACAAATTCTAAACCAAGACATATGAGGTGGAAGCCCAGTTCCCTTCATTGCCTTTGTTTCTGAGACAATTATGAAAGTTGTCTGGAACTCATTTTTATGAGGTTGGGTCGAACCCAAGCCGTACTGTTAAGAAAATATATGTTTGCCTCTGCTGGGGATTAAACCTGAACCACTCACTCACTGCCTTTTTGTTTTTCATTCACTTGCTTTGAACTCAAGCAAAGTCCATGCACATGCTACTACTTCTGGTGCACTGGCCTGATTTTTGTGTGTTGATTAGCTTTCCGTGTTACCAGTGTCCCTCACCATCAGGAGAACCCATACCGACTTTTGAGGTACTTGTAATTTACACCCCAAACCAGTATGGCCCTGGGTAGACCAGCCTCATAAAAATTGGTTGGTACAAGATCATTGACAGACTTTTCAGGAAAGGCAGCTGAGTATGTGGCCAGGAAATGTGACATTTCAAAGTATCACTGACATAATCTTATGATCTTTACAGTTTTTATTACTTAATTTATGCACGTACAAAATAATAAGTAAATATTCAAATTAATAATTAAGTATAAATTGCAGTGTCAATGCTGATAGATGCACCGGGTACCCAATGTTCACCCTCTGAGGTGGGATGGCTTCTGGGCAGACATACTTAGTGATGTTAATAAGGGAAATGTATGATCATATATGTCTCGACAGGAGAAAAACGGCCGGGAGTCATGACCCAGACTGGCCTGCCCCTTGAGAGTTTCAGGAAGGTAAATTGGCTGAAATATTTCGCAAGGGAAGGGGGTGGAGTCCTCTTCTGATGATAAGAAATCTGTTGTGCTTGCTCCGTGGCAGTTTTTACCACTTTTCAAATTTATAATTAAGTATAAAGTATTCAAATTAATAATTAAGGCAGAAATAGAAATAAAGTCACCCATTAGACATGACTGACAATGGTATAACCCAGTGTTTCCCAACGTGGGGCCCACGCCCCACAGGGGGGCAATTTGACTGTTAAGGGGGGCAATTCGAAAATGGAAGAAATCGGCTGAATATGAATTTGTATACATGAGTTTTGTTATTTTTTGATGAAGTTTCTCAGACTTGAGACTGAAGTTAACTAAATTGGAACCTGACATAAGATCTCTTTGCAGCAAGCATCAAGCGCAAGGATCTCACTAAATTTAAATAATAAATAATTACTAATAATTAAAATAATATAGAAAAATCTTTCATTAAAATTATTTTGTACTTGAATTTCAGTTCCCCATTATATGTTTTGAAAATTTACTTACTGTGTTTGCTCAATAATTACCTAGTGATTTCTTCCTAAAACCTATCATTCAAGTTTCTTTAGTGAACATTTCAATTTTTGAATATTAAAAATAATGTATATGTTGAGGGGGGGGGGGGGGGGGGGGGGCAATATGAATTTTAGAAAGGCTTAAGTGGGGCATGGCACAAAAAAGGTTGGGAAACACTGGTATAACCAGTATCAGTGACTAGCTACCCTCCCTTGACCCACATCATGGGTGAAATTGATATTTAAATTAATTGTTCAGTGTAAAAACCAAAGATTAAGACAAGAACAAGATTCCTCAACAATATAATCATAGGTTACCTGTTCTTGAATCCAATCTACAAGTGTTTTCTTGTCTGTCTTTTCTGTGTACAATGGCACCAGTTCTTCCTTTAGTGTTTTCACAAACAAATCTTTGAACTCATTTGACTTCAAGAACACATACACTGCTCCACCCACTTGGCCAAAGAATATGATGCACAAGGTAATATAGTACTGTGGGAGGAAAAATAAATAAATAATAACACTTCACTCTTTCCTTCTTTTTTGTTCCATTGATTTACTTCATAGTTTTGAGTAAAACAAAACTGAAGGCTTGTAGATTTGGTATAAATATATACACTTTTATTGTCATGGCATGCAGAGTAATGTCAGTGATGAATATGCAGCACTGAAGTAAACTGCAGAGGATTGACATAATTGGTGAAACATAATTAGGAAGCATCAAAATCAGCTCAAGGGCTGAACAACATGATGTAAACCATACATCATGGCTGTATACTTCCAACAGTCTACTTGCCTACCAACAGTTTCCCTGCCTACCAACAGTGTGTGCAGAATATAATGCCCACTAGTGACAGAGCTGGTTGTTTTTCCCAATCTGGGGTCACCCTGCCTCATAGAATAGGCACAGGAATCCAGAGGATTTATTTAACTGGGGTCACCCTGCCTCATAGAATAGGCACATGAATCCAGAGGATTTATTTAACTTGTAAATGCCATGGTGTGGTGATTTTGGCCACAGGCTTGGGGGAAGTTAAGGCAGCTGTGTATAAAGAGATAATACCCTGTACCTCACCTCAGTAATAAGCAGGTTCTATGCTTGTTCTAGGGAACCCCATGCAAGACTTCTGCCATATGTCCTCAAGCACCATGGATAAATGGCCATAATGAGCCTGAAACAAACCAGTCGGAAATCTTGGAACTGGTGGCCTCTAGAGATGCTGTGACAAGGAATCATGAAGTAGAAAAGCTACCTATTGTGATTGCCTAGATGCAGTTAATGGCCACACAATGGCTGAAGGATAATCACGGATGGCTCAGGCAGAAGAGACCATCAGGGAAGTGTTCCCACTTGAGAAGACTGGCAGAGGCAGGGAGTGGGTCAGAGTGCCAAATAGAAATTAAGATAAGACGTGTGGGGTTACAATCACACTGGGGCGTAAATGTAGGGAATGGCCAGCAGGCGCCGCGGAAGCAGAAATTCAGCAATTAATTCTAGACTACATTCGTCCTGGCGATGTGATTATCTATACCTATGGCTCTGTATTAAGAGGCAAAAAAGTACTTGGAGATTTATAGCAAAAGCCAGTTGTTAGTAAAGGAGAGCTTGGCATACGACACCACAACCTCAAGTCTGAGAATTAAGGTGGAGGTGGTAACTGCAGCTTTCCAATGGTTGGAGAATAAACTCTATATGCATGTTGTGATTGTGACTGATTCACAAAGTAATCTGACAAGGATGAAGACTGGCATGCTTCATGCTGAATGGTATGCATCATTTCCAGAGGTCGCAGGTTGTGAGCATTCACTGAATCTTTTCTCCAGGACATTCGGGTGTGATTGTAATTGAAAAGGCAGACAGATTGGCTGGTGCTGCATCATTGAGGGGTGATTAGATGCATGATAGAGCCTCTATGGTGAAGGTCCCCTGAGAGCGCATGAATAATGCCGAAGAACAGACAGGCTATCATGGTCTAGAGAGAATTTGGCAGCAAGGGGTGGTCAGAGGATCTGGTAAACAGTTGTCACTCATAGGTAAAGCAAGACGGACATATAATCAGATTGCAACGGGCACCAGCAGTATTGGAATACTCCACTGGCTGTTGAAGATGATGAGTGTACGCTTATGGAAATGCCTTGAGTGCAATTATGTCAGTTCTTGACTCAACTCAACTCGACTCTTCCCATGTGCTGATGGCAGAGGTAGAACATTAAGTTGAACTTAAATTACTTCTCTTTCAGAATACAATGGCAAGCTACTAAATATAATTTTGCCAAGAAAATTAACATATGGTTGATAGCAGCATCCTGCAGAGAACATGCAACATTTAAAAAAAAAATTACCACATGTCAATATACTCAGCCATTAAAATACTTAATCTGTAGTTTTAACTCAGAGATAATATCTTACCCCAACCCATTATTCCTTTGAAAGTTAAGTGTGACGTGACAAAAGTAACAATATAACTACTGCTATCAGATTTCTTGGTCAAGTTCTATGTACAAGCCTACTGCCTGAATGAAGTTACTTATTCTTTCCTCTTGAGCCCAAGTCGGCACATAGGGCAGAAGTCATGGCTCTCCATGCCTGGTGGTTCGCTGCTACCTGTTGTAGATCTTGGATGTTTATTTGGCCGTTGAATGAGCCTTCTCTGATGATGGTTCTATGTAGGGTCTCTCTTTGTCTTCCCCATTTTCTTTTTCCTACCGGTGTCCATATGAGGGCTTGGTAGGGGAGTCTTGTCCGTGTCCATTCTGAGTACATGGCCGATGTAGTTCAAACGGCGTTTTCTTATAAAATTGGATACAATATCTTGCTTAGTCTCTTGTCTTATTTGTGTATTGGTTCTTAAATCTGTCCAGTGGAGGTTTAGAATTCTTCTAAGACATTTGTTCTCAAAATTGTCTAATTTTTTATCTAAAGCTACTGTTGATTTCCAACTCTCACATCCATACGTTAGCACTGGAATCACACAAGAGTTGAAGATTTTAAGTTTTGTGTGTTTGCTGAGTGTCTTTGACTTCCGGATGTTTGACAGTTTATTGAAGGCACCAGATGCCAGTGCAATTCTAGATGATATTTCTGGTGTTGTGGATGACATTTTGCTTCCTAAGTATGTGAAGCTGTTGACTTTTTCAAGAACTTGGTTGTTTAATTTGGTGTCGTCTGAACTGTTGGTAAGATAAATAGTTTTTGTTTTTGTGGTGTTAATTTGGAGCCTAATTTGTCCTGAAAAATTTTGGAGATGGTTTATTTTCTCTTGGGCATCTGGGTGTGTTGAACTCAAAAGCACTGTGTCGTCGGCAAAGTCCAGGTCTTCTAGAATTTTGTCAACCCAATGGATACCCATATTTGTGACGTTTTTGCATTTGCGCATGACCCAATTGATAGCTATTCCAAAGAGCATCGGTGATAAGACACAACCCTATTTCACTCCTGTTTCCACTGAGAACCAGTCAGAGTTGCCTGATTCTGTTCTTACACAGCAACGTGTCTCTTTGTAGAAGGATTTTATGATTTTTTGGCAACATACATCTTAGAGAGTGGAAATTTTTGGAGGATGTCTATTTAGAGTTCTAAACTTCAGTTCCACACTTAGGCCAAACATGGTGGTTTGTTAGGTTAAACATGGTGGTTTGTTGCTTTTTGACCAGACAACAAACCAAAAATTAATTGTTCACCCAAAATTAAATATTACAATGTCTTATTTAGCTCACAGGTAAGATATAAATATCATAACACATAAATATCATTTGGATAATTTATTATTTATCTTCCCAACTTACCAGTTTTATGAGGCAAGTATTCTCCCTTAGAGCACCAAGGCATCCACAAAATCCAAGTAAAAAAATAAGGCAACCAATGGTGATAGACAGAATTGAGATGTCTGTGATGAAGTCAAAGACCGACCGTACATCATCAAATGTAAAACGTTCTTTCTCAAGATGGGCCCATACACCAATGGCAAGCAGTGAAAATCCTACCAACTGAAATAAATTAAAAGTACCTCCTACAGCATTTTATCAAATAGTAACAAGTTCCTAAACTTTAGCAAATGAGAAACTAACACATTCCTTGTTTTCTAGCGATTTGCATTACTTCTTTTTCGTGGTAGAGGGTAAGCAACATTCCTAATTTCCATTAACCTTTGTTTCCAATTATTTCCATTAATCATTATTTCCTATTATCAAAATGCTTTCCTGTTATTTTTGTTTTAAATTGAAATGTTCAAAGAATGTGCTGAATGTCCTCTTTCAAACATTTTTCACTGTGACTTCCCATGGTGATGTCAGAAAGACTTTGAATGCAGCAGGATATGACAATATAACGTGAACAAACAAAGTTCTGTGCAGCAACATAACATATATATACACATGCATATACTTCAAACAATGTATTCCCTTAGTGAATTTAAACACAGTAACATGTATATACACATGCACATACTTCAAAACAATCTATTCCCTTAGTGAATTTAAACACAGAAGCCACAAACAATAGGTTGCCCGATTGATTGCCTGGCATATTTTGCTGCATCTCATCAGGTGCGTACTGCCGAGTTATATCATATGAAGTGAATACATGAATAATACTTCAGCTGAAACAATTAAAGCACATAGTCACAGGTATTGTTTGAATGTGGAACATCTCGTTATTCCCAGTGTAGTTTCAAATTTAACACAAACTCTTTCTGTTTGCATAAAACCGGCTGGATTAGGTGGCAAACAACAATTAGATGGTTCCAGCACAAACTCTTTCTGTTTGCATAAAACCGACTGGATTAGGTGGCAAACAACAATTAGATGGTTCCAGCACAAACTCTTTCTGTTTGTATAAAACCGGCTGAATTAGGTGGCAAACAACAATTAGATGGTTCCAGCACAAACTCTTTCTGTTTGTATAAAACCGGCTGGATTAGGTGGCAAACAACAATTAGATGGTTCCAGCACAAACTCTTTCTGTTTGTATAAAACCGGCTGGATTAGGTGGCAAACAACAATTAGATGGTTCCAGCACAAACTCTTTCTGTTTGCATAAAACCGGCTGGATTAGGTGGCAAGCAACAATTAGATGGTTCCAGCACAAACTCTTTCTGTTTGCATAAAACCGGCTGGATTAGGTGGCAAACAACAATTAGATGGTTCCAGCACAAACTCTTTCTGTTTGCATAAAACCGGCTGGATTAGGTGGCAAACAACAATTAGATGGTTCCAGCACAAACTCTTTCTGTTTGCATAAAACCGGCTGGATTAGGTGGCAAACAACAATTAGATGGTTCCAGCACAAACTCTTTCTGTTTGCATAAAACCGGCTGGATTAGGTGGCAAACAACAATTAGATGGTTCCAGCACAAACTTTCTGTTTGTATAAAACCGGCTGAATTAGGTGGCAAACAACAATTAGATGGTTCCAGCACAAACTCTTTCTGTTTGTATAAAACCGGTTGGATTAGGTGGCAAACAACAATTAGATGGTTCCAGCACAAACTCTTTCTGTTTGCATAAAACCAGTTTGATTAGGTGGCAAACAACAATTAGATGGTTCCAGCACAAACTCTTTCTGTTTGCATAAAACCGGCTGGATTAGGTGGCAAACAACAATTAGATGGTTCCAGCACAAACTCTTTCTGTTTGCATAAAACCGGCTGGATTAGGTGGCAAACAACAATTAGATGGTTCCAGCACAAACTCTTTCTGTTTGCATAAAACCGGCTGGATTAGGTGGCAAACAACAATTAGATGGTTCCAGCACAAACTCTTTCTGTTTGCATAAAACCGGCTGGATTAGGTGGCAAACAACAATTAGATGGTTCCAGCACAAACTCTCTCTGTTTGCATAAAACCGGCTGGATTAGGTGGCAAACAACAATTAGATGGTTCCAGCACAAACTCTTTCTGTTTGCATAAAACCGGCTGGATTAGGTGGCAAACAACAATTAGATGGTTCCAGCACAAACTCTTTCTGTTTGCATAAAACCGGCTGGATTAGGTGGCAAACAACAATTAGATGGTTCCAGCACAAACTCTTTCTGTTTGCATAAAACCGGCTGGATTAGGTGGCAAACAACAATTAGATGGTTCCAGCACAAACTCTTTCTGTTTGCATAAAACCGGCTGGATTAGGTGGCAAACAACAATTAGATGGTTCCAGCACAAACTCTTTCTGTTTGCATAAAACCGGCTGGATTAGGTGGCAAACAACAATTAGATGGTTCCAGCACAAACTCTTTCTGTTTGCATAAAACCGGCTGGATTAGGTGGCAAACAACAATTAGATGGTTCCAGCACAAACTCTTTCTGTTTGTATAAAACCGGCTGGATTAGGTGGCAAACAACAATTAGATGGTTCCAGCACAAACTCTTTCTGTTTGTATAAAACCGGCTGGATTAGGTGGCAAACAACAATTAGATGGTTCCAGCACAAACTCTTTCTGTTTGTATAAAACCGGCTGGATTAGGTGGCAAACAACAATTAGATGGTTCCAGCCAGTTGAATGCAAACAGACAGAGTTTGTGTTAAATGTTTAATTACCATGGGGATAACAGATGCTCCACATTTGAACTATACCTGTGACTATGTGTTTTAACCCTTTACCGGGCAAAATGTCCGGGAACGTTTCTACTGACTACACTGTCTTTCCACATGAGAACATTATTATATGACCCTGCCAAACATAGAATGTTCATAAGAAGAGATCATGGAATTCTCTGGTGTTATTAACTGTTCATGATTAATCAAATAATGTCAGTTCAATCTCATATGAAATAATTTTACAAAATACAGCCTTCTCTCAATCAATTAAGTTTGATATTGACATTGTTGTACATATATTTGGAGTTTCATCGCTAATCTCGCTTTACCAGTGGCAGAAATTTATTTCTGCAGATATGTTGTTTGGTCTTTGTAAATGGAAAGCCAAGATGGTGGCCAACACAAATATTTTGGAATATCGATCAGCCTTGGCTCAAAACGTACAATTTGACCTACTAAAGTTAACGAGAATACAAGTTTACAGATTATTAATAATTTATTTGTATACTTTTATTACCTTTTTATCATTTAACATGATGGAACATATTTTTGAAATCAGTTTTCATATCCGTCTATGACCCATTTGAGACAACCTCGCACGTGGAGATACTCCAAAATTACGGGATTCATGACAAAATGTTAACCCGAGACACCTACACTCGAATGTGAATATTTCCACTTAGAATTGACATAAAGGCATAAAAGATAAAAACTCTCCCATTTCTCCAGATCCCTATACACTTCCTGACTGTAGATCACGAGACAAAAATATTCATAACTCCACTTAGAATTAACGTACACTCTTCGTTGAGATACCGTTGGATTCGACTTGTCAATCTGTATTCAACTATGATGATTTCATAAGTAAAAAAACAACCCATTTTTAAATATTCTCTATATATGCTAATACTTACTGACTGACAGTCACCATAAAAACTAGCACTTGAAGAAACGAAGAATTAATAATAATACTATTTATTAACGAAGTGTCTATTCACAACCAAGTTGCAAATAAATGAAGTCTCTATTTGCAACCAAAGGCTAGTCACGTGACATACGTGACGTCATCGGGACATGTGTTTGACTATATTATACATTTGTGTTAAGCTTTCATCGTGGCAGCAGCATATCGGTAAGCATCTCCACTTGTAACCATGGTTACCGTGGTTCAATTCCTCACCGGCAAAATTTTTTTTTTTTTTTTTCAGAAATTAATTAACCCTTTACAGGTCACAGCGGCCAATTCCGGCCGATGCCATAAAACGATCGTAGCGTCTGATTCCGGCCGATACTATTATGCATTGTAAAATCGCGATCTCTCGGCTTTCCGACACTTCCGGCGGCTACTTTCGCTTTCGCCGACAGCTTGACAACGTGGCCACCATTTGCAAACGCGATAGTATGAATTTGAACGGACTTTTAAGGACAATTTTTGATAGTTTTCGGGATTTTTACGCTGTTTTTCAAAATGGATTTCGGCGATTCTTCAAGTGATAGCCGAGATTTCGCTAGGTTCATTTTAAATGACATTAAAGGGCACGAAGTTGACTATTAATCGGAGCTAGATATCAGTGCAAAGCGTTACTTTGCATTAGCAGTCTGAGTCGGACTTTAAAGAAAGTGATTATGATTCTGAAAATGTGTTTGTAAATTGCTGTATAGATGACGGAAAATCACAAGCAACATGCCGTATTTCGTAAATATTTGTGTTCATATATGGATTACCGACAACAATCACATGAGTAACATATTCTACATGCTTTTCCCTTCATTGTGTTGTTTATTTAACTAAAATCGGTTGACTAACACCTTATTTGTGATGTTTTTACTAACGCGACCCGAAATTTTACCGAACCTGAAAAAATCTTGCCCGTTCAGGGCTAGAAAACGGACAAGCGTCTGCCCTGTAAAGGGTTAACCCTTTACTGGGTGCAATGTCCATTTCCATCCGATCGCTTAAACGGGTAGACCGCCCAAACCTGCCCGATACTATTATACATTGCAAAAATGCGATCTCTCGGCTTTCCGATACTTCAGATGGCTACTTTCACTTTCGCCAATAGCTTGACAACGTGGCCACCATTTGCAAGCGCCTACTATGAATTTGAATGGATTTTTTTGATAGTTTTCGGGGTTTCTACGCTTAGTTTTTCAAAATGGATTTCGGCAATTCTTCAAGCGATAGCAGAGATTTTGCTAGGTTCAATTAAAGGGCACAAAGTTGACTATTAACCCTTTACAGGGCAGACGCTTGTCCGTTTTCTAGCCCTGAACGGGCAAGATTTTTTCAGGTTCGGTAAAATTTCGGGTCGCGTTAGTAAAAACATCACAAATAAGGTGTTAGTCAACTGATTTTAGTTAAATAAACAACACAATGAAGGGAAAAGCATGTAGAATATGTTACTCACGTGATTGTTGTCGGTATTCCATATATGAACACAAATATTTACGAAATACAGCATGTTGCTTGTGATTTTCCGTCATCTATACGGCAATTTACAAACACATTTTCAGAATCATAATCACTTTCTTTAAAGTCCGACTCAGACTGCTAATGCAAAGTAACGCTTTGCACTGATATCTAGCTCCGATTAATAGTCAACTTCGTGCCCTTTAATGTCATTTAAAATGAACCTAGCGAAATCGCGGCTATCACTTGAAGAATCGCCGAAATCCATTTTGAAAAACAGCGTAAAAATCCCGAAAACTATCAAAAATTGTCCTTAAAAGTCCGTTCAAATTCATAATATCGCGTTTACAAATGGTGGCCACGTTGTCAAGTTGTCGGCGAAAGCGAAAGTAGACGTCGGAAGTGTCGGAAAGCCGAGAGATCGCGATTTTACAATGCATAATAGTATCGGCCGGAATCGGACGCTACGATCGTTTTATGGCATCAGCCAGAATCGGACGCTGTGACCTGTAAAGGGTTAATCAGAGCTATATATCAGTGAAAAGCGTTACATTGCATTAGCAGTCGTGAGTCGGACTTTAAAGAAAGTGATTATGATTCTGAAAATGTGTTTGTAAATTGCTGTATAGATGACTGAAAATC